>ONZH01023512.1:0-637293 GCA_900303285.1 Rhinella marina | reverse complement strand
TATATCTAGCTTTTTCTTCCTCTCTCCTGCTTTTCTCACTAAACCTTTCTATTTCTTCTCTATCTCTCCCTGTATCTATCTACTTGTTTGACTATCTATCTATCTATCTATCTATCTATCTATCTATCGATCTTTCTATCTATCTAGCTATCTCTTTTTCCTCTCTATCTACTGAGCTCCTTTCTCTTTGAAGTCTGAAAACGCACTGACAAAATGTCAGCGCGATCAGGCACTTCCTGGTCTGTGTGGGTGACGTCACACATCTTTTTTTTCACAGAAAACCAGGATACAAGGGATTATAGGAGTAATAATCCCTTGTATCCTGGTCTATTCTGTGAAAAAAGTACAGTTTTGCGTCGCCGTTTTTTTTTTTACCAGATTCGTTAAGAATCTGGTTCGTTACGGTTCGGTTCGCTCAAAATAACGGCGACGCAAAATATACGCATATTTGAAAAATGTAAACTCAAATATGCGTATATTTAGGGTAAGGAATACGGCATATTCCATACCCTAAATATACGCATATTTGAGAAAGTTCGCTAATGTGTACGCATTTTATGAATTCTAACGCATTAGCATACACATTAGCGTACGCATTGGCGTACATTCTCAATGAATATGCGTATATTTGGCGTCGCCGTTATTTTAACCAGATTCGTTACGAACTTGATCAAAATTCGGTTCGGTGACGAACCGAACTTTTGGGAAAGTTCGGAACGAATCTGGCTCGTTACGGTTCGGTTCGCTCATCCCTATTTCTGGGTCAATCCTTGTGCTGTTCTTGTTTGGCAGTAAACAGTTTCTTTCTTCGCATTTTAGTTGATACAGTTCATCTGTAATTTTTCTTTCTGCAAGTCGTTTTGAGATGATGCAGTGGTCATTCTCAAATGTGACTTCATTGCCCTGTGTAGAGATGAGCGAATCTATTCGCCGCTTCATAGATTCGTATCGAATCTTGGGATTTTTCAGCTATGAAGCAAAACCGAATATTAGGTGATTCGCTTTGCTTTTGTACACATTCCCTACGTAGTGTGTCCTATAAATTATACGCTATTCTACGTATAATTTAGTTACTCTATACGCAGTCGCGTACTAATTCAATTCAGCGATGCAGACTTTTCCCTCGTAGTTACTCTATACGCTGTTGCGTACTAATTCAATTCAGCGATGCAGACTCCTCCCTGGTAGTTCCGCCCCTTTCTCCAACACAGGAGGATGACGAGGCAACTCAGGAAATTAAGTTGCGCATTCGTGCGCCTCATCCCTTTTTCCCCTTTTCAGTTTATTTGGGGAGCCCCTTGAAAGAGGGTTTTTTAAGGAACCTTTGCTGCTTTTTTTTTACTCATTTGGATTACAATTTTACCTATGTGGATTACAAATTGCGACTGAGTTTGGGACTCTGCTCCAGTTCTATGACAAGCGTCAGAAGAAAAGAGACTTAAACATGTCCGTGGGCATACTAGGTAGGTGATATTTAAAATTTTTATATTATACCTATAATAATGTAATTTGCACTTTACCATATATGTGTCTCGAATATTCGCTCTGCCTCTGAGGAGTGCACGCCGCGGCCTCTCCTCGTACGTGCCTGCGTATTACGTAATCGCTTAGACAATAGTACGCTGAGATTCGTAAGCTATTTGTACGCTCATGCATACGTCTTCTAAGAAGTTGTGTACATTTTGTAAATGAACGTTCGTTATTAGTGAGCGAATGTTCGCTAATAGCACATAATAACGTATATTTTGACGCAAATACAACAAATCTATTCGTCGAATATAGGAATTTTAGGAAAAGTTCGGCGAATGTTCGCCGAATAATTTTTTGAATGATTCGCTCATCTCTAGCCCTGTCCCGTGAGTTTCTTCACGGACAACAAATCGCTTTCAAGACCTGACAATTAATGTAGTGATCACCTACTACTTCTGAAGTCATATACTGACCATAAGCTAGGATCACTTTCTCTGTTTTACTTTGGTCAAGGTTAGAGAAGAAGTTTCTGTCATTTATCATATGATTAGTTGCTCCAGAATCTATACACCATGCATGTTTCAATGTACTTGAATTAATAATAAATGCATCTTCAGTACTTGGAGTATTAGTTTCTTCACTGGCAACACTTTTAACTCTTTAGTGATCACCTTGCCTTTTTAGCTGTTACAGTCTAGCTTTCCAAACTCTGCAGACAGCTTTCAGAAGACCTGTTTTCTTGTGCACAAAACGTGTCTCCTTAAATGAGTTTGACTAGATCCTCCGTCTTTAAAGGGGTATTCTCATCTTAGACAATGGGGGCATATCGCTAGGATATGCCCCCATTGTCTTATAGGTCCGGGTCCCACCGCTGGGACCCGAACCTATATCCAGATCGGAGCGGAGAGCTCTGCGCCTGGAGGACCCCGGGTTTCCGGCCACCACCAGGCACAGCTCCCCCGCTGCGCTCAAATGAATGGCAGCGCAGCGCGCAAGCGCGGCCACCGCTCCCATTCATTTCTATGGAGCCGACGGAAGTAGCCGAGCCAGTGCTCGGCTATTTTCGGCGGCCCCATAGAAATGAATGGAGGGCGGCTGCGCATGCGCAGTGCGCCCTCATTCAGTTCGGGGGCTGCGTTCTGGATATAGGTGCGCATATGCGTTCTGGATATAGGTGCGCATATACAGGTGCGTTCTGGATATAGGTGCACCTATAAGACAATGGGGGTATATCCTAGCGATATGCCCCCATTGTCTAAAATGAGAATAACCTTTTAATGAAGATTCTACTCTGTGATTGCTATTTTCATTTTCTGATTTTCTCTTGTACTCAGTGAAAGGGTCTGAAGACTTTTGGAATTATATGTATATATATATAGTGTCAAAATATAATTGAGGGTACAGCCGAATACAGGCTGATACTAGATCCATTAGTCATACTTCATTCCTGTGGCTGACAAGGAATTTTTTGTGAAAGTCTCATACATACGTACACGTTTATACTTCTATGCCTATATTCCTTGCTTCAATCCATTAATAATTCTGAATATCTATTACTGTATTTTTCCATTGTCATGAGTAAATATCATGAGATGTAGTCATATAAAAATAGCATTATGCTGTGTATTTCTCTTTTTCTACAACCTATATATACCTTTGAGGGTTAATTACTGATAGATGGATTCTCATGTGACTCTCATGTGAATATGCTGTTGGTTTGGGAGGCAGTTAACCTCTGGGCCCCCACTGATCAAAAGAATAAAGGGGCCACAGCGTCAACAGCATTCAAGTGAATAAAACCATGTTGTAATTCCCTGCCAAAGGCTAGAAACTTGTTTGTACAGGGGGTCCCCTCAGTCTCAGGAACTATGGAGATAATGGCAATCAGACCGATCAAAAATGACTGCAAATCCTGGCATTGTGCCATTACTTTAGCACATAAGAAACAACCCTACAAACTATATGAAACGCTGTTACTTTTTTGGTATTTTTCTTCACAACCTTGTACCAGATTTCAGCTGTATGACTTTTGCTTTACCATTCACACCAAACGTAGAAGTAAAAATGTTGATGACTTCTTGGAATGTGTGCAGTTTATTTGCACTCTCTAGTAACCAGGATCCCAGTCGCTTTCTAAATCTAAATTTCTAAATGGCACCACATAATATTCCATATGATGTAGTGGGAAGCTGGAAAAAAGTAATAAATGGGAGGGAATTTGAAAAAAATGCAATTCCGCCATTGTTTTAAAGATTTCGTTTTTACAACGTATTCTATGCAGTAAAACTAAGTTGTTAACTTCATTCTGTGGGTACATATGTACTGAATTGTTATAGGTTTTATAGGTTATATGTTTTCTTATAATTGAATAAAAAAATTAAAACAAATTGAAATTTAAAAAAATTCTTTGCATCATCATATTCTGACATTTGGAACTTTTTAAAAGTTTTTTATTTAAGTTTATGGAACTGTGTGAGGGTGTGTATGAAGTTATGATCTTCATAATAACCTTTTATTCCAAAGTTTTTTGAAGGCAAGACAACTAAAAATTTTTTATTTGGCCCGTCTGTTTTTTTTTTTTATTAGTTTTTTTTTCAACTACACTGTTATAAATACAGGATAAATACTTTTATATTTTGGAATTTTCAGGCTCTGTGATTTTATAATGTATTTGTTTTACCTTTGTTGTACCAATCTTCCGTTCTTGGCTGTGGTCACATGACAATGTCCATGCAGCTCTTTATTTTCTGTCTTTTCTGTATTATGTCCATGAGCATGTCAAAGCAGCAACAGGCGCAGTGACAGGGGAGTGTCTATGTAACTACCTGGGTGGGAGGAGCTATAAACAAGTTAGGTTTTGTTAGAGGTGGTGCTGGAGCCATGGTAGAGAAAGGAGAAGTGCATTATGGGTTTGGTTGGATACAGCAACAGGAAGTGCTACATACAAAATGGAAACCAGAAGAGAGATTTGTTTACCTGATGAGGTAAGCGACTACATGAGGTGAGCAACTACATAAGTATATCCATTTTAAACCATAGTAATCCATGAAAACCTTTTAAAGACCCAACATCCGAGGGATAAAAAGCTAAGTCGTTTTTTTTAATACGAAAGCAAGCTGTATTTTCTTTCAAGTGATATGAATGGTTGGTGATTTCTGTAGAAGTTTAATCAGCACCCGGCATACCCAGGCAAGTGTCGGGGCCCACTGCTCCTTGTGGGGCCCCAGGGATGCACCGCTAATTAGGCGGGGTGAGGCGATCGCCGCCTGAAGCCTATCAGAGGTCGGCACAAGCAGCACGATGACATCATCATTGTCACACTGGCTGAGCCAGGCGGAACAGCATTAGTGTTTTGTTTTTTTTTAATTTGGCACAATGCTGTTGGGCGCACTATAGGGAGAGGGAGAGGGGCACTATATAGGGGCATTTTTTTACTGGCACATTATGGAGTACTATGGAGAAGGGGAGGACAGAAGCACTATGAGGGCATCTACTGAGGGCACTAAGAAGGAGTATTTTATACTGGCACATTAACAGGATACTATGAGGGCATCTACTGGGGGCACTATATAGGGGCATTTTATATTGGCACACATTATAGGGGGTAATATGGTGAAGGGGGAAAGAGGAGCACTATGACGGCATCTACTGGGGCACTATATAAGGGCATTTTATACTGGCACATTATGGGGGGCACTATGGGGAAGAGGGAGGGGCACTATAGGGGCATTTACTGCAGCAGACTCAAATGGGGGCACTAAGAGGGGGTATTTTTTGTTCTTGCACACAGAACTGGGGCATTTTTGAACTAGTTCACATTATTAGGGAGCATTTTTTGCACTAGCACACATTATAAGGGGGCATTTTTGTACTGGCGCTCATTTTTTAAATAATAATATATGCAGTTTCATTGCCGCAAGCATTGTTCAAATGCCACAAGGTGGCCTACTGAGACTTTATCGCTCAAGGGCCCACATAAACCTGGAGCCAGCCCTGGACCTGTAACATCTCTTGATATATCTGTTTTAGTAACTAAATACATAAGTTAGATTGGAAGTTGGCACCAATCTGTAGTTCTAAACGGAGCAACGTGGGATCGTAGAGGTAGCCCACTTCCTCCTCATTCACACAATCCTTCCCTCAAAAACCACAGATACGTAACCACAGTTCTTTTATTATAGTTCCATACTGGGTGGTGGGGAATGAAATATAAATCTATCTGCCTCCAGTTCTAACATGAGAGCTATGGTTACCTGCATTTTTTGAGGGAATGTCTTCTCCATATAATATTTCTGCATGCAGTATTTTTTTGTCTGGCCGAAAGTCAGCATTTGTGCGGCAGTGCATGGCAGTATCTAGCTGTGCCAAATACGGTTAACTCCAATAGTCTGCTCCTCTGCCGAAACAGACTACAGGCATTTGCAAGGTGTATGTGAACGTACCATTAGACAGGTATAGTGCCTTGCGAAAGTATTCGGCCCCCTGGAACTTTTCAACCTTTTGCCACATTTCAGGCTTCAAACAAAAAGATATAACATTTTAAATTCACAACTGTGAAGTGGAACGAAATTTATTGGATCATTTAAACTTTTTTTGTAATAATAAAACTGAAAAGTTGTCCGTGCTAAATTATTTGGCCCATTTACTTTCAGTTCAGAAAACTCACTCCAGAAGTTCATTGAGGATCTCTGAATGATCCAATGTTGTCCTAAATGACTGATGAAGATAAATAGAATCCACCTGTGTGTAATCAAGTCTCCGTATAAATGCACCTGCTCTGTGATAGTCTCAGGGTTCTGTTTAAAGCACAGAGAGCATCATGAAGACCAAGGAACACACCAGGCAGGTCTGTGATACTGTTGTGGAGAAGTTTAACCCCTTCCCGACCGCCGCCGTACATGTACGGCGCGCGGGCGGTGCGGGGACATGACGCCCGCTCGCGGGTGCGGCGGGCGTCATGGCCGGCAAGTCTCTGCTGTTTCTAACAGCAGAGACTTGCCGCATCTTACCTCCGTCTTCGGAGACTTCCAGGGCCTTCTGATGCCGTGATCACACGTGATCACGGCATCAGGATGCGTCTGAACCCGGAAGCCCACGCTTCCGGGTGGTGTACAGACGCCCCGATTGGCCAATCGGGGTGTCTGTACACCATATGAAAACTGTAATCCTCGCTGGTGAGGATTACAGTTTTCAAACTGCAATTCTTATTCTGGCCACTAGATGGCAGGCCAGGATAAGAAATGAGCAATTCATGGTTTTAACTGCATCTAGTAAATCCATGATTGCTCATAAAGAAAAAAAACAAAACACAATAGATCAGATGATATTTGAGCTTTAAAATAATCACAGAAAAATTAAAAAAAATGTTAAAAAATATATAAAAAATAAAAAAGATATAAAAGTTCAAATCACCCCCTTTCCGTATAAGTAAAAAATAAATACCTAAATAACAATAAATATAGACATCATGGGTATCACCGTGACCGAAAACGCCCGTACTTTTAAAATATAAAAAAAAATTTCAATACGGCGAATTGTGTGGCGGAAAAAAGCGTCCAAATGGCGATTCGCAGTTTTTTGTCCCTTTTTTTTTCTAAAAAAAATTAAATAAAAAGTGATCAAAAAGTCATACACACCCCAGAATGGTATCAATAAAAACTTCAGACCGCCCCGCAAAAAATGAGCCCCCATACAGCTCTGTACACATAAATACCAAAAAGTTATAGGGGTCAATATATGACAAGGAAAAAAAAAAAAAAAAAAAGGGCAACTTTCTAATTATTTTATCACCATCTAAACGCAGGAAAAACTATACATATTAGGTATTGCCGGATTCGTACTGACCAGTAGAATGAAAGTAACGGATCAGTTTTAATGCACATCGAATGCTGTAAATAAGAAACCCGTAGAACTGTAGCGGAATAGCGTTTTCTTTGCAATTTCACCCGGTTTGGAATTTTTTTCCCGCTTCCCACTACACCGTATGCAATACTAAATGGTGGCGTTGGAAAGTACAACTTGTCCCGCAAACAACAAGCCCTCATACAGCTATGTGAACAGAAAAATAAAAGAGTTATGGCTGTTTGAAGGCAGGGAGCACAAAACGAAAATGCAGAACCGAAAAAAGCTCCGGTCGTGAAAGGGTTAAAGCCGGATTTGGATACCAAAAGATTTCCCAAGCTTTAAACATCCCAAGGAGCACTGTGCAAGCGATCATATTGAAATGGAAGGAGTATCAGACCACTGCAAATCTACCAAGACCCGGCAGTTGCTCTAAACTTTCATCTCAAACAAGGAGAAGACTGATCAGAGATGCAGCCAAGAGGCCCATGATCACTCTGGATGAACTGCAGAGATCTACAGCTGAGGTGGGAGAGTCTGTCCATAGGACAACAATCAGTCCAACACTTCACAAATCTGGCCTTTATGGAAGAGTGGCAAGAAGAAAGCCATTTCTCAAAGATATCCATAAAAAGTCTTGTTTACATTTTGCCACAAGCCATCTGGGAGACACACCAAACATGTGGAAGAAGGTGCTCTGGTCAGATGAAATCAAAATCAAACTTTTTGGAAACAATGCAAAACGATATGTTTGGAGTAAAAGCAACACAGCTCATCACCCTGAACGAACCATCCCCACTGTCAAACATGGTGGTGGCAGCATCATGGTTTGGGCCTGCTTTTCATCAGCAGGGACAGGGAAGATGGTTAAAATTGATGGGAAGATGGATGGAGCCAAATACAGGACCATTCTGGATGAAAACCTGTTGGAGTCTGCAAAAGACCTGAGACTAGGACTGAGATTTATCTTCCAACAAGACAATGATCCCAAACATAAAGCAAAATCTACAATGGAATGGTTCAAAAATAAACGTATCCAGGTCTTAGAATGGCCAAGTCAAAGTCCAGACCTGAATCCAATTGAGAATATGTGGAAAGAGCTGAAAACTGCTGTTCACAAACGCTCTCCATCCAACCTCAAAGAGCTTGAGCTGTTTTGCAAGGAAGAATGGGCAAGAATTTCAGTCTCTAGATGTGCAAAACTGATAGAGACATACCCCAAGCGACTTGCAGCTGTAATCGCAGCAAAAGGTGGCGCAACAAAGTATTAATGCAAGGGGGCCAAATAATTTTGCAGTTTTTCTTGCACTTTTCAGTTTTATTATTACAAAAAAAGTTTAAATGATCCAATAAATTTCGTTCCACTTCACAATTGTGACCCACTTGTTGTTGATTCTTCATCAAAAATTTTAAATGTTATATCTTTTTGTTTGAAGCCTGAAATGCGGCAAAAGGTTGAAAAGTTCCAGGGGGCCGAATACTTTCGCAAGGCACTGTATTTATAGTGACCAAAATAAAGAGGACCTGTCACCATGAAATGCAATGCAATGCAATTGGCAGGTAGTATGTTATAGAGCAGGAAGAGGAGCTGAGTGAATTGATATACTGTCTTGAGGATAAAGATTCAGTATCACTTGTAATGTCTATATTCAAATCTCTCCTCTGATTTTGGTGTTCACATGGATGGTGTTATCGGTGATTGATAGCATTCTCTGTGTAAGTGTGTATACAGAGATAGCTGTCAGTCACTGATAGATGTACATAGGGGAGGTGTTATCAGTGATTGATAGCATTCTCTGTGTAACAGTGTTTACCTAGATAGCTGTCAGTTACTGATAGCTGTACACAGGAAGGTGTTATCAGTGATTGATAGTATTCTCTGTGTAAGTGTGTATACAGAGATAGCTGTCAGTTACTGATAGCTGTACACAGGAAGGTGTTATCAGTGATTGATAGTATTCTCTGTGTAAGTGTGTATACAGAGATAGCTGTCAGTCACTGATAACTGTACACGGGGGAGGTGTTATCAGTGATTGATAGCATTCTTTGTGTAAGCGTGTATACATACATAGCTGTCAGTTACTGATAGCTGTACACAGGAAGGTGTTATGAGTGATTGATAGTATTCTCTGTGTAAGTGTGTATACAGAGATAGCTGTCAGTCATTGATAACACCTCCCCGTGCACAACTGAAGTCAGAAACAGAAGAGATATAAATGCATAAATTACAAATTTTACTGAATCTTTTCCCACAAAACTATAAATCATTCTGCACACCTCCTCCTGCTCTGTAACATGCTGCCTTCAAATTGCACTGCATTTAGTGGTGACAGGTCCTCTGTAGGACTAAAAATGATAACTACATTGAAAATATGGAAAAACCTGTGAAGATCGTCAACTACGATACATTTTTATGTTATTTTGTTATTTCAACTAACAAATTGTCAACGACTCCCATTAGCATGTGCTATTTGCCGTCTTTGATTAGTACACAAGGGAAATACCTTCTTATCCTAAGTTGGGAATTCCACGACATCCCACATTCTAGCAATGCAAATGCCTCGTAGGGTTTTTACATAGACTTCATTTGGCTATATAATATGGTGAGACATGCGCTTTCTATTTGGATTATGCTTTCAGGCACATTCTTTTGTGCGCAGCATAAAACAATAGTTACATTTACCTTGTTTTGTCAGATTGTCTGTCAATTCAGATAACACTTACATTAATACTTATGGAGCTCAACCAGCACGCTAGGTGCTAGTGAAGAGACCTATTCTTCTTCCCTTTCCCAGAAATAACTGTCAGTCCCCTGCACAGGAATTCACTCAAGCCAGGCATTTTGTCTTCCAGTTAGCAGAGATGGATTGTCAGCTATTCAGCTATGTCAACATAAGCATGTGCCCTACTAAGGATACCTGCACGCCGATGGGATTTCCAAACAGAATTTCCGTACACATTTTTGTGTGAATTTCTCTGCGTTTCTGCTACAAATATGCACCAAAATCTGCATGTGTTTTGAAGTTTTTGTTATGGATTTTGATGCAGTCATTTGCCCCATCTCGCCTATATTACCCTACAAATGTAAAAAAAAAAAAAAAATAATAATAATATATATATACACACACATACCAATTCTCTTTGAAGAAAAAAATGCAAATTGGGAAAATTAGTTCACACCAGCAAGTCCAGAGACCCATCTCTAGGGCTACATGTAGACTTTTTTTTATTACCCTATAAGAATCACTGTAAAAATTCTGTCCATAGGGAATGCATTACGTTGCTTGAAACTCTCTTCACAATCACTGCAGCCAAGAGGGTATTACTGGAGCAATTTATTAGCTAGAGATAAAATCATTGTGATTTCGCTGCAGGTACTGTAACTAGAGATTTTTTTTAATCGCTACATGTTGGTATTTTAGAGCAATTTCCAAGCTACATTTTCCATTTGGAACCGAATTTCAAGCTAATCAATTCATTTCCTAAGATCATTAATTTCACAGCAATTTTTTGTTAGGGTGGGTTCACATCAGCGTTATGCTTTCCGTTTGTGTTTTCCGTTATAACATGGTTATAACGGAAAATAACGGAAACCATAAGACGGAAGTCAAAACGGAAGCCTTTGGAGGCATTCCGTTTTGATCCGTCATAATAGAAGCCTATGAGAATCATAACGGATCCGTTTGGTTCCCGTTATGCAAGACGGAAAACAAAGTCCTGTCGACAGGACTTTTTTTTCCGTTCTACATAACGGAACTCAGACGGATCCGTTATGATTCTCATAGGCTTCTATTATGACGGATCAAAACGGAATGCCTCTAAAGGCTTTCGTTTTGACTTCCGTCTTATGGTTTCCATTATAACCATGTTATAACGGAAAACACAAACGGAAAGCATGACGCTGATGTGAACCCACCCTTACTGGTGTTAGTAGTGTTAGCCTTAAAAGCTATGTACACCTTTGGCAATTTTTTGTGATTGCATTTTACTCATTTTAGGCTAAAAATCGTGTTTTCAATTGGTCTTTATTTTAAAAAATTTAGCTGTTCTGTGACAAAGGGTTAACTGTTTGTCTAGTTGTAAGAATCCTACTTTCATTTTCACTTTGTGTCCAGGTCATCTAATAACTCTTATCTCTAAATGACTAAAAGGTCAAACACTTAAAGGGGTTGTCCGTTGGGACCCACACCTATATAGAGAACAGAGCCCCTAAAAGTGAAGGAGGGCGCACTGCGCATGCACAGCTACCCTCCATTAATTTTCTATGGGGCCGGCAAAAATAGTCGAACGCTGGCTCGGCTATTTCCGTGTGGCCATAGAAGTGAATGGGAGCGGTGGCCAGTCGTGCGTGGTGCGACAGTCAGCTGCTTGTTCAGTGAAGGACACCGCTGTATTTACATGCAGCAATCTCCTTCACTGTATCAGGACAGGGGATCGCTATAGCTCATACAGAATCGTAGCTTCTGAGCAGTAGATCGCTGTTCAGACCACACAATCTGCTGCCCAGAAGCCATGATCAGTGGTGCCTGCATGAACGACAGGATCACCTGATGAACAAGGATTTCACTCTTCCATCAGGTGATCGGCAGCACATTTATACGGCCAGATGATAGGGAACGGTCTTTCCCGATAATCTGGAAGATTATTGGTGCGTCTAAATCAATCTTTAGTTAAGCCACTTTCTTATCAGTAAGATAAGAATGGGGCTATAATGAGTGTCTATAAGGTCAGGGATCAGAGATAAGGATCTGTCAGCTGAGCTGCCTGATGGAAAGAGTAAAAATACAGAGCCTGCTATTAGAGAATCTCAAGGCTGCACAGAGAAAAGGGCTCAAAATTTTTAATAAAGACCAGCTGAAAAATGACTTTTAGCTCAACATGAGTAAAATTCAATGATAACAAAAAATGCTCCCAAAGGTGTACATAGCCTTAAATCTGAATGAAAAGATTCAAAAGAAAATAGAAATAAAGATGTGTTACATAATTATTAAGATAACACTAAAAAAATCACTCCACTCCTATTCATGCTTTAAACAGGGCAATATCTCATTGAGTCATCCAGGGGTTTCTGAATGTACGACTTGAGTTATGTGGACTGAACAAAAAAGAAAATTAAAAATCAGATTTCTAGAGCATAAAAGCACCATAGGGAATACATCTATTAAATATCGCATGTCCCGTCATTTTATAAAAAGACATCAGAGCAACTCATTTAATCTCAAACTGACAGGTTAGGAACATGTTCTTTCATTTTAGCCACAAGCCAAAAGATTTAAGATGCGGTGCCAATAAGAATTATATTATGTCAGTTAGACTGGAGAGGTTTAATACAAGCGTAGATGTTGCTATGTTCATCTAATACGTTCAGAATTTTCTTTTCAAAAATGTATAGTAATAGTGAAACTAATAATAACCTGTGAAAATAAACACCCTAATAAAATAAAAAGCTAAAACAGCTGCAGCAAAGTGCAAAGTGGAGATTAGCTTTATGCCCCTATCACACTAGCGAGTTTTCCTTACGCACTGAATTCTGACCCATTTATTTCTATGGCTCTGTGTACATTAGCGTTGATTTTTCACACATCATCTCTGCGTTACGTGAAAATTGCAGCATGTCCTATATTCTGTTTTTTTTCACACCGCCCGGGTCCCATAGAAGTGAATGGGGCTTCTGTGAAGCAGTCCAGATGCAAAGCGTTTTTCACTGATGGTTGCTTGGAGATGTTGGGGGAGATTTATCAAACTGGTGTAAAGTAGAACTGGCCTCGTTGCCCATAGCAACCAATCAGATTCCACCTTTCATTTTTCCCAGCTCCTTTGGAAAATGAAAGGTGGAATCTGATTGGTTGCTATGGGCAACCAAACCAGTTCTACTTTACACCAGTTTAATAAATTTTGGCCCGTTGTTTGGAATTCTTCAGTTTTTTCACATGTGTGAAAAGCGCATCAAAACTGATTGCACCTGTGTGGAAAAACTGAAACACTGAATGCAATGGCAGACAAAACTAAGATTTATAGGAGTTAGGCTAGTTTCACACTAGCGATCGGGAGATCCGTCAGGCATTGCCGGAAGCTACATTAATGGTGTCCGGCCCCATTAACTATAATGGGGAGCGGTGGAGATCCAGCCACAACCCGGTAAATATACGGAGAACAAATACCACTGTGTGGACAAGAATAGGTATTTTTACGGAGTGGCCCATGAAAAATCTGTTTTGTGGATCTGCAATTTCTGGTCCGAAAAACTGATACAGTCATGCGAATGTAGCCGAAGGTCTCTTTCACACGAGCAATATGGATTGCATCAGGATCTGTTCAGGGAAAAACGGATGGTTTTGCACACATCTTGAATCAGTTTTTTCTGTGATTGCATTTAGTGTTTCAGCTCTTTCCACGCGGGTGCAATCAGTTTTTGATGCATTTTTCAAGTGCATGAAGAAAAAATGAAGAATAACCCTCAACATCTCCTAGCAACCATCATTTAAAAAACGTATTATATCCGGATGCCTTCTGTTTTTCAGGCAAGCCCCATACATTTCTATAGAGCCAGGGTTGTATGAAAAGCGCACAATATAGAGCATGCTGTGATTTTTCCCGAATGCAAAAATGATGCATGAAAAAGGACACACAGATCCATTGAAATGCATGGGTCAGGATTCACTACACGCATTGCATCCGGACAGAAAACTCGCTTGTGTGAAAGACACCTTACAGAACAGCTGAATGAACATTCATGCACTACAATTTTACTCCGTGAATGGGCTACTCTTTTCTAAGGACCTCAGGATCACTGGAAGATAAAACCCACCGATCAAATCGATGCCCTTGTTCTTTTGCATGGTGTTACACCAGAAATCAACATATTTAATTCAATCAAACATCCTTACCCTCTGCCATTGTCCAGAGTCTACCAAAATCCCCAGTGGTGATGAAACTTTACATTTTTCACTGTGTAGGCAATTGCAGCAAGCCCGCAGGGGAGGCAAGAGCAGAGACAACAGGAGTGGTTGCAGGGTAGACGACAGGAGTAGCAGTACTCACTGTGGCAGTTTTTGGCACTCCCTGGATTTATGCAGTGATGGGAGTGTCACAACCCTTCTTCCCTAAGGAACACCCTGGACTTTTTGGGGGCTCCTGTCTGATGGTGGTTGGGCTGCCCTTTTGGGTGGACGTATAGCAGGGTGCAAGGCAGGAGAGTAGGGCCCAGCAGATGATGGAGGAAATGACCAGGCCTGTTTGGTTATGACAAATAAAGTCTCTCTTTACTGAGTAGATGCTGGAGACTGTAGTACATACACAAGCATTAGACAGTTTTGAGGCATATAACACAGCACGATTCTCCCAAAGGTTCTATATAGGGGACAATGATTGTAGTAGTCCTCCCTTAGTCTCTATGTAGATACACTAAACCTTCCAAATGACCACAGGTGTGTAGTAACACTCAATATGCTTTCTGCAATGCCCACTCCGCGGGGAGCAGAGTCTCTCTCAGAAGTGTGATGGGTGTCTGCAGGGGCGTAGCTAAAGGCTCATGGGCCCTGGTGCAAGAGTTCAGCTTGGGCCCCCCCCCCCCAGGCTACATTCACACGACAGTTGTTTTTGCAGCCTCCGATCTGCATATTTTGCGGCTCAGATGCGGACCCATTCACTTCAATGAGCACTGTGTACTGTCCGCATCTGTATGTCCATTCCTATTTTTGTCCGTTTTGCGGACAAGGATAGGCATTGTTACAGTGGATCTGCAAAAAAAAAAAAAAACGGATGCCATACGAAACATCATCCTTTTTTTGCAGATCCGCAATTTGCAGACTGCAAAACACAACGTTCGTGTGACTGTAGCCTAATCCAGCGCCCCATACCTCTTACATCCAGTATAATACAGCGCCCCATACCTCGTACATCCAGTGTCGTCTCCTCTAATATAGATCTTCTCTTTCCCCATCTTCTACTTTCAGACCAGACGCCATTTTTCAGCCATTTCTCATCTCTGCAGTTTGACAGAAAAAAATCTTAGTTTACTACTAAGTTTACTAGTTTACTACCCCCCAATAATGTGCCAGAAGTGCCCCCAAAATTTAACCCCAATAATGTGCCAGCAGTCCCCACCAATAGATGCCCCCCAAATTATGTGCCAGTAAGAAACGCCCCAATAATGCACCATAAGTTCCCCCATTGATTCCCCCCCCAAAATCATGTGCCAGTAAAGTGTCCCACCCCCATAGATGCCCCCCAAATTATTTTCCAGTAAGAAATGCCCCCCAAATTATGTGCCAGTAAGAAATGCCCCCCAGTGCCAGTAAAAATGCCCCCCAGTGCCCCCATGTGCCATTAAGAAATGCCCCCAGTGCTCCCGTGCCATTAAGAAATACCCCCAAGTGCCCCCATGTGCCAGTAAAAATGCCCAGTGCCCCCATGAGCCAGTAAAAAATGCCTCCAGTGCCAGTAAAAATGCACCCAGTGCCCCCATGTGCCAGTAAAAATGCCCCCAGTGCCCCCATGTGCCAGTAAAAATGCACCCAGTGCCCCCATGTGCCAGTAAAAATGCCCCCAGTGCCCCCATGTGCCAGTAAAAATGCCCCCAGTGCCCCATGTGCCAGTAAAAATGCCCCCAGTGCCCCCATGTGCCAGTAAAAATGCACCCAGTGCCCCCATGTACCAGTAAAAATACCCCCAGTGCCCCCATGTCCCAGTAAAAATGCCCCCAGTGCCCCCATGTGCCAGTAAAAATGCCCCCAGTGCCCCCATGTGCCAGTAAAAATGCCCCCAGTGCCCCCATGTGCCAGTAAAAATGCCCCCAGTGCCCCCATGTGCCAGTGAAAAATGCCCCCAGTGCCCCCATGTGCCAGTGAAAATGACCTCAGTGCCCCCATGTGCCAGTAAAAATGCCCCCAGTGCCCGTAAAAATGCCCCCAGTGCCCCCAATAAAGCTCCGGTCCGCAATTTCACCAATAAAAAAAAAATAAAACCCTTATACTTAGCTCCATCAGGCTGGCAGCGATGCGATGCAGGCCTCTTCCAGCCTGTGTCCCGCGCTGTACGGCTCAGACGTCATCGCGCCGCCTGAGCCGGCCTCTGATAGGCTGCAGGCCTAGTGCCTGCAGCTTATCAGAGGAACGGGCAGGGGAGACGCCTCTCCCTCCCCTGCCCCGCAGTACAGGTATCTGCCCCGCAGTACAGATGACTATGGAGATGAGCGCTTCCTCAATGGAAGCGCTCATCTCCCTCTGCAGGGCCGCGCCGCACCTTGCCTAATTGGCGGTGCGGCCCTGCAAGTGGCAAGGGGGGCCCCCCTAGCTTAGGGGCCCGGTCGCAACTGCGACCGCTGCGACCCCTATAGCTACGCCACTGGGTGTCTGAAGCAATGAACCCTTTCCACATGCAGTAAAGTCTATTGCCATAAACGTCTATTGTCTTACTGTCTTGGTCCAGCACAGCCTTTTCAGTGGTTCTAAATTCTCTGCAAATGTCTGTTCTCTTTCTCTCAGAGGTAGTCTCTCAGTCCAGTTGCTTTTAGGGCAGCTTTCAATTTCAGAGATTTGAAGGTTCCTTGGACTGGGCCTATTTGTCAGCAGCTCACACATGCATGTCCTCACTCTAGGCCTGCTCAGTAAAGACTCCTAACCAGGGGTTGGAGCCAGGCCATCACCCTGACAACTGCACTAAGGAGCTGCCAGTTACATTTTTGCTACCTATAGACAACCATCTGGGATACACAATGCACAAGAAAAATAATAAACTGTTTAAATACTTTGACAATAAGTCATAATATTAACTTATTAACTTAGTCTTCTGGGTCACTGCACAATCAGCCCCTTTGGAACAATTAATTTACTTAGCTTTATTTTGAGCTAAAAATATTGCTTGGCTTCTGCAGCATCTGCCTTACACATGGGATAAGGCTACAGAATGCCATTCTGTGATAAATCTGTAAGACTGGCTGTGTTATGGCTCCTTCTCCAGTTCCTCTCTCCCATTTCCCGAATGATCTTCTGAGATGATTTATGACCAAATCTAAGATGAATTTTTATTTAGGTGATAAATCAACAGTGGAGTGTGTATGTGTATTTGGAATTTTAGGGAAGTATACAAAGTCTACCTTTTTACTTGAAGGACATATTTAGATAATGGACTAATCTTCAGATTATTCTGTACATTTATTTAAAGGGTTATTCTCATTTTAGACAATGGGGGCATATCGCTAGGATATGCCCCCATTGTCTTATAGGTGCGGGTCCCACCGCTGGGACCCGCACCTATATCGAGAACGGAGCCCCCGAAGTGAATGAGGGCGCACTGCGCATGCGCAGCCGCCCTCCATTCATTTCTATGGGGCCGCCGAAAATAGCCGAGCGCTGGCTCGGCTACTTCCGTCGGCTCCATAGAAATGAATGGGAACCGACCCCGGAAACCTGGGGTCCTCCAGGCGCAGCGCTCCCCGCTCCGTTCTGGCTATAGGTGCGGGTCCCAGCGGTGGGACCCGCACCTATAAGACAATGGGGGCATATCCTAGCGATATGCCCCCATTGTCTAAGATGAGAATACCCCTTTAAGGCATCTACTATTAAGGAGGTTGACTACGATATTGATGGCCTATCCTCTGAAGTCAGACCCCTGCCAATTAGCTGTTCCAAGAGGCTGCAGAATAACATAAGCTCTTAGGCCTCTTTGTAGGCCAGTGACTTCAGGTTTATTGGTCACGTCGCCTAGGCGCAGCTCAGTTCTATTCAAGTGAATGGGGCACTATCCAATGGATGGCGCTCTGCTTGGTAAGCTGTGAGGAGGCTGCAGCACTCATCAGAGCACCAACGCCTCCTCAAACAGCTGATTGTTGGGGGTGTTGGGTGTCAAACCCCTGCCAAACTGATATTGATGACCAATCCTGAGGATAGGTCATCAATATTAAACACAAAATGATGTGCAGCAATGATTTAGTGTCTACATCAATGATGCTTTCTCTCGATCAACAAGCAAGAGGGTGATGGGTGGCACCTTTACATGGGGTAATAGCAGTACTCCATTGGTTTCTCAAATAGCTGATCAGCAAGGGTCCCGCGTATTGGACCTCCATCGATCCGATGTTGATGACTTGTCCTGAGGATAGGTCATCAATATCAAAATCTTGGAAAACCCCTTTAATGTTTATTAGATATTTTAAGATTTCAGTCACAACTAGATAACAGTGTTTCTTCATTTTCCTGTCTTTCTGTCCATCTAGGCTATGTATGGCTCACTATTTTGGGGAATAGCTGTCCCATCTGGAATACAGAAGAGTGGTGTCTAATGATCCCTGTCTGGGTATAATACTCCACAATCTCACCCACACAGTATCATAGTGAAGCATCATAAGGATGACCCCCAGTATCACAAAGGAACCTTTCCCTATCTGCTCTAGCTCGCTCTTAAAGGGGTTCTCCGGGCTTTTAATATTGATGACCTATACTCAGGGTAGGTCATCAATATCAGATTGGCGGGGGTCAATATTAAAAGCCCGAAGAACCCCTTTAAATGCAAAAAGACTATTGGGTCTCCACCACAAACAAGCATTTTGTAGCATTTTCTTTGTCAATGTTAAAGAAGAGGTCAGATTTTGACAGGCTTCTGTTTTGAGCGGAAATCTGTTGTGGATTTCACTCTGTGCATTGCAAAGGGTTAAAATCTGTGGTGGATATCCTCAGTATAAACTGTGCTGCTGATTTAAAATTCTCACCACAGGTCAATTTCCACTGCAGATTTTTTATGCAGCATGTGTGAGATTTGTTTAAAAGGGTTTTCTGAGACTTTAATGCTGATTACTAGTGTTTAGTGAAGCGAGCCTCGGATCATAGATGCAAAGTTGCTTCGGTCAGAGCTTCGTTTGAATTCTGGACAGAGATCCATCTCCATACAGCATTCAAATGTATGGGCTCCGCGGAGGTGGAATTTGTTATCTCCAAATCAAAACCCAGTTTTAAAGGGTTTTCCAGGATTTTACTACTGGTGATCTATCCTCAGGATAGGTCATCAGTATCTGATCGGTGGGGGTCCGACACCTGGGACCCCTGCTAATCAGCTGTTTGAGAAGGTAACGGCACTCCTGTAAGCGTCACTACCTTCTCTTAGCTCACCAAGCACTGTGCCGTACATTGTACAGCGGCTGTGCTTGGTATCGTGCTCAGCCTCATTCACTTGAATGGGGCTGAGCTACTCCTAGGCCACGTGACCGATGAACGTGGTGTCACTGGCCTAGGAAAAGCTAAAAGAAGGCCGAGGCGCCAGTACCTTCTCAAACAGCTGATCTACAGCTGATTGGACCCCCACCGATCAGATACTGATAAAATCCCAGAAAACCCCTTTAAAATTGTCAAGTTGAATAATTGAAGTCCGAAGTTATTCACGCGACTTCAGAGATAACAAATTTCACCTTGGCGGAGCCAGGGCCGTTTTAAGACATTGGTGGGCCCAGTGCAAAGATCAAGAGTGGGCCCCCCCCCCCCCCTTTGGGTAAACTTTACAGATTGCAAAATGGCTAACTTTTTTTTCTTAACAAGTCGCATCATTGTGTTTATTATCTCTGTACAGTGACATCGCTGTGTGTATTATCCCTGTACGGTGACATCTCTGTGTTTATTATCCTGTACTGTGACATCACTGTGTTTATTATCTCTGTACTGTGACATCACTGTGTTTATTATCTCTGTACAGTGACATCGCTGTGTGTATTATCCCTGTACGGTGACATCTCTGTGTTTATTATCTCTGTACTGTGACATTGCTGTGTTTATTATCCCTGTACGGTGACATCACTGTGTTTATTATCCCTGTACAGTGACATCGCTGTGTGTATTATCCCAGTGCAGGAAGAGGTAAGTGGTCTGTGTTTGTGTGTTTGTTTTCTATTTTTCAGGGTCGTGAATGCAGAGGACTACGTCGGATTCGGTGGACTACGTCGGACCAGCTTTTTTTTTTTTTTTTTTCATAAAATGGTCAAACAGGGGTCTGGGGGAGTGTTTATTTCAATAAAATGTTTTATACTTGTGTGTGTGTATTTTTTGAGGGTCTGGCTCTGGGGCGGCTGCAGGCTGGTACCATTAGGCTGGGAAGGGCCAATAACCGTGTCCCTTCCCACCCTGGTAGTGCCAGGCTGCCGCTGCTGGTTGTATCTGGCTGGAAAAGGAAAAAAGGGGGGGACCCCACGCCATTTTTTTACAAAAATAATTAAATAATTTTAAAAAAAATGGCGTGGGGTCCCCCCTTTTTTCCTCGTGCCCCCATCAGACCTTGGGTCAGCGTCTTGAGCCCCCATCAGACCTCAAATAGCGTCTTGTGCCCCCATCAGACCTCAGGTCAGCTTAATGTGCCCCATCAGACCTCAGGTCAGCGTCTTGTGCCCCATCAGACCTCAGGTCAGCGTCTTGTGCCCCATCAGACCTCAGGTCAGCTCTTGTGCCCCCATCAGACCTCAGATTAGGGTCTTGTGCCCCATCAGACCTCAGGTCAGCGTCTTGTGCCCCCATCAGACCTCAGGTCAGCTTAATGTGCCCCATCAGACCTCAGGTCAGCTTAATGTGCCCCCATCAGACCTCAGATCGGCTTAATGTGCCCCATCAGACCTCAGGTCAGCTTAATGTGCCCCATCAGAGCTCAGATCAGCTTAATGTGCCCCATCAGACCTCAGGTCAGCTTAATGCGCCCCATCAGACCTCAGGTCAGCTCTTGTGCCCCCATCAGACATCAGATCAGGGTCTTGTGCCCCATCAGACCTCAGGTCAGCTTAATGTGCCCCATCAGACCTCAGGTCAGCTCTTGTGCCCCCATCAGACATCAGATCAGGGTCTTGTGCCCCATCAGACCTCAGGTCAGCTTAATGTGCCCCATCAGACCTCAGGTCAGCTCTTGTGCCCCCATCAGACATCAGATCAGGGTCTTGTGCCCCATCAGACCTCAGGTCAGCGTAATGTGCCCCATCAGACCTCAGGTCAGCTCTTGTGCCCCCATCCATCAGACCTCAGGTCAGCCAAACCACACCCCCCCCCCAGCCACAAAAAATACTTACAAAAAGCTGCTCCGGTCTTCTTCTCCTGCGCGCGCCTTCTTCTCCTGCAGTGTGTGATCCCGCGAGACCTGTGACCCAGCGCTGGATCTCGCGGGATCACACAGCCAGCCCAGGAGGAAGCGCGCAGCCAGGAGTCGGAGACCGACGCCAGCGGCAGGGTAAGAATCATTAACGGGTGATTCCAATAAGACGCTATACAATGTACAGTGCTGTGCTTGGTAGGTAGCAAGAAGGCTGCAGCACTCAGAGGAGCACCAATGTCTTCTTGAAACAGCTGATCATCGGGGGTCCCAGGTGTCGGACCCCCACCGATCAGTTACTGATGACCTATACTGAGGATAGGTGATCAGTATATAAATCTTGGAAAACCACTTTGTCACATCCAATTTGCTGCTACTGTAAACTCGGCAGCGTATTATCTAAGAAACCACCCCGTTTATTATTATAGATACATCAGGCTACGGAGACTTCTACGTACAGAGGCAGGGGAGCCACTATTCTCCTAGGGACCCGTCTTCTTGAAGGGAGCCCCCCACAGTCAATCATCTTGTAGCATCTTGCTGCTGTCTGCCTGTGTGTGGGCAGGTAATATTTGCATGCAGCTGTGCAGTGGTCTCCAGAATAAATTTTAAAGGTGGGCCCCCAGCATCACAGTCCGACAATGATTCTTGGCGCAGTCTTGAAAACTGACCAGCAAAACTCTCAGCCACATGAACCGTGGCGTGGCCTCCCAACGAAAAGTCAGTTTCAGCACAAATTTGGCCCAGTTTTTGCACCGAAAGCTGCACCCAAAATCCTCAGTGTGAATGGTCCATTCACACTGAGGATTTTGGGTGCAGGTTTCTATAGGACTTTCAGAGTGTGGAAGCCCTAGGGACAGGGGTGCACCTAGCCTTTCTGCTGCCTGAGGCGAAAACTGAAACTGGGCAATTTCTTTGTCCCTTTCTGGTGCTGCCTGAGGCCATTGCCTCACCTGGCCTCACTGGTGGTGCACCCCTGCTTACAGAGAGGTATATAGGGAGCATCTGGCTGGAGCAAAAACGCCATTGAAAACGCTGCATGTTAATCCAGAAGCACATGAGGTGCTAGACTTCCAGCAGCACAGAAGACTCCTCTGGAGTGAGGCTCAGCTGACAAGACACCTCCAAGATGCTGTCAGGCTCCCAGCACAGGAGCAGCTATCTCCACTGGGCTGTGAGGAGAAGGCAGAGCCTGCAGACGGCAACGCAGTGTGCGTAAGACGCGTTAGTGAATAGCAAGGTGAGGCTACACATAGCATGACGTACTGTGGCAGCCGGGCTGGGAGACGCAGAGACCGCAGCGGGGAGGGCGATGCAATAGGCAAAGTAAACAGAGAAGAGCAGCAGCATTGGCGGCGCAGTCCCGGCTATTGGATTAGGAGCCGTGAAGCCTGAGCGTCCAGACCAGCACAGCATGTTCCGGGAGCGGCGTCTGCGGCGTCCCCTGAGCGGTAAGAGTGCGGCTTTACTATACGGTGACCTTCGTGCACATTATGTCACAGGTGCACGGAGCAGGCGGGGGCTGGGATCCGTGCTCGGGGCTACATGCACCTCCTCACGGCTGCAGCATCCCTAGTGTGTCAGCATGGCCGCTCATACACTGCCTCGGTACTGCTGCTACACTCTGTGTACGGTCATGTACATGGCATGCCTGCACTGAGGTACGTAATGCAGCCGATCCAGGGGTCAGTGTTACACTGGGGAGTATGTGAGGACAGGCATCAGGAGGTGTGCTCCCCGGAGACTGCCAGTGCCTAGTGTGCCACTCCAGCCTGGCATCTTTTATTACCAGACCGTATATAGACATTATTTCACACAGCCCTCCTAGCCTGCCATCATACCGCTCAGTGTGACTCATGCTCTACATGTGTGATGTGGGAGACGTATGGGGGCGCTATAGTCTCCCTGCTCTGTGTGATGTGTGATCACTGAATTATTATAGTACCTGTGAGGCTAGGTAGGTACATGCTGTAAATCTGATATTACACTGTATAGGTACATGCTGTATATCTGATTATTACACTATATAGGTACATGCTGTATGTCTGATTATTACACTATATAGGTACATACTATATAACTGATTATTACACTATATAGGTGCATGCTATATATCTGATTATTACACTGTATATGTGTAGGGACATGCTGTGTATGTGATTGTTATACTGTATTTGTGTAGATACTATATATATATATATAATTACACTGTGTGTAGATAGTTGCTGTATATGTGATTATTACTCTGTAAATGTGTAGTGACATTCTGTATATGTGGTTATTATATTGTATATGTGTAGGGACATTCTGTATATGTGATTATTATACTGTATATGTGTAGGGACATTCTGTATATATGATTATTATACTGTATATGTGTAGGGACATGCTGTATATATGATTATTATACTGTATATGTGTAGGGACATGCTGTATATATGATTATTATACTGTATATGTGTAGGGACATGCTGTATATATGATTATTATACTGTATATGTGTAGGGACATTCTGTATGTGATTATTATACTGTATATGTGTAGGGACATTCTGTATGTGATTATTATACTGTATATGTGCAGGGACATTCTGTATATGTGATTATTACTCTGTATATGTGTAGGGACATGCTGTATATGTGATTATTATACTGTATGTGTAGGGACATTCTGTATATGTGATTATTATATTGTATATGTGTAGGGACATTCTGTATATATGATTATTATACTGTATATGTGTAGGGACATGCTGTATATGTGATTATTATACTGTATATGTGTAGGGACATTCTGTATATGTGATTATTATATTGTATATGTGTAGGGACATTCTGTATATATGATTATTATACTGTATATGTGTAGGGACATGCTGTATATGTGATTGTTATACTGTATATGTGTAGGGACATTCTGTATATATGATTATTATACTGTATATGTGTAGGGACATGCTGTATATGTGATTGTTATACTGTATATGTGTAGGGACATGCTGTATATGTGATTGTTACACTGTAAATGTGTAGGGACATGCTGTATATGTGATTGTTATACTGTATTTGTGTAGATACTATATATAATTACACTGTATTGTGCAGGTGCATCTGTGTGAGCACTCGATGAGGTAATGCGCTGTATGTGGTGATCACTATATTACAGTATGTGTATTGCTTTCTCTAATACATATGCACATACAGCGGTTTATGTGGTGGCCAGGTACCTATGTGTAATGAATGTAGTCTATATACTGTGTGTGCAGTCTACTATATACTATATAGATGTGTAATGATGGTATTGTAGAGGTATGATGCTGCGGGGGCCATGTATATGTAGTCTCTCTCCAGTACTGGAGGCACATACTACTAGCATCACTCTGGGCTAATGCAGGTGACGTCAGTGTAAGAATGAGAATGGGTGGTTAGTATTACATCAGCGATGGCTTCTGTTCTGTGCAGTATTATTTGAATGTCAGTTTGTATTTGTGCTGGCGTTGTATGATATCACTGCTTGTGGATCATCATCCCGTCCTCCTTCAGCTCATTAGCTCTCGCTCCATACAATGGTGAGTGCAGATGTTGCAGTGGCATCCTGATCCCGGTGCTGTGGTGGGACTGGGGGCGTCACCTGTCATACAGGAGAATGGCAGCAGTAGACATGGGCAGTGCACGGCACATTGATGTAATCATGGTGTGATGATACTTCACTGGTTTATGTAGCTCCTGAAGTATTTGTGATGTATTGTATCTTTATGTAATAGCCGATGTATAGCTTATTTTGAACCCATACGTGACTGTACGAGAAATAGGAAGATACTTCTGCGTTTAGGTCAGTGTTGTCTTCATATTGTTATTCGGAAGGAGGAGTGAGGTGGGAGACATGAATCATAGACAAGATTTACTTACAAGAAAACAAAGTCTTATCAAGTCAGCTTTGAAAGTCACTCTCCGCTAATCCCTACTCTCCGTGCTACTTGTTAAAGGGAAGGTCTGGGGCCACCATACCATCAGTATGTCAGTATTCAGCTGGGGTTAAGCTTTGGAAAGATGTTCTTGTAACCGTTTCATCACTGTATAGTAAAGGAACTTCTATATCAGAAATGAGTCCGGCAGCACAGGGCGCCAGTCTCGTTACTATAGGGGTCACAATTGCAAAGGGGCCCCTAAGCCACAAAGCACTGAAGAACTGACCCCGGCCAGTGCCATCCCTACACTATACATGGGCGCAGGCTACCTAGAATGGATGGGCAGGGCACGTGACTTTTTTTTTAGCAAGTTCGAATCACTACTTCCAGACTAGATGTGGTGTGGAAGACAGCCCGGGCCCAGTGATTCCAGAGATGCAGGTAAGCTGCCCGCAGAGTGGACTGGGGGTGGCCTGCAGTGTGAGTGGAGCTGAACCTACAAGGTGTGCTGAAGTATAAAGCTGAGGTATGAAGGATTATTGAGGGTAGGGGATCCAAGCTGAAGTCCTGCACCAGGACCCATGAGCCTTTAGCTATCCCCCTGTAGGGCACATGCTCCTCTCTTTACTGCGCATGTACAATGCAGGGAGGTGTACTCTCCTCACATTCATCTAGGCAATCTCCCAATGCTACAAGACTCATCAACAGCCTGTTGTGACGGGGCTGTTTTAGAAAGCTAAACACCACATGCTAGTGATTTAGTGGCCCTAAACCTAGTAATAGGTTCCATTTAAAGGGATTGTCCAGGATTAGGTGCTTTTTTGTGTATGTGTGTGTTGATCAGAGACTCTGTTCCCAAGTTAGGATACTTTTTCTTAATATGCCGATTACACATTTGGTGCAATGAGGGTGTCACCATTGCTCTTGTTGTTTCCAATCTCCACTCATTTCTGTGGTCAGCCCCTCCCTTGCTGCTTTGATTGACAGGGCCAGGCAGTGGCAAAGGGGCAAGTGAGGGGTTGGCCACAGAAATTAGTGGAGCTTGGGTGCAACCAGAGCAATTGTGACGCCCTTATTGCCCCAAAGGCCTAATTTGTATTCAGTGTTTTTACTAAAAAGATAATCTTTTGGATATTTTAACACATGCAGTTTGAACATGTTTTTACACCATGTTTGTGGCTATACAATTAAAGAGGACCTTTTACCACTCCTAACATGTCTGTTTTAATGGCTTCATGTATTTCCCATGTATTAACAATTCTGGAGCATCTATTCATATGTCTGTATGTTGAGCCATTCCTTTATTATTTCTACTAGAAGTTATAAATAAATTGCTAGCAGTCTGCAGTAGGGGTATAGAGGGGAGGTAACCAGTTGGGGGTGTGTACCTGCACAGTCTGAACATGGCAGCACTGATTGGATAGAGTCAGTCTGTGCAGGTACACCCCCCCAACTGGTTACCTCCCCTCTGTACCCTTACCGCAGACTGCTAGCAATTCATTCATAACTTCTAGTAGAAATAATAAAGGAATGGCACAACATAGAGACATAAGAATAGATGTTCCATACTTGTTATTACATGGGGAATGCATGAAGATATTAACCCCTTGGTGCCAATGGACGTACCGGTACGTCCAGGGCGCGAGGTAGTTCGCGCTACAGGGCGTACCGGTACGCCCTGCATGTAAACACCCGCTGCGCAGTGCAGCGGGGTTTACATGCTGTGATGGCGGCTGTTAGCCACAGCCAGCCATCCATAGTAAAGGCCTGGGGGGGAGCCGTGTCTCCCCCATAATGGCGATCGCTCTGAATGGCTGGTCTATTCAGACCAGCCATTCACAGCAGGCACGGGGTACTCGGCGGGGATCGCGCTATTCTGGCGAATCCCCGCCGAGTGTCAGAGGTCAGGTTGTCCCCCCGCCCCCCGCGATCGGCTGTGATTGGTCAGTGACTGGTCACTGACCAATCACCGGCCAAAACATGTGCGGGCGATGTGCGGGCGGCTGCGGCGAGAGTGCCGCCCGCAATAATTTTTCAGGATGGCCGAGCGTTTTCAAGCAGAGTATCAGCATACAGCTGATACTCTGCTTGAAACTGCTGACATCGGTGCTGGCACCGATGTCAGCAGTTTAACCCCTTCCATGCCGCGGTCCGTAGGGTCCGCTGTATGGAAGGGGTTAACAGGGAGGGAGCTCCCTCCCTCTCCCATCGGGCGCTGCGGTGCGCTGGCAGCGCCGATGGTGTGGCCAGATGAGAGGGAGGAAGCTCCCTCTCCCTTCCATCGGGACGCTGCTCTGCTGTGGCAGCGTCCCGATGGTTACCATGGCAACCTGACGCTTTCAGAAGCGTCTGGGTTGCCATGGTGTAAGCTAAGCCTCATCAGGCTCCTGCTAAAGGCAGGAGCCTGACAAGGCTTAGCCTGTGTTTAAATACACTGCAGTACACTATACAGTGTACTGTAGTGTATTATAGAACAATCAGACCCACTGGATCTTCAAGAACCAAGTGGGTCTGAGTCTAAAAAAAAAGTGTAGAAAAATTGAAAAAAAAGGAAAAAAAAAGAAATATTTTCCCCCCAATACTCAAATTTGAAATTGGTAAAAAAAGAAAAAAAATACCCCAAGCATGTTAGGTATCGCCACGTTCGTAACAACCCACTCTACAAAAATATCACATGTCCCGACCCCTCCGGTGAACACCGTAAAAAAATAAAAATAAAAACTGTGTCAAAAAAGCCATTTTTGTCACTTTACATCACAAAAAATGTAATACCAAGCGATCAAAAAGGCTTATGCCCCCCAAAATAGTACCAATCTAACCGTCACCTCTTCCCGCAACAAATGAGCCCCTATCTGAGACAATCGCACAAAAAATAAAAAAACTACAGCTCTCAGACAATGGAGAGACTAAAACATGATTTTTTTTGTTTCAAAAATTATATTATTGTGTAAAACTTAAATAAATTAAAAAAACTATACATGTTATGTATCGCCACGTCCGTAACAACCTGCTCTACAAAAATCATATGTACCCCAAAATAGTATCAATAACACTGTCACCTTATCCCGTAGTTTCCAAAATATGGGCACTTTTTGGTTGTTTCTACTGTAGGGAGCTTTAGGGGGGCCTCAAATGGGACATGGTGTCTAAAAACCAGTCCAGCAAAATTTGCCCTCCGAAAACCATCTGGTGCACCTTTTCTTCTGCGCCCTGCCGTGTGGCCATACAGTAGTTTACTACCACATGTGGGGTGTTTCTGTAAATCGCAGAATCAGGGTAATAGTTTTTGAGTTTTGTTTGGCTATTAACCCTTGATGTGTTACAGGAAAAAATGGATTAAAATGGAAAACGTGCCAAAAAAAGTGAAATTTAGAAATGTCATCTCCATTTTCCTTTAAATCTTGTGGAATACATAAAGGGTTAACAAAGTTTTTAAAATCAGTTTTGAATACCTTGAGGGGTGTAGTTTCTAAAATGGGGTAATTTATGGTGGTTTCTATTATGTTAGCCCCACAAACTCACTTCAGAACTGAACTGGTCCTTAAAAAAATGGTTTTGGAAAATTTCTTAAAAATTTTAAGAATTGCTTCTAAAATTCTAAGCCTTCTAACGTCCCCAAAAAATAAAATTACATCAACAAAATGATGGCAACATAAAGTAGACATATGGGAAATGTAAAGTAATAACTATTTTGTGAGAAATCACTATCTGCCTTAAAAGCAGAGAAATTCAAAGTTTGAAAATTACAAATTTTTCAAAATTTTCTGTAAATTTAGGATTTTTTTAAAAATAAAGGTGATTTATATTGACTCAAATTTACCGCTGTCATGAAGTACAATGTGTCACGAGAAAACAATCTCAGAACGGCTTGGATAAGTAAAAGTGTTTCAAAGCTATTACCACATAAAGTGACATATGTCAGAATTCCAAAATTTGGCCCAGACATTAAGGCCAAAATGGGCTCTGTCCTTAAGGGGTTAAAACAGACGTGTCAGGAGAGGTGAAAGGTCCTCTTTAAGTTAAAAGTAATCATATGCAAACAACACATACAGCTATTGGCGTGCAGTTACATATGGTACGCGCGCCTTTGACTTTCATTGTCAAATAAAAGAAATATACTGGAAAGTACAGTACAGCCTGTGTTATTCCATAAAGCCAGAAAAGATTATGCAGACGTTTAGCTTTCAGAGAGCGGTTCAGTGGTTGAACCACCCGAAAGTGATGTGGCTGTCCAGTGGGGACGTAATGTATATGAGCGTATTTCTTCCCATTGCTGGAGATACGTGATGCCCTGGAGGAGGAAAGGGCAAAAGTGAAGAACCAACTAAGACCCTTGGTATTTTTTACATTTTTTAATTTATTTAAAGGGATCCTGTCATCTCCAAAACACCCCATGAACTAGTCCCTCATGTAAACTTCCTGCACGGACGGTGTCGCGTTTGCTGCTTCAGCTAATGGCTGGCCTCATTGGTCACCCTGCAGTGACTTGCCACTTGCGGACACGCTACCACTGGGGCCTGTCATTGTCTGCAGCAGTGCGTGTGAAAGCCTGATCTGTACTCCAGATCATGTGTATAGAAACCAAATGATATTTCTTCCCTTTAGTGTAAATCTTTTAAAAAATAAATGATGTTTTTACCCTGTATTGTAAAGGTACACATACACATAGACCAAAGCTGACGAGAGTTAGGCAAATCAGCTATGATTAAATTGATTTCAGTGGAAAGGATTGCTTCCATAGACTTGTATAGGAGCGATCCATCCTATTGAAATGAATGGGGCGGTTAGGTGTAATTACACCTACTCACCACTACCCCTGTTACAGCTAGCGTGTAAACAATGAAGAGGAAGCAGCGCTGGTACGGCGCGCACCTCCTCTTCAAAAAGCTGTGTTGGATCCCCGCCGATCTGATATTGATGACCTATCCTGAGGACAGCTTCAATAGAAAGAAGGACGGCAGCATAACTTTATGTTTGGACTATCCTGAGGATAGGTCATCAATAAATATAACTTGGAGATCCCCTTTAATTTTGGTGTTTGTTTTTTTTAACTTTTAATATTTTTTTTCCTTTTTATTTACTAACTCTTTTATTTACTAAAAAATGTTTAACTTTTTTTTTTTTTTTTACTTTTTCTTTACTATTAGCCCCCTTAGGGGATAGAACCCTTTCCCATTCACCCTAATAGAGCTCTATTAGGGTGAATAGGACTACACCCTGTCCCTGTTGCCCTGTGCTTTGTGCACACAGCAGCAGGGACCTTACCATGGCAGCCAGGGCTTCAGTAGCGTCCTGGCTGCCATGGTTACCAATTGGAGCCCCGCGTTTATACTGCTGGGGCTCCGATCGGAACTGCCACTGCCACCAATAAAGGGGGGAAGGGGGGCGCCTGTGGCCACTGTCACCAATGATTTATTACCGGGGGTGGGCGCACCTGAGGGGTTAACTGCTGCGGTTCGCAGCTCCCTGTCTTACAGGTTGGGTGCCGGCTATGTGATTCTGAGCCGGCACCCACCGCCTGTACTTGTATTGAACTTTAGTTATGTTCATTGGTGGTGCAGTGGCCACAGCCCCCCCGCTCTCTCCTCTAATTGGTTGCAGTGGCAGCAGCAGCAGCACAGGGGGGAGGGAGGAAGAGACTCTTTCTCCCCTGTGCTGCTGAGGGAAGTAGCGCAGCCTAGTATCGGTAGCAAGCAAGTCCCAGTATTGTATCGATACAGGTACAAAAGTATCGATTGGGTATGGATAATTTGATACCCGGTGCAACCCTACTTCTGAAAGTTTCTCTTATCTGCACACAGGATCTTTGGAGCTCAGCCAGAGTGACCATTAGGCCTCATGCACACGACAGTGAAAAATGGCCGCGTGACGGCCGTCTAAGTAGCGTCCGTCACACGGCCATTTTTGGTGCCAATGTTAGCCTATGGGGCTATTCACATGGCCGTTTATTTAACGGCCAGTGAGTAGTGTCCGTCCAGAAATAGGACATGTCCTGTTTCTGGGCCGTTTCCACGGACCGACTGCCCCATTGAGATCAATGGGGCCGTTTTTAACGGCCGAGTGACCGGATTGCTCCCGTCTAACGGCCGTTAAAAACGGGTACCCTGTGGCTACTCACCCTAGCCACTTGCTCGCGCAGGTCAGTCTCTTGCTTCTTCATGGAGCAGGCCCTGCCGATGGACCTGCGTTATGAGCGGTGACGTCATCACGCAGGCGCGTTCAGTGACGTCATCGCTCACAGGTCCTTCGGCAGGTCCTGTGTGTGAGAGAAGACTGCTGCAGCGCGAGCAAGTGGAGAAGGTGAGGTTTTTTTTTTTTTTTTTTTAAATCCTCAAAAAGCAGCTGTGGGGGCATTTATTTAAGATGGGGGCCTACATAGGACATTATTAAACCTGGGGACATTAAAATAAAAACTACACTATGGGGGGCATTATTTAAGATAGTGGCTTACATGGCGGACATTATTTAAGATAGTGGCTTACATGGGGGACATTATTAAACCTGGGGACATTAAAAAAAATACTACACTATGGGGGACATTATTTTAGCTGGGGCACTAGAACATTATGGGCATCATGGGGGTCATGAATATAGTTGGGGGCAAGAAATAACTGCCAATCCAATTCATCAATTTTTCATGTCCGTTTTTAACGGACATGAAAAACTGATGCAAAACGGATTCAAAATGGACATTAAAAATGGACACACGGACAGAAAATGGATGCACACACTGATGCAAAATGGCCATGAAAAACTGACAGTGTGTCCGTTTTTAACGGACGTTTTTTTTCACTGTCATGTGCATGTAGCTTTAGGTTTGTGGTCTCCTATTATTTTATCAAGACCCTTTTCTCTGTATTACTTGGTTTGGTTGGACAGCTAGCTGTAGGAAAAGTCCTGGTTGCCCTCAAGCTTCCTTCATTAAACAATCATGGAAGCCAATAGCCACTGTGCTCTTGGGAACTTTTAGTGCAGCAAAATTTTTTTGTAGCCCACTCCAGATTTGTGCCTCCACACAATCCTGTCTCTGATCTCTACAGGTAGTTCCTTCCTCCTCATTGTTTGTTTGTTTTTAACTCTGTTATGCATTGCCATAGACAGGGCTGTGTCTTTCAAATCTTGTACAATCAAGATGTAGAAACATTGCAAAGATGATCAAGAGAAATGTGAGGCCCCAGAGCTAAATTTCAAGTGTCATAGCAAAGGGTCTGAATACTTATAGACTAAATGCTAAATGTTAGTTTATTCCTTTATTTTGCAAATATTTGCAAATAGTTCTACAATTCTGTTTTCACATAATTATGGGGTACTGAGTGCAGATTCATGGGGAAAAACTGGATTTTTTTTAAATTTTAGTACAAAATATAAAAAAGTGAAAGGATCTGAAGACTTTCCGATTCATTGTCTATCAGCCGTTACATGCCCGATGTAAGTGGACGTGTGGCTGCTTTTTAACAACTTGATCGTTGACCAAGCGAACATTTGTTAATGGTCACCTTAACATTTGTACTTAAAGGGGTTGGGACATCTGGGACTTTAATGTTTTATCGCTAGGATATACCATCACTGTCATATAGTTGCAGGTCCCATCTCTGGAACCTGCTCCTATCTCCAGAACTGGTCCCCCGATGTGAACGGAGAGCAGCCGCACATGTGGAGCTGCCGCTATGGGAGTTCTGAAGAAAGCATTGTCCTCGCTTGCGCTGTGCGCTCTCCGTTTACCGATATGGGACTCCATAAAACTTCAGGGGCCCCGTTCTGGAGTTAGATGAGGGTCTCACCTCTGGGATCTGCTCCTATATGACATTGATGACATATCTTAGCCATATGCCATCAGTGTCACAAATGGGCAACCCCTTTAAAGAGTACCTTCAACCTCTCCTAACATGTCTGTTTTATGCAATGATAATTCTGGAGCATCATATGATGTGATATGCCTTTCCTTAAAGGGGGTTATCCCATGATTAATGTAAAAAATGAAAGTCAAGCATCATATAACATGTGACAATCTCTAACAAAGCTAGAACCAGCCCTGTATCTCACATGGATCCAAAGACCTCCCCATTCATTGTTCTGCTATATTTATATCAAGCTGACAGCGCAAGGGGAGTGTCTTTTCTGCTGCAGCTAAGGGGGCGTGTCTCAGCTCTCCCTATCACAACTCAGGAGGCAGTTGAAGGATGAAACTGAGCATGTGCGGCCTTCTCAGTGAGCAGGACAAAGAAATATAGATACAGATACATTTTATTGAATAACTCAGTAGCTATACAAAAATTTTTTTAATTACATACAATTACAAAAGTATTCAAATCTGGGTGCTGGTTTGAAAACTAGATTATTTTCGTGGGACAACCCCTTTAAATATTCCTGCTAGAAGTAATAAATTAAAAGGTACCTAAACCTTCACGCAAAGCACAGGAGGTGCAATGGCGCTTCAGAGTGTTTTGTAACTTCCGCTTGCTTCTGCTTTGCTTTTGCAGCATCCACAATATGGAGTACAGATCCATAATATACTCAGTGCTACCAGGGATCTAACCGTGACTATTGTGTGATTGATGTAATATGCTTTTTCATTTACCATCTTTGTTTATACATTTATTAGATTGTATGAAAATGTATGTAAAATAATATTTGTAGCTTACATATTCAGTGTTCGTGTTTAAAGGGTTTCTGTCACCAGTTTTTTCGGTATGAATCAGGCGGACATTAGAGATGTCACCTGATTCCAAATATATATCTGTTTTATTTACTGGTGCCCCCATTTTTATATAAAATTAACTTTTATTTTATGCTAATAAGGCTCCTAGGTGCAAGGGGCGTTACCTCTGCTCCTAGAGGCTCTGTTGATTGACAGGACCAGGCAGAGAAGAAACACTCAGTTCACCATAGATTTTAAGGACCTTCAATGATGTCATGACCATGTGATCAGTCACATGGTTTAGGAGGAGACAGGCTGTTTGTGTGATCCTAACCATGTGACTGATCACATGGTCATGACATCATTGAAGGTCCTTAAAATCTATGGTGAACTGAGTGTTTCTTCTCTGCTAGGTCCTGTCAATCAACAGAGCCTCTAGGAGCAGAGGTAACGCCCCTTGCACCTAGGAGCCTTATTAGCATAAAATAAAAGTTAATTTTATATAAAAATGGGGGCACCAGTAAATAAAACAGATATATATTTGGAATCAGGTGACATTAGCACATCTCTAATGTCAGCCTGATTCATACTGAAAAAACTGGTGACAGAAACCCTTTAATGTACTGATATCATCTGGTGTTTCTAACGCCTCGGCTACATGCACACGACCGCATGTATCTTGCGGTCATTATGTTCATTCCGCAAATTATGAACATGTCCTATTCTGGTCTGCCAAATGCAGTCCTCAGACCCATTGAGGTTCATGGGTCCACAAAAAAAATCTGGATGGCACACGGACGGTGTGTGTACCTTGCTGACCACAAAATACATACTGTTGTGTGTACAAGGCCTTAATTTAATCCAGGTATTTGTAAATTTTAAAATGAGATTTTTACAGTTTGATGGTATGTGCAGGGTAATGTACTATATATGTACTATATAGGCATGTAAGGACGAGGTCTGGAAATAACAGATGAATAATTTTGCATTCCAGTTCAACGTGTGTGATGACAAGATTCCAATTATCTGTGTCAAATTGTGAAGTTGAAAGGCTCTTTGATACATAAGTTATGTGTCTTACACTGTAGGAATAAGTAGACTTACATGTTGCCAGTATACGCCGTCTGAATTTATGTAAGTTTACATCTTTGTTTTTTGTCTACACCATAAAGTTCAGAAAGTTCTGACCCAAATGACATCATTCCTTTAGTGTTTCCTTTGACTATTTCTCGACTTCTCTTCATTTCTCTGCAGGGTTCCTCAGGGCTCAGTAATGGGTCCCCTTCTGTTCTCTCTTTCCACAGTTTAGTCAGTCACACAATAAGCAGTTTCAGATTCTGGCACCATCTATATGCTGATGATGACAAACTGGCTTTTCATCAAATCTCTCCAGAATACTGAATAAAGACAGTGAATGTCTGTAAGCCGTAACCACTGTTGTATTTTCTGTAAACTTCAAAACTGAACTCCTTATCTTTCCTGCGTCATGAACCCCAAGCTCACTGTCCTGAACTCCTATTTAGCTCAAACCTTTCCAAATCTTGTCGTCTTCACATTAAAGGGGATCTATTACAAAGATTTTGGCCTAATATATTCTGTTATACCAGAGTAGTACTGCAGATATGGAGTCCAGATCACTATTTTTTATTTTACTACTACAAAGCATTCCCCCACTATCCGCTCTCAAATCTGCACTGTAATACATTGTCGGGACTTTTAGGCATGCACTTGAGTCCTCTCCATGATGTTGGCATTTCTAAAAGAAATACATTAACATGAACTCTTGATTTAAACAACATGCCATTTTCTAAGGTCACCGGGGGAGGGTGTCATTTATCAAAGAACGACATTTTACGCTGGTCTTGGGGCGCCCCAACTATTATGTACTCCAGTCCCTGTCTGCAGAAGATTTCAGTTGTCATTTACCCTGGGGCCGATGGTCACTCCCCATTGGCGAGGATGGCATAACAATGTTGTGTAAAAAGTCGCGAGGGAGATAGACGACTTTTTTTACGTCACAAACTACCATAAATCGTATTGATAAGTAATCCCTGTCATGAAATTGCACACACACAACACAGCCGGCCACTAGTGGGCACTCACTTAACCCATGTCCTTTGATGTGACTATAAGTAGGGAACTCGCCTGTGCACTCAGCTACCAAGGCATTAAGCAATCCCCAGACACATCCACAAACGCTGCCACGATCCATCCGTTGCACAGCTGACAGAACACCACCGTACAAATGCTCAGCACTCACAGGAACACACTAGGGGAGATTTATCAAAAATGGCGTAAAGAAAAACTGACTTGGCAACCAATCAGATTGATTTTTTTTCATTTTCCAAAGGTACACTAAAAAATGAATGGTGAAAACTTATTGGTTGCTATGGGCAACTGTTTTCCTTCACACCTGTAGGGATAAAAATATGAATCATATACCAATTAGATCGGTGAGAGATCCACACTGGAAGGACAGCGGAAACTTGGCAAAACCTACAGCTAGGGTTACCTCTGGATTCCTACCCTGGTTGTCAGTTTGAGACATTTTTAAGGGGCCCATTAACCCCTTCCTTAAAGGGAACCTGTCATCTCCGAAACACCCCCTGAACTACAGTAAGCGTTGTATAGTGTAAATGATGCTGAACCCGAATATATAAGTTTTATCTTCATACTCACTTCCATTCTGACGCTGTGCTCCCACAAACCAGCAGTAAAATGCATTGAGACGACTCTTCTTTGAGTCCTCTCCATTATGTGAGTAAGCACTGGAGTCCAGTGAGTGCATTTTACTGCAGGTTTGTGGCAGCACAGCGTCAGAATAGAAGTGAGTATGAAGATAAAACTTACACATTCGGATTCAGCATCACTTACACTATACACCGCTTACTCTAGTTCAGGGCGTGTTTCGGAGATGACAGGTTCCCTTTAAGTCATGTGACTAGAGGCTGGGTAATTGTATGCACTAACTTCACCAGCTATATGACTATTTTAGATTTTGCCATGATGTTGGATTGATGTCTCCTGGAGAGATGATATGACCATCAACATTATCGTCATGATTTTACCTGGGGACATTGCAAATGCTTATAAAATATGTAGATTTGGAACCAATATTTGATTATCGGGTTCCCCAAGGCCGAAACTCTGGGATTTACGACCAGAGAAGCACCTAAATCTCTTGATTCTGAATATTTTAGTGGATTATTCCAAAAATAAATTATGGCTGTGAGTTTCCAAATATGAAGTATTCTTTTGTTATGTACAGAGGTTTTTAGATTGTAATAACCTCTTGTGGATTGGAGAACTGTGATGGTTAGTGACCCTTCATTAGCAACTAGGTGAGAATTAGCAATTCGGGAAGAATGTTTGTACACAGTTGGCCACCTGAACTAATTTGATGAACATCTTAGAAATGTAATCAGCGCTCCTCTGCCTTGGAATACACAAAGGGGGTCTGGATCTTTACCGAACAAACATGACTCATAAGGATACAATATGATTTATAACAAGCTTTATACAAATACGCTTCAACTCTTATAGAACGAGTTATAACACCTCCAATGAGTCAGATTTACTATTGATATTTTGACAGTTTTTGTCCTGTTCACCCTAATAGGGCTTTATTAGGGTAACTATAACTTTACACTCTCCCTGCTGCCCTGTGCTTTCCCACAGCAGCAGGGAGCTTACCATGGCAGCCATAGAAGGCTTCAGCAGCGTCCTGGCTGCCATGGTAACCAATCAGAGCTGTGCAATTTCAGAAGCTGCCACTGCCACCAATGAAGATACAGAGGAGGAGTGGAGGGGACCCTGTGGCCACTAACACCAATGAATATAATACTGGGGGGGGGAGGTGCTGCCCACCAGTGATTATCATACTGGGGTGGGCGCACCATGAATATAGTTAACCTGTTAATACAAATGTGGGTGGTGGATGCAGGCCGTATCACACAGCCAGCACCCGGCCTTAATGACAAGCTCTTCTTTCTTGACGAGTGTAAGAAATTATTATTTACTGTATAAATATATATTAAATATATACAGTGGTCCCTCAAGTTACAATATTAATTGGTTCCAGGATGACCATTGTATGTTGAAACCATTGTAAGTGGAGTAATCGGTTCCAAAGCCCCAAAATGTCATCCAAGATAAGAGAAAATGAAGATTTATGAAACATAAGCAGATAACTAAGACAGATAAAACAAGTCCTTACATATAACAGTCAGGAATAGCTGATAACTAGCAACTAATACAGTTATGTTAGCAGAGAAGTGTCCTTGATTGGTTGGATTGGAGTCTGAGACATTGTATGTTGAGTCTACTTTCAAGTTACGATGGGTCAGAAAAGACCATTGTATGTTGAAAATATTGTAACCTGAGGCCATTGTATCTTGTGGGATCAGTGTACAGTGCCTTGCGAAAGTATTCGGCCCCCTGGAACTTTTCAACCTTTTGCCGTATTTCAGGCTTCAAACAAAAAGATATAACATTTTAAATTTTTGGTGAAGAATCAACAAGTGGGTCACAATTGTGAAGTGGAATGAAATTTATTGGATCATATAAACTTTTTTTGTAATAATAAAACTGAAAAGTGGGGCGTGCAAAATTATTTGGCCCCCTTGCATTAATACTTTGTTGCGCCACCTTTTGCTGCGATTACAGCTGCAAGTCGCTTGGGGTATGTCTCTATCAGTTTTGCACATCTAGAGACTGAAATTTTTGCCCATTCTTACTTGCAAAACAGCTCGAGCTATTTGAGGTTGGATGGAGAGCGTTTGTGAACAGAAGTTTTCAGCTCTTTCCACATATTCTCAATTGGATTCAGGTCTGGACTTTGACTTGGCCATTCTAAGACCTGGATACGTTTATTTTTGAACCATTCCATTGTAGATTTTGCTTTACGTTTGGGATCATTGTCTTGTTGGAAGATAAATCTCCGTCCTAGTCTCAGGTCTTTTGTAGACTTCAACAGGTTTTCATCCAGAATGGTCCTGTATTTGGCTCCATCCATCTTCCCATCAATTCTAACCATCTTCCCTGTCCCTGCTGATGAAAAGCAGGCCCAAACCATGATGCTGCCACCACCATGTTTGACAGTGGGGATGATGTGTTCAGGGTGATGAGCTGTGTTGCTTTTACGCCAAACATATCGTTTTGCATTGTTTCCAAAAAGTTTGATTTTGGTTTCATCTGACCAGAGCACCTTCTTCCACATGTTTGGTGTGTCTCCCAGGTGGCTTGTGGCAAACTGTAAACGAGACTTTTTATGGATATCTTTGAGAAATGGCTTTCGTCTTGCCACTCTTCCATAAAGGCCAGATTTGTGAAGTGTTGGACTGATTGTTGTCCTATGGACAGACTCTCCCATCTCAGCTGTAGATCTCTGCAGTTCATCCAGAGTGATCATGGGCCTCTTGGCTGCATCTCTGATCAGTCTTCTCCTTGTTTGAGATGAAAGTTTAGAGGGACGGCCGGGTCTTGGTAGATTTGCAGTGGTCTGATACTCCTTCCATTTCAATATGACCGCTTGCACAGTGCTCCTTGGGATGTTTAAAGCTTGGGAAATCTTTTGGTATCCAAATCCGGCTTTAAACTTCTCCACAACAGTATCACGGACCTGCCTGGTGTGTTCCTTGGTCTTCATGATGCAGAACCCTGAAACTATCACAGAGCAGGTGCATTTATACGGAGACTTGATTACACACAGGTGGATTCTATTTCTCTTCATCATTTAGGACAACATTGGATCATTCAGAGATCCTCAATGAACGTCTGGAGTGAGTTTTCTGAACTGAAAGTAAATGGGCCGAATAATTTTGCACGCCCCACTTTTCAGTTTTATTATTACAAAAAAAGTTTAAATGATCCAATAAATTTCGTTCCACTTCACAATTGTGACCCACTTGTTGTTGTTTCTTCACCAAAAATGTAAAATGTTATATCTTTTTGTTTGAAGCCTGAAATGTGGAAAAAGGTTGAAAAGTTCCAGGGGGGCGAATACTTTCGCAAGGCACTGTACTATATAATCCACCCTCTTACTGTGTCTGATTCGAAGGTGGGGTGCAACAATAGTTACAATTACACAATTATTAGGTTACAATATAATGTTACTTCCAAGACCATTTGGTAATTCAACAACAAAGTAACAATATATTTCTAAAACCTCTAAATTTGTAACAGGAGTATAGCTCAAGAGCTTCTGGGTTTGACAGAAAAAATATCTCTTTAGTGGCTTACTTGAAAGGTTCAGTGTACAGACTTGTCATACTCTCAGAGGAGTAGTCACTAAATGAGGAGATTTTTGATCAGATAGTACGATTATGGGCAATCTATACCTTAGATCTATTTGGGACTAGAGCCAACAGGAAGCACAGAAAATTCTTCTTTCTGGATTCCTGGGATCATCCTCTGGGGGAAGGGAGAGGTAGATGCTCTTTCCCATTCATAGAAGGGTTATCTCTGCCATGCCTACCCTCCTCATTGTGTAATACTGAAATAAATAAAATAAAATAGTCATATGAGGTATTGCTGCATTTGTAACAGCTTGCTCTATAAAATGACATGATTTACCCCCTCAGGTGAAAGCCGTAAAAAAAAAAATTAAAACTGTAGCAAAAAAGCCAAAATCATACAGTATGTATATATATATATACACACACATACACACATCCTGGGAAAATCCCTTTAATTGCTACATTTCTATCCTAGGCTGATGTATATATATTTTATATTTGGCTGACATTAGTGATTGTGTGAACTACTGCTGAGCTATTGTTAAAATCTCACAGAAATTATTTTTCAAGGTTTTAATAACCCATTTAATCCAACAGTGAGTTATATAAGAATCCTTTCTATTTTTGCAGCTTGGCACCCTTGTGTGAGACTTTAAAACACTATACAGACAGCCTGTGTATTTTCTGATAGCTAATTTCAGAGTTATTCTTCGTATGGTTCATATCCTCTGAAAATAGGTCATAAGTACGTTGTTACTATATTCAAGAGACGTGCAGCCGTTACGCAAAGTACCCAGGTCCTCCGGATTATTTTATATTTGCATCCTTGTTTTTACTTTTCCTTGCTCATTTTACCCTGTAACTTACCCAGACTAGAAATTTATTTGAATATTTTGGCCACAATAATGTGTACATGGCGTATAGCCAGGCTGGAGAAGAAGAAGTGGAGTAGCTGCTCTACTTGGAGATTTTTGTTAAAGCCTTGAGATTGTGTTTTCGTTCATCCAAGTGCAAAGAAAAAAATAAGAAAATACATAAATCACAAGAAAGACTGCACCCTTGTACACCTATCACAAGCCCTCTCCGAAAAGGGCTCTGACCTATTCCTTAACCCACTGGGAGATCATTCAAGGGCTATCAAAATAAAATGTGAAGGTTTCTTTGTCCTTATGCTAAGATGTTTTTTCCATTTTTGGAAACATAGACTCCTAAAGAAAAACAGCCATAAAATACGCTCATGTAAATGAACCTCTGAAAAACATTTCTAGAAGGTGTGGGTTAGATTGAAAGTAGTGATCTGCATTGTCTTTTTATGCTTCTGCTTTATCACATTGCAGCATTTGCTTATTTTGGTGGTAATTCTCATACAGTGGTCCAAATTTACTAATCCTGTATAAAAGAAAGACAAAGTGAACTTAGAGAGTCTTAAAGGACATCTGTCAGCAGATTTGTTCCTATGACACTGTCTGACCTGTTACATGTGCTCTTGGCAGCTGAAGACATCTGTGTTGGTCCCATGTTCATATGTGTCCGCATTGCTGAGAAAAATGATGTCTTATTATATGCAAATGAGCCTCTAGGAGCAACGGGGGCGTTACCATTGCATCTAGAGGCTCCGCTCTCTGTGCAACTGCCACACCCTTTGCACTATGATTGACATGGTCAGGCATGATAACATTTTCCCTGCCTGGTCCTGTCAATTAATATGGAGGGGGAGCAGTAGTTGCAGAGCAATCAGGACCTCTAGCACCTTAGCAAAATCTACCCTTTCCCCCACTCATTTGCTCTCCAGCACGAAATTAACTCCTGATTTCTTCAAGAATGTTGTTTTGTTTTTAAAGCTTTTAGTGTGAGGGTATTGAGATTAAGTTTTATTGAGCACGCTCTACTCCAGCAAGTGCGCTGGAGGCGGAGCTGCTTTATAACCCTGCCCTTCTCCTCTGAGTGACGGCGGTCTCCTGGTCAGAGTTGAGGGAAAAAGCGGTGAAGCAGCTCGGTGCAGAAAGCACCTGATGATCTCCTCAGCCCATACATAGTGCTGTCAGCTGTTTAGCATGGTCAAAACTGCTGACAGACTTCTTGTAAAGAGTCTCTATCAGAAGGAATAATCCTTATAAACCAGGCAAAATGCCTAGTATTGTTGATCTTTCGGATTTAAAAGCATACCTTTTTTATACGTCACATAGGTTTTTGTCTAGCCGATTCCTGGCATTCTATGCCGGAACAGCCCGCCAGCATTGTGAAACAAGCCTAAGATGTCAGTGTGAATAACACACTCCTTCTGGGAGCTTATTATCTTCATTGTAAATGTGGACAACTTTTTACCAGTCCATAAAAAATGAAACCAAGAAATATAATTTCTAATCACTTAAAAGGCAATACCAGTGAGACTTCATTACACGTGTAATCTGTGCCAGCCGGGGACTTGCTGCATCGCTAAGAAGTTTGGTGTAACAAATTACGTCTGTCCTTCAATCCTTCAAAAGCTGGTGTGGTGATGTCTTTTTTTGAGTGACAGTAATATGTTTGCAAATTATTACAAGGTGTAAAGCAGGATTTTGACCAAGGGTTTTGCATAGATTTGACTATGATCATCCAATTGGGAAATAAACCACATGAGGACACAACCAGTTTTGGCTTTAGAACTGGAGTGTTTTTTCTTTTATCTTCCTGTCTTGCCTAACCTATGATTGCCAAGTTTTGTGGTTTTTAGGTACCATTTTCATGATTGTGTTTAAAACAAGAGGCACAAGGAAGCAGACTTTTGGCCCATTGCCGTTTTTGAGCGTTGTATTACTCCAATTTTGAGAGTTTAACCTATTGATGTGCTAATGTAGCCTTTCATAGGCCGCTTAGAGAAGCCATTCATTCTCCTTTACTCCATTCTTACCCTGGCTGGATGTGGTGCCCACCTCACCAGGTGAGTTATGGGAACCCTGTTCTTCATATACTGTACGGCAGAGCTGCACTTAAAGGGTTTGTCCCGTGAAAAATATTCTACAGTTTTCAAACCAGCACCTGGATCTGAATAGTTCTGTAATTGCATGTAATTAAAGGGTTTCTCTCACCAGTTTTTTCGGTATGAATCAGGCTGACATTAGAGATGTGCTAATGTCACCTGATTCCAAATATATATCTGTTTTATTTACTGGTGCCCCCATTTTTATATAAAATGAACTTTTATTTTATGCTAATAAGGCCTCTAGGTGCAAGGGGCGTTACCCCTGCTCCTAGAGGCTCTGTTGATTGACAGGCCCAGGCAGAGAAGAAACACTCCATTCACCATAGCTTGCAAGGACCTTCAATGATGTCATGACCATGTGATCAGTCACATGGTTAGGATCACACAAACAGCCTGTCTCCTCCTAAACCATGTGACTGATCAACCATGGCTTTTTATGCCTTTCTGGTGACATTTTCTGACATTTTGACCACTCATTTTCCTGGCATTTTCTAAGTCTTGTAGAGCATCCTATGATAAAAAGAATAAGAAAAAATGCTATACCTGGAACATGCATTTGGTTAAATCTATACATTGTTAAAAAATAAAGTTCTAAATACATAATAAAACCACTGAAGTTGTGAGTGAATGCTATGTGTGAAACCATCCTTACAAGTGAAATCTCTCAGCTTTTCACCCTGGTTGCATATCTGCAATTTTCCTGTGAATTGCTTTCCTGGAAATGTAGTCTTTACAGCTGACGGCGTGCAGGAATCTAAAGTAGGAAAAATGGAAGTAGTCCACTGGAACTGAAGGAGCTCAGCTAAGATGTCAATGTGTCTGTCAGCGAACTGCTTGACTGTGAGCAATAGATACAAGAACTGTGAATAAAGTGTAGACTGTGAAATAAAAAATACAATTGCCCACATGTAATATTGTTGTGCCTACCTTGTCATAACAGAATTCAAGAAGATCCCCTAGGAGGAATCCTCAGGGTATGAAAACTAATTCAAACTAGGTAGTCTATTGACTATAACAAAACCCTTCTTCCTTTGTTTGCATATTAAATTTTAGCAATAAAAGTTAAGTTTTAGTCCTGAATACCAAGGACAAGGTAGGAGGATCCCTAAAAGGGTTTTGTTATAGTCAATAGACTACCTAGTTTGAATTACCTTGTCATAAAATGCGGCAAAATTTGGACCATTATGGGCACAATTTGGCACATCTAGGAGGAGATTTATCTTCTCGTTGCTCCTGATTTCTGGCATAAAAAGTTGCAAATTTTGTGATTGTGACATTGTGGTGTTTTTACTGCACCCGCAACACTTTTCAGAAGGGTGTTTGGTGAGCGTGGGCATGGCCACCCTCTGTGACAAATTTATCTTTATTTTCGACAGTTTTCTGGCACAAATGAAGAAAAAAAAACTGGGATATCTGAACTGCTGTTAAGTTCTGTTTAGAAGCATGGACTGCTGGAAGCGTGCTCTTGTCATAAATTTGGCTTATCCTCTGGCAGAGAAGAGGATATCAAGACTAGCACAGAAGGCACTGGTCTTGATAAATCTCCCCTCTAATGTTAGAAAAATCCACTGTACCGAGCTCACCAAGGAACCACTGCTATAGTAGTTGTTTAAAATGTACATTTTTAAGATTTTTGGCATGTCATAACTTTTGATCCATGGAGGTCTGGGTCTTGAGACCCCCATAGTAACTGAAAAGAAGGGGAGAAGCTCTGATCAGCTCTGCTTGGCTCCACTCTGCGTGACCATGTATTGCAGGTTTGGCCATGCTTTACCATTACAGAGATGTAAGATGGATTAAGGCAATTGAAATGAAAAGGGGTTGTCCAAATATGAACCGGTATCTTCAAATTATTGTGTTTTAATGTCTTTGGAGCCTTACGTGGGTCCGTCCATGTGGCTCCCCATCTTTTGGCAGCTGTAGATACTATTGTATAGTAGTGATAGGATGTCATAGCATTACTAGAATTGTATTAAAAGCCAATGGCAATTGCGTAAGTGTGGCCCAAAATAATTGCAAGTTACTAAAGTTAAAAGACTTATAGTCTATGCATTGGGGTATGGTCTATACATTCCTGTATAAAACATATTGACTCCTCATTGAGACAACTCATTACATGCATTCCTAATAAATTATATAGGGTAATTCCATTCCTTAATTCCTACTGGACATCAGTGTCGGTCTTTACAGATGGCTACCTCTCAGGAGCTGAGCAGGCCTGAGAGAATCCGATTGCCTACTATTGTAGACAGCAGACGCCTTGTGGCACAGTCCATGATCAGCAACATTTATGCAGGTCACAGGAAGGCATTGAAAGGTACTGATTTAGAGGGAGTCTGTCACTTCATTTTCACCAATATAACTAAGAGTACTGCCCCACAGAAGATTGCATACACATCCCATACATACCTACAAATATTTAGTCAGCCAATCACTGGTTGAGGTGGGTCACTACTGCTGCTAATGATTGGCTGAGCAGGTACTTCCTGCATATCAAGAGGGAGGAGTAATACGAGAGTTTGGGACAATAAAGCATCAGAATGAGGGGCGCAGAGGATTGGTGTGGTTATTGTATTAATAAATACATAAATATATTAATAAATAAACCCTTTTAATCTCAGCTAAGTAAGCCTCCAGCAGTAATGCCTTGCTTCTTGTACATATTATTATATGTGAAACATTTAATCAGAAAGCACAGATTTAACTTCCTAGCGTCTGTCATTCTTCCCTTAATTATAGCAATGCGAGAAGTTAATTATGCATCTCTATGAAATTTGTGTCGGCAGTCATGAAATGAAGGGCAGGTATTTCAGTAAGAAAATCTTAATGGATTATTAGCATCAACTAAGGAATAGCTTGGCAAGGAAAAATAGTGAAGGGAAAAAAGGGTGAAAGCAGCCCTACAGCATCTTCATTCTCAGGATCGGTGGTGATCCTGAAGTCAGACCTCCATTGATTATAAAGTACTAGCAGTATGCCACCACTTGTAAGTTGGAAATAATCCTTTTTGGGGATCTTCACAATATTTTAATTTACTATTTTATATGTTTGTAAAATACAAAGGACATTTCAAGTGTTTTCATAGCATTTTCCACAAGTGTTTATGGTGTTTTTTTATTTTGTTACATTTGTAACATCTGATGTTTTTAAGTCCTCTAGAGAATTCTATGGGAAACGCCAAAAAATCCACCTTCCATCGAGAATGATGTGTTATGAAAATAATGCCACCAAAACACCACAACCCAAAATGGGTTTGTTTGCAGTGAGATTTATGTTTCACTATAGACTTTAACGTAGCATCTGAAAACACACACAAAAACTCCACGAAAAATATTGGGAGTCATTTACTCCTGCTTACCGGCGTAAAATGCCAGTCTTTGATAAATAACCCCCCCCCATTGTATTTTTCTGCAATATGATGTGTGTGAATGTGAATCAGTTTTAAATCATATGCACACTAAAGAGCTAGTAATGTGTCTGATCTTCTTCTCCATAATGAACACATAGAAATGACTAAATAACATTACTGTGTACAGTGCAGTTTTTTTCTCATTATTTTAATTTTTGTTTGAGAGTTTAATTACTATTTACAGTTTAAAAAAAAATCTGTCAAAATGGTAATTTTAGTGCACAGAATCAAAATGTGTGGCTTCGGGCATAAAACTTATATTGAGTGTAATATGTACACTTATTTCTAAATGCCTAATGTGCCATCTGTAATTGTGCATTAAATTAGATTCAATGTTTGAACTTCATGAATATTTTTTGTTCTAATGAAGCGAACTGGCGGAGCTTGTGAAGCCATTGTGGTTATTGTTACTTGGCTGTAAAGTGAATTTGTCAACTTAGGCTACTTTCACACTTCTGTTTGTAGGATCCGTTTGTGAGATCCGTCACAGGCTCTCACAAACAGTCCTAAACTGATCAGTTTTTCCCTAATGCATTCTGAATGGAAAAGGATCCGTTCAGAATGCATCAGTTTTGCTTCAGTTTAGTCTCCATTCCGTTTTAGAGGCGGACACTAAAACGCTGCCTGCAGCATTTTGGTGTCCGCTTGACGGAAACTGATTCAAACGGATCCGTCATGACTCACAATTTAAGTCATTGAGGACGGATCCGTCTTGGCTATGTAAAAGATAATACAAACGGATCCGTTCAGAACGGATGCAGACGGTTGTATTATCATGATGGATCCGTTTGTGAGAGCCTGGATGGATCTCACAAATGGATCCTGCAAACGCAAGTGTGAAAGTAGCCTTAATAAACACATTATATAGGGACTGCATCTTTTAGTACTGTGTAAGGGCTTGTACACATTGACACTAATGATTTCCAGCATTGTGCTCTGTTATAGAAGTAGAATAACGGAAATAACGGAAGTGCCGAATCCAGCATGTAACTCAGACTAAGGGCTCATTCACACGACCGTGCTTTGGTTCCGCATCCAAGCCGCATTTTTTGTGGCTTGGGTGCGGACCCATTGACTTCAATGAGGCCGCAAAAGATGCGGACAGCACTCTTTGTGCTGTCCGCATCCAATGCTCCGTTCCGCGGCCCCCGCAATTTGCGCAAAACACGGCACGTTCGTGTGAACGAGCCCTAATTGTGCTGGACGGACCTTATTGAGGGCTAATGCCCATGACCGTTTGCCGGCTTGGCCCGTATTGTGGCCCACAAACAGCGGGTCTGCAAATTACGGGCCCCGGATGTTCTGGCACTCACTCGAATGGGTCCGCAATCCGGTAGGTGAGCGCAGAATGGAGGCATGGAACTTTACGGTTTCTTTCCGTGCCTCCGCACCGCAAAAAAGTAGTTTGGAACCTTGGATGTGGATCGCGGACCTCATTCAAGTGAATTGGTCCATGACCCGCATTCGGCGGCCCCACGGTCGGTGCCCTGCATTGCGGACCGCAATTTACAGTGCGCAGCACAGGCCCGGCTTGCACACGTTCATGGGCATGAGCCCTGACTGTGGGGGTTCATTGGGTTTTCAGTGGAGAGTCCAACATTTTACCTTATCCCATCTCTACATCTTGTAGTACAATAAAATGATAGTGCTTGCACACTATACGAAAAAATCTCTGTCCTATGTACGTTCCTACAGTCCCGTTGACCAGGGAAGCCAACGCTTTTTCCTATAGTATGCACTCCTGGCCACTGCTGCTGGATTGCAGGGTGGTCGTAACTATAGAAAAGAGAAGTGTATAATGCAATGTAAATATGAATCCAGCCAGCAAAGGAGCCAGTATGGACAATCACAGTACCTTAGTAAGAGACTTTTATTAACTTTAATGATAAATGCCATTTGCTGAAGTGAGACAACCCCTTTAACTATAAAAAACCGTGTGCACATGCGCAGGCCCCCCATCAATCAGCAACTGACAGTCTCAATTGTGGCCAGAGGGGAGATTCTGTATGAATGTGGGTTACATTATAGCGGTTGAGCAACACAGGTAAGAATACTATAGGGAAATGTAATATCTCTACCTCTCGGTTATAATCTTGATTTATTGATTGCAGGAGAAGGTTATACTATGTCTACAAGTGTCTATGATTGCTTCACTTCCTGAAGCCGTATATCATTTCTAAATCTAATTTTTCATCGCTTTTTAAGTAATGTTTTTGGAATGCACTGTTTGTTTAGTTACTACAGTTTGTACAGTAGAGGTTAATTAAAATTTTTCTTTTTTTTTTTTATTCCATTTTTCTCCCACTACCATTTTACAAAAATGAGAACGTAAGCTTAAATTTATATTTTCCAAAGTGAATGTAATGCGGGTTAATAGTTCTGAGCAGTGCACATAAAGGATCTGAAGGCTTGTAAAGAAAACTGGGAAATGTTGGCTAGTTCTTCTACAGTTTCTATAATTATAAATATCACGTTTGCATTTTTCAGTTTCTCAATGTCCCTGGATATTTCTGCCGTTATAATTTGCTTAGTTTGAGGCAATTGGCTTAAACTCTAATTAAGAAAAAAAGATATTACTGAGGGACCAGTAAGGGTACGTTCACAGTTGCGTTTCTAAATCTGACAGGCTCTTCCAGTAGTCTGTTTAGCATAAATGCCCAACGTCAGCCAGACAAAAACTGATGCAGGTTTGTCTGAAACCCAGCATTTATGCCGAAAAGTGTACAGATCACCGCTGTATCCCATTATAGTCAATGGGGATCTGGTGGTGAATGGTAGAATCCAGTAAAGGCTAACAGGCTGTGCCCTGCCAGAACAGCCTGCTGGATCAGGTTACCAGAAATATGAATGAAGGCAAACGTACAATTAATGTTAAAGAGGACCTTTCACCTCTCCTGACATGCCTGTTTTAATAGCTTCATGCACTCCCCATGTAATAACAATTCTGGAACATCTATTCTCATGATTTTATCCATTCCTTTATTATTTCTACTAGAAGTTATGAATGAATTACTAGCAGTCTGCAGTAAGGGTACAGAGGGGTGGTAACAAGTTGTGAGTGTGTACCCACACAATCTGAAAATGGCAGTACTGATTGGATAGAGTGAGTCTGTGCAGGGACACACCCCCAACTGGTTACCACCCCTATGTACTCTTAGTTATGAATGAATTGCTAGCAGTCTGCAGTAAGGATACAGAGGGGTGGTAACCAGTTGGGGGGATGTCCCTGCACAGACTCACTCTATCCAATCAGTGCTGCCATTTTCAGACTGTGCGGGTACACACTCACAGCTTGTTACCACCCCTCTGTACCCTTACTGCAGACTGCTAGTAATTCGTGCATAACTGTCAGGAGATTTGAAAGGTCCCCTTTTAAGACTTGTGCTATCCAGAAATATACCACTGGTGTTGTTGTCCTTATACCTGATCGTTTTAACTATGCGCCATTGCATCCTATTGTCTTATCGACCAGTTTCTGCAACGCTCAATGCATATCGTAAAGGAAATGCAAAGTTGTCTATTAGTGATGTATGTCATCCCAACACAATCCAATGCACTGCGTTCAAAATTATTATGCAAGTGAAGTATTAATAGAAATATGAAATATTATTCTCATTTTTAGATGTCTGGGATCAATCTCAATCAGGTTTGTTTATTAAATTGGCATGTGACCTTGGTTAAAGGGAAAGTTATTTAACCCCTTCTCAACCAGCACCATACTAGTACGGTGTTGGCCAGGTCTTTAAAGATGGTGCCCAAGCGGAGTGGGCGCCATAGCTGAGGGGTGCCTGCTGGTTCATATAGCAGACACCTGTGGCTCATGTCCACAACTGGTGATAATGCTGGTCGCGGACATTTAACACTTCAGATGATGTCAAACGTGAACATGGCATTTTAGTGTGTGTATTACCGGAAGTGCGTACCCCATGTACCGATCAGAGAAGCCGGAGCTTGTATGCAGCAGCCCCTAGAGAATGACAGGAGGCTCTGGGAAGGCAAAGAGCGCAAAATGAAAATGCAAAAAAATCCCGGTAGAATGGGTTTAAAGACATTTGGTTGCCTATAGCAACAAATAAGATTCCACCTGTCATTTTTCAGAGCTCCTTTGCGCAACCAAGTCAGTTTTCCTTTACACCAGTTTTGATAAATCTCCCCCATTGTTCCATGTTATTAACCCATTCCAGGTATTCCATTTTTTTGTTTTCTTCATAGAAACATAGCTGTGTCAGGCCGCAGATCCTTAGGGCCGAGACTGCCAATGGCGCAAAGGAGCTGTTTGGGCCCAGGGAGTGCTTTCGCTCAGATGCCATGGTCGCAATTGACCACAAGATCTGAGGGGTTGTCAGTGGTTGGCGTTATCGCCAATTACAGGCATTTACTCCGGGTATCTGCTGTGTAAAACAGAAAGCTTCCGGCGGATATGGTGTCTATTCAGCTTCTGAGCAGGCACCATCTTTAAAGACCTGACTTACGCTGTACATGTTAGGTCGGGAAGGGGTTAAACAAGTCACAGTTCTCATGCAATATGGGGTGAAAGAAAGACTTTTTTGAAGATAAAAACCGTGAAATAGTTCAATGTCTTGCAGAATGTATGAAACCAATTGATATTTCACCCAAACTATAGAGAGAGCAGTGAATCAACTGTGAAAAGATGTGATTCACAGCACAGGCAAATACAATCCGATAAAGACTTATTAAGGAAGGTTTTCTATCAGACAAATTAATCTACTGTAAAAGGGCAGCTGTAGAACTGCCACTCTTGAGCAGAAAACAGGTATTTGAAGCTGCTGGTGTCTCCGGAGTGACAGAAATCTCTCAGTCCAGGATCCTCCACAGGCTGCAAGTTGTGTATAAACTTGTAGTTCTGCGAACAGTCACAAAGCTCAAAAGGGAAGCGTTTTCAGTGGGCAGAGAAACACAGGAAGAGTTTTATTCACAATAAATGCCATGGATGGTCCTTATGGATGGAGTTCTGGATAGCAGGTGAACAGTCACCCTGTTCCTACATCAAGACTGCTTTGTCAGCAAGGAGTCGGCAGAATGAATAATTACACTGGAATACTGGGAAGTGAGATGGTAGGTCCCGGGGCAGACTGGGAGGTCAAAGGGCCAACACAAGCCACAAGTAGGTATTGACAACAGAAGTTGGTGAGGCCAGCAGTACCATAGTGCCGAACAAAATTCCACCCCAGCAGAACCAAATACCACAGACCAGCATAAAATACTGCCCTATCACCATACCTATGAAAGTGATACAGTTGAATTTAGGATGGGCACTTGATGCTCCAAGCATTAATTCTGAGAGCATCAGATTATGTACCTGGACAGTGTTCGTGAAGAGGGCTCGAGTGGCCCTCTGGGATTGGGCCCACTGGTAGATTTCCATGTAGGGTCTATGACCAGTCCAGCCATGACAGGTGCTGGTTTGAACACTGTAGAATATTTTTCATGGGACAACCCCTTTAAAAGGAAGATCTATTAGAATTGTTGAGTAAACCTGCAGCTCAGGGAGGCAATACTGACATCTTCTAATGAAATACAAAACTATACATGGACCTACAAGTTCAGTGGATAACAGAGTTGTTCAGGTAATCTCAAAGAAGGGCTCATATATCAATATGTAACTTAGTCTGGAAATCTAAACTTTTTGAAGAGTTGGCTTGTTTTGCATATTTGGCTTGTGGGTGAAATTTCAGGATGAACCTAAAATGCACTCTAACCTTTACAGGTGAACTTAATGTGACGTTCTGTAAACTTTTGAATGCACATGTCCAACGGTTCAGTGTTTCAGTATTTTTTGCATAACTTGCCATTCTATAACAAGGAGCTTAAAGGGGTATTCCCATCTCACAAATGTAGTCTGTATAGTTAGATATAGCCATACCAATATTATTACTAATAGAATGTATTTATATATAATGTACCGTTTAGAAGATTTGCCTATTTGTATATCCATTGTCCCACACACATCAGTCAGGCCGTTGCCCCTAGTTACGGCCTTGTAGTAGTGGTTGCTGGCTTGCTCCTTATCAAACCCGCTCTGAGGTAACTGCTGTATTGTGAACACACATTGTATGAGCATGCGGAGACACATCTTAGGGTACTTTCACATCTGCGTTATGGACGCTACCAGTCCAAAACGCAATGGTCAGGATCCGTCCAAAACGCAGACTTTATAAACTGATCCTGCTCTATAGAGATGAATTGATCTTGGAACAGGATCCGTTTCTCTGCGTTTTGGAAACGCAGACAAAAATGCTACAACCCTAAGATGTGTCTCTGCATGCTCATGGAACGTGTGTTCACAATACAGCAGTTACCTCAGAGCGGGTTTGAAAAGGAGCAAGCCGACCATCACTACTACATGTAAACGGTGGTCGTAACTAGGGGCAAAGGACTGACTGATGTGTGTGGGACAATGGATATACAAATAGGAAAATCTTCTAAACGGTACATTTTATATAAATACATTCTATTAGTAATATTATTGGTATGGCTATATCTAACTATACAAACTACATTTGTGAGATGGGAATACCCCTTTAACGGTAAAATTCACAACAGGTGTTTAATCCATGAATCACCCAATACATTTCCTGGTTCAATTAGAATTGGTATTTAAACAATCCTCCTCATCATAGTAACATAGTAACATAGTTTATAAGGCCGAAAAAAAGACATCTGTCCATCCAGTTCGGCCTGTTTTCCTACAAGTTGATCCAGAGGAAGGCAAAAAACCCCTGTGAGGTAGAAGCTAATTTTCCTCACTTTAGGGGAAAAAATTCCTTCCCGACTCCAGTCAGGCAATCAGAATTACTCCCTGGATCAACAACAACCCATATCTAGTAACTATAACCTGTAATATTATTACCCTCCAGAAATACATCCAGGCCCCTCTTGAACTCTTTTAGTGAACTTACCATCACAACCTCCTCAGGCAGAGAGTTCCATAGTCTCACTGCTCTTACCGTAAAGAATCCTTTTCTATTTTTGTGAACAAACCTTCTTTCCTCCAGGCGCAGAGGATGTCCCCTCGTCATGGTCACTGTCCTTGGGATAAAGAGATCATGGGAGAGATCTCTGTACTGACCCCTGATATATTTATACATAGTTATTAGAACTCCCCTCAGTCGTCTTTTTTCTAAAGTGAATAATCCTAATTTTGATAATCTTTCTGGGTACTGTAGTCCACCCATTCCAGCTATGACTTTAGTTGCCCTCCTCTGAACCCTCTCCAGCTCTGCTATGTCTGCCTTGTTCACAGGAGCCCAGAACTGTACACAGTACTCCATGAGCGGTCTGACTAGTGATTTGTAAAGTGGCAGGACTATGTTCTCATCACGGGCCTCTATGCCCCTTTTGATGCAACCCATTATCTTATTGGCCTTGGCAGCAGCTGTCTGACACTGGTTTCTGCAGCTTAGTTTGCTGTTCACTAAAATTCCTAGGTCCTTTTCCATGTCAGAGTTACCCAATGTTTTACCATTTAATATGTACTGGTGACTTGCATTATTCCCTCCCATATGCATAACCTTACATTTGTCAGTGTTAAACCTCATCTGCCACTTCTCTGCCCAAGCCTCCAGTCTATCCAGATCCTGCTGTAGCAGTGTACTGTCCTCTTCTGTGTTAATTACTTTACACAGTTTAGTGTCATCTGCAAAAATTGATATTTTACTGTGCAAGCCTTCTACAAGATCATTAATAAATATATTGAAGAGAATAGGGCCCAATACTGACCCCTGTGGTACCCCACTAGTTACAGTGACCCAATCTGAGTATGTACCATTAATAGCCACCCTCTGTTTTCTATCACTGAGCCATTTACTTACCCACATACAGACATTTTCTCCAAGGCCAAGCATTCTCATTTTATATACTAACCTTTTATGTGGTACAGTGTCAAATGCTTTGGAGAAGTCCAGATATACGACATCCATTGATTCCCCGCGGTCAAGTCTAGAACTTACCTCCTCATAGAAACTGATTAAATTGGTTTGACACGACCGATCCCTCATGAAGCCATGCTGATATGGAGTTATTTGCTTATTTTCATTGAGGTATTCCAAGATAGCATCTCTTAGAAAACCTTCAAACAGTTTACCCACTACAGATGTTAAACTTACCGGCCTATAGTTCCCGGGCTCTGTTTTTGGACCCTTTTTGAATATTGGCACCACATTTGCTATGCGCCAATCCTGTGGAACACTCCCTGTCAGTATAGAGTCCTTAAATATCAAGTATAAGGTTCTGGCAATGACATTACTTAATTCTCTTAGGATACAGGGGTGTATGCCATCCGGTCCTGGCGATTTGTCTATTTTAATCTTTTTAAGACGCCCCAGTACTTCTTCCTGGGTCAGACAGGACACTTTTAAAGGGGAATTCACTTTTATATTCTGCATTTCATTTGACAGTTTATTTTCCTCAGTGAATACAGTGGAGAAAAAAATATTTAAGAGTTTTGCTTTCTCCTCATCGCTCTCTGCTACTCCCCCTCATTACTCTGTAAGGGGCCGACACCTTCAGATTTATACTTTTTAGTATTTATATAATTGAAGAACATTTTAGGGTTAGTTTTACTCTCTTTAGCAATTAGTCTTTCAGTCTCTAGTTTAGCTGCTTTTATTTGTCTTTTACAAATTCTATTTTTTCCCTTATAGTTTTTCAATGCTTCCTCGCTCCCCTCCTGTTTTAGTGATTTAAATGCTTTCTTTTTGTCATCTATTGCTTTTTTTACAGTTCTATTTATCCACATTGGTTTTTTTCTTGTTTCTTATCATTTTATTCCTATACGGTATGTACCTCTCACAATTAGATATTAGGATGCTTTTAAAAATATCCCATTTTGTGGCTGTATTTTTATTTTTGAGGATTTTGTCCCAGTTAGTTAGACCTATGGCCTCTCTTAGATGGCAAAATTTTGCATTTTTGAAGTTTGGTATTTTTGTTCCTCCCTGAAGAAATGCTTTTTTTAATGACAATTTAAAGGTTATTATTTTATGGTCACTGTTACCCAGGTATCCCCCAACTTGCACATCTGTTGTTCTGTCAGGTCTATTGGTTAATACTAAGTCCAGTATGGCCGTCCCTCTAGTCGGGACCTGAACCAGTTGGGAAAGGTAATTGTCTTTGGTTATTGCCAAGAACCTGTTTCCTTTATGAGATATACAGGTTTCAGTTTCCCAGTCTATATCTGGGTAGTTGAAGTCCCCCATAATAACAACCTCATTCTGATTTGCCGCCTCGTCTATTTCATTTAGAAGTCGATTTTCTGTGGCCTCTGATATATTAGGTGGTTTATAATAAACTCCTATTAGTATTTTATTATTGTCATCCAGCCATGTCTCAGTTATTCCCACTATGTCATAGTCCTCCTCACACATCACTAATTCCAGTTCACCAATTTTATTAGTTAGGCTTCTGGCATTAGTGTACATACAATTAGGAGGTCTATGTATATTTTTTACCCCGTTTGTCAATTTACTATTACTTATGAAATGAATATCCGGGGTTCTTGGGTTACTTTGGTTGTTGTTTTGCACAGTCTTCTCCCTACATTCCTTACTAACCCCAGCCCCCACTAACCCCCCACTTTTCCTTCCTATGACCCACTCTCTATCTACACTATCTACCCCCTTGTTAGTATGGGCACCCACCCTCCCCCCAGATCCTAGTTTAAAAGCTCCTCCAGCCGTCTAACCATTTTTTCCCCCAGGGCAGTTGCACCCTCCCCATTAAGGTGCAGTCCGTCCCTACTGTAGAGTCTGTAGCCGACAGAGAAGTCGGCCCAGTTCTCCATGAACCCAAACCCTTCCTTCCTGCACCAGCCTCTGAGCCACTTATTTAACTCCCTAATCTCCCGTTGTCTCTCTAGTGACGCTCGTGGCACTGGTAGTATTTCTGAAAACACTACCTTGGAGATCCTGGACTTTAGCTTCTCACCTAGTTCCCTAAAATCATTTTTAAGAACCTTCCATCTCCCCCTGACTTTGTCATTGGTCATGCTGTTCACATTTTGACATCATGAGACCAAGACAATACCTCTAACAATTGATCAACAGTACCTCGCCATTGCAAGGCTTCAAGCAGGATGTTCTCAGACGGAAGCGGCCACTGAGCTTAGAGTGTCATCAGCAGGTTGCAACAGAGATACAGAGAGACTGGGAAAGGCATAGAAGTCCTTTGGCCACATCCCACACTGATGACCGCTACATTGTGAACAATGCCCTGCGGAACCGTATGATAAATGCCACACAACTCTAGGCACATTTAAGGTCCTGGACCTACATCAGCATGGTCTGCATGCTAGACGACCTGCAAGAGTACCTGACCACACCACCAGGCACAGGTGTCATCATCTTGCATGGGCCAGGGAGCATCTACTCAGGATGAGGGACCAGTGGACCTCAGTGCTGTTCACTGATGAAAGTTGATTCACACTGAGCGGTGGTGGTGGTGGTGTTACAGTGTGGGCAGGTGTGCCTAGTCAGTACAGGACTGCAATACACTTTGTAAATGGTACAGTGACAAGCCCATACTACTTGAATAACATCATTAATCCAGTCATTGTGCCTCTGCATGAACAACACAAACATAATTTCATCTTCATCGAGGTCGCATCATTATGGAACGGCTGCTGGAGATTGGGGTACCTCAAATGGAGTTGCCTGCACTTTCTCCAGACCTGAATCCCATTGAAAACCTATGGGATTAGCTAAGTCGCGGTGTGAGGGACACCCTTCAAGAAGAGCAGGATGCCATGCCTCAGCTGACAATAAGTCGACTTGCGAACAGCATGAGATGTCGTTGTCAAGCTGTAGTTGTTGCTTAAAGGGGTTGTTCCATCATAGACAATGGAGGCATATCGCTAGGATATACCCCAATTGTCTGATAGGTGCGGGTCCAGAACGGAGCTGGGAAAGTTCAGGACGGCGCACTGCACATGTGCAGCCGCCCTCCATTCATTTCTATGGGGCCACCGAAAATAGACAAGTGCTGGCTCGGTTATTTCCGTCGGCTCCATAGAAATTAATGGGACCGGTGGCCGCACACGCGTGGTGCGCTACCATTCATTTCTATGGGAGCAGCGGGGAGCTGCTCCCATGGTGGTGGCCAGATCCCTGGAAACCTGGGGTCCTCCAAGCACAGTGCTCCCCGCTCCATTCTTGATATAGGCGTGGGTCCCGCATCTATAAGACAATGAGGGTATATCCTAGCGATATGCCCCCATTGTCTATGATGGGAATACCCCTTTAAGGCCACATGACAAGTTATTGAGACATTGACATTTTTTGTGAGAGTATACAATGTTGTTGGCTTTTGTTTCAATAAATTGTTTGAGACGAGGAAATAACCATTGCACGCTTCTACTTAAATGCCCTACTTTCATGATATAATATCACAGTAGCGTGAACTTTTTTACGTTTTACATAAATTTCACCCCAAAGCTAAATATCCCTAACTTTTTGTGGGTAATGTATTTTGTGTTGTTTTCAAAATAGAAGTAAAGCCATTGCCATTATCAGTACAGCCACATTGTAATGGAACTGCTGAGGATAAAAAAATAAATCCTTGCACATACTGTTTAGGAAAAACAAACCAAAAATAGCATGTGCAAAATAATTTGGAACATAGTGTAAAATTAAAGGGGTACTCTATTCCAGTAATGGCAACTTTTCTCCTATCCACAGGGATAATGAATAGATCAGTGGAGGTCCTACAACTGAGACCTCCGCCGATCATGATAATGTGGAACTCTATTGACTTCCAAAAATAGCAAAGTGCTGTACTCTGCTGTCTCCCGAACTCCCATAGACATGAATAGAGTGACCAACCTGTCACTCCATTCATTCCGAGGTGTTAGGATAGGGTATAACTTGTCACTACTGGAATAACTTTGTATGCAGTAACTTCAAACTATGCAGAATCATAAATGGAGGCCGTATACAAAAATGGAAGTGTAAGCCCCTCTTCTTGGTAACAGACCCCCACCTGGGGATGTGACAATATGAAACTTGTTTCATTTGGTCCATTTTGCTCCTCTTTTGTTTGTCATGCACGGTCCCCAGTGCACAGGCACCATCCATGTGGCCTGCACTGACTGATGCAGACCCATTCTTGAATGGGTCCAGGATCCGTCCACACTAGAGATGAGCGAGCATGCTCGAGTGCCATTTTTGCGTATTTGCGTATGCATTTTAAAATTCCTACGCTATTCATACGCATATTTTAATCTATACGCAAATGCGTACGAATTGCGTACGAATAGCGCACAAATTGAATTTGTACGCTATTCGCTCATCTCTAGTCCACACCACACACAAAAAAAAAACCACGTTCTATTTTTTTGTAGTGCACAAGTACAGAGTAAAATGCCATGGAAGTGCCCCATATATTCCACATTGCAGACCCATTTATGTGAATGGGTCCTCATCCGCGATATTGTGCGCACACGGCCGGTGCCCATATATTAAGGACCTACTGTTTGCGGCCCGCAATACTGGCACGACTGGCAAACAGGGGAGTATATACTTTCCTATAAAAAAAAACAAGACATACAAAAACGCCCAAACTGTGCAATGTAAAACACGCAATATGGGCAAAAACGCCGCAAAAAACGCTGACATTCAGATTTACTGACCCAGATTTACTAATCCTAAGGATGGCCGCATGCACCGGATTTATCACAGTGGCTCCAGTTGGATAATAAATATCGGACTAAATACCAACTATTGTATAAACAATTTCTTCCACGCTTTTGGATAAAGTCATCCAGTTTTGTTTCATGCGTTAAAATTACAAAGCTCAGGACACAATCAAAATGCCTACATTTTTCGGATGACTAATGTAGCATAGTATTTTACATGGTGAACCTTTATAATTAAAAACATAGATCCTGGCTGGCCTACTTTGGGACAGATTTTTGTGCCAGAATTGTGGTGCAATTTGGGTGCAAAATGGTACATCTTAGGTCCCTCCCCTTTCCAACGAAGCTCCACACCCTTGAATGGGGCTGAGCTGTGCCTTGGCCATGTGACCGATGAACATCACTGGGTGTAGGACTCTAAACAATCAGATACTGATGACCCATCCAGAGGATAAGTCATTGGTTAAAAAGGTCTCGGAAAACCTTTTTTAGTGTCTGAATTTATACAACTAAAGACAGAATATATGAAAATATATCTCTTAATAATATAAAAATGAATTTCTGTCTGTCTGTCTGTCTGTCTGTCTGTTCTCTATGCGCGACCAAACTACTGGACCGATTTTCACCAAATTCGGCACACAGGTACATCAGGTGTCCGGGAAGGTTTTAGACCAGGTCTCATCTCTCTAGGACGTACCGTTCCCGAGATATTCCCAAAATATGATCTCCATTAGCCAACATTACAACTGGGAGCTTTGGTTTTAAACTCCAACTGCCATTCTCTGCAAAGCCACACAGGGAGGGCAGGTTTCCATAACAACCAGGTAATTATCAGCAGCTGAGGATCTTATCCATTTCTATTTACTGACACTGTTAAAGGTATTCCGGTTACCATAAATATAACTTATGTTTTTTTTCTATTACTACAGTTCAGTAGTAATAAAAGATGTTTTCCTCCACTGCTGCCTATTGCGTGGGCTCATAAATAAGCATGGTATTGACCTTTAATTCAGGCCACCCTAAAAGAAGTACTTAAAACCCCCGCCCCAGGTCTCACCAAGCCACACCCCCAACTCTGTCAGGCCACACCCCCTTTCACTCCGCAGCCAACAGAGATTGAAAAAATAAAGGTAAAAATCAACTTCTGTCAGCTGCAGGGATGGGTGGGAGGTTGACTTTCTTTCTGCAACAACACACACAAACATTAAATAAAATAGATTAAATCCACCCATGCGAAGCGTCTTGCTAATCCACGCCCCCGACTCTGTCAGGTTACGCCCCCTCCCACTCCGCAGCCAATGGGGATTGAAAAAATAAAGGTAAAAATAAACTTCTGTTTGCTGCAGGGGTGGGAGGGTGAATTTCTCTCTGTAACGACACACAAAAATTTTAGATGAAATAGACTAATTATAGACTACAACCGTTCGAAGCCTTTTGCTAAGCCACGCCCCGTCTCTGTCAGACCACGCCCCCTCTCACTCCGCAGCCATTCTGCAACGACACACAGAAACATTAAATGAAATAGATTAAATGCACCTATGCGAAGCGCTTTGCTAAGCCACGCCCAGACTCTGTAAGGCCACGCCCCCTCCCACTCCGCAGCCAACAGGGATTGAAAAAATAAAGGTAAAAATCAACTTCTGTCAGCTGCAGGGATGGGTGGGAGGTTGACTTTCTTTCTGCAACGACACACAGAAACATTAAATGAAATAGATTAAATACACCCATGTGAAGCGTCTTGCTAATCCACACCCCCGACTCTGTCAGGTTACGCCCCCTCCCACTCCGCAGCCAATGGGGATTGAAAAAATAAAGGTAAAAATAAACTTCTGTTTGCTGCAGGGGTGGGAGGGTGAATTTCTCTCTGCAACGACACACAAAAATTTTAGATAAAATAGACTAATTATAGACTACAACTGTTCGAATCGTCTTGCTAAGTCACGCCCCCAACTCTGTCAGACCACGCCCCCTCTCACTCTGCAGCCATTCTGCAACGACACACAGAAACATTAAATGAAATAGATTAAATCACCTATGCGAAGCGCTTTGTTAAGCCACGCCCCCAACTGTGTCAGGTCACGCCCCCTCCTACTCCGCAGCCAACAGGGATTGAAAAAATGAAGGGAAAAATAAACTTCTGTCAGCTGCAGGGGTGGGAGGGTGAATTTCTCTCTGCAATGACACACAAAATTTTAGATGAAATAGACTAATTTCAGACTACAACCGTTCGAAGCATCTTGATAATCCACACCCCCAACTCTGCCAGGCCATGCCCCCTCCCACTCCGCAGGCAACGGGGATTGAAAAAAAATCAGCTGCAGGGGTGGGAGGGTGAATTTCTCTCTGCAATGACAAACAAAAATCGTAGATGAAATTGACTAATTTTAGACTACGACCATTCAGTACTAATAAAAGATGTTTTTTTCCACTGCTACCCATTGCGGGTCCCCATAAATTACCATGTCATCGACCTGTAATTCATGCCACTCTGACCCCCGCCCCAGATCTCGCGAAACCATGCTCCGACTCTGTCAGGCCACGCCCCCTCCCACTCCCCAGCCAACGGGGATTGAAAAAATGAAGGTAAAAATCAACTTCTGTCAGCTGCAGGGGTGGGAGGGAGGTTGGATTTCTTTCTGCAACAACATACAGAAACATTAAATGAAATAGATTAAATATATCCGTGCAAAGCAATGTTTTCTTCCACTGTTACCCATGGCGTGTCCTCATAAATTACCATGGCATCGACCTGTAATTCTGCCCACCATCAAAAGAAGGACTTAAAACCCTACCCTAGGTCTTTCAATGTCACGCCCCCGACTCAGTCAGGCCATGACCCCTCCCACTCCGCAGCCAATGGAGATTGAACAATTGAAGGTAAAAATCAACATCTGTCAGCTGCAGAGATGGGAGGGAGGATGACTTTCTCTCTGCAACGACACACAGAAACATTAAATGAAATAGATTAAATATACCCGCGCAAAGCAGTGTTTTCTTCCACTGCTACCCATTGTGTTTCTTCAAATTACCATGGCATTAACCTATAATTCAGGCCACCCTGAAATGAAGGACTTAACCCCCCCCGTGTCCCATTAAACCACACCCCCTCCCACTCCGCAGCCAATAGGGATTGAAAAAATGAAGGTAAAAATCACCTCCTGTCAGCTGCATTGACTTTCTCTCTGCAACGACACACAGAAACATTAAATGAAATAGATGAAATATACCCAGGCGAAGCCGGGTCTTTCTGCTAGTCTTCTATAAAACTGAAGAACTGTTTACAGTACATCTGTTTATTCATTGACTTCCTATGGTCAGATTGACATCTATGGATGACCAGTAAGATAATTGCATAGAATGTGGTATAACAATACTATGAGATATTATATATTGGTGTAAGCTAGAAGCATGGCCTTTTTCCAGTAACCTCATCTGAATACAGTAGTTTCTTCCTGTAGAAGATTACATTGATCTGCAGGGACTAGAAGTCATGCTTGGAAAAGCTAATCACTCAAGTGAGCCTAATGAAAAGCAGAAGAGATACGGGAAGGCAGCCAGGGAGATGTATGTAATGGACCAGTGATGGATATCATAGGATAACATGGCTGATAAAACTGACCTTTGTAGGTTTTTGTGGTTAGCATATCTCTGCACTGACTCTCCTTCTATTTATGGTTGCAGTGTGATCGAGATGTAGCCGCAGGATAGTCCTGTTTGCAGGGGCGGATTGGCCATAGACCTTACAGGGAAATTTCCCGGTGGGCCGATGCTCAGGGGGCCATCTGGGCCCTCCTAATAGCCAGCAAGTGGAAGTTTTTGAGGATGTATTTTGTCCTGCTGTCAGTATTTTGCGATGGACTGTGGTATTTGGCTCTGTAGGGGTGGTATAATGTGCCACAATAAGATATTACTGGCCCTGCCTTCCATCAATTTGGACCTGACTACAAAATGGGGCCACTTTTAGTATTTTTTCCAGGGCCACTTTAAGTTCCCAGTCCGCCCTTGCCTGTTTGCCGCATATTTGCTTCTATGAATCCTACTCCACATTGGCAAATCAGTTGTAATGAATCTTATTTGTCTCATCGTCGGGGCTTTTTCAGTTGTGGGGGCTATCCACCTTCCACAAGGTTGAGAGGGCCGGACAATTAGCCTGCGTGTGCCACTGCTCCAATTGCAGCAGCCCACAGGGAGAGAGCCGGGAGTGGTAGTTATGCTACTTGGAACCCTATGAGAGCCCACTTATAATACGAGCGGGCATTATGGGAAGCCATTTATAATTTTGGGGGCACTGTTGGCGGCTATAATATATACTGCAAGGGTTGGGATAAAAAAAAAAAAAATCCAGTGAAATCCATCAGCTTTTAATGGCCATTAAAAACTGCTGCAAAATGGCTATAAAAACAGATAGATGGCCAGAACATGGATGCACATACTGAGGCAAAATGGCCATGAAAAACTGACAATGTGCTTATTTTTAATGGCCATTTTTTTCACATCATGTGAATTTACCTATAAATTTCTAGTGCTTAGAACCTCAAGAAAGATATCTTTGAAGCCCCTCTGTTTTTGGGCTTATTCATTCAAGCGTAATACAGTTCTATGCAACCTCTAAGGCCTTGTTCACACATCAGTTTTTTGATCAGTTATTTCCATCAGTTATTGTGAAACCAGGTGCGGGTCAAAAACACAGAACATGTGCAGATCTTTCCATTGTACCTTATCTCTGTTTAGCCTCTACTCCTGGTTTTGGCTCACAGAAACTGATGGAAATAACTGATCAAATAACTGACGTGTGAGCGAGGCCTAAATTGTACATATTCACAACTGCACTCATAGCAGACTTCCGTACTGTATCTGAGATTTTATGCAGACACACAAAAATGTTACAGAATATGACAGAAGTAGTTGGATATGCTCCATCTATAGCTGTATTATGGAGGTACTATCACTTAAAGAGGACCTTTCACCATTCCTGACATTACTGTTTTAATAGCTTCATGCATTCCCAATGTAACAACAATTCTGGAACATCTATTCTTATGGCTCTATGTTGTGCCATTCCTTTATTATTTGCACTAGAAGTTATATGTGAATTGCTATTTGCCTTCAGTAAAGGAACAGAGGGGAGGTGACCAGTTGGGGGTGTGTACCTGCACAGTCTGAACATGGCAGCACTGATTGGATAGAGTGAGTCTGTGCAGGTACACACTCCCAACTGGTCACCTCTCCTCTGTTCCCTTACTGAAGGCAAATAGCAATTCATTCACAACTTCTAGTGCAAATAATAAAGGAATGGCACAACACAGAGACATAAGAATAGATGCTCCAGAATTGTTAGTATGTGGGGAATGCAGGAAGCTATTAAAATAGGAATGTCAGGTGCAGTGAAAGGTCCTCTTTAAAAGCATTGCTTTTAGCAGATAATCTCTCAGCAATATGGTGCTGTACAGAGGAAGCATATGGTGGCACATGTACTACCTATGACCAGCATACAGTGACCTTAAAGGAGTTACACGCTGCTTTGATCCTTCCGCTTCTGCAGCAGTGACGTGCCTGCAAACCCTGGCCAACAATGCAGCCAATCACTGGCTTCAGTAGTATATAGCACATGCTGAGGCCGGTAATTGGCTGCAGCAGTTATGTGGTTTATACAGTCATGTCATTGATGCAGTCATACTGACAGCCTGGCATGGAGGGTTGGAGCGAAGGCATTGGAAACAGTAGGGGGCAAAATAGGTGAGTGTATTATATATTTTATTATTTTACTACAAATTTAGCTTAGAGTAATATTGTCCAACCCCGGGGACCCCTCATTGATTACAAGAATATGGTGCCAGAGTGCATGGAGTGGAGGTAAAGCTGCATGCTGCCGTTCCTTTCAGCTCTATGGGGCTGTCGGAGATAGCCATGTACCGTATTTTCTTTGTCCTATAGAGTTGAATGGAGTGAGTGGCAACCAGTGTCCGACTCTGGTTCCACCAGAGGAAATTATTCCAGTGATTGGCACAAAATGGCAGCCAAAGGATTTTTTTCCTGGGTCTTTGGGGCCCATTATGCCGTCAGACCCTGGGCCCACTGGAGGATCCTTTAGTACTCTGGTGGGCCAGTCTGAGCCTGGTGGCAGCACTTACACATGACCACCTCTGCAGTGATTCTGGGGACCCAGGCTCCTCATTCTTGTGATGATCAGTTGGGATCCTAATGGTCAGACCCTGCTGATCAGCTATTTACTCCATATGTGTGGACAGGGGATACGTTTTGTGGTGGGACATGGAAGACTTATTAGACTTTTTTTTTTCCCCACAGGCATCATTTGTCCAACCTGTTCAACTCATGTATGGGTCTGTGTTTTTCCAGTTTTTGGAAGATATGCAACCCCCAAAAAAACTGAGTAGATGTGCTCAAAGTTGTCTATTTTATTAATTCCGTTGCTCAGCGATATGGTAATGCCTTGAATCGTGTACTGTTAACAAATTTGTGTCAGCCGCCTTTAATTTCATGTCCCTGATGCACATAGGTCTTTAATCAAGAAAGTTACCTGTAGCTTAGCAACCAGAAATAGTCATTTCTGCTCTGGGATGGATTGAATTAGTACAGCAAAGGTGTCTCTATAAATAGGAGACTAATGTACTAACCTGTGACAGCTAGATATCTTGTCATTAGCCTCCTCTAATGTTGCATTCTGTCCACGTTTAGCTGCGTACTACGTATGTCTTTACAATGTAATGTGTATTTTTGCTGTTAAGGATAAATGGGGCCATGATGACAATGTCCGTGACAAGAGAGTAATTTTTTAATCTGTAACATTTTCCATGACTGCTCCGTATGTTTGTTGTCTGTCCTCTGTGTGTCATCAGTTTCCCATGTGCATTGCTGGGTATGAGTTTCTCCTACCAGTAGTCAATGAAAACCACTGACAGAACACTAATGCCATCCATTTTTTGTCAGTGTTTTTTATTTATATTTCAGCTGTGCAGTGTCCGTGAAAAACGGATGACACAAAGAGAGCAAAAAACAGACACACGGACCAAACATGGACATCTTCACTGATGAATCACGAACCATCTTCTACAGGGAAATTTAGACTAGCAATTCATGTTCACAGGTGCATATCCATAAAGCAAGCATACAGAAAAATAATAAAAATATGGCAGCACAACATTTTACATGCAAACAATAGAACTAAGCAATGGGGATTATTCTAAATGGTATTCTACCTACTAGAAATGAAAATTGAAAAAATAGAAGCTCTTTGTGCACATTTTTGATCAAACGTGTCGGGCCTATCTACCAGGCGTCAAGGTGGCTTCCGCAGATGGGTACCTAACACTGTCTTGGACTTACCTAAGCATAAGAGGCAGTCTGTTAGCGTTAGGTGGGGGTTCAGAGCAGATTGCTGCACAATATTTGCTGCCCTTTTTTCCCTACAGACCGTTAAAAAGCATCTGGGGCTGCAGTGTGTATGTATGTATGTGTGTGTATATAAATAAATAGATAGATAGATAGATATTAGCATTACATTTTTATTCTCAACAAGGCTTGCACAATAAAATACCAATTTTTGCAGATGACACTAAACTGTGTAAAGTAATTAACACAGAAGAGGACAGTACACTGCTACAGATGGATCTGGATAGACTGGAAGCTTGGGCAGATGAGGTTTAACACTGACAAATGTAAGGATATGCACATGAGAAGGAATAATGCGAGTCACCCGTACATACTAAGGGCCCTTTCACATGACCGTGGAGCACGGTCCGGGACGGTCCGTGAAAACCCGGTCCGTGCTCCTGAGGGCAGGAGCGCACGGCGTCATTGGTTGCTACGACGCCGTGCTCTTCCTGAGGCGGCCGCTGTACAGTGAGACACTGTACACGCTCGTATAGAGTGTATCACTGTACAGCGGCGGCCTTAGGAAGCGCACGGCGTCATAGCAACCAATGACGCTGTGCACTCCTGCCCTCAGAAGGAGCACGGTCCGGGTTTTCACGGACCGCCCCAGACTGTTCTCCCCCGTCGTGTAAAAGGGCACTAAATGGTAAAACACTGGGTAATACTGACATGGAAAAGGACCTAGGAATTTTAGTGAACAGCAAACTAAGCTGTGGAAACCAGTGTCAGACAGCTGCTGCCAAGGCCAATAAGATAATGGGTTGCATCAAAAGGGGCATAGATGCCCATGATGAGAACATAGTCCTGCCACTTTACAAATCACTAGTCAGACCACACATGGAGTACTGTGTACAGTTCTGGGCTCCTGTGAACAAGGCAGACATAGCAGAGCTGGAGAGGGTTCAGAGGAGGGCAACTAAAGTCATAGCTGGAATGGGAGGACTACAGTACCCAGAAAGATTATCATAATTAGGGTTATTCACTTCAAAAAGACGACTTAGGAGAGACCTAATAACTATGTATAAATATATCAGAGGTCAGTACAGAGATCTCTACCATGATCTATTTATCTCCAGGACTGTTACTGTGACGGGGGGACATTCTATGCGCTTGGAGGAAAGAAGGATTGTACACAAACATAGAAGAGGATTCTTTACAGTAAGAGCAGTGAGACTATGGAACGCTCTGCCTGAGGAGGTGGTGATGGTAAGTTCACTAAAAGAGTTCAAGAGGGGCCTGGATGTATTTCTGGAGGGTAATAATATTACTGGTTATAGTTACTAGAGATGGGTCGTTGATCCAGGGAGTTATTCTGATTGCCTGATTGGAGTCGGGAAGGCATTTTTTCTCCTAAAGTGGAAACAATTAGCTTCTACCTCAAAGGGTTTTTTTTTGCCTTCCTCTGGATCAGTTTGCAGGATAACAGGCCGAACTGGATGGACAGATGTCTTTTTTTCGGCCCTATAAACTATGTTACTATGTTACTTTCTGTGAATTCCTCAGTGACTGTTGCATTCTGGTATATCTCCCTGTGTAACAATTTATCTAGTATTTTACAGTTATAAAATAAATTAGTGCAAATGTGTGTGTTTAAGTGGCCATCATGCCAAATTTAAATGCTGCTAGAATTTTTAATGGATCCCGCTATTAAACATTGTGCTGCCGTTAACAGTATTGGTCATTCTATTAAAAAAACACATAAAAGTGAATGTAGCCATTATTCTCGAACACAATATAAGTACTTCATGCTAATTAAAATGTATTGAATTGTACATTATGCTGAAGTGTTAATGATGAATGACATTGGCAGGATCCCTGGTGTAACAAACAGCTTGGACAGTTGGCAGTGTTGATGTTAACGCATCATTTTATTGTTTGAGCTGTTTAGTAATAGCAAAAATGAACCGTCATGCCTTTTCTGTACATTATTGTGGTATATAGGTCAACTCATAGTGCAGAAAGAACGAACGAAAGGAGTTGTCTGAGATAATTAAAAAATCTCCGACAAGTCCCCGAATGGCCTTCAGTAAAAAAAAAAAAAAAAACTAGGGTATATTTCATGTCTTTCTCCTGTGCCGTTCTCTGTAGTGCTGGTCCAGTCCTCCTTTTTTTGTTTTTTAACAAAGTACAGCAGTGATGTAGCAGCCAACCACTGTCCTCGGCGCCTATTCTTAAAGGGGTTGTCTCACCTTGTCACATCTGCACCCGCAGTCCTGGACTTTCGCTTCTCTAGGGGGGTGGTGCCCACTAGTATGACTGGCAGCTCAGGCAAGCCATGCTGGGACGCAGTAACCTTGCCCCTTGTCCGTGTCTGCGCACTCACGAGGCAGATGATGATGTATGCGGTGGCTGGGATGGAGCTACTGCGCATGAGTGGCTATGCACGCTCGCTCCTGCGATCCCGCCCTTTACTACCAACTGAGCAAACGCGGACACCACTTCTGAATTGCAGTGGTGGCTGTAACCCCTGGCAACGAGCACTTTATAAAGGACTACAAAAGGCCACTTTGCATGGAGAGGAGGCAATACTTTATAAAGAAGTATATTAGTAAGTTCTCTGTTATAGCATTGTGCTTAACATACATATCAATGTTCCAAGTGAGACAACCCCTTTAAGGTAGGTCATCAGTATCAGATTGGTGGGGCTCCTAAACCCAGCACCACCACTGTCAGCTGTTTTGCGCAGCCGTCAGCATCAGAAACTATATAAAGGACTGGTACATAAGTACAACCATAGCAGCCAGAGTAAAGGGGTTGGCATGTCTAGGAGTCACCGACCCCAATGGTGGCAAACTGGCTAATTAAAAAAGAAAAAAAACAACTCGCTTGTCTCCAACCCCTCTGTTCCCACACTGCTGAAACTTGGCCTTAGTAGGCGTCTGTGGCAGAATGGCACGTTGGTGCTAGTTAGGTGAATGCTGTGTCCAGGAAAATATTCTGCAACTATTTATTCATCCTGATACTATTTATTCATTTCTAGTTATATGAAGGAAAATAGACCAGGGTAGCAACAAAGGCCCTGATTTATCATGCCTTCACCGCAGAATGCTGGCTTCAAAAAGTCTGAGAATACAGTTTTTGCAACTTTTTGCATTTTTACACCACTCACTCTAGTTTGGTAATGTGGATGGAAAGTCACAAAAATGCCTAAGGTGGTGGAGTAGGAAAAATGGAGTTACAGTGCCTTGTGAAAGTATTCGACCCCCTGGAACTTTTCAACCTTTTGCCACATTTCAGGCTTCAAACAAAAAGATATAACATTTTAAATTTTTGGTGAAGAATCAACAAGTGGGTCACAATTGTGAAGTGGAACGAAATTTATTGGATCATTGAAACTTTTTTTGTAATAATAAAACTGAAAAGTGGGGCGTGCAAAATTATTCGGCCCATTTACTTTCAGTTCAGAAAACTCACTCCAGAAGTTCATTGAGGATCTCTGAATGATCCAATGTTGTCCTAAATGACTGATGAGGAGAAATAGAATCCACCTGTGTGTAATCAAGTCTCCGTATAAATGCACCTGCTCTGTGATAGTCTCAGGGTTCTGTTTAAAGCACAGAGAGCATCATGGAGACCAATGAACACATCCCAAGGAGCACTGTGCAAGCGATCTTATTGAAATGGAAGGAGTATCAGACCACTGCAAATCTACCAAGACCCGGCCGTTTTGCTGCAATTACAGCTGCAAGTCGCTTGGGGTATGTCTCTATCAGTTTTGCACATCTAGAGACTGAAATTCTTGCCCATTCTTCTTTGCAAAACAGCTCAAGCTCTTTGAGGTTGGATGGAGAGCATTTGTGAACAGCAGTTTTCAGCTCTTTCCACATATTCTCAATTGGATTCAGGTCTGGACTTTGACTTGGCCATTCTAAGACCTGGATACGTTTATTTTTGAACCATTCCATTGTAGATTTTGCTTTGTGTTTGGGATCATTGTCTTGTTGGAAGATAAATCTCCGTCCTAGTCTCAGGTCTTTTGCAGACTCCAACAGGTTTTCATCCAGAATGGTCCTGTATTTGGCTCCATTCATCTTCCCATCAATTTTAACCATCTTCCCTGTCCCTGCTGATGAAAAGAAGGCCCAAACCATGATGCTGCCACCACCATGTCTGACAGTGGGGATGGTGTGTTCAGGGTGATGAGCTGTGTTGCTTTTACGCCAAACATATCGTTTTGCGTTGTTTCCAAAAAGTTTGATTTTGATTTAATCTGACCAGAGCACCTTCTTCCACATGTTTGATGTGTCTCCCAGGTGGCTTGTGGCAAACTGTAAATGAGACTTTTTATGGATATCTTTGAGAAATGGCTTTCTTCTTGCCACTCTTCCATAAAGGCCAGATTTGTGAAGTGTTCGACTGATTGTTGTCCTATGGACAGACTCTCCCACCTCAGCTGTAGATCTCTGCAGTTCATCCAGAGTGATCATGGGCCTCTTGGCTGCATCTCTGATCAGTCTTCTCCTTGTTTGAGATGAAAGTTTAGAGGGACGGCCGGGTCTTGGTAGATTTGCAGTGGTCTGATACTCCTTCCATTTCAATAAGATCGCTTGCACAGGGCTCCTTGGGATGTGTTCATTGGTCTCCATGATGCTCTCTGTGCTTTAAACAGAACCCTGAGACTATCACAGAGCAGGTGCATTTATACGGAGACTTGATTACACACAGGTGGATTCTATTTCTCGTCATTTAGGACAACATTGGATCATTCAGAGATCCTCAATGAACGTCTGGAGTGAGTTTTCTGAACTGAAAGTAAATGGGCCGAATAATTTTGCACGCCCCACTTTTCAGTTTTATTATTACAAAAAAAGTTTCAATGATCCAATAAATTTCGTTCCACTTCACAATTGTGACACACTTGTTGCTGATTCTTCACCAAAAAGTTAAAATGTTATATCTTTTTGTTTGAAGCCTGAAATGTGGCAAAAGGTTGAAAAGTTCCAGGGGGCCGAATACTTTCGCAAGGCACTGTATCAAACAATATGAGACATTTGATAATTGTGGCGTAAAGTACACCAACACAGATTCAATTAAAACTGACTTCAAATTACCCTCATGATAAATTCCCCCCCATAGTGTATATCTTCTGTATGTATTTGTCTAAAGCTGAGCATTTTAACCCAAACTTCTCCCTCTTAGATCAGGGTTTTATTTTAAATATCCATTTTATAGAATTTGTGGACATATTTTTTTTTATATATGTTTTTTAAATCTTGATATCTTGCAGTTTTCACACTGGCCACCAAAGCTGGCCATACACATGAGATCTGGGTTGATTTAGGTGGGTTTGACCAACCACCTAGTATATACTGTAGATGCCTCCAAGTGTCTCTGGACTTTTCCCTGATGGCTTTCTTCGTCTGCCCTTTCTCTACATATGCATACTTAGCCAAGCATCCATTGGTATGGGAGAATTGGTAGAGGGTCGTTTGGCAGACAGATAATTCGTGTGTGTGTCCAGATTAAGCCTAATATATTGAGAAGTCCTGCACTGTAGAAATGACAGCAGTCACTTCATTTTCATCACAGGCAAGATTACACTGACAGATATCACCTATACGTAAATAACACAGGATCCATTATTCACTATAGGTGATGGTCATAGCTGATCTACTCTTTACAGTGACATCTTCAGAGGTTACACAGCATGCCTAGGACACTGCCATAGAACGCAATGAGGTCCTCCCCCCTCCACCCAGTCTGTTGAATCTCTAGCCCATGGTGGCTGTTGTAAAGTATATCTCTAAACAGAGCCCAGGGAAGATGGCTGTCCCATAATTTTACATAGAAAATAGAATTTAAAAAGTCTAGAATCGGAAAACAACAAAATAGAAAAAAGAATATGTGCCAGTATCTGGTTTTAATTGGCAGAAAAATTATAGGTGACACATACCCTTTAAGGGGGCTATTCTTATAAATATTTATTACCTATCCAACCAATGGGTCTTAAATATTAGCTTGATGGGGCTCTGACCACCTAGACCTCCTCCATTTGCCACAATGGAGGACCCTCACCCCCCCCCCCCCCATATACAACCACAGCGAGTGGAGGTCAAGCATTCTACAAACGCTCTGTGCCAACTCTATGGGAGTTACAGTGCAATCACCTGGAGAGAACTGAAGTCAGTTTGACAACTCTGTGCCTGACAACACTATATGCTTTAGGACAGGGATGCCTGCAGCTCTCCAGCTGTTACAAAACTACAACTTCCATCATCCCTGAACAGCCTACATCTATCGGGGCATGCTGGGAATTGTAGTTTTACAACAACTGGAGGGCCGAAGGTTGGGCATCCCTGCTGTAGGGTATTATTAAGATACCTTGCTTAAAGAGAACCTCTCAACCTGGTGTCCAGTCTGCAGGCAGCATGTTATAGAGCAGGAAATGCTGAGCAGATTGATATATTGTTGTGTGCAATGATTTAAATGAATATGTTACAAGTTGTACTGAATCATTTTCCACAATGGTATCTCAATCAGCTCCTCTTGCTGTATAATATGCTAGCTGCAGATTGGACACCATGTTGAACATGACAGGTTCCCTTTAAGGGGGAATGATACTTTTTAGAAAGGGAACGAATGTGAGCAGCTAGAATAGCGCTCATCTGAGCCCTGGCTGCCATTAAGAAACAGTGAGACAGATGATCAGGATTTATCATGAGTCATTAAAGTAGATTGTTTTTCGAATGGTCCTTTTTGCATTGCTTTCCTGCAGATGTATATTGCTTTCACGCTTTCTCATTTATTGGACAACAGCAGAATATGTTACAATCTCTCACTGTTAAAGCCCATCCATGCCAAGGTCCTATGAATTTTACATGCTGAGATGGCATCTGGTCCACTACCTATATTTAGCTCTTGTTTGCTGGACTATGGGTAATTGGGTACCCTGGATTATTCTCACCAATTTCCTGATAATATAGTGTTTACTTTGCTGCCGAAATAATAGGTGTAGAACGTAAGTTGTTTGCCTAAGGCTTATATTAGGTGTGCAGATCTTCAAGGCCATTGGAAAGGAAGCGTTCCTTACCGGCAATCCCCTTCTCGCTAGCGGAGGAGACCTGTCCATTTACATGCAGAAGTGGAGGCCAAACATACTAGGGTTGTCACGATACCAAAATTTTGATTCAGTTTTAATACCATAAAAAAGTATTGCAATAATCGATACCATTCGCTACCACGTGGAAAAAATTAAAACCCCCAAAAAAGCCGCGTGCATTCTGCATTTTATGAAACGTCTGGCACATAGTGGAACAGTCCTATCCTATTTTTTTGGGGGGGACAAGGTGGCAAAAAAAATGGTGAATCGTGTGGGTTTAATTGCACATGCTCAGCACTACTGATGTTACAGTAAGCAGGTAAACAATGAAGAGGAGGCAGCGCTGGCACGGCGTGCGCCTCCTCTTCAAGCAGCTGATTTGCAGTGGTGCCGGGTGTCGGACCCCCGCCGATCTGATATTGATGACCTATCCTCAGGATAAACCAATAAATATAACTTGGATAACCCCTTTAATTTTGGTGTTTTTTTTAAAACTTTTTATTTAATAACTATTAGCCCCCGTAACGGTTAGAACCCTTGTCCTTTTCACCCTGATAGAGCTCTATTAGGGTGAATAGGACTTTACACTGTCCCTGCTGCCCTGGGCTTTGTACACACAGCAGCAGGGAGCTTACCATGGCAGCCAGGGCTTCAGTAGCGTCCTGGCTGCCTTGGTAATTGATCGGAGCCCGGCGATTACACTGCTGGGGCTCCGATCAGAAGCTCCCACTGCCACCAATGAGGAGGGGACCCTGTTGGCCACTGGGCCACCAATGACTTTAATACTGGTGGGTTGGGGGGGCGCACTGCGCCACCAATGTTTATTATACTGGGGGGAGAGGGGGCGCACCGCGCCACCAATGTTTATTATACTGGAGCATTGCTCCACCAATGGTTATTATACTGGGGGTGGGGCGCCCTGCGCCACCAATGAAGAGAACTGACCTTTTAATACAAGTACAGGCAACGGGTGCCGGCGCAGAATCACATAGCCAGCACCCGAACTGTATGATAGGGAGCTGCGATCAGTGGCAGTTAACCCCTCAGGTGCCGCACCTTAGGGGTTAACTCCTTCTGATCTCAGCTCCCTCTCATACAGGTCGGGTGCCAGCTACGCGATTCTGCGCTGGCACCCGTTGCCTGTACTTGTATTAAAAAGTCAGTTCTCTTCATTAGTGGCGCAGTGGCCACAGCACCTCCCCTCCTCCTGCCCTCTCTCCAGAACTGGGGGCAGGGAGGGAGTGCAGCAGAACTGGGGGGAGGGAGGGAGAGACTCCTTCTCCCCTGTGTTGCTGAGGGGAACATGCAGCGCACGCCATGTTCTCTGATACTAGGCTTCGCAGCCTAGTATAGGTAACATGTAGAGTTGATCGAACGTGCTCGTAACGAGCACTGTACTGCTCGGATCCCCTGCGCTCCGCTGTGCAGCCATCCGGGTCCGTCTTCACCTGCCTGAAAGTCAATGGGCACGGATCCGTTTGGTATCACACACTAGTGTGTGTGACACCAAATGGATCCGTCCTCCTCACCCGACTGTAAGTCAGTGGGGACGGATCCGTTTGGTATGACACACTCGTGTGTCATACCAAACGGAATCCGCCCCCCATTGACTTACAGTCAGGTGAGGACGGACCCGGATGCCTGCGGGCATGCGATTGCAGGGGATCCGAGCACTACAGCGCTCGTTACGAGCACGTTCGATCAACCCTAGTAACATGCAAATCCCAGTATCGTATCGATCCGGGTAAAAAAGTATCGATAATTCGATACCCGGTGCAACCCTAATACAGACATACAGACATAAGGTATAAGGGAAAGACCTCTTCTGTATTTGACCTGAACCTGGTTTTGGCTCACAATCACTGATTGGAAATCAGTGATCAAATCACTGAAGTGTGAACTAGGCCTGACTGTGTAAAAGAAGCCTAAGGCTTCAGTCAGTGTTTGGTCACTAATTTTCATCAGTAATTGTGAGCCAAAACCAGGAGTGGAGCACCCTCAATTCTGGATTTTTCCCTAAATAGGAGAACATTTTGTTTTCTATCTGACAGTCTTGACATTTATTATTTTTTATTTTGATTATTCTTTTAATAAATGGGAAGAAAATGATGCATCTGACTGGAGAATTAATATTTGCCCGTTTCGTGAAATGAATTCATGTATTTTCTATGATTTAATTCTTTGACAGGTATTGCTTTATTTCTCTTCAGTTCCATTTAGTACAAGAAAATCTTTATTTAATGGTACACGTAATGTTATGAACGATGGCCTGTAGGCAATGCATTTTGCTTCAGTACCAGAGGCTGGAAGATTTATGCAATCCAAGAAACCACTTTCTTGCTCCTGTCATCTGTCTGTCTGACTGTTATTTATTAGGAAGAGCTCCCAGGATGAAGTCATTTTCATAGCCTCCTGGGAAATGCTGGATATTATTCATATCTTTATTTTTTAATATCATTTTTAATAACATTTGTACATTTTTTTGTTCCTTTTAGCTCATTGTTTTTGATTACAGCATTATTGAAAACGGCACATTCCAGCTTTGTGCAGATTTTGCATTGCTCAAGGGTGCAGTGCAGATATATTGGCTAACTACAATTAAATGAAATGAAAGCATTTGTTATCTTTGCACATTCACTGGGACAGACAGAGGATCGAGGGAGTTTGTAGGAATGTATTGCTGGGGCGGCAGGGAGATTATATTGTCAGCTGCTGAGAAATTGTAACTGATGCAGAAGAACATCTATTTTATCAAAGCAGTAACCTAAGCAGAGAAACATCACAAAGCAAGAAAACAGTCAGCACTTGATGGGCGCTAATATAACCGGTGCTGCCGACAACGTTGACTTCTTATAATAATAATATTATTATTATTATTGTTATCATTATTCTATGAATATATTTATAACCTTTAACTGAGATCCCTAACTCTTTTAAAGAAAAGTTAGAAGGAAATCTTCTTTTTGTGAGCCATATCATTCATTAGCTTTCAACATAAAGGGAAATTTAAAAGAAGACATTTTCTAAATTTTTTGGTCAGTCATGAACTATAGACAGTTCAGCAGGTCTCTCACTGCACACAGGTTTCTATGGTAATCTGCAGACCAGAAAGACTGTTATCTGATTGGCTGAGAGCAGGAGTGACCTCACCCCCCACAGAATGATGGGATTGAGCTCTGAGTGATTACCTGCAGTAAGCAAAAGGTAGAAGTGTTGTGAGGACTGAGAAGCATGGCTTTACATGTAATTGTGTTAGAGAGCACAATCTCCTGCTCTGTCAGAGTAAATTAATATATGCCAATAACTGCTGGAGACCCACCCACAGCCTGAGGAGACAGAGTGAGTGCAAACTGCCTGTCAACCAGTGAATCTGAACATAAATCCATTGTCCAGTGCATGTTCTCTCTGTATGCTTTATGTTTTAGTTTGCTTTTCCTCTGAGCTCATGTTTGGAGAGGTTAGCTGCTCTGATGGCTTTTATATGCTACTAGCAGAAGGACCTGGCTTTGCACAGGTATATTTCATATATATCATTTAATGTGTGTGTCGTTAAAAGATATCGACAGTATCCCCAATAACAGTGACCTCTACAGCACCCGCCCCCTAAACAGTGAACTCCACAGCCCCGACCCCTTAATACAGTGCCCCACCTCCTTAAACTGGGACCTCCACAGCAGCCCATCCTCTTAACTTTGACCTTCACAGCAGCTCGTCCCTTCAACAGTGAGTTTCACAGCACCCCGTCCCTTCAACAGTGAGTTTCACAGCACCCCACTCCCTTGACAGTGACCTTCTTAGGGCCCGCCTCTTAACATTGACCTCCATAGGACACCGTCTCCTTATCTGTGACCTCCACTGTTCCCTGCCCCCTTAACAGAGACCTCCACAGTACCCGTCCCTTTAACAGTGACTGCCACAGTACCCCGTTCCCTTAACAGTGGCCTCTACAGTACCTTGATCCCTTAACAGAGACCTCACAGTACCCTGCTGCCTTAACAGTGACCACTACAGCAGCTGCCCCTTTAATAGTGGCCCCTGCCCCCTTAACAGTGACCTCCTCTTAACAGTAACATCCACAGTGAACAGCGCCAAGGCCTGTGGGAGGTAAACATAAACACTGAATTGTGTTTTGGGGAGCTATTTACCTGAGCTTCTCAGCTGGCTGCCAATTACCTCTCATTACCAGTCTGGTAACTACACAGAGCGAAGGGGGAAATTGAGGAGTCGGAGTTGGAGTCGGGGCTTTGGCTTACCGACTCCACAGCCCTGATAACATTGCGCAGTCGCAGTTTCTGGATGATGAATGAGTGCTGAACATGCTCCATACAATAAAAAAATAAACATTTTTAGAACCACTGTGTCCTAAAATGCCTGAACTATTAAAATATAAATGTATTTATCATGTATGGTAAATGCGTGACAGAAAAAAAGTCGAAATGCCTGATTTTTCGCCGCTTCACCTCCTCAAAACATTGTTATACTTGTAAATAAAAACTACAGACCAGCCCACAAAAAATGAGACTCCACACAGCTTTGTAGATGTAAATAGAAAAAAGTTTGGGGTCAAAATATGGTGAAGCAAAGACAAAATTAATTTTTTACACGTAAATTATAAGTGAAGTCATTGCTGTCATAGATGTCAGTTTCATGGACAGCACAACATGTTAAAAATTTTATTAGGAGGTGTGGTGATCTTACTGCAGTGGACTTACTGAGACTGGCGAATGAAGTGGCAGTCTTCAGAAAATATGTTGCTGTGTGTAGCCCCAGTCCAAGATGTTCTACTGGCTTGTCTTATTTAGATTATCACACCCTTGCTGTCTTCATAGACATGTTATCATATAGGATGACCATATGTCCTCCTCTCCTTCCTGGACATGTCCTCTTTCTGGAACCTAAAATAAAATTGTCCATCCAGGATTTATAACTTATCAAATATATCCTCTGATATTCCATAATAATTACCTGGACATGCTGGAAGTTGGAGTCCTCTCCTTCTACCTCCTCCCTGTAATGTCCTCTGACGTTGGTATATAGATTATGATTTCCATTCTGTGTGCTGTATCGTTACCCACTGTCCCTCCTTTTGGGGGTTATGAAAGTGGTCACCCTATTATTATACACCTTGTACTTTGTGTACTGCTATGTGGTGTGATGTCAAGAATTGGAAGAATTATTATATGTGAGCCGTGGCCTTTACAAATATCCTTGCAGACTTGGAGGTGGTGGACCTGATGAAACCTGCCAAAGAACTTTTTGAGTTTTTTGTATTGTTGGGCCAAAGCCCCCTGAGTAGTAAGGGATTGAGAGGGTGAAATAGTTGGGCCCAAACTGAACACTCGCTGCAGTTGTAGATGTTCTTATCCTGATTACTCAGGGAGAGAAATTGTTTGGAACGTGGATATGTTCATCAGCCAACAAAAAGGAAAAAAAATGAGTAAGACGACCATCTTGACACAACTTGTTTATTCTGATTAACCTTGAAGAGAAGAATTACACTTATTAATCAGGCACATAAAAGCGTCCTCCTGATTTATTGGCATTCCTCTCTGCCATTGCTTAGTTTCACTGGATCTTTATTGGGCTTGCAGGCAGAGGCGACAGTTCATGCCTGGTAACCAGCGGCCCATAGGAATGTGCTTCATAACCCAGCTTCTGAGTAAATTGCTGTCCTCACAAATGAATAGAAAGGGGCTTGTTTTCCTTTTTCAGGTCTCCCTCTGACAATCATGGAAAGCTTCTCTTTCATCCTGTAAGATAGGCTGGAGACAGCTGAACGATTATTTAGCTAGATATCCTGGAGAAGACAGGGAGAGGTGGGGGAGGGAGGCGAGGGGAATGCACAGACAGGAGCTAGGATTGGTCAGCTCTGCAAAGGCATCTGTCTTCAGAACTGCACTGGTATGTGAAACCGAATCACTGGCAAGTTATAGATAGACGCAGAATATTCAGCATCCCCAGCCAAAACCGAAGTCCAAATCCAATGTTCGTCTGTCTCTGTCCCAGCGCTCTCTCGCTGCAGTCTAGTTTTTTGTTTTTACTTTTCTTTTGTGGAGACTTTTGACGGAGCCTGCATTTATTCTTGTAGGAGTTGTGCAAATAGCTAATACAAAGCAAAGCGAGAGATCTCCTCCAAGTCATGGTACAAGCTATAGGGTAAGTTCTGAAGCTTTCTTGTGCCGATGGCATCTGAATGATATTTGTGTTAGCGAAAGTGACTTGATGCTATACTAGATTAACTGTTTGAACACCAGAAATGCTCAAGTCACTGTATTACATGTGGCAGGTAGTACCTGGATTTAATACAGAGGAATATTATGTGTACGGATTTATACATTTCTATTCACATTTGAGAAGATGTTCACTTTTACGTGACAGGTCATTTGAGATTGAAAGGAAGGGGACATTGATTAGAGCCTGTGATCTTGGACATCCATCGATCCTGAGTGAAGGACATAATGTACCTAAATACTTTTGGTGGTGGCTGGAATTTTCTGTACTTTGGAATACTCTGTAGTACTTGATTTTCAATGACATCTGCTTCTGCGTTCATGTCATGTTTAGTAAGGCTGTAATACAGTGACACTAGGATATGTAAAGGTCCAGGGAATGTCATGAATGGGTAGCTATGGTACTACTATATTTTTAGAGTAGTGATATTAATACTGCATGAGTCATTTTAGAGGAGTTTCCAAACTACCAGTGGCTGAAACCAATGTAGTTGTGGCACCTGTCATAAGTGAAAAAGTCATGTCAGTAGACTGTGACTTGTATGGAAGTTTTCAAGCAGCAGGAAACACTTTACTCATATAAATGCCATTTTTGTGTGTGTTTGTGTATATATGTGGTAAGTAGGGATGAGTGAATCAACTTCGGATGAAAATCCAAAGTCCATTCGCATAAAACTTTGTTAGAATACTGTACAGTAGAAATTAATTTCTGAAGTTATTACCCAAAGTCTCGTGAGACTTTGCGACGTAATAACTTCAGCTCATCTGAGCCAATACATTCTAATACTGTACGGAGCGCTTGCTCCGTACAGTATTCTAATGAAGTTTTATGCGAATCGACTTCGAATGTTTCATCCAAAGTCATTTCGCTCATCCCTAGTGGTAAGGTGTATGGTAAACTGCTAGAAGGCATGTATATATATTTCACCCAGAATCCTCAGCCGGGTGAGGTAAATGAAATCCAGCTGCAGTGGTTTCAGCAAAGTGTAGTTTGCGGAGACAGGTTTATTTAGATTCTGTTCTGGGCTGGATTTTATTTGGACTGGTGGGTTGGTTTGGTAGAGGGACCCACCAGTCCCAACCCTCCCAGTATGGCTATTTCCCCTAGCTTGAAGTGATCCCAGGTGTGGCTGCTGAGGACCATTACTGGTGAATTAAAAGAGGCCTCAGACTGTCAGTTAGGGTCAGAAAGCCTGGGAAGCTATCTGACCTGCTAGCAGTCTGAACCCGATTCCCCCAGAGTGAACTACACTGTATTGGTGAGACAGAGACGTCTCGTCTAGGTAGTGCCCAGACGGGCAGGAGTTTTTTTTTTTTATCTTGTTTGTTATGTTGGTGCTGTAGCTTCACCCCACCAAGTGTAACTTAGATGCTGTTTTCTTACAGTATCCTGCATACCAGAGAATAAGCAGTTTGGACTTTTTTAACCTGCTGTCTCTGCTGAGTACGAAGGACGGGGACAAAACTGAAGCGTTTTCCTCCGGTATTGCGATCCTATGACAGATCTTAATACCGGAGAGGAAAAACGCTAATGTAAAAGAAGCCTTAGGCACAAATCATGACAAATCATCAATACATCCTCTGTTCGTATGCCGCTTTGCGGTATATGGACATCATAGCAGGGGTCCTGCTTTGAACCCCTCCCCTTGTATCTGCTAGAGAGAAGAGAACTCTGTAGGAGTGACTCAAGCGACCCATGTATTGCATGGTTGAATTTTCATTTGAATCATGTATTAGCCCAATTCACATGAGCATATTCAGTCTGGGAAACGCGCTCTGTGTGGGAGCTGTATGTCCCGGACTGAACACTGCTCCTCTGAAGTGAATTTGCATTATCATAATGATGTATGATGCTGTAAATTACTTTCTCGCCATGGGTCTACTGAACTGTCATCATGGCATTTATATGAGTAAAGTGTTTCCTGGGCTGAATATGCTCATGTGAAACTGCCCATAATGGTTGGCCATTCCGCTGCATGAGAAATCTTGGCTGGCCATAACTTCTCCGGACAAAAACAGCTGTTTGCCACAAGTACTGTAGGGCCCGAGGCTTGATCATACCAGGGCTGGCAAAATAAAAAAAATTCTCTCTGATGGGACAACTACTTTAATTCTTTGCCTACAGCAGATCTGCTATGGTTAAAGGGGTTGGCAACTATCTGGCTACTGTTGACCAATGTGTATGTAAGATGACTACGAGGAACTCACTAATATGGTCTTTGTTGATATTTTATGCCAGTTGCTATATTTCATAGGCCATGTCCCTTTCTTTTGTACCGTCCACATAGTGGTCCTGTCCATAAGGTGGACTGATCAACAGTAACCAGAAAGTGTCCAACCCATGTCATTTTTTTTTTCTTGTTTTTAGACTTCTTAGCCTTAACTCATAGGGAACACGAAGACATTTGGGCAAAGATTATGATTAGGCCTTGTTGATATTTGGCATATGAGCCCTGTCATAACTCTAACACGTGAAAAAAATTCTATACTTTAGAATTCCCAGGACGGTGTCTAAGGAATACCACTATTCCACTCAAAGACAAGAACTGTATTCAGGGCCACCTTGCCCCTCATAGTAGATGTGGTTAGAAAATCCATAAGACAAGTAAAGCTTCATTCACACAAATATATGAGCGGTTCATGTGAGTGCTGTGGGATTAAACTAAGCATACACTAGAGATTTTGGATGGGCAAAAATAGAAATTTTGACAATTTTCTTCCAAATGTCAACACCAAAGGCAAATGTCAGTGGAAAAGTTGATTCTCTAAGATAGAGGAGGAACATTAGGTATCCAAATGAGATCGGATCAGTTTAGGGGGAGCTCGCACCAACTGTTGTTTTTCCATACTTCTGATCCATCAGAAGAACAGAAAAATAAAGGAAAAAAGCGGATCCTGTCATCAGTTATGCACATTTGGCATCCATTTGGGCCATTTCCAGTACCAGAAAAAAATACATAGGAAGTGATTTCAGAGATAATCATGTATGTAAGGCCTGATTAAAATGACCATTCTGATTTCCATTGGCAAAACACAAATGTATTTTGAAATTCATATGGTGTTCTTTTCTGTTTTATTTTTTTTTTTGTTTTAAATTTGTATGATTTAGAGAAAGCAGACAAGAATGGTGTATGTTGCGAGTGTCTGAAAAACTGACGTGGAATTGCACTATTTACTTTAACCCCTTATTTTTCTGTTCACATAGACGTATGAGTTGTGCTTAATAACACCATTTACTATTGCATACAGTATAGTGGAAAATTGCAAAAAAATGTCAAATGGAGTGGTATTGGAAAAAAAATGCAATTATACCACATTACCACAATTTTTATGTTTTAATACTGAGAAAAATAAAAACTTAGGGAAAAATAAACTTTTACTTTTCATCTCCATATTCTGACACCCATAAACTTTTTATAGCTATATGGAGATAATTTTCACTTTTTACTCTCTAATTATTTTTTTAGGAGGTGAAGTAACAAAAAAATAAATTAGCCATTTTGATTCTTTCTGATACCTGTAGGCCAGCATTGAAATATACTAGTAATTGGCCGGAAAGCCTTGTACAGGCTCAGACCTATTACTTTTACGGAAGGCCTCAGCCAGGGGAAGGTGTCCCACCATGCCATAGGCGCATGGCTTCCAGTTTTAACGCTCTCAGATGCAGTGGTCAAATCTGAGGGGTTTAATGTCTGCTATCTGCATTATCGCCGATCACAGACATTAGTGCTGGGCTTCTGCTTTTTAAAACGGCAGAATCCTGGTGGTTGTGATGCCCGATGCGCTCTTCATTAGGTTAGGTCATCTGTATCAGATCTTCAGCGATCTTACTCCCAGCATTCCCACGATCAGCTATTTGAAGAGGCTTCAGCGCTTGTGGGAGCACTGCGTCTTCCTAACTTTTTAACTGCACACCGTCTAGATCGTAGCGGCAGTGCAGTGTAATTACAACTGCTCGTCCCCTAAACTTTGAAACTTTGAGAGGGGGCATATCATTTAAGAGAAGCTGGACAGTCATTTCGACAAAGTGTCATCATGTCTGTTCTGAGCTAGCTTTTAGAAGGTGTGGAGCAGTGGTTACATGAGGGCTTGTACACATAGCGAACAAGCTCTGTAGCGAGGATTGATTGGTCCTCTCACAAGCATTGACCAACAGTTTTTTTGCCCATCTTCCAGACACAGGTGGCACCTTCATTACACACTCCAGCCCCTCCCTGGACCATTTCCAGAAAATAGATGAAGGAAATTTGGTAACACTGTGCCCATTATGTGTCCTGCCATTGACAGCCACCTACCATTACCTTAATTTCCAGTGGTGCTATGAAGGTGAAACATAGCTAGCAACAGACTCGAATTATAATGTATTTAGCTACAAATCCCAGTTCTTTTTCAGGATCCGACAGTAGTTGGGTTTGAGTATGGAGGACTTGTGGTGAGCGCTTCAGTAATGCCTTTCCTGTGGAGCTTCACACTGCCCCAAACTACTGGTGTGATGATCTGAAGAGCCATCACATAAGATAGTCGGTCATCCCTAGCAGTGATATGAAGGACCCTTAATCTACTCTTTGTTTCTGTATTTAAAGGGTAGGGGGCATGATGGCATGTGTCTAATCCATACATAGAAGCTCCAGTCATGAGAGGGCAGATGTCTCTCATAAAGTGTACTGTATATGGAACAGGACATACAGTTAGGGCAGGGGTAGGGAACCTCCGGCTCTCCAGCTGTTGTGAAACTACAATTCCCAGCATGCTTCATTCATTTCTATGAGAGTTCTTAGAAGAGCAGAGCGAGTATGCTTGCTGGGAGTTGTAGTTTCACAACAGCTGGAGAGCCGGAGGTTCCCTACCCCTGAGTTAGGGTATGTGTAATGGACAATGGCCCCTTTTTTTTCACAGCCTCCAATGATGACCTTTTTTTCCTGTTAATCTCTTAATATTATAAAAATGAGTTTCTGTCTGTCTGTCCGTCTGTTCTCTATGCGCGACCAAACTACTGGACTGATTTTCACCAAATTCGGCACACAGGTAGGGAAGGTTTTAGACCAGGTCTCATCTCTCTAGGACATAACGTTCCCAAGATATTCCCAAAATAGGGGGGGCAGGGAGGGCAGGTTTCCATAGCAACACAGCCAGGTAATTAGCAGCCAGCTGAGGATCTCGGGTAACAATCCAGTAATTTCTATTAAATGCTTTAAAGGGGCAGAGCGCTGTGGATGATACTGTTAAAGGGGTATTCCGGTTACCATAAATATAACTAATGTTTTAGACTAATTTTAGACTATGACCGTTCAGTAGTAAATCTTCCACTGCTACCCATTGCGTGTCCTCATAAATTACCATGGCACCGACCTGTGATTCACACCACTCTCAAAAGAAGGACTTACAACACCTGCTCCAGGTTTCACTAAGACACAACCCGACTGTCAGGCCACGCCCCCTTCCCCCTCCACAGCCAATTGGGGTGGGAGGGTGAGTTTCTCTCTGCAACAACACACAGAAACATTAGATGAAATAGACTAATATTAGACTACTACCGTTCAGTAGTAATAAAAGATGTTTTCTTCCACTAAAAGGACTTAAAAGCAACCCCCCCTCCAAGGTCCCGCTAAACCACGCCCCCGGTCAGGCCATGCCCTCTCCCACTCCGCAGCCAATAGCGATTGAAAAAATGAAGGTAAAAATCAACTTCTGTCAGCTACAGCAATGGGTGGGAAGGAGACTTTCTCTCTGCAATGACACACACACAAACATTAAATGAAATAGATTAAATATACCCGTGCGAAGCAATGTTTTCTTCCACTGCTACCCACTGTGTTTCCTCAAATTACCATGGCATTGACCTATAATCCAGGCCACCCTGAAAAGAAGGACCTAAAAGCACCCCCCCCCCCAAGGTCCCGGTAAACCACGTCCCCGACCTGGTCAGGTCATGCCCCCTCCCACTCCGCAGCCAATGGGGATTGAAAAAATGAAGGTAAAAATCAACTTCTGTCAGCTGCATTGATCTCTCTGCAACGACACAAAGAAACATTAAATGAAATAGATGAAATATACCCAGGCGAAGCCGGGTCTTTCTGCTAGTGGCTTATAAATTAGACACCAACTAAACGCATGATAGACAGAAGTCTTAGTGCTGTCAAGAATGAGGATCCCCATCTTGATGATGGTTTCTCGTGCACACTCTGAATAGAAGTGAATGTGAATTTTGAGACAAATACCTGCATTTATCTTTAAGAACAAAGTTGACTGCAAAACTACGGTAATTTAGTGCGATTTGCACAAACTAAAATTAAAAAGCATTTACTTTAGGGGTCTAGAGGCTGACTCTGCATCCTTTATTTGCTCCAACCCCTGTCCATGTTGCCTGTAGCTGTGGACGTTTTCAGAAGACTTGCTCCTAGTCGTCGCCTGCTTAGAAAATTACAGGTTCTGCAGGGACCTGTAATGAACTACATCATAATGGCTGCTGGCTCAGCCCAGAAAATAGCGGCCTTCTTTTTGTATACCAGTGATTCATTAGGACGATTACATAACTGCCTGTAATTAGCTCTGAGGGTACAGAAAACATAAAGGGGCTGTCTGCGCTTAATCACCTTTATAAGAACAATATATTGAAAGCTTTCCATGTGGCTTATACCCAAGAGTTTAATTTTTGTAAAATTTTAGCCAAATTTTCAAACGCAGATATAGTATGATAGGCTTTTATCTTGCAATAAATACAATGTCAGATTACCACAGCATCCACATGTGGAATACGTATAAAGAAGTAATTTTCTCTAAAGTTCAGTATTTTTTCTTTTGCAGGCTTATCAATGTCTGCTCACTGTCAGGAGATGAGTGTTAAACTTGATTTCTCATGGGGCTGCAGCCTTGGTCTCCCAATCTCCTTCTCAACCTACAAGCTGATGTGATTGCATCAGCATATTCCCCTGAGTCTCCTCCCTCCTCCTCTCATATCCCTGTCAGTCAGTCCGAATGACCTCCCATTGTCATTCTCTTTCTGCTTTTGAGTACAGCAGGACGACATCTACTTTTACTATATTATTATTCCTCTCTGGGACATATAGTTTTGGGATGCTTATCTTGATCCCATTATTTAGGTGTAATAGACATCTACTTTTACTTGTATAGAGAGAAGCAGTATCCGTTAGGAGTATCCAATACCAATATCACTCTTCAGGGACTTGATTACAGTCTTACGCACGCCCACAGGTGAAAGACCACAAAGCAAAGCCACGTATAGAATAGTCACACTTCCAGAATAACAAAAATGTATGAATTTTATTAAAGACAAAAAACACGGACATTTCAAAATCTGTATACAGAGAATTCATGGTTCAGTACAAAATCAGTAACAACCCGTATGTGCAGACCCCAGTATCACTCTTTTATATAAAGACCCAGGCCAAACATAAAGTCACAATTAATAATGCTGCAGCCTATATAGATGGAATGACACAAAGCAGTACTGCAATACAGAATTACATCAGGTACAAGTCCTAGAAATTGATATATCTATAGGACATCCAGTGCATGAAAGAGCAGTATTATACCAAATTCATCAAGTAATTGGTCCCAGCTTCCTCAGAGGCCTGTGATTAAAATCACAAGTTTCATGGATGTTTTTGCAGGGAAGGGAAGGCAGGGAACGTGTCACCTATAATTTTTTTTTGCCAGTTAAAACCAGATAGCAACACATCTCCTTTATTTCTAATCAGTTTTTATTTTCTGATTGTAGATTTTTTTTTTTTATTCTGTTTCCTGAACGTGATTATGGGGGGGCAGCCATCTTGCCTAAGCTATTGTTAACCGCATTTGGAGAGATGCTTTACAGCAGCCACATGGGCCGTAGACACAGTGGGTAGGAAGGGACCCCACTGGCTTCTATGGGAGTGTTTTCTAGGCATGCTCTGTGAACTGTGCAGGGGTCCGAAGGGAGTTAAAAAGCTGTAATATGACCTATTTTAAATGGTGGATCCTGTGTTATCTACCGTGTTTCCCCGAAAATAAGACAGTGTCTTATTATTTTTTTTCCTCCAAAAAAAGCGTTAGGGCTTATTTTTGGGATAGGTCTTATTTTCAGGGAAACACGGTTTAAACCCCCATCAGACCCCCGATCAGCCCACTGTGCCCCCATCAGACCCCCGATCATCCCACTGTGCCCCCATCAGACCCCCGATCAGCCCACTGTGCCCCCATCAGACCTCAGATCAGCCCATTGTGCCCCCATCAGACCTCAGATCAGCCCATTGTGCCCCCATCAGACCCCCGATCAGCCCACTGTGCCCCCATCAGACCCCCGATCAGCCCACTGTGCCCCCATCAGACCTCAGATCAGCCCATTGTGCCCCATCAGACCCCCGATCAGCCCACTGTGCCCCCATCAGACCCCCGATCATCCCACTGTGCCCCCATCAGACCTCAGATCAGTCCATTGTGCCCCCATCAGACCTCAGATCAGCCCATTGTGCCCCCATCAGACCCCGATCAGCCCACTGTGCCCCCATCAGACCTCAGATCAGCCCATTGTGCCTCCATCAGACCTCAGACCAGCCCACCCAGCCCCATAACAATAAAATAAAAAACTCCTCTTACCTGTCCTGCGCCGCGGCTCCGCTCCAGGTGCTCCTCTGGCTTCTGAGGCCGGCGCTGCACTGTCACCTGACTGCGTGCAGCGTCAGGTCATTGTGTGCGCACTACGTCCTGGCGCTGTACGCGGTCAGGACAGTGCAGCGCCGGCCCTCGAAGCCTGTGGAGCGCTGGACCCGGAGCGGAGCCGCGGCGTAGGACAGGTAAGAGGAGTTTTTTATTTTATTACTATGGGGCTGGGTGGGCTGATCTGAGGTCTGATAGGGTGCTGGCAGCGAAAATATACAAGTGAGCGCTTCCATAATGGAAGCGCTCACTTGTATTCACTTTATACAGTAACGTAGATAGGGCTTATTTTTGGAGCAGGGCTTATATTTTAAGCCTACTCCAAAAACAAGGCAAAATATCACTAGGGCTTATTTTAGGGATAGGTCTTATTTTCAGGGAAACACGGTATATACATAGGTGATATCTGTCATTATAACCCTGTCGGTGATAAGGAGATGACTGCTGAAAAGTAATCACTGCAAAAACGGCAGGATTTTAGGATTTTTTTTTTTTAATGCAGGTAATGGACATTGAAAATAAAAATATGATTAACATAAAATTTAAACAATAGGTCATTTTCCGATGACACATTCTTTTTGAACAAGATCAATTAACCAATGGGATTATAGTATTAATGACTAGTGTATGATTAGGTCAAGCACTTCAACAATGGCATCTACAACATCCAAGTTTATGTGCTTAATACATCACATCCACACACAGGGCAATAGTGCATGCTCAAGCCGTGCTCCTGCAGGAACTACATAGATCACATCCACGCACAGAACGGAGGCACACGCGTAAAGCTTCTGCCCATTATCCCAATGGAGATCTAAAGAACATAATCAGGCCGCTTATGCGCCAGCAGAGTAGGAGAAAATACATATAGGCAAATGCTTTGCGCTCATTACAAGCTTTACATATGATTGTGTAGAACAGCAAGTATAAATCATATCAAGTAATAAGACTGAACCTGATAAAACTGAGTCATACTTTCTAAACAAACCTCATTGCGTTAGTCCAGCAGACCAGAGCATATTGTATAGTTGAATAGCAATGTCATGGCACATCTATATAGAATAGATGTCACTTAGGCCCCATTCACACGACCGTATGTTTCCCTTGCTCCTTAGAAATTCTCCTATGGGGTCCGTACCATACGGTCGTGTGAATGGGGCCTAAATTATTACATATATGTAACAAACATGTTACATGCATACTGACGGGGTAAACAGGTCATGTATAAGACAACCAGTGTGTATGTATTGATAAAGTCTTCCATCAGCTATATACCATAGTTATAATGGGAGACAGCGTCTGACTGAAGTCCCTTGGGCCCACCAGTAGAAATGATTCTGAGGGCCCACCCCCTGTGTATAGAGGACCTTACGGGCCCTGTTTTATTAGAGGTCCATTATTGTCAGTGCTTGGGCCCACCAGTAGAAATGATTCTGAGGGCCCACCCTCTTTCCACTATGATAGGAACTGAACTTGAGTTCGGAAAATGTTTTTTTACAGTAAAAATTAATTTATGAAGTTATTATGTGAAGTCTCATGAGACTTCGTGAAGTAATGACTTCGGATCATCGTAGCCAAGACATTCTAATACTGTACGGAGCTCCCGGATGTTTCATCAGAAGTCGATTCGCTCATCCCTTGTTATCACTATCTGATCTGTGGAGGTATGACGCACTGCACCTCCATCAATCAGCTGCTCTGCAATATCTCCATCTGTTGTGCAGTGGATGGAGCTACTGCAGTAACCAGCTCTATCCACAGCACAACATACGGAACTGTTTTGTTCCAGGACTTCTGCAGAACACCTGTTCAGGACAAACCCCTTACCAATCAGATAATGGTGGCTTATCCCGAGAATAAGGCATCACTTGTAAAAGAGTGGACAACGCCTTTAAAGGACCACCCCCAGGAACCATCTGAGATAAAGAATAGTAAAATATTTACAGGGTGCACTGCTGAGGCAACTACTGCAGTTGGGAAAATAGAGCCCAACTGGGACAACCGGGGCGGTGGTGTGGGATCTGTCAGGTAAGCACTTGCCTGTTCTTTATTTTAGGTGGATCGCAGGAGTTGTCTAGTTTCCTCCTGAAACCAGACAGCCCCTTTAAATAATTATCTTAAAAGTAGCACTGGTCCTGGTCGTTGCCCCATAGCACTGGATTATAGATTTTATCTATTTCTTTATACATAGGCCCAGATTTACTGATGTGTCTGTGCCAAAGATCTGTCTAAAAAAATGGTGCAAATTGGCAGATTTGGGCACATGCAGAGTTGGTACACTTTCTTCTGATTAGCAGAAAGTGGGCAGAGCTTTGTGGGAAAGGTGGGGGCCTAAGAAGCGCTATTTTACGCCAAAGTTTTGGCAAAATTCTAGTGGATTTAATTGAACAGTTGGTATAGAGTCAGAGAAAAGTGTCTATCCCTGCACCAGATTTATCATCCAGCCTGAGCCACTATGATAAATCTATTGCAAGTCTAGATAGGTTTACTCTATTTTATGTAAATCTGGGCCATATTGTATAAAACGATAATGGCATGAAAAAGTATAGAATAAAAAAAAAGATTATGGGGAGATGTATCAAACCGGTGTAAAGTAAAACTGTCTTAGTTGCCCATAGCAACCAGATTCCTCCTGTCATTTTCCAAAGGAGCTGTGAAAAATGAAAGGATGAACCTGATTTGTTGCTATGGGCAACTAAGCCAGTTCTACTTTACACCAGTTTATTAAATCCCCCCTATATTTTTGATAGGATTCTCGTATTTGCAAGGTACTGTATATGACTGCTACCTCTTCTGCCCTGTCAGAATCCCCCATAACAGGATTTCCAAGTTCTGTTGTAATGCTTACAAGCAGGGTACTTATCCTCTACTGTAAATTTCCTGCCACTGAAGCCATTTATGAAGAAAACAAACTCCTTGAATAAATGGCATGCTAAGTCTGTGTGTTGTGCTGAAAGTTTCCAGGATCCAGTATAAGCGCGTTATACCAGTACTGAACGGTTAGGAGCGATTAAGTAATTGCTTACATCAGTCTCCGTTACATCCAGTGACAGCTGAGGCAGAACAATACGTTTTATCATCTCTCACTGGTAACATTTTCTTTAAGCAAACCAGCGAGACACAGAACTCTTAATGGCAGCTTGTCATTTTTCATTTCTTTGAAAGGGGATATTTCCTGGCTGGCTGCGGAGATGCAGGTCTAGCGTGTGCGGCGCGCAGTGCATTGTTCTTCATTTCCAGAGCATGTGTTCATACATGCTTGGCAGATGTCTGACTGCAGCATTGTTTTTCTTATTAGTAATGGGTCAAATGGCCTCTCACTATGTTAATCCCGTATCTGCCAGTGCTGAGCATATGATTGGCATTAGAATGCTACATTCCGAATTTCTAGGCACAGCCTGTACGGAATTGCCCCTGGTAAAGTCCTGGCCAGAAATGGAAAAGTAACATCATTTTTGATTATAAAAGAATAAAGACATAATAAAATGCTTTCCTCTCCCTTTACCACTAAACTGTTATTGATAATACTGATACATTATACATACAGTCCTTATGTATTACTTGTTAAAGGGAAGCTGTCACATTGAACCTGGTGTCCAGTCTCACAGGCAGCAGGTTATAGAGCAGGAGGAGCTGAGCCTATCGATATATAGTTTAATCTATAGTTTAATTTAGTTTTATTCATTGATATCCCTGCTCTTTATATGGTAAGGAGTTGTGTGACCGGTTAGTGATTGACAGATGTCTCTCCATACACACTTAAAGGGTTATTTTCATTTTAGACAATGGGGGCATATCGCTAGGATATGCCCCCATTGTCTTATAGGTGCGGGTCCCACCGCTGGGACCCGCACCTATTTCCAGAACGGAGCCTCCGAACTGAATGAGGGCGCACTGCGCATGCGCAGCCGCCCTCCATTCATTTCTATGGGGCCGCCGAAAATAGCCGAGCGCTGACTCTGCTACTTCCGTCGGCTCCATAGAAATGAATGGGAGCGCACTGCGCATGCACGGCCCGGCTCCCATTCATTTCTATGAGCGGCGCGGGGAGCTGCGCCTGGTGGTGGTCGGACCCCCGGAAACCTGGGGTCCTCCAGGCGCAGCGCTCCCCGCTCCGTTCTGGATATAGGTGCGGGTCCCAGCGGTGGGACCCGCACCTATAAGACAATGGGGGCATATCCTAGCGATATGTCCCCATTGTCTAAGATGAGAATACCCCTTTAAGGGCTCATGCACACCAACGGATTTTTTGTCTGTGTCCATTCTATTGTTTTTGCAGCCTGTATGCGGAACCATCGAACAGAAATGACTGCGTGTGCATTCCGTATCCGTATGTCTACGAGTCCATTCTGCAAAAAAAAAAAAAATAGAACATGTCCTAGTCATGTCTGTTCTGTAGACAAGGACAGGCATTGTTACAATGGATCCGCAAAAAAACGGATGTAACAGGGACGTCACGCAGATCATCCTTTTTTGTTTTTTTTTTTACATTTTTTTTTGTGAATCTGTGTTCTGTGGAGCACAAAATACATACGGTCGTGCGCATGAGCCCTAAGGCTATATTACAGAGCACCATGTGGCAGATGATTCCCTCCTAGCTATCGCCTGCTCGCTAGTGGAGGAGACGGCTGCTATTATATGCAGCAATCTCCTCCGCAGCATGGGGTGGAACAATTGCTATGCCATCGCTCATCCCCGTACAGTATAGTGGTTTGCTTGTGGCAGATTATAATTAGACACCTGCAAACGATAATTTTTTAACATGTCAAAAGATTTGGATTGCCTGATGACCGAGTGTTTGCTCATCGGACAATCGGTGGCAGATGAACGAAGATTCATGCGAATATCTGCCTAAATATCGAACAGTGTAATACAGGCTTTATACAGAGAAGTCTGCATTGACATCCCACTGGACTCCTATACATGGAAAGAGCATATATGTAATCTTTTACTGTGTATATCAAGCTCCTCAGCTCCTCCTGGCCGATAACATGCCGTCTACCCATCAAATACCATGTTCAGTGTTGTTCTACTTTAGCAAGTGTAGGGAGGAGATTTATCTGGCTTACATGAAGATAAATTTGTCGCTGTGGCTGAACACGCCCCCTTCCCGGCCTTGCCACTCTACTTTTCTGAAAACTTCTGAGGATAGCTTAAAACTGCCCTTTACAGCTTTTTACAAACAGTTGCATTTGCACGTGTTGCAAACACACGCGACTCTTTAAAGCCACTTTTCTAACGCAGGGAGATGATAAATCTCCCCCGAAGTATTTTTTTTTTCTTTTTTCTATCAGGCATTCCTTTTAAAAGTTTCTGTTGAAGACATGCATGTGTCTTTGACTCGTTAAAAAAAAAGAAAACATTTTTTGAAAAATGTAGTTAACTACTGCATGCCTTTCTATACAGCTGAATCAAAAGTATAAAGTGTACCAGCCAAAGGTATGCAAAACTGCACTCTGTGAGCTTGTTAGAGGCTAACCTTGTATAGACTTAGATGCTGTATCCTAAAGAGGCTCTGTCACCTGGACCAATCCTACCCTACCAGGCCTATAGCCTTGTAGGGTTGATCCAGCTGAGTAAAACAATACTTTTCTTGTGCAAATGAACCATTCAAGCACCAGGAGACAAACTTTATGGGGTTTGAGCACCGCTTCAGCAACGTCACTGCACCCAGTAGTGGCGCTGAAGGCAGCTCTGAAGCTATATGCCTGTTAGGGTTGATCCAGGTGACAGAGCCTCTTTAACGGGGTTCTCTGGGAGTGCAATGCTGATGAGCTCTCCTCGGGATAGGTCATCAATATCTGATCAATGGGGTCTGGCTGAATAAATATGATCTATAACAAAGTCTCCACCCAGCGAAAACAGGCTGTAAGCCAGTCCTGGGCATCATCTGCTAAATGTGGTCATTGTTGAAGAAAAGTCTTTTTAGGTTTAGCGTTTTCTGCTTTTGGCATAGGAGGTGTCAGTGTATTAGAATAGGCATAAGCTGGTATTTGGCTCCATTTCCAGTCTGCTGAGAACAATGAAGCCATTGTTGAAGTAGCCTACAAATCTCTGGCACAGCTCTCAGCTAAGAGTTGTGTTCACTTATCAGCCAGGGTCGACATACATTTTGTAGAAATAAGTTACTTGATGTGTTTTTAATTAGAGATGAGCGAGCATGCTCGGCATTTTTGCATATTTGCGTACGCATTTTAAAATTCCTACGCTATTCATACGCATATTTTAATCTATACGCAAATGCGTATGAATTGCGTACAAATTCAATTTGTACGCTATTTGTACGCAGTTCGTACGCGTTTGCGTATAGATTAAAATATGCGTATGAATAGCGTAGGAATCTCTATTTTTAATCATTGGTGTGTCTTCTGGATTGTACACTGGGTTAGGGCTCATGCACACGACCGTAGTTTTTGTCTGCATCTGATCTGCATATTTTGCGGGTTGGATGCAGAGCCATTCACTTCAGTGGGACCACAAAAGATTTGGACTTCACACTGTGTGCTGTCCACATCCATATGTCCGTTCCGTGGCACCCGCAACAAAATAGAACATGTCCTATTCTTGTTCATTTTACGGACAAGGATAGGACTGTTCTATAAAGAGCAGGACGTTCCACGAAAACTCCAACGGTCATGTGCATGAGCCCTCACTCTGACCTTCCAGTAGCAGTTTTTGTGCCTTATAGACTTCATTAGAAACATTGTCACACGTATATGAAGTGCTTGGGTTTTGTGTAAGGCTACTTTCACACTGGCGGCACGATTGTCCGGCAGGCTGTACCGCGGTGAACAGCCTGCTGGATCCGTGCTGCCGCTAGTGCACGTGTGCGGCCGAACTACACTCCAGCCCCATTTACTATAATGGGGTTGGGCCAGAGTTCCACCGCAGCACAGCAAAAATGCCGAGACGCGGCCGGACTAAAATTATGACATGTCTTAGTAGACCTGTAGGAGACCTGTGTCTTGCTCCACCTACTGTGTGCTACTGAGGGCAACAATTCTGAAACAGCGCTGTGCTCAGATGGCTCTCTGGCTTGATTCATGTCATGATTTCTGTAAGCCCTAGTCAACATGAAAGCCCTATGCAACAAAACATGCAGGAACTGTTAAAGCCACCTGTACATGATGGCAGGTGACCACACATAAGATCCGCACAAATTTCTGTGCGGATTTATCTGCGTTTCTGCACCAAATCCACAATGTATAACTGCGAATTTTGATGCGTTTTTTTACCGCAGATCTCACCCTTTCATTGAAAAGGGTGAAATCTGCAGCTAAAACCACAAGCACAATTGACATGCTATTTATTTAGAAATCCATGCAGCAGGTCATTACCCGCACTGAAAAAATCTGTAGCGTGCACATGAGATTTGTGTAATCTCTACACTTTGCTAGTACTATAATCTGCTGTGGTTTTTCAGTGCAGGTATACACACGGACAAACCGCACGTATTTCACGACGTGTGCAGGTGGCCTGAAGGTTGGAACAGCCATGGAGCACTAGAGAAACAATTTTCTTCCTTCTGAAAGAGAGCTATTTTGCAACAACAAGGAGATTTTTCAAATGATCACACTGAAAACTGTTGCTCCACTCTTTGTCGTCTGTGTGTTTGCTTTGTCTGTGTAATATCTGTCAGTCTCTTGCCGTCTGCAGTGGGGGTTTTGGGAATAGATAATGAGGAAGAAACGGGAGTGGTAGGATTGACACAGTGCCTCTGACAATTATCCGGTATTGATGAGGATGCGGAGTGGCAGCCCTGCTTTGTCTCATCACTGGAGTACATGTGAGGGAGGAGTAGCTATCATTCGCTACAAGAGGAAACATCTGGAGGCCTCCTTATCTAAACCACCAAGTGAGGTGTCAGCAGTAAGGGTTTTATAAGCTCTGAGGATCCAGATAAATCGTGTCTCTTTGTGCCAGAGGAGGCGTTTAACCTGCTTGTGACAGCATTGTGTCCACCACAAATGACTGCTGGCTCCAGCTCTGATTTCCAGACTCCAGACCTTCCATTTTATAGTTAAGCACAATTAATAATGTGAATTGCACGCTCCAGATCTATTTCATTGCAGAACAGCGGTGGTAAAAGATCAAGAGGTTAATAGTTTTTTTTTTTTTTTCCCCTTACACCATATGATTTATAGCTCACTTATTACTAGACTACAACCCTTTATTGTATGTCTGGTCGAAAGCCTTATTCCTGTTAAACAGAAAAATCTGAGAAGTTGCCCACCATGATGAAACAATAGGTTTGGCGATAAACCCTCAAATCTATGACTAGAAATATGTGGCGCCCTCGTGAGATTCAAGGATTCATTATAAAGTTGTCCCCGTGGAAGCTGAATCTTGTACTTCACCGGCAGGGATAAAGGAAGGTTGCATGTAAATTACTAACCATGAAAAATGTCTTTAGAGCTGGAAGAATGGCTTCAACTGTTATTTTCACTGGCAGTAAATGATTTGTAAGAAAAACAGTTATAAAGTCACCAGAGTTCTCCTCTACGGCCTTGAATACTCAGGAAAGAAAATATAATACAGTCTGACAATTTTAGATGTGTATGTTTAATCATGGAGGTCTAGATACAGTTCCAGCACAGTTGTCGTCTGAATGTAGCCTTAAAGGGTTATTCCCATCTCGGACAATGGGGGCATATCGCTAGGATATGCCCCCATTGTCCTATAGGTGTGGGTCCCACCGCTGGGACCCGCACCTATATTGAGAACGGGGCCCTGAAAGTCAAGGAGGGCGCACCGCGCATGCGCGGCCGCCCTCCATTCATTTGTATGGGGCCGCCGAAAATAGCCGAGCACCGGCTCGGCTATTTCCGTTGGCTCCATAGAAATGAATGGGAGCACACCGCGTATACGCGGCCCAGCTCCCATTCATTTGTATAGAGACGACGGAAATAGCCGAGCCAACGCTCGGCTATTTTCGCCGGCCCCATACAAATGAATGGAGGGCGGCCGCGTATGCGCGGTGCGCCCTCCTTGACTTTCGGGGCCCTGTTCTCGATATAGTTGCGGGTCCCAGCGGTGGGACCCGCACCTATAGGGCAATGGGGGCATATCCTAGCAATATGCCCCCATTGTCCGAGATGGGAATAACCCTTTAAGCTAATAAAACAGGCAGGGGCGTAACTACCATAGCGGCAGACCATGCGACTGCTATGGGGCCCAGGACAAGAGGGGGCCCAGTCTTAGTTGGGATTATCCCCTTTTCTACTGGAGGTGAAAACGTGGTCAGGACTCTACCCTCTAAAGGAGCAACTTTTAACAAATGAGGCAGTGGAAAAATGGCCCAAGGGTAATTGGGAGGGGTTTAGGCAGAAACCCTTCTGTCTTGTGTGGGAGGCCTGGTTTGATCCTTGCTATGGTGCCCTTACTTCTCTATGTATGCCACTAAAAACAGGGTACTGCCATATCCTGGGCATGTAGCAAGCGGCGTAACATAAGATAATTGTACCTGTTTCTGATCTGTCTATATTGGTTCATTTCTATGCAGTGCTGTTTATGTCATTTGGTCTTGCTGTGCAGATATAGGCTGTGTGTATAATGTCAGTAGCTCAGCTGGTGCTTATTAGTTATTTTTATCTACCCTACAAATATAAATAGCTTGCAATGTCAATCACTACCAGGAATTGTCATCCGTCCCACGTGTTCTCTAGGCTTGATGAGTGTTACGTTTCGCTCATCAGTGCAGGCTATACTTCGGATGCCAGGTATATTTTCAGAGTAGAGAGTAAGGTTGGTTATGCATGTTGGATACCTGAGCGTTCAGCCAACAGCTGTCTCTCCTCTATACACATGAATGCTCAGCTCCGAGCATTCAAGTGTCCTGAGAGAGCGGGAAGAAAACTGCTGCCAGGCACCTCAGGCAGCAACTTATCTCCCCCAACATCTGTCGTAACCCACATGAGTACAGGGATCAGCGGGAGTTCATTGTGGCCTCACTGCAGAATAACTTGATGGTATTAAAAATAGTTGGAAATAAATATTTAATACATTTCTATAAAAAAATAAAATAAAATGTAAAGTAAACTTGTACAGAGAATTGTCAGCTCTAAAAAAAGACAAAAATGGGTGCAGCATGGTGTGGTGGAGGGGCGACTTGTTAGGCCTGGGTACCATTTTTATCCATGGCTTAAAACTGGTAACACACGACCAAAAGACTGCCGCGTTAGAGACATTTGTGAGACGGTTTAATGAATATGTCACAGGCAGGTAACAATGAATGACTGTGACCTGCCTGTGACATATTCATTCATATGTCCATATGTTTTTATTTCGGTTCTTTTACTGCAGAACTGGAGTATATTATCATAGCTATAGGTGAAAACTGAATGATTCTGATCATAGCAATTAGTTGTAGAATTGCAGAACCCTTAATATTTTTTTCCAAGCATGAAGCTCCTCTTATGGGGGTTGTGCCATGTGGACATTTAGAGCATTTCCACAGGGTATGCCTTAAATGTCTAATAGGGGTGGGTCCTACCTCTGGGATCCACACATATCACAAGAACAGGGCCCTGTCACGCGCCCCTGGGATTATATTTGATAATCTGGTAGCTGTTGTGGTATTCTAAAGCCAGGCTTAAATTGGGATCCTGAAAACACTGATACCAGCCATTTACATGCCTCAATTTTTTTCGCCACCTTCTGTAGAAATGTCCTATTCTTGTCCGCAAAACGGACTAGAATAGAACACGTTCTGTCTTTTTTACGGGGCCAGGGCATGAACATACAGATGTGGAGAGTATACAATGTGCTGTCCGCATTTTATGCGCCTCCATTGAAATCAACGGGTGTGCATCCAATCCGCAAAAAAAATGCTGATCGTATGTTTACCGAAAATACGGTTGTATGCACAGTGCCTAATTTATATGCAAATGAGCAGTTAGGTGGTCCGGTGATCTTCAGGTGGTTTTATCTCCCGGTGACAATAAATTAACAGTGGGTTCCCTACCTATGTAGTAGTTCTACCTTTCTGTGCTGACTACTACAAAGGGACATTTTTTTGTACTTCATTTTCAGTAGCAAAATGATTAAATGATGTTTCCTATGTATGTGAAGTTAAAAAAAAAACAAAAAAAAAAAAACTGTTTCTCAGCATAATTAACATTGCTTCTCAGCGTAATAGTATACAGCCCCCTCATATACATACTGTGCATTGGTATACTTTTTGATCAAAATGTATAAGCCCACTCACCACACTGAGGTTGCCTCCTTGAGTGGGACCTACTCTAATTTGGCACGGCACCACACGGCGACCACCATCGCTGCAGCGCTGCACCAGCAAGCAACAGGACCCAGCAGTCAAACAGCACCCCTGCTGCTAGACAAAGCCACCCTGTTACTGGGCCCCATAAGCACAGCACCTTTTTTTTCTCCTATTCGGTCCAGTTGATTTTAGTTAGCAGGAGACTGTATAAGGGTTAATAAATTCCTACCAGTACTACTCCATTGGAGTTTCTGAGAGCACATGGAAAGGTGAGCTTTTAACATCTGTTCACATAGTGCGGTGCTACGTGGTTGCCATTGTTACTGTGCTGATGGGTTGGTGGGGCCCACTGACAGGGTGACTTTGTCTAGCAGCACAGGTGCTGTTTGACTGCTGGGTTCCTCTATCTGCTGGTGCAGCGATGTAGCATTGGTGGTCACCGCGTGGTGCCGCGCCAAATTAGAGTAGGTCCCACTTGAGGAGACAACCTTAGTGTGGTGGGTGGGCTTATTCATTTTGATGAATACGTATACCAATGTTCAATATGTATATGTTTTTACACTGAGAAGCGATGTTAATTGTGCTGGGAAGCAGCTATAGATCAATGGATAGCATGCAGATATGCGACTCATGTTTTTCTCTTATATATATATATATATATATATATATATATATATAAACTCATTCAAAGAGTTTTCTGTATTTTCATGACTATGAAAATTGTAGATTCACACTGAAGGCATCAAAACTATGAATTAACACATCTGGAATTATATACTTAACAATAAAGCGTGAAACAACTGAAAATATGTCTTATATTCTAGGTTCTTCAAAGTAGCCACCTTTTGCTTTGATTACTGCTTTGCACACTCTTGGCATTCTCTTGATGAGCTTCAAGAGGTAGTCACCTGAAATGGTTTTCACTTCACAGGTGTGCCCTGTCAGGTTTAATAAGTGGGATTTCTTGCCTTATAAATGGGGTTGGGACCATGAGTTGTGTTGGGCAGAAATCAGGTGTACACAGAGTTGATAGTCCTACTTAATAGATTGTTAAAATTTGTATTATGGCAAGAAAAAAAGCAGCTAAGTAAAGAAAAGTGAGTGGCCATCATTAATTTAAGAAATGAAGGTCAGTCAGTCTGAAAAATTGGGAAAACTTTGAAAGTGTCCCTAAGTGCAGTTGCAAAAACCATCAAGCGCTACAAAGAAACTGTCTCACATGAGGACCGCCCCAGGAAAGGAAGACCAAGAGTCACCTCTGTTGCAGAGGATAAGTTCATCCGAGTCACCAGCCTCAGAAATCGCAGGTTAACAGCAGCTCAGATTAGAGACCAGGTCAATGCCACACAGAGTTCTAGCAGCAGACACATCTCTACAACAACTGTTAAGAGGAGACTGTGTGCAGCAGGCCTTCATGGTAAAATAGCTGCTAGGAAACCACTGCTAAGGACAGGCAATAAGCAGAAGAGACTTGTTTGGGCTAAAGAACACAAGGAATGGACATTAGACCAGTGGAAATCTGTGCTTTGGTCTGCGGAGCCCAAATTTGAGATCTTTGGTTCCAACCACCGTGTCTTTGTGCGACGCAGAAAAGGTGAATGGATGGACTCTACATGCCTGGTTCCCACCGTGAAGCATGGAGGAGGAGGTGTGATGGTGTGGGGGTGCTTTGCTGGTGACACTGGATTTATTCAAAATTGAAGGAATACTGAACCAGCATGGCTACCACAGCATCTTGCAGTGGCATGCTATTCCATCCGGTTTTCGTTTAGTTGGACCATCATTTATTTATCAGGACAATGACCCCAAACACACCTCCAGGCTGTGTAAGGGCTATTTGACCAAGAAGGAGAGTGATGGGGCGCTACGCCAGATGACCTGGCTTCCACAGTCACCACACCTGAACACAATCGAGATGGTTTGGGGTGAGCTGGACCGCAGAGTGAAGGCAAAAGGGCCAACAAGTGCTAAGCATCTCTGGGAACTCCTTCAAGACTGTTGGAATACCATTTCAGGTGACTACCTCTTGAAGCTCATCAAGAGAATGCCAAGAGTGTGCAAAGCAGTAATGAAAGCAAAAGGTGGCTACTTTGAAGAACCTAGAATATAAGACATATTTTCAGTTGTTTCACACTTTTTTGTTAAGTATATAATTCCACATGTGTTAATTCATAGTTTTGATGCCTTCAGTGTGAATCTACAATTTTCATAGTCATGAAAATACAGAAATCTCTTTGAATGAGAAGGTGTGTCCAAACTTTTGGTCTGTACTGTATATATATATATATATTTATATAAAAACTGGGTTGTGCCTTTTTCTTGGGTGTGTCATATATATAACTCCATCTATTTTAATCACCATGTATTATTCCAATAAAAGTAGTTATATGAGATATTTGCTTTGTGTGTTTGCCTTTTTATAGATGTGGATAGTCCCAGTGTTGTTGTGAATGATGCATCCTCAGCACTTACTGTGTGGACATTTTTCATTAATGTAGACAGAACATTGATTGAAAGTTATCTGCTTTGTCTCTGCACACCCTGATCTTATCCATCCTCTTGATGTCAGAGTGGAAGTTCTGAACCCGAGGTGCCTTTATCTGTTGAGGTTTGTAGTATGTGTGTATAATATATACACGTAACTGGTTATATAGAATGGCACACAAGAAGTGCTCCAATTTTATTCAGGTATAATTGGCGGCTAAATTTCTGTGCAACTTGTATTTAGACAACTTTATCAACCATTTAAGCCAAAAAGAACAGATCCTGATTTAGAGAAAAAGAGTGTGGAGTAAAATGCAACAACAAATGCACGCAAATGTGTCAAAATTACATTTTCTTGTAAGTATTTGGCGTCAGTGAAGCAAACCAATAGGTAGAGGCAAGATGCGCCAGATCATACAAAGTGTTCCAATAGGGTAAATATTTTCTAACTGCCGGTTTATGATGTCTAAATGTTCGAAAGCATTAGTAAATGTGTGTGTACGTCTAGATGGATGGAATCTAAATTGCATTCTGAAAGCTGCTCCTCTTCAGTCCCTAGGCTCATTATTGGGCATACTGTTAGCTTAATATGACTTCCCGTTTGGACACCAGTGAATCCCACTTGCAATTACAATTCTTGCAACCTGCGCACTTTGTACTTTTTTTTTACAGTCACAGATCTTTAAGTCCTATGAACAGGGTAGTCTCAGTGGCAACCTCTATTATGGAACCTATGAGGGCCTTCTGACATTGTTCATGTAATTCAGCAATGTAGAAAATGTGCAAGCTACATAAAACATATATAATAAGAAGTGTTTCTGCATAAGCACAAATACAGATGTACAGGGTGGGACATTTATATGGATACACCTAAATAAAATGGGAATGGTTGGTGATATTAACTTCCTGTTTGTGGCACATTAGTATATGGGAGGGGGGAAACTTTTCAAGATGGGTGGTGACCATGGCGGCCATTTTGAAATCTGCCATTTTGGATCCAACTTTAATTTTTTCAATGGGAAGAGGGTCATGTGACACATCAAACTTATTGAGAATTTCACAAGAAAAATAGTGGTGTGATTGATTTTAACGTAACTTTATTCTTTCATGAGTTATTTAGAAGTTTCTGACCACTTATAAAATGTGTTCAAAGTGCTGCCCATTGTGTTGGATTGTCAATGCAACCCTCTTCTCCCACTCTTCACACACTGATAGCAACACCGCAGAAGAAATGCTAGCACAGGCTTCCAGTATCCGTAGTTTCAGGTGCTGCACATCTCGTATCTTCACAGCATAGACAATTGCCTTCAGATGACCCCAAAGATAAAAGTCTAAGGGGGTCAGATCGGGCGTTTCCCTCTTTATGCACTGAAGCTGGCACGTTCCCTGAGGTTTTCCAGCAAGATGGTGCACCACCACATTATGGGTGTCTGGTCCGAGCATTCCTAGATGAACAGTTTCCTGGAAAGTGGATTGGTCGTCCTTGGCCAGTTGAATGGCCTCCAAGGTTTATTTGGTTTATACTTTCTGCTGACATTGTTGTGTGTGCTGTGGATCTCGACTGAGATCCGGTTGCTGCAATATCTGCATTAAGATAAGTGTCATTTTCCCTTTTGTGTTTATCCTACTTTTTCCTGTTGTGGTTTTGCCTTCTGGAGTCTCCTGTTCGTCCGTCCTGTTGGAGGAACGGGTTGACTCCTTCCCCTGTCACTAGTGGCAGGGTTCTCTAGGGTCAGGTGTTATTAGGTTCCTGTGTATGAACTCTCCTACCACTAAGGCCTGTTCATACTGGTAGTCAGTCAGGGCCTAGTTTCAGAGTTTTCCTGCAGGAGGTGACCGTTTCCCTTGTTTGGTCCTTTTCCCTTCCCTCTTACGCTTGGTGTGGCTATACCCTCCACATCAGAGCGTGACAATAATGCTGCCACCACCACGCTTTATAGTAGGGATGGTATTGGGCAGGTGATGAGCAGTGCCTGGTTACCTCCAGACTTAATGCTTAGCATTGAGGCCTAAAAGTTCAATCTTGGTTTCGTCACTGAGAATCCTTAAGTTGTATTTTATTAAACTCCAGGTGGGCTTTCATGTGTCGTTTACTGAAGAGAAGCTCTTTTCTGGAGTGGTGCAGTGATGGTTGACCATCTGGAAGTTTTTCCTATCTGCACACAGGATCTTTGAAGTGCAGCCAGAGTGCCCATTGGGTTCTTTGTCACCTCTGTTACCAAGGGCCTTCTCCTCCGATTATTTAATTTGGAGAGGCAGCCAGCTCTAGGAAGAGTCCTGGTTGTTCTAGACTTCTTCCATTTAAGAATTATGGAGGCCACTGTGCCCGTGTGCCCTTTTAGACTTCATATAGACAGGGGTTTGTCTTTTCAAATCCACCACAGGTGGACTCCAGTCATGATCAAGAGAAATGGTAGGCTCCCTAAACTAAATTTAAAGTGTCATAACAAAGGATCTGAATACTTATGTCCATGTAAAATGTTCATAAATATTCATAAATTGGCCCTGCTCTCTACTTACTACATACAGGAAATGCCTAAAAATGCCACCTCAGCCAATCACTGGCTGAATTGGGTCACCACTGCAGCCAGTGATTGGCTGGTTGGGCAGTCTGAGCGACAGCAAGTGGAAATAGGCAGAAGCAAATATTGCGTCTTTTCTGTTTTTAAGCCGCTCTTACCCCGCTACCACCAATTTTTGCTGGAGAACCCCTTAAAGGGGTTTTCTGTTTTTCTCAGTACGGAACTCCACTTAATCAGCTGTTTGAAGAGCATGCAGCATCCCTACGAGCGTGATGTTCTCTTTAAACAGCTGATAACATAACATAGTAACATCGTTTATAAGGCCGAAAAAAGACATCTGTCCATCCAGTTCGGCCTGTTTTCCTATAAGTTGATCCAGAGGAAGGCAAAAAACCCCTGTGAGGTAGAAGCCAATTTTCCCCACTTTAGGGAAAAAAATTCCTTCCCGACTCCAATCAGGCAATCAGAATTACTCCCTGGATCAACGACCCCTCTCTACTAACTATAACCTGTAATATTGTTACCTTCCAGAAATACATCCAGGCCTCTCTTGAACTCTTTTAGTGAACTTACCATCACCACCTCCTCAGGCAGAGAGTTCCATAGTCTCACTGCTCTTACCGTAAAGAATCCTCTTCTATGTTTGTGTACAAACCTTCTTTCCTCCAGACGCAGAGAATGTCCCCTCGTCACAGTCACAGTCCTGGGGATAAATAGATCATGGGAGAGATCTCTGTACTGACCTCTGATATATTTATACATAGTTATTAGATCTCCCCTCAGTCGTCTGTCACGCGAGGTCGGTGTCGCGCTCCCTCTGCACGACATCGCCGGACCTCTCCGCCCCCCTAGAGACGAGCAATAGGGAATTGAAGTGCTGGTCTTGTCAGCCAGCACTTCATGAGTTAATTCTCTGTTTGGGTTTAGCCATGTGGTGCTGATCACACCACATGGCTACTTTACATATTGTTTGGACAGCTTGCTCCGCCTCAGGTCATGTGATGCTGGCCACATCACATGATCCTGGGCGGGCTATTTAAAGATGGCAACTGCCTCTCTCAGATGCCTGTGATTAGTCTTCTGAGATCAGTGCTGTGTGTTGGACCTTGCTGTTGATTATTGGTATATTGGATTTTGGCTTCGGACTTAGACTACGCTTTTGTGATTCCTCTCGGTATTTGACGTGACCTCCTGTTCTTGACTTGGCTTGCTGACTATTCTGCTATTGTGTTTGTTCTGTCTGTGTTCATCTTTCCCTGTGTTCCCTTCCCTTCCCTGTGCACGTACTCAGCATAGGGACTGTCTCCAAGTTACGGTTTTGCCGCCTAGGGCATCTACTGTAAGTAGGCAGGGAAAGAGGTGGGGTTCAGACAGGGCACACTATCCCTTGTTTCCCTGTCATGACATCGTCTTTTTGAAGTGAATAACCCTAATTTTGATAATCTTTCTGGGTACTGTAGTCCACCCATTCCAGTTATTACTTTAGTTGCCCTCCTCTGAACCCTCTCCAGCTCCAGATGCAGAGGATGTCCCCTCGTCACAGTCCTCGGGATAAATAGATGATGGGAGAGATCTCTGTACTGACCTCTGATATATTTATACATAGTTATTAGATCTCCCCTCAGTCGTCTTTTTTTCTAAAGTGAGTAACCCTAATTTTGATAATCTTTCTGGGTACTGTAGTCCACCCATTCCAGTTATTACTTTAGTTGCCCTCCTCTGAACCCTCTCCAGCTCTGCTATGTCTGCCTTGTTCACAGGAGCCCAGAACTGTACACAGTATTCCATGTGTGGTCTGACTAGTGATTTGTAAATAATGATAATAATAATGATAATCTGGACAACCCTTTTTAAATTATCACAACTGTGTGTGTGTGTGTTGAATTTTGGTTTAGAATAAATTGGGACTCTTGCACTACCGTATTACAGTTCCATTTTGTAGTAGTAGAAGTAATAGTTTCTGTAGAGGTGCATGGGCCTTCTTCTGTACTTTTTTATGCCTCAGATTTCAGATGGAGTGAGGCAGAGATTTTGTAGCATGTTTCATCAGACTGTATGTATAGTGGCATTCTCCTGTAGAAGCATTGCATTTAGTCTGATGGAGACTATTGTTGTCTGCCAAGGAGCCATAAAGACTCTCAAAGAGTCCTGCTTTCCAGGCTCTGTGCACAGGACTTCATCATGTGCTTGAGCCATTAGAAATCTGAGCAGCGAATGACTTCACAGCAGGCGTGAATAATAGTACATGACACTAAGTGTCTTCCTGTCTGTGCCTGTATTGGGCACACCACATTTTTAGGTACGTAGGTAAGATATGTACAGCTACTTCAGTATGGCTAGATTTCTCTCCACCTCATCACACGCTGATACATTAGCTGCATGGTACGGGGAAGGGAAGCAGATGGGATTATAAAAATATGAATGGTTTCATTATTGACAAGTCAGGAGGATTGCCCTGTACTCACCATGCTGTATCATTCATATCCTGCTGTAATGATTGGAAATGGCTGTATTCTATGTTAGGTAGATTGTGGCTTGAATATCTTCTGGGCGGATCTATGATTGCAGAACACTAGTCAAACGGATTAAAAGAATTCAATGCATCAAATGCAAAACACTCTAGTAGTTTTAGAAATCCAATAATCGTACTCCTTGTCATTTCAAACGACATTGTCAGTAATTTCAAGATTTGGGGGTGCTTGGCCTCTCGCCCAGTTAAGCCAGTACTCTCTGCTCTGCACTGATGAGGGACAATCATCCTGAAACAGATGTCTACAGATGAGGTGCTGGCTTATTTATTATCCAAGTCATGTCTCAAGGCTTATTTAAAGGGTCGAACATTGACTCATTTGCATCGCTTCTCAGTCATTTCAAGGAGTGATTCAGTGTGAGCCGTGGAATGTACACCAGTTACTGTAATGCCTGAGTAAGACGACCTACACCTAACGTGGGCTGATCTTCTGTATAGCAAGCCTCCGTCTCTGCCTCATGCATGCAGGACTTTTTTTTCCCCATCTAAAAAAACTGATCTCAGACAGAAATGGCTAAAACAGAAGCAAAATGTAAATAACTGAGCAAAAAGGATGCTTAAAATACAGGATCCGTTTTTTTTTTTTTTTAAATTTATTTTTCTGTTCTTGTGACTGATCAGAACAACGGAAAAATAAACGATGATGTGAACCCGGCCTAATTGTGGCATACTCCATCACATGCTCCTTTCTCATTGCTGAGGCATTTTACCCTAGAAGAAGAATTGTTTCTAGGGGAGGATATAATGGCCCATGGGGTCACCATACAGCAAGGTCCATTATACTAATCCGTAGAGATCACATTTGATGTGAAGCTGGAATTTTTTCTTTGGATTGGCCGGCACTTCCAAAACCGCGTGGCCATTAACAATGCAGACCGACTAAACAGCGTGATTCTCATTAGTTTAAATCGGGTCCACTGCTGCCGCATCAATGGCACATCCGTACCATTTGCTTGTACCCTAATTATTCAGTTCAGCCAATTTGCTACTGAACAAGATGTGGGCTAAAAAAAATTACTCCATTCATACAGTGGGAGACAGACCCTCAGTCTCATGATGGGTGGGGGTCCCAGTAGTTGATCCGCCTTTCCAGTGGATAGGGGATAGCTTGTTACCAGAACAGACGGTTCTTTAGTGTTATCTGAAAACCTACGTACACGACTGTATTGTTTTGAACGACCAACTCTGCTCTACTGCATCCACATCTAGTGATATGATAATTTCATGGCAAAATACTTGTTACACCTCTAGCTTTCTATCCACCAAGCAGAAGTGTGGAGAGAAGGACGCCGTACTGTAAATTACATAGAGGTAGGGTTGGTAATAAGTGAATTTTTTGGTATTACACTTTACACAGATAAACAGATTAAAATGCGAGGCTGCCCTCCTTACACATAGCAGGGCGCAGGGTGATGTGCTGTTGGAAGAGGCAGATTACCTTGCAGCAGAGGGGAGGGGGAGACCCTTTGTCATTAGGCTGCACGGGAGCTGCCGGATTCAGGATTGCTATGGCAACATACCACATGATAAGGTGTATTAAATTGCTGCGCTGTGGTCATGCTCACACACAACCAGGCTTTTTTCATTGAAGTTGAAGGTTACCGTGTTTCTCCAGTACAGAAGTTCCCTGGTTTTAATACATTGAGCGGAGTGAAATGGACTTGAATACTGCCTGAGAGCATACAGCCAGGTCAGTGCGGTTGTGGTGCACATCATTCACTTGCATGTGCAGAGGTATTGACTCTTGTTTTTCTGTAGTATTCAGAGTTATGTCAAGTTTAGAAAAGTAGCGTTGAAAATGATATTGTCCTGCTTTACGTCACTTCCAGATCGGTTATTGCAGTCATTTTATTTAATTAGAAGGGAAATGTAAGGACGTTTTGCAATTTTATACACATTACACACATTACAGTCAATCAGATGAGTCCATGTCCTCAGAGGGCTTCACCTAATCTCCCTATCACACATGTCCGTATCATGGATAGCCTACCCCATGTGAATATAACAAGTCTGTAACTTTTTACACCCAATGTTATCAAGTGACTGTGTTGTAATCCTGTAACACATGTGGTAGTCACCGTCTCATGGAACATTTCTTACCTGTTTTGCTGTTGGAAAACTTGCGTCTGTACATCGATGTATCTGATGAGGAAATATGAATGAAGAGTGCACGCCTGTAGTGGAGATTACCCAAATAAGTTCTCCGACTCCAAACTTGGTTCACAGCTGTTCCCCAAGACCAGTGATGATGAATCTTTTAGAAACTGAGTGCCCAACTATAACCCAAAACCCACTTATTTATCGCAAAGTGCCAACACAGCAATTTAACCTGAATACCAATATAGTATATACTTTATCATTTATCTATAATAGCCTGCCCATATTCAGTGTGCTACATGTGCCGTTCATGAATGGCAGGAAAAGTCTACGGTATATTGGTAAACCATAGACTTTTTCTAGGGTACAGGTCCCCACAGAGTTGGCTCTGAGTGCTGCCTCTGGCACCCATGCCATAGGTTCGCCACCACTGACCTAGTGATGCCTCATGGCTGGTGCCAGATGTAATCAATTTACAGTTTGTAGATAACAAAAGGGGTCACTTTTAGGGTGCAACCCTACAGTGAGGCAGCTATGCCCACTCACGGCACCCGATGGCTACACAGATTTACGGTAAACTTGTGCGGTCATTGGTTGCCATGCAGCCACCCGCACTGTGAGGTTGCAACCTTAGGGTACCGCCACACGAGTGCAGTTTTCAAAACAGAAAAGCCACGCATGCTTTCTGAATGTTTCCACACCGGTTTTCAGTGCGGATTTGATACGGTTTTGCAGCAGATCTCACCCATCCATTTAAAAGGGTGAAATTCGTTCCATAAATTGGTACAATTAACATGCTGCGGATTTGTAAATTTCCACACGGAAGAAAGAAGAATTAGTGTATTTTAAATTTGTCTAATCTCATTCACTTTTATGGTACTGTATTCACCGGAATATTTTCGTTTGGAATCGTCTCTGCTTGGAATAGCCATGTAATGTATCTGGTCACAGTGGTCACACATGCTCAGTCCCACCTCCTGGATTCCTGCAGTTGTACAGGCCAGATAATAAGAATCGGGAATCTAAAAGCAGCCGTTTCTCGCCAGCTTCGGACACATGTTCACATTCTGACAGGGAATCAAAAGACAATGGGTGGTGGTGGTGGGGGGTGTTGGTCTCAATAGCAAGTATGTAACAGCACTATTTATGCACCTTAGCTTGTATTATTTTATATCAGACTTGATCAGGCAGGTGTAGAATAATGTGAAAGTACTGGCAAAGAGAAGATGCTGATGAAGAAAGGAAAACGCACGCCTCATTTATTGAGGTTGACTTTTCTGCATCCATATATGTTCTACTGCATGACATGCTGACTGTTCTCCACACTGAGGAGGAAGGATGACTACATGGTTTGTAATGTTGATGAGTGTACCAGAAAACAGATTGGATGATGACTTTTGGGAAAGATATATGCTTAATTTGCTGTATATTTCCAGATATAAACGTTAAAGCTGTGGTTCTTGAAGGACATTAGGACGATGACTGGCTTGTGTATTCCACCGATTCCTAAGGATAGGCCCTCAAATTCACAAAGCTAGATAACCCTTAAAGCTGAAAAAAGGTTGGGGCCTGGTTTATGCACCATGAAATCGGCCTTGGTTTTGCTTATGACCATACGTATAGGAAATCTGGCTCAACATCACAACATACAAGTAACCTAAAAGTGACCTCGGTGCCTGACAGGTCATTAAAGCTTGTGAATGAATGATGTTAATCTGCGTCCAGCTACATCTCCGTGTTCAGGGATGCGGCTCGGGGGTCCTAATCATTAGTTATTTTCGAGAATCATCCGAAGAAGAAGACACCAGGGAATTCTGTCACTATGACTGTCTCTATATAGATCAGTGCATCTCTGCAAACTGAATAAATTGATGCAGTTTCACCTTCATCTAAATGTCTCCAAATAAGTGTAAGAGGTGCGCTGATATAAATGTCTCCTTTATATACAACCTGGATTGGCAAAGGTGCAATTTAAACACGGGCCTATGGAGGCAGACTCATCAGGCTATCTGCACATGTTGTGTATTTGCAGAAAATCTGTATGAAATACTCACCAAAACGAGTTAACAAACACACAGATCCACACTGTTTATTGTGGGTTTTGGTGCAGTTTTTATTGAGGATTTTGATGCAGATTTTCAGTTAATGTTAACAACCCCATTGAAGTCTGTGGGGAAAACCTGTATAAGATGCAGAATTGCACAAACAATTTTAAAATCTGCACGGCAAGTTGGTTTCCGCACATAAACAATATGCATAATGTACGTGAGATTTGGCAGATCTCATTCATTTTGCTGGTACTGTATTACACCGCAGGTTTTTCTACACAAAAATCTACGTGTAATCTCCATTGTGTGCAGTTATCCTTAGGGCTCATGCACACGGAATTTGCTGTACTGTAGTATTTTCAGTGTGCAAATTGCGGATCCGCAAAACACGGATGCCGGCCATGTGTGTTCCGCATTTTATGGAACGTCCTATCCTATATAGGACATGTTCTATTTCTTTGCGGGGCCAGACATACAGATGTGGACAGCATGTGGTTTTGCTCTCTGCAACTTTTGTCGGCTCATTGAAGTGAAAAAATGCGGATCGGATGGGGACCCAAACCGTGGTCGTGTGTATGAGTCCTTGGAGTTACAATTTCCTTTGCAATTTTTTTGTGGGCGTACACTTTGGTCAGGTCTGCTTCTGCCGGTTTGGTTGCAAGACCTGCTGTCTGTAACTGTAATGGCTTCTATAAAATGTTACTTTTAAAGGGAGTCTTTCACCTGTTTTTCATCTATATAACTAAGAGCACTGCCCCACAGAAGATTGCAGACACATCCCAGACATACCTATGTGCACTGTGTGTCTGTATCACATGTCTAGGAAAAGCACTTTAAGGCCCCATTCCAACGACCGTATAAATGGACCCGCATCCGTTCCGCAATTTTGCAGACCCATTCATTTCAATAGGGCCGCAAAAGATGCGGACAGCACACCATGTGCTGTCCGCACCCTTTGTTCCGTTCCGCGGCGCCGCAAAAATTTAGAGCATGTCCTATTCTTGTCCGCAAGCACGGACAAGAATAGGCATTCTCTATATAGCGCTAGCCATGTGCGGTCCGCAAATTGCGGAAAGCACATGGCTGGTATCCGTGTTTTGCGGATCCGCAATTTGCGTACTGCAAAACACTTACGGTCGTGTGAATGGGGCCTTATTCTGCAGGAAAACAGCTCCCAAGTGCCCAGCTGAAAGTGAAACTAAAAACTTTCTCTCCTGACTCGATTTCTAACAGCTATATCTTTTGATATACCGGATATAATGCTGTGATTCCCAAGATATGAGCAGCTAAAGCAGCTCTCTCCTCTTCAGTCTGGTTTGCAGCAGCAGCAGAGCTGGTCACTTGGGAGCTGTTTACCTGCAGAATAAAAGTGCCTTTCCTGGACATGTAATACAGACACACAGTGCACACAGGTATGTCTGGGATGTGTCTGCAATCTTCTATGGGGCAGTGCTCTTAGTTATATTGGTGAAAAACAGGTGAAAGACTCCCTTTAAGGCTCCTGGAATGAATAAACCTCAGGTCTCATACCCACAGTACGGCATGGCCATGTGCTCAGGTTTGTCCTTCTTCATAAATACTGCAAATTCTCATTACCAAGTTCCCACATTATCTAATCCATGTGATGTTTTTGGCCTACACATATAATCCTTGCATTCTTAGACTGTTTGACTAAAGGATTGCTACTCTGAATCCCATCCAGATGGAAGATTATTCTGGCTTTATAGGTTGGAGATGTGGTACTGCATGTTCACATTTAAGTATTTCATGTAATACATTTTAATTAATAAGAATTATTTTGGGCTGCTGCTTCATTAGTATTAGTAGCCCAGACAGTGTGATAATGATTGGGTTATTTAGTACAGTGTGCTACTTATGTAGCGACCTGTGGGGGGCCAGTTATGGCCCTGGGAGAGGTCGTAGTATTCACAGTTCACAGTGGTGATCTACTCCTATGGCCCTCCCTAGCGACAGGAACGTGCACTTTCTTACCCTGGGTCACTCCCTAGAGTTAGGGCTTCTGTCTGGTGGTAGTTGGGGTACCCTTGATGGTAGATATTTGGCAGGAGTGCAGATGCTGGGGCCGGTGGATGGTGGAGGCAGTTCTCCCATTCATTTCAGTGCAAGCAGTGCTGCAGTAATCCACTCAATGCATTGTTTTCTTAAACATTTAATTATTTAACGCACTTGTAAAGCGTTGACATATTCCGCAGATTTTTACAGACATTAGCATCAAGCTGTACCCAATGGGGTTCACAATCTAAGTTCCCTATCAGTATATCTTTGAAGTGTGGGCGGAAACCAGAGTACCCGGAGGAAACCCACTCACAACCGTGCCATATGGCCATACCCTTAGTTTATACCTAATAATTCCCAAAAATAGCGAATTTCACTTAAAGGGGTTCTGCAGTTCTGTAAAACTGATGATCTATCCCCTGGATAGATCATCAGCATCTGATCGGCGGCGGTCCGACACCCGGGACCCCTGCCGATCAGCTGTTTAAGAAGGCAGCGGCGCTCCAGGAGCGCCGCGGCCTTCTCTGTGTTTACCGCAGGCCCAGTGATGTCACGACTAGTATCACTGGCCTGGGCGGGGCTAAGCTCCATTCAAGTGAACAGAGCTTAGCCCCGCCCAGGTTCTATTTGTAGTGAAAATAAAACATGATAGAATAATTACCTTTGCCTCTCAAATAAAAATTGTATAGTCCATAAATGAAGACATTACAAGTATTGTTAAATGATGTCTGGTTGTAATGAGGTGAAAATTTTAACATAATGGGCATTGTTTCACTTGCAGCTTCTAGTTACTGTATTAGCCTATATGTACAATATGTTTCCACAAAGTATATTTTTACTCTGACAAGGTATAATAATAATAATATAAAAGGAAGAAATACAATACAAATATTCAGTCAAGCTACAGTATATCATGTGTCAACCAAAAACCGGAGAGCACTAGGTATAGTCCCCATCTTGTAGCGTACCCACATGTGAAAGGACAAGGTTGTTTGTAACCAGAGAGTGTATTGGGATATCATGCTGCCTGAACAACTGCTGACAGGTTCCCTTTAAGCTCTTTAAAACATCTCATACTACATGACAATATATTTCTAACAAAGCTAGAACCAGCCCAGTACCTCACATGTATCCAGAGATCTCCAATAGCTTTGCTAGATTTATGTTGGCATCTAATGTCCATTCTACTGCAGTTCTCTCCTTTATGACCTCATTCACACGACCGTTGTTTCGTTCCGCATCTGAGTTGTAATTTTTGCGGCTCGGATGCAGACCCGTTCACTTCATAGGGACTGCAAAAGATGCGGACAGCACTCCATGGTCTGTCCGCATCTGTTGCTCTGTTCCGTGATCCCGCAAAAAAAAAAATAAACACATTCTATTCTTGTCCATTTTGAGGACAAGAATAGGCAATTTCACAGTGGGTGGACCGTTCTGTTTGGCAAATTGCGGAACACACATGGCTGGCATCCGTGTTTTGCGGATCCGCAAAACATGGCACGATCGTGTTAATGTAGCCTGTCGCAACTTCTAAAAGAAGATCAGACTGATAGCAGTTAAAGGACGAAACTGAGCATGGCTGTCCACCTCAGCAATGTTACGGAGTTAGAAAGTTATGGAAAAGAATAAACAGCAGGCGGCGCTATACAGAAACATTGTATTGAATACTCCTGTCTAATTACATGTAATTCTAAAGTATCCAGATCTAGGTGCTGGTTTGAAATACTGAATACTTTTTATGGGACAACCCCTTTAAATTACAGGATATCATATGACCAGTTATCTGACCCCTGTATTATTAGTAGCATTAAATATTTAATACTTCTCTGTGCACGTATCCTTGACATATCCTGCCATTGTCCTCTCTCAGAAGGCTCACACAAGGTAGAGTGGTTTGTCTACACTAATTTATGTAATTTTCATGGAAACATAATGTGTATCTTTGAAGTGGTAATGCAGAGATACACAAAAAAAGTGTTAAATTCACATGTAATGTAATAGGATGCCACTGTTGTAAAAGTCAGGTTGTGAAATGTAATCCCTCTTAGATATTCTACCATCAACTGTGGAAGGGTTTAGAAACCACATCAACTCACCCACGAAGTGGCAGATCATGTAACGTTACATAGTGGGGTCAGTCTGTTACAGAGTGGAGTCCAAACCTCCTCTGGCATTAACATCATCACTAAAATTGTGCACCAAAGGCTTCGATGCATTGATTTCCATGGCCTAGCAGCTGCATACAAGCCTTACATCACCAAATGTTGGATGCAGTGGTGTAAAGCTGGAATCGCGCTTCTCTATGTGGCAAATGGACGTGTCTGGGGTTTGATGAATGGCAGGAGAACAATGTCTGCCTCACTGCATTGTTGGAAGAGGCATAATGCAATTGTGTTGCTTTTCAGAGGATGACATAGGTCCCTTAGTTCCAGTGAAGGGAAATCTTAATACTTCAGCCTACCAAGATATTTTGGACAATTGTATGCCTCCAACTTTGTGGGAGCAGTTTGTGGAAGGTCCTTTTCTGCTCCAGCATGACTGTGCCCCAGTGCAGAAAGCAAGGCTCATAAAAGAGTGGTTGAGTGAATTTAGTGTAGAAGAAGACCTTGACTGGTTGCACAGCGCTCTGACATCAATGCTATCAAACACCTTTGGGATGAACTAGAATTGAGATTGGATACCTGGCCCTCTCATCCAACATCAGTGCCTGACCTCACAAATGCTCTTCTGGATGAATGGGCAAAATTTCCCACAGATACATCCCAAAATCTTTTAGAAATCCCCCCCAGAAGAGTGGAAGCCGTTTTAGCTGCAAACGGAGGACCAAATATACTTATGCCTATGGATTTAGAATGGGATGTCATTAAAGCTCCTTTCCATGTATACCTGCAAGAACTCGGCCACTCCCCTTTCCTATGACCCTATTCTAGATAAATGATTACAGTGTGATTTCAGAGATGAACCTTAAATAAATTAAAACAAAATAAAAATTCCAATCATTAAATTTTTGTGTAATAGCAAAAGAATACTAAAATAAATTTCAATAAAAGCTTATGTGACTTCATGATCCCCAAGTCAAGGTATTGGTGTGTAGTTGTTAGGAAAATATTAGTTTGGCCACATTATCTGAGATGTCATCCATCTGCCTTTCTGCCCGCTACTGCTCGGTTCCACATACAATAGTTCTACAACAATAATTGCCAATGTTATTCAGCTGAGCAAATAAATGATGACTCACACAGTCTAATTTCATGGCTGTTATCAGAATATGTTCATTAATTACTGTGCCCCAGGCAGTCTCTTGCAGAATGCTTACAGATTGCTGCATTTTGTAAATGTTTCCAGACGTAATTCAAAAAAACAACTATTAAGTAACCGTGAATTTCTATTAGCCGTTTGCCACTTTGATTCGGGGAATGTTTATGACACAGCCAGCGTGGTAGGTCATTGCATTGTGTACAGTGCTTGACAGTAATGAGGTTAAATGACACACTTGTTCATATTGCCTAATTCTTTCCTCAAATTCTCCAGAGCCAGAAACAGGAGTTTTATATGTGACCCATGTGATCCAGCCAAGGGCAGTGTACTAGGTTTGTGTGGCAGTCTCGTCCACATTAGAGACCTACTAATACTTATTGAGCTACTTAAGTATGTACTATATCCTTCATAGTAATTTCTCTTCTGAGAGCACATCTCTGGAATGGTGGCAGAACTATTTCTTTCATGCAGTGCATCTAGGATTGAGATCTAACGAAAAGAGGGCAATTATCAATAGTAACCTGTCAAATTGCAGCTGTCATTTAAAAAAAGGGGCATTGGACCTGTAATCTGGTTTCTGTGCACCAGTTTGGGCAGATGTGCTCCACATATTTCTGTGTGCGCATTCTTCACCCTTGAAGGCTCTGGTTGTACACAAAAAATATTCTTCTCGTAAGAGCCGAATGAGTTTCAGAGACAGTCCCGGCAAATTCGCCGTGTCCAGGGCAAAAATGGGTTGGGCTGGCATAAACCCCAACTATAATTGGGTGTTGGAAAATACATACAATGCAACGGCACACTGCTAACCAGATCAAGCACAAAATGCCATAGCGATATGAAGTATTCTGGAGCTAATGCTATGCTTGTTTAGTAAATTAGAGATTCTTGGCAAATATATTTTGTACAAATTTATCTGGGCCCGCCACCAAATCGTCAAGGTGATCTCTGTAGAACGGGAACCTAACACTATTTCCTACCTGTTATGTGCCAACCTTGGCTTCCGTATAATCAGGGGGCGTTTGGTTCCCGTTCTACAGAGATCACCTTGACGATTTGGTGGACGGGCCCAGATAAATTTGTACAAAATATATTTGCCAAGAATCTCTAATTTACGGTGGGCAGAGTGACTGATAACAGTTCAGTATACATACCAGTATACCAGGTGGCACCATACTGTGTTCGAAAATGTCATAACTTCGCTGGATTATTTAATAGCATGACAACATTAAATATGCTTCAATTTTTTATGATTTCTGAAATGAATAAGATGTAATTGTGGGACAACCCCATTATGTGGCAAGTTTAGCTAAGCTATCTTTCTGGGAACATTTTTTCACGTTCCCTAGTCCCCCACCAGTGACTGGCAAAGCGGTTATTTCCTGCATGTCCAGAGGGAACAGGAAGTGGAGACCAATGGGGGACCAAGGAAGCAGCAGTAAGAATTATTATTTTACACTGCTCTGAGCCTTTTTTTTTTTTTTTTTATGTAATCGGCCTGACAACCCCTTTACCGATGAGGTTATGAAAGATTTTGCATCACTATCTAAAGAATTTCATATTTCACAATCTTTTATAAGTCTATGCAATTTTGAAATACGATTACTGCCCAGAAGAGAACATTCATTTTTAAAAAATGTAAATCTGAAGTTTCGGATACGATCATGGCAGATAATAAATTCAAAGGGTTTATATCTAGATGTTCTTAGGGGTCATTAGGTTCACAAAATTCTGACTTGGTGTTACAATGGAAGGATAAATGGTCTAAATAGGGCAATATATTTGGTCAGAAGTGATAAGACATGATGTATGTTGTATCCTTCAGGGTCTCGCACAAGGATTCACATTTTGTTTTCATCAACACATTGCATTTAACACTCAAATTGTTTATGTCTAATTGCTCAAGAGGTAAAGTGGGAATAATGGGGAAAAAGCGGTGTCCCAAATTATTTAGATATTGGCTTGATATTACAGAATATTAAAGCCTGAAAAAAATGTTCTTAGGTCCAGCTATGTCTACTGTATCTGGGGAGTGTTCAAAACCTAGGGATTGATATTTGAATTAGCTCTCTTTTGAAAAAGAAAAGGAAGCTGAACCACCTGAAGCCACCAGATAGAAGGTAGCTATCCTATAAGTCAGTGCTCGACCTTTTAAACAGGCCTTGAGGCATAACTTGGATAATAGGTAAGCTATTGCCTCATCTGCAGACAGCTGTTTCAGTGCTGAGAAGAGAGAGGGTTGTGCAGTGGGTAGATATTGATGACCAAGCGGCAGCACAGTGTAATTACAGCTGCTCGTGGCATTCACTTGAAATTAGTCTGTGCCACCAAAACAGCGCTTGAACGAGCAATGCCTTCACTTCAAGCTGCTGATCGGCAGGGTTGTTAGACTCCTATGATCTGATATTGATCTGATATATGTGAGTAAAATAAATAATTATTGATGACCTATCTTAAGGCACAGCCCAATTAATTGGGTGAGGATTCAGGGGGATTCTGTTTCTCCTTATGGAGAGCACCTAATAGTTGTAAGGAGTCTTATAGATCAGGCAATTCTCCTCTGGTAAAAAGGTTGGCAAATTCGCTCTCTTTCGAAAAAGAAACAGAAGTTAGGCTACTATACTTGCGTCTACTAGGCGGTCTACATAAGAAGAAATAGCCCCCCCCACACCTCCTGAATAGGGATTGATAAATATTGTAAATATTTCTGGTTTCTGCATTTGTCTTGATGAAAAATAAGGCTACTTTCACACCAGCGTTTTTGCTGAATACGTCATGGATCAGCAAAAACGCTTCCGTCATGATAATACAACCGTCTGCATCCGGTCTGAACGGATCCATTTGTATTATCTTTTAAAAAGCCAAACTGATCCGTCATGAACTCCATTGAAAGTCAATGGAGGACGGATCCGTTTTTTATTGTGTCTGAGAAAACAGATCCGTCCCCATTGACTTACATTGTGAGTCATGACGGATCAGTTTGGATCAGTTTCTTAATGCGGACACCAAAACGCAGCAAGCAGCGTTTTAGTGTCCGCCTCCAAAACGGAATGGAGACTGAACTGAAGCAAAACTGAAGCATTCTGAACGGATCCTTTTCCATTCAGAATGCATTAGGACAAAACTGATCAGTTCAGGACCGTTTATGAGAGCCTGTGACGGATCTTACAAACGGATCCTGCAAACGCAAGTGTGAAAGTAGCCTTAGAATAAAGAAATGTTAATTCTGGTAAACGGCATTGGAATTTGAATGTTATGTATCAACCTTCCTTGCTGATTGCATTATATTTCTGTGCTGCATAGACTTCTATAGGAGCACAACCTGTGCATGGATATCTCTGAAAGAATGTGGAAATCACATTGACTTGCAAAAGGCTTAAATAATTCATAAAAGCATTTTTGATTCCTATGAATTAAGCATTTCCCCTTGTTTCCTGCACAGCAAGGATGAGAAGAGCATTATTCATAGCTATTTAAGGGTCCCTTCTTGTGAGCTGGAAGCCAGCTTTCTGTACAGCAGGACCCATGAAAATGTAATTTTAGTTGACATTATTTGGTTAGTGAAAATGCTGTCTAGAATAACTAACGAAAGACAACTAAGATAACCGTCTGTTCCAGCCGTTACAAAACAGCAGTGAGATTATAATAAAATAAAAAAGGTGGTATTCATGTGACTTTCAGAATCAGCTCATAGCACATTCGAAGACACTGTACAGATATAAGCCACCTCCTCTACCGCTGACTACATATGCATACACACTACTGATATCCAGCGATTTCCGGGGTCCTTATACACGTTGGTCCTGCTGATGTACTTGTTACTGGAGGATTAGGTTTTATCAGGTGCTGTGCATAATGAGACATCCATATCTATGGAGCATGCCACAATGTTATCTTTCTATCAGATTCCATACTGATTTTACAAAAATGGGCATTATGTTATGGGTCCATACTGTTCAGAGATTGTATGGCAATTTGCATGAACAGACATGTTCACACATTGTCTATATATTGCAGAGTCTGGAAAAAATCTTCAGCAGGCTGTGGGCGTGTTGCGGATTTTCAGATCTGCCACAGCACCTTTCTTCTGTGGTTTTTACAGATTTTGTTACAGTTCTTCAAAAACTGTAGCAGATCCAGCTCCCAACAATTAAAACTTAACTTTTGCTATGATGGTTAAAAACTCCCTGGTGTCCTTCAGCTTACACGTTTCATGCGATCAGCGCTTACTCATAGCTTTGTAACAGTTCAACATTTCATGATGCGTGTGACCTTACCTTTAAAAAGCCACCCTTAAAGGGGTTATCTGGGTTCAGAGCTGAACCCGGATATATCCCCGTTTTCACCCAGGCAGGCCCCCTGATATGAGCCATGGAGGATTTCATTCTACGATGCTCTCCTTTGCCCTGCGTTGAATCAAAGGCTTTTTTTTGGATATCCGGTGATGTACCAGGCTCTCCATGGGGAAAGCTAGGCAGAGGCTTTCGCCTACCAGTGAGCCCAGTGACGTCACTGGGAAGCCTTCGCCTAGCAGTGTAAAAATATAAATAGAAAAGCCCTTTCTCTATGCGATCCAGCGCAGGGCAAGGGAGAGCATTGGATCAAGAAATGCTCTGATGCTTATGTCAGAGGGGTGAAAATTGGCATATGTCCGAGTACTGCTCTGAATCGGACAACCCCTTTAAGGCTCCCACCACACTAAGGCTTATTGATCTTCAGAAGTGTAACTTATAGCTCTAGAGCCCCAATGCAGAATTGTTAATGGGGCTCCCACCTATAATGCTTCATTTACAGTACTGTTCATATAGGGAGGAGAGACCTTGTGGCCTCCTCTGGCCCTTGGGCTGCACCCTCTGTAGTTACTCTACTGTTCCTCTTAGTATATGTGTTACTGTTTCCTAATACTTATTGCTTTGACTTGTCGTTCTGTACTTTTATAATCTCTCTCTACTCTTCCTCTAACAGAAATTTAGCGCTGTATACACTGACTTTTTTCCACACAGCAGCCAATCAGAGGAGGCAGCTCCACACAGCAGCCAATCAGAGGAGGCAGCTGCAGGAGGAGGGAGTAGGCAGCAGCCTGAACCAATGATGAGACAATACATGTGTGTCAGACTACTTAACACTCCCTGTAGGCACTGTATCTAGACTGTAGTCAGAGAGCACTCCTCTTCTCTAATACATCTGAGCTAAAACCCAGTCAAGCAGCAAAGTCAGAGAAAAATAAATTGCAGGTAATGATTCCCTGTAGATAGTGACTTACATATAATTTTTGAGTGCTTGACTGGACAATTCCTTTAATACTCTACTGATAATATGAAAATTAAGGCGTGAAACTGTTGTTCAAGGGATCTTCCAGTCTAGTTTTAATTTGGAGTCTGAGACTGAAGATCAACAACAATAGATGGGTTTGCAGCTGTTGTATCCGGTGTAGGCAACCCTCTGATATATCCACAGAGCTGATATTAATATTTATGTACAGGGAAACAAACCTCTGACACAAGCACCCAAAACACATTATGCATTCTAAGTACATGGCCTGAATGAAGAATAGTGGTTTTCTCCATTTACATAAACAGCTTGTTTAAAAATTCTTCTGGTTTCTCTTAGAATTAGACAGCAGTTTATCTCCCTGCTCTCTGCGTAACATGTTTCTGTGTGGAAACTGGAAATAAGCTTAAAGGGGTTGTCTGGGATTTTAATATTGATGGCCTATCTTCACGATCTGTCATCAATAATAGGTTGGTGAGGATCCAACTCCAGGCACCCCCACCGATCAGCTGTTTGAAGAAGTCACAGTGCCCCGGTGACTACTCTTCCCAAGCCAATGATGTCACCTTAGTTGGACACATGACCAAGGTGTAGCTCAGTCCCATTCAAGTGAATGGACCTGGCCTGCAGTACCAAATACAGCCACTATAGAGTGTATGGTGTTGTGCTTGGTTTGCTGTGACGAGGCCGCTGTGCTCAATGAAGCACCGTGGCCCCTTCAAACGGCTGATCAGCAGATTTGCTGTGAGTCAGACATTGATTACATATTCTCAGGGACATTAGTATTGTATTTTCAGACTAGTTCAGGTTTTTTGTTTTTCTTATTTTGAAGGTTTTCTAATTATGTTTACAATTTGCATGATACAGATTCATATTTGATCGAAGATCAAATCAGTTTATGGCTATTAAGCTACATGTATTTAAAGGGGTTTTTCTGAGATTTTAAGATTTTAATACTGATGACCTATCTTCAGGATTGGTCATCAGTATCTGATCAATGGGGATCTTACACCCAGGACCCCCGCTGATCAGCTCTTTGAGAAGGCAGTGGTGCTTGCAGCAGGATAGGTCATCAGAGTTAAAATCTCGGAAAACCCTTTTAAGGCTACTTTCACACTAGCGGCAGGCTGTTCCTGCGGGTGAACAGCCTGCCGGATCCATGCTAGTGCACTCTGGCCCACCCCCATTATAGTGAATTTTATTTGCTTTGAGCCGTAGCCCATAATCTAAAACATTAAGTCAAACAATGAATACTCCTAAAATTATAATAAATTGTGAACATGCAATGGAAAATAAAAAATAAAAATGAAAATAAAATAGAAAATATGATGCTCGAGATATAGGTACAAGGTACAGGTCACACAAGATCCTTATGTGCCTATAGCCTGTATCTGTTGTGCTGAAAATTGTGCTGCCCGAACAGCCTACCGGACACCCCTGCCGCTACTGTGAATGTAGCCTAAGATCTGCTTTTTTAGTTTATTTCTCTTTCAGAGCATATTAATATTTTCTAAAATATAATGTTGCTATTTGAATGTGTGTCTTCAACTGTCGTAGTGACCTGAATATAATATGCCGGGCTGCAGCTCATTCATATTCCCTGCAGTTTCTCTCTCTACTGTCTGTCGACAGAAAATAGCTGTACAACTTTGTGAATTCAGCTGATGGGTTCTAGGGGTAAATGAAGGGAATTGCTTATTAATAGATAAATAAACCTGTGCTGTCAGGATAAAATGTGCTTATTCTGTACAATAATATATTGGTAATTTCGAGTGAATCTTTTTTTTTTTCCAATCACCTTGTTCAATGTTTGTATAAATCTTAGATTAATAGGATTGTGTCATTTGTACACGTGTACTGTACTTAGGTGGTCCGTGAATTATCGACATAGGCTATGGAAAAGCAGACAAATTTATTGCAGCGAGGAAAGGGTAATGAAGTTTGGCAGTCTCAAAACATTTTTCTTTTTTTTTCTCTCTTTGGGCTCAGACTTATCTTATATGCTAGCTGTATGCACTTTGGTTAATATTAATAGTTACATACTTGCAAAGCACTAGGATTAGTAGTAAGCCTCTGCAGCAAATCAGAACGCATGAACCATAATTCCTTCAAGAATTTCGGCTATATTTGAAAAGAAAACTTCTAATCGCAGTACCTCGAACGTACCAAATTCTGAGCTGAGAAATTCTAATGTCGCTTTCCAAAATGGCAGGGCATGTTGAAGTCAGAAAACTGCTCTGTTGCCTGGTTTATGGAGCTTTGGTTTTTGTGATGTATTTAATGTGTGCTGTAATTATTACTAATAAGTACAATATTTCTGTCCAAGAAGCAAGTATTTGTGTAGGTAATCCTTCCTGCTCATATTTTAGCACCCTTTTCATCTAATAATCCAACTTCTAATTAGAAATATACTAGCACAAATTGACTAATCCAGTTAAATATTTAGACAGTGTAAATTTAGACTAGGCAATCTAAAGATGTGCCAGCATTTGAGAAATTTGGTGCATCTTTAGATACTTTTGTTTAACCTTACTCTACATGTTGGTTGACTTATTTTGAGCCAAAATTTTTATTGCAATTTTGACATACTTTAACAAGGGGGGTGTCTTGACAGGAATGGGGTGTGATTTAAAGGGATTCTCTGGCTACAGATATTGATTACAGTGTATGTTGGGTTCAAGACCCATAATGGACTAAGTCCAGTAGAATTAAGTTTTAAAAAGTATAAGAAAAAATGTCCGAAACAATAAAATATTATGTTATTAGTCATTCGTGGTGAACACTGTAAAATAAAAATCTCCAAATCACCTTAACCCCCCAAAAAATTGAATAGAAATCAATAAAGAGCCCCCACACAGCTCTTTTGGCAGAAGTTACTGTATGATTATTAGAACATGTTGACACAAAGCATATAAAAATTTGCCTTTTTTTTAAGTAAAAGTAGTAAAACATAAGAAAAACTAAATAAATGTGATATCTCCTTAATAGTACTGACCCACAGAATAAAGTCAGCAGATAATTTTTACTGTGCAGTGAACAATGTAAAAACAAAACCATAAAAAAATTGCTGTGTTTTTTCACAGTCATTCCCAAAAATATTTTGTTATACAATACATTAGGTGTACTGCAAAATTATGCCATTAAAAATACAATCCTGTACAACAAAAACAAGCTCTTGTGCAGCTATATCAATGGAAGGATAAAAAAAGGTGAATAAAAGAAATCACGGAGTCTTTAAAGGGGTTGTCCAGCTACAAAATATTACCGATGCCCTCAGAGTGCTGTACGTAGCATAAAAAAATTGCTTTCCAATGCTCTGTTCCAGTGCCGAGGGTCCAGTCCTGCTTCTTCTGTTTCCAGTGAGTAAACTTCTGGATGGGTCACATATGCCGCAGAGGCCAATCATCAGTCTCAGCGGTAATGTGTTTCCCAAGTCACACATGAACCACCGGGACCCTTTTTCATGTTATGTTACAGCTCTGTCCAGGGGGTAGGTAAAATTGTTGTAGAAGCTGGACAACCCCTATAATTTGCAAAATAAGCTGTATCCTTAAGGCATTAAAGAGGTATTCTAACAGACTTTGATCACCTATACCGTGGATAGCTGATAACTGTTAAACCGGAGAAGATCCAACTGCTGGGACTGTCACTAATTGCTATAGTGAGAATACTCGCCTGTTTCTGTACTCCCATAGAGTAGTATACAGTGGGTAGGTGATAAATGTTAACTCCTAGAATAGACATTTAATGAGGCCAAGTGAAAAGTACCATGGAGACAAAGTGTCCCAAATTAGTTTCCTACTATTTAAAAATGTTTTCCTGTCTCCTGGTAAAGAAGACTGCACATGTTCCTAGCTATCTAGAAACTGAGTCTAGAAGATACTGTATCTATTGTGTAATACATAAGTGATGGTAAACTATATTGAGATATCTGCACATATCTGTATAAAAGTGCGCTACAGTGTTTTTGGTTTTATTAATATCTATGAAATGGGAAGAATAGTGATCCCCCAACCAGCATCCACGTACAGCGCTGTGCACATGCTTAGTCACCTATGCACTCGGCCTCCGCCAGGATGTGTTTCCCAACTATTCTGGTGGAACATGGGTCAGTGGAGCCTTGCTCTTCTGATAGAGGAGTTCCCACCTCGGTATTACATATGGCTTTAGTAACAAGCTGGTTTCGGAAATATTCCGTACATTGTAGTTTTTTTAAACAGTTTTAATGCCTTGATTTTTCCAGAATGAAAGCCCATGGCATTTTTACAACAGTTGGGGTTTTTAAACTAGTCAGCTGTTAAATCAGTTGGGGTCAGATTCATGGTGGAGCGTCCTTCTTACTACAGCCACTGCAGCCTTTGTTATAACACATCCATTAGAAAAATATGAAAATCCAAGTTTGAGTGATGGTAACCGATCTCATGACCCAAGGGCTCAATGGTGCTCCGATCTTTCCTGCTGTTTGCATTGTCCTTGCACTGAGGACTGCCTTAATTCTCTAGAACATTGTAAAAGTCATTTCAATTCATTTATTTCTCTGACTAGCAAAATCTTGGGACAAAGAGGTCAAAAATAGATGGTCTTTTTACCTACAGAAATGCAATTTTGTTATGGAAAGCTGACCACCTTGTTTCTTCCATGGCAGTTAAGCACCTCCTTCCAATGTGAGAGACTTTCCAAACCGTTTCACACCTCAACTTCAGGGACTCTTTTGAGTTTTTCGAGCTAGAGGGGTTGTCCCAGAATGCCAAGCAGCTTGTCACCTACTCACAGTTCCTTGCCCCCTTTTGATGAATCTGTGGTTGAACATGCACACTACACTACTGTTCCATTCAGACTGCCGCAGATGGCCAAGTGCTATACTCTGCTATCTTTGACAGTCCCGTAGGTGTTAAGTTGTCATTCTGGAACAGTCCCTTAAAGCTGGATGTGTACTTGAAAACTGAAGCTTCATATTATGCAATATATTGTCTTTGTGGTATAATCCTGAATGTGCTGTTACAGTAACCTTCTCGAACTGTGATGCTAATAATATGACGCTTCTAGATAATTGCTCAATTTATCATAATTGGTGCCATTACTTAGTTCCATACATATTAGTTTTTTGACGTATACTGAATTACCAAATCTTTTTAGTTGTCTAATAAATTTAGAAAACTGCTATGTAGAGACCTTTTCTTATGGAAATGTGTGGAATCTTTAGAAGCTTAATATCATGCAATAAATATCCTCCCTGTTCGGTCTCATCTACTTGTGCCTCATACTGATATTGTTTCTTAACAGAATGATTGAAGACTGTGGGAAAAGGGGGAATAACATGGCCGACAGAAGGCAGCTGTTTGCAGAAATGCGTGAGTAGAATATTTCACTTTGACATTTTTGTAGGTATATTTTTACTAGAAAGACTGACACGAAGTAGTATTTCAGCCTCAAATCCACTAGACAGGTTATACATTAGTTGATTGAGAGAACAAGGGTCCCTGGTCCTTCACCCGCCCCCAGCCTAATGGCAGTACGACTAGCATGGCAGGATGACTAAGGACTATTTCAGCCTCAAATCCACTGGATAGGTTACAAATTAGTTGATTGAGAGAACAAGGGATCCTGGGCCTTCACCCGCCCCCAGCCACATGGCAGGATGAGTATGAGTGGAGCAGAAATCAATTATGTCATCTGCTGCTGCATCCAAAATCTATGGTGCTGCTAAATACCAGTATTCCAGTTCGATGTTATCAAAGGCGGTATCCTGATAAAATCATCCTACAACAGAAGTATCCTGAATAAAATGTGCAGTATAATCTCTAACCTCCCATTCTGCAAGAAATACTTTCTGAACTGGATTTTCCTATGTTTCTCATACTTAAAGGGAACCTGTCACCTCCTTTAGGCAAATTAAACTGTAAACATTACCTTAATGTATAGACCAGTGTGATGCTAATGAAGGTCCTGATACTGAGAACTGCCTGCTGAAATTGTAGTAAATTGCACTTTTATTCCTCCTGCGCGCGCTTTTCCGAGTGATCTTGAAGTCAAGGGGGCAGCGGCCTCCTTGCTTCGAGTCAAGAAAGCCACTCCCCACTTCCCTGTGATAGACAGTTTGCCTGGGTGCCGGGGATCGCGCAAATCTCGCGCATGCGCGTTGCGCGATTTCTTACTGCGCGATCCCAGCCCCGGCTCTTCAGTTTGCTGGCGCTTCTCCTGTCTCTGCGCATCCGCCGCATAACAAAGCGAGCGCGCTTACGAGAGCGCGCCCACTGTCCCCGCACACAAGGGGTCACAGAAGAGCCGGGGCCGGGATCGCGCAGTAAGAAATCGCGCAACGCGCATGCGCGAGATTTGCGCGATCCCCAGCACCCAGGCAAACTGTCTATCACAGGGGAGTGGCTTTCTTGACTCGAAGCAAGGAGGCCGCTGCCCCCTTGACTTCAAGATCACTCGGAAAAGCGCGCGCAGGAGGAATAAAAGTGCAATTTACTACAATTTCAGCAGGCAGTTCTCAGTATCAGGACTTTCATTAGAATCACACTGGTCTACACATTAAGGTAATGTTTACAGTTTAATTTGCCTAAAGGAGGTGACAGGTTCCCTTTAAAGGAGTTCTCCGAGTTATATACCCGGCACCCCTGCCGATCAGCTGTTTGAAGAGGAGGCGCGCGCCGTATCAGCGCTGCCTCCTCTTCATTGTTTACATGCTGGCCGACACGGGGGTAGTGGTGAGTAGGTGTAATTACACCTCACCGCCCCATTCATTTCAATGTGAAGAATCGCTTCCATAGAAACTACACCCCTCAAATTATTTAAAACTGATGTTACAAACTTTGTTAACCCTTTAGATGTTCCACAAGAATTAAAGGAGGCGAAATTTCAAAATTTCATTTTTTAAGCAGATTTTTCATGTTAATCAATTTTTTTTCTTGCAACACAGCAAGCGTTAACAGCAAACTGAACCTCAATATACATTACTCTGATTCTGCAGTTTACAGAAATACCCCATATGTGGTGATAAACTGCTCTATGGGCAAATGGCAATAGTCAGAAGCAAAGGAGCGCCATATGGATTTTGGAGGCAGATTTTGCTAGAATGGTTTTTAGGCACCATTTTGTGATTAAGAGACCCTGACGTACCCCTACAGTGGAAACCCTCAAAAAGTTACCCCATTTTGGAAACTACACCCCTTAAAGAGTATATTAAGGGGTGGACTGAGCACTTTGACCCCCTAAGCGTTTTACGGAATTTGGAAACACTTGGCTGTGAAAATGAGAAAGTTTTATTTCTTCCAATAAAATGTTGCTTTAGCCCCAATTTTTTCATTTTCACAAGGGGTAACAGGAGAAAAAGCACCCCATAATTTGTTAAACATTTTCTCCTGAATATGGCAACACCCCATATGCGGTGGTAAACTGCTGTGGGGGCACATAGCAGGATTCAGAACGGAAGGAGCGCCATATGGATTTTGCAGCTCTGATTTTGATGGATTGGTTTGCGGGTGCCATTGGTTTTTATTTTTTGAGTTATTGTCTTATGTGGGGGCTCACTTTTTGCGGGATGAGGTGACGTTTTGGTACCTTTTTTGGGGTACATAATACTTTTTGATTGCTTGGTGTTACACTTTTTGTGAGGCAAGGTGACAAAAAAAAATGGCTGTTTGGGCATAGTTTTTAAAAAAAAGATTTTTTACAGCATTCACCTGAAAGGGCAAATCATGTTATATTTTTATAGAGCAGGTTGTCACGGACGTGGCGATACCCAATATGTCTATTATTTTATGTTGCCATTTTCTGAGAGCCATATTTTTTTTATTTTTTGGGCGATTGTCTTAGGTAGGGTCTCATTTTTTGCAGGATGAGATGACTGTTTGATTGTCTACTTTTAATTTTTTCCATATTTTTTACAATTTTTTTTACTTTATTTTGAGAAACTTTTTTTTTTGTAAAACTTAAAAAAAAAAAATGTACTTCTTTTTTCACTTTATTTTTTGTCCCACTCTGGGACTTCAACTTTTGGGGGTCTGATCCCCTTTACAATGCATTACAATACTTCTGTATTGTAATTCATTGGCTGTAAGTGTATCACACACAGTAATACACTTACAGCTTCCTATGAGATCCAGGGGGCTGCATCTCACAGGCTCGCAAGTATGACAGCCACAATGCCTAAAGAAGGCATCAGGGCTGCCTTCCCTGCCATCGGGTCCCCGTCACAGCAGCGCAGGGACCCGATGGACTCTCCCGCCCCCCCCCCTCACACATCGCATGTGCCGCAGTCATCAATGGCACATCAATGGTTAATGCGTCGGCATCGGTGTTTTCACCTATGCCGGCGCATACAGCAGGGGTCCGGCAAACAGGAACAGCCGTTCCCCTGCAGTTGATCAGGCGGGCGCAGCTCCTGCACCGTCCGCTCAGCGCGCCGGGCGAAAAGTCACTTCCCGCAACGCCGTACATGTACGGCCCGGGAAGGAAGGGGTTAATGAAGGTAAACTGGAATGTTCGCATTCAGTGTCAGTAAGCAGGAATATTGTTTATTATTGAGGAATAAAACCTGGAAAGAAAACTTTAGAGGGGTTGTCCAGGATTTTGATGGTGATGGCCAGTTCTCAGATTAACAGAGTAGCTCCACTGCCGGTGCTAAAACTACACAGCTCCTTCCATTGTGTAGAGGACAGAGCTGGTAGCTGCACCGCTGCTTCCATTCAAGTGAATGGGAGAAATGCATATAGATGGAGTTGTGTATTTCCTGCGCAAACTTTTGGTGCCAGGGCTACAAGTTAACAGCTGATTGGCGGGTGTGCTATGTCAGACCCCTGCCGATCTGATCTTGATGGTCTATCCTGAAGACTGGCCATCCCTGTCAAGATTTTAGATAACACCTTTAAGGGTAACAAATTGCATTGGGGCCATGGATTTTAAAGGGTCCTGCAGGTTTCTATTTTTTTTTTTTATCTTCACTGAGAATCATGACACTATTCTTCCAAAAACATTGTAAACCAGCATGGAGGCTGCTTGAAACCCAGTGACGACTCTTTCATCAGAAAAATTCCACTGGCTTGTTTGGAACAATCTTTTTAAAATAATTTTTTCATACACTGTGTGTATCTTATTGCACATGAAGCCAAATTGTGACCATTCCTAGTGGTATGAATGTGTCCATTATCAAACAGTTATTATTTCCTTTCTTCTATTACCTGTTCTGTTCATAGATTCCACTATGAAAACTTCTATTTAGCACAATTGGGTTTGAAAATGTGTTCTATGTTCATTTTTCAAGGGCAGGTCTAAGTATAAACATCTGACTAGCTGCTGTGGGAAACACTGATGCCTTTTCTTTGTGTTCTGTCAATTTCAATTTGTTCGTATAGTGTTTCTTTGCTCTTCTTTTCAGAGAAAGCCACAGAGAAACATTCCAACTTTACTCTAGCCAGACGCTGGATCTCTATGTAATGCCGTACATGTACCCTGTAGACTAGACTCCTACTGTAAAAAAAAAAAAAAATTAAAAAAATGCTTTTCAATAGAGTCAGAAAAAGGTGATCTGATGCATAACACCTGAACATACAGCATGGTATTCAGACACTCATTTTGTATGGTTTCAGCCCACAAAAGTACTTTTAGTAAACGTCCATATACTTGGGTCTGCAGTCGGGTGAAAGTCCAAGCAGAAAAAATGTAAGTAGGGACAATACCAGTAGCACATAGCAATTTTTTTTCAATAAACCATGTCTCTACTCTTGCCCAATCCCCGGTGTCTCCCAAGCACAGTAATAGTGCCCTTTTAGCGCATCCTAACACAATAGGAATCCTTCTTCAGTGCCTCAACACAGAATTCCCCCTTAGTTCCCTTCAGAAGGTAATGCTGCCATTTAGTGATTCCCACACAGTATGATGCCCCTTAATTCCTCCCCACAAAGTATAGTGCCCCCTAAACAGTATGATGCCCCTAAGTGCGCCCTCACAGTAGGATGTTTACAAGTGCCACCCTCACAGCAGGGTGATCCCTCTGTACTCCCTAACATTATGATTCTCTTTTTGTGCCCCTGACTCAGTATGATGCCCACTTAGTACAGTGTGCCAGCTCACAGGGGTGGCGTGAGGGCATAGAGGATGGGAGTAGTGTTGTGGCGAGGATGATGGTGATCTTACTCCACTGTGTGCAATAAAAGAACAGCTTTACCGGAAATGTTGATACAGTAGTTTATGAACACACACTTGCAAGGGTACGCTGTGTATAGCGTAGGTGGAAAAGGTAGTATTGAGGCCCTCCCAGACAAGAAGGGTGGGACCAGCCCACACCTAGCAACCAAATCTAGGAGTGGTAAATTAACTCTTTGTGCAAGAATGGGGGGATGGGTGGGGGTTGGCAAGTTCCCTACATACACACTTGGCCAGACGTATAAAGAGATGACTTACCTGCTTCCCAGTGCCACCTCCCTGCTCTTTTTCCTTCAGTGCTCCACTGGGCTCCCTCGATGTCAACATCTGGTTTGACATTGCTGTAGCCAATCACTGGACATAGTGGAGAACCAGATCCCCTTGCATCATGTTAACCATTCTCATGACCAGGGCCGGTTTTAGACAAAATGTGGCCCTGGGCAAAATAAAAAATGGGGCCCCAAATCTTGTAATAATTTGCTAAAAACACAGTCCGAAACCTGGCACCCCTGCCGATCAGCTGTTTAAGGAGACGGTGTGCGCTGTTAACTGCTGCTGTCCCATAGACATGCAACAGCAGAGCAGGAAGACATAAGGGAGACGACACATACACACACCGCACGCAGTCTCCTCAAACAGCTGATCGGTGGGGGTGCCGGGTGTTGGACTCCCCCTGATCTAATATTGATGACCTATCCTGAGGATAGGTCATCAATATGAAAAACCCAGAGAACCTGTTGAAGCTACTCCTAAGGCCCCTTTCACACGGGCGAGATTTCCGCGCGGCTGCAATGTTTGATGCAAACGCATTGCACCCGCACTGAATCCTGACCAGTCAAGACTGCGATTGCGTGCGGATTGGTGCGGATTTTCTGGAACGCACCCTGAACGCATCCTGAGCCAATCCGTCACGCTCGTGTGAAAGAGGCCTAATACTGTGCCTGCTGTGATCCCCCCATCCCCACAAACACTATACTATACTTTACACCCAGACTGCCCTCATTAGTAATAGAGCCCCAATTGTGATAATACTCCCCAAGATAGCCCCCATAAGTAGCAATGCCCTCCATATTGCGTCAAATAATAATAATGCCCCTACAGTACCCTAGTAGTAGTAATAATATAACCATAATGCTCCTATTGGCTCTAATGTCCCCTGTAGTGCCCCCCACTAGTTCCAATATATAATGCTCCCCCCATAGTGCCAATATATATATAATGTTCCCCTGTAGTGCCAGTATATGATACTTCTCCATTCCTCCCCGGTAGTGCCCATTATAGATAATGATCTCCTTCCCTGGTGCCTCCAGCAGTGTGGACATTCAGTATTAAAAAAAAAAAAACCTCCCTCCCGTCCCCTGCCACTGTCTGAAATGCAGACCACAGTATTATCTGTGGTTTGTGTTGCTGCGTCCTGATGCATGCGGTCCCAATGACATCACCGCTCCTGTTCTGGGTCTCACGTGATCACGTCATCATGCGAGACCTAGCACAGGAGGTTGCAGTGATGTAATTGCGGCTTCTTGCGGTGTTCTAATGCCTCACAGGCTTGAAACCTAGCGGCCTGAGGCTTGTGAAGTTGGACGGCCATGAGTGCACCCCCCCTTTATGGGTAGCGAAGTGGCGCTATAGACAGATGACTACCCTCCCTATATCCCTCTATCCATCATCCCAACCCTAATTCAGAACAAATTACAGCAGGAGGAACAACAGGAGAGGACTATAACTCCCAGCATGTCTAAGCCATTATTATATAAAGGGATTATCCAATACTATTACATGCCCCCTATATGCCTGGGCCTCTCACAAGAAATACACTTACCTCGCTCCCTGCGCCGCTCCTGGTCCCTGAACCGCCACTGCTGCTTCTCCCCGTGCAAGGATGAAAACATCCGGTGTTGGGGGGAGCAGCCAATGGCAGGCGGTGACGAGCCTCCCTAGCATCACCCACGATGCTAGGAAGGCTAGTCCCGTCCCCGCCTGCCATTGGCTGCTCCCCCCGACACTGGATGTTTTCATCCCTGCACAGGGAGAAGTAGCTGCGGCGGTGAGGGGACAAGGGGCTGCTTAAGTATATTTACTGTGAGGGGGCCCGGCATATGGGGTGAATTTAATAGTCTTGGATAACCCCTTTATTATCAGAGCACATTACAGGGGAACGTATAAGAGGATGGGACTACAACTCCCAGCATGTACAAGCAGTTATTATGTAATATCAGAGTACATTACAAGAGGAAGTATTGGAGAAGAGGACTACAACTCCCAGCATATCCAGGGTGTTGTAATATACCCTATTACATAATAATGGCCTGGACATGCTGAGAATTGTAGTCCTCTCCTCTTATAATGTACTCTGATATTACATAACAAGCTGGACATGCTGGGCGTTGTAGTCCTCTCCTCATACCTCATCTTGCAATGTACTATGATATTACATAACACGAGGTATAAGAGGAGAGGACTACAACTCCCACAATTTCCCTGGCACTTATATTGAATCCATCCTTCTTCTGGCTGATCCTTTTCTTCATTACTTTATCGCACTGCTGAGCTCCCCCTCCTGATCTGGTCACATGATGGTGAGGTCATCGCAGGTCCTTCACCCCCCCTTCTCTGCTAAGCTCCGCCTCCTGCATCTGACATAATCGCAGGTCCTTCAGCTGGTGGAGTGTTGCTGGTGTCCGGAGCTGTCAGCACAAGGGTAATCATTTGGGTTATATGTAAGGAAAGGGACCTTACTGTAAAGTGCAGCTGTTCATCTGTCCGCCCGTTTGCTTCCACGGACGTTCAGCTGAACAACAGCACTGAAGCAGGGGGCCCCTTAGATGATGGGGGCTCTGGGCAATTGCCCAGTTTGCCCCCCCTAACGCCGGCCCTGCTCATGACATAAGGGGAGTCAGTCTACCCCTTTAGCAGTGATTGGCTGTAGCATCGAGAGAGCCAAGCAGAGCATTGCAGGCCTGGAGGAGAAGGAGGAGGAGCTGGGGTTTGCAAAAAACCCTTCCATTCTTTCACAACCATTACAGCATAACAAGACATTTCAAAATGCAATTAACCCTTTTAACAGGGAGCCACCAGGTCACTGCATTAGTGTACACAGTATAATTCCCCTAGGTGCCTCCTTCACAGCATGATGATCCCTTGGTGCCCTCAAGTGTCCGCCATACTCAGAATGATGTCCTCTGAGTTCCCCCCACTCACAGTATTTTCTCCCTGTAAGTGCCCTCTCACAGAGTGATGTTCCCTTGAAGTTCTCCGGGCATTATAAAAAAAAATACAAGCATTCCTCGGACTTGTTGAAAAAAGATAGTTTTGTTAATACTTACCCATCCTCCAAGCATTTCTGCTGCACTCGCACAGGCTGCTAGCTCGTCCGCTCGGTCTCAACTGGATGTTTGCTCTTCTCTTCCTGTTCAGCTGCATAGTAGTAAATACAGCTGAACAGGAAAAAAAGCACACACATCCAGCCTGTGTGAGTGCAGCGGAGATGGCTGCATCAGTGTTATGGGGGACAGGTAAGTGTTAATGAAATACTTTTTCTTCAACAGTTCCAAGGAATTCTCGAATTTTTCATAATGCCTGGAGAACCCCTTTAAGTGCCCCCTTACAGTGTGATGTCACCTTAAGTGGCCCCCACACAAAGCGGTGACCCCTTAAGTGCATTCCCCTGACGTACAGAGTGGAGCAGGTCTTTTTCCATCTGTGCTATGAATGTCTGTAGCTCAGCGCAACAGGTGCAAAGACGAAACTTCATCGCTCGTACCTGCACAGAACCACCATTAACAAGGGAATGGTGAGGGCTCCCTGCTTCACCATTGTGTTCAATGGTTTCTGCGTCCTCAGTCCAGTTGAAATCAAAACATGCAGGGGTTGCCAGCAGTCCAGATTCAGACTGCAGTTGAGTGTTCCTGATCTATGGAATTGTTAGTTGGCATATAAGCAGGGTGCAGGAGCGCTCTGGGTGAATACACAAATTGTAGAAAATAAGATCCGTCATTTAATGGCTTGTAAGGTACTGTGCTTATTTTATCTTTAGAGAAGATTAGTATCTTTCTGCCTGAAGAAGGGTTGTCCAATAGTGGACAATCTTCATAAAAAGAAGAAAGCAAAAGTAAGATACTAATAAAGGTACTTGCATCAAAGGGATTTCCCAGGATTTAGTTATTAATGGCCTATGCTCAAGATACACAATCAATACCTGATCGGCGGGAGTCCAACACCCCGCAATGGGCGCAGTGCTGTAGTAACCAGGTCCATCTGCTATAAAATAGATGGAGCTGTGTTGTTCCAGTGCCGAGTCCCTGCACTGGAACTACACTGGGAAGAAAGGGATACAAATGAGCTCTTAACAAGCTCTGCCTTAATGCCACCAGATATAAGGTAGCTATCCTATAAGTCAATGTTCGACCCTTTAAATAAGCCTTGAGACATGACTTGGATATTAAATAAGCCAGCATCTCATCTGCAGACAGCAGTTTTGGGGTAAGTGCCCCTCATTAGTGCAGAGCAGAAAGTACTGGCTTAACTGGGTGAGAGGCCTGTCAGGATATGGTGGGTACTTGTACCCCCCAAATGGAACTACACTGAAAGGTGGGTGCGTGCGGCATCAGACCCCTCTGCCAATCAGTTATTGATTTCTTGAGGATAAGCCAAAAATAGTGTTACTTCAGCAGTGAAATAATATATGTAATACAGAATGTGAGTGAGTATGCCACCATTTTTCTCAAGGAATCAGGAGTGAAAAACCTCTATGTGAAAAACTGAGCCACACCGGGGTTCATACAATGGGCAACATTTTCAGAATCTGTGCAACAGAAAACTAGAATGCACTCATGAACTGAGGTATCTGAAGCTAGCTACACAGTAGGACTAGTGTACGATTTATTAAAAAAAAAAAAAAAAACTTTAATGAAAGTAGTCATTTAAAGTGCAGTAACTGTGTCAGCCAGGTTCACACATTAAAGAGGTTATCCCATGAATAATGTAAAAAAATGAAAATCAGACATCATATAGTACATGACAATCTCGTTCTAACAAAGCTAGAACCCTGTACCTCACATGGATCCAGAGATCTCCCCATTCATTGCTCTGCTAGATTTATATCAAGCTGACAGCTCAAGGGGAGTGTCTTTTCTGCTGCAGATAAGGGAGTGTGTCTCAGCTATCCCTATCATAACTCAGGAGGCAGTTGAAGGATCAAACTGAGCATGTGCGGCCACCTCGGTGAGCAGGTCAAAGAAATAAGAAAACAACAAACAGCAGGTGGCGCTGTACAGATACATTTTATTGGATAACTCAGTGGCTATGCTAAATTTTTAATTAAATATTATTACAAAAGTATTCAGATCCAGGTGCTGGTTTGAAAACTGTAGAATATTTTTTTGTGGGACAACCCATTTAAGTATTTCAAGTAGGAGTTTCAGTGCTTTAAAAAGGTTTTCAGATATTGGTTAAAAAAACAAATATTAATGGCTTTTTTTTTACATTCCTGCATCAATGGTTCTGTGGTCCTCAACAGTGTATTTTTTTTTTTTTTTTACAATTCTGAACTTATTATGATTTGTTAAGAACATGGTCTTTGAAGCCAGCATGAGTCAAATTGAACCCTATGTACAGTGTATAATAAGTTACAACCATCCATCTAATGTGATCCATTTATTTCCTACTAGGAGCTCAAGATCTGGATCGTATTCGCTTGTCTACGTATAGAACGGCATGTAAAATTCGATTTGTACAGAAGAAATGCAATTGTGAGTAAGCAAGTCAATTGAATAGTCTAAAAGACATGACATATTATGTAGAACCGTAAAAAGGTAACCACAGGCACCGCTATTGATATCATCTCAAAAAGCTAGCAGGTGACGATCATATAACCGTGGTGGTGCAGGGAACATGACAAAATAGTTGTCACTCAAATGATATTCCTTTCTTTTTTATGGAATCTGTATATGCATGATATTAAAATGTGTGGTGACAGTTTCTCCCTGCGGCCTCTTTCCTCTGGAGCACCGCTCCTTCACCGCCCCCCCCCCCCCCCCCCGGGCCCGAGGCACGTCCCCTGTCTCTAATCACGCCCCTTTCTGTATTAGATAGACAGCGCTAGACTGGTAAGTCTAGCGCTGAACTCTCGCGCATGTGCGCCCTAAAATTTTCCCGGCGCATGCGCAGTAGCGCTTGCAGTGTCTACACTGCAAGCGCTGTCTTCTCTTCTGCGCACGCGCCGTCACTTCGCTAGTTCCGGGAGTGACGGCGCGTGCGCAGAAGAGAATACAGCGCTTGCAGTGAAGACACTGCAAGCGCTACTGCGCATGCGCCGGGAAAATTTTAGGGCGCATGCGTGAGAGTTCAGCGCTGTCTATCAAATACAGAAAGGGGCGTGATTAGAGACAGGGGACGTGCCTCGGGCCGGGGGGGGGGCGGTAAAGGAGCGGTGCTCCAGAGGAAAGAGGCTCATTTGCATACCGATGGCTCATTTGCATACTTTTTAAAGTTTAAATTTCTACGCGACCGCTGCGCAGAACTCTGCATGAAAGGTATGATTTTAAAAGTTGTCACTAGGCCTTGTAACCTATGTATTTAAATACATAGGTTACAACCTAGTGACAGAGCCTCTTTAAAGCACATGTACTGAAACTACTGGGTGTAATATGGGGAGGTGGAATTTCTGCCTAGCAGTGAGCTCGATGACGTCACTGGCACTAATGGACGGGCTTTAGCTCCGCCCTATTTAGTAAAGCTGCCCATCAGTGCCAGTGACGTCTCCGCTTAGCAGTGTAAAAATGTAAACAAAACAGCCCTTGCCCTTCGTTTTACAGTGCAGGCCAAGGTAGAGCATCGGAGCATGAAATGTCAGAGGGGCTGAGTAGGGGGAGAAGGGGTTATGTCCGAGGAAAAGGGGAGGGGGGGGCCCAGGTACATTCCTTGCACAGGGGCCCTTTGTTGTCTGTGTCCGCCCCTGTTTAGACCGTATTTGTAATCGCCATGCTGACTTCCCTGCTGCCTGTTACTGGCAATAATACCACAGTTCGGAAACTTGGGCAAAATTCTGGCATAAATCTGGCTCAGGATTTACAATACACCAAATTTATAAAGGTATCTGCACCTGAGGAGTTAGTGATAGTGAATCTACCCGACTGAAACCAATTATCTGTGCAATTTCACTCTAATGCTTTATTCCCAAGGTATACAAGTTTGAGCATATTGTTTTTTTTCTGCCACATGAGATTCACAATGCACAACAGAATGTAAGAAATCAGGATTAGAATTTGTGTGTGTTCTTTGTGTGTATCTACCACCAATAGGTGGCGCTGGTGAAATGATTTTCTCTATTGGAAGATACCTCTTTGCATATTTGTTTCCCATGGAGCATTGCCAATTAGTCTCCATACCCTGGAGTACTTCCAGTAAGTGTCCATACAGGACTGGTGTCTTTCAGGATATTCAGCACCCGGCCTAAGCTGTTATCTACCTTACATTTACACAAGTTATAGAAATGGTGTTCTTCTGTGTACTTGGAGTAGGAAATGTCTACTGGAGAGGTCTGTATCTAACCAGAGTGTTGTAATCTGTGCCAGAGAATATTTATTATTTTACATAGTAAATAATGTTTCTTTTTATTTCTGCTGCTTTTTCTACAAGACTTTTTTCCCCATCTTTTTTGTTATATCTAACATTTTAGACAATACAGCATATTCATAGATATGCAGCAGACCCTCAAATACACAACAGAACATACAAGCAGGGTGGTTGCCCAGAATGTACGGACTGCTTTTCAGTATGTTTTTTTTCTGTCATATCTTTGCCCAGTACATAATAGTGTACGATATTGTTATAAAGCCATTATATTCCTTTTTGTACCAATCATATAAAAGCGTTTTTTTCCTCCCTTTATGGTATATGGCCAAGAAATACGTTTTAGCTGTTTATTTTATGGGAGTATGCACAGAGACATCTACTGGTCACTTTGTTAAATGCAGCACCTGCAGTTCTAGTGTAAATACACCCTTTCTTTTATTCCCTGCTCACGTATCTGTAATACTGGGATGTTTGAATTTTACATGGGATTCATATGGACCCTGTAGGCGGTATTCACATTTTCATAACCATTGTAGCATATCTTAATTTGCTAGCTCAATCCCAATAGGTCATTCATGATGAATCACCCATGCTTCCAGTTAGTATCGTTACATCACACAATGCCCTTCATTAATCTCGGGGGTGTACTGCTTTAGACGTACAGTGCGGGGGAGGCGATGATCGGTGGTGATTGTTATTTTGTGATTCTTCACAGACACAGTTTATCAGCAGATATATATGTTACTTGTTTTGATGTTCTTTTTCTTCTCTCTGAAAATTTTGGAGCAGTATTTGCTAGCTAATGCTTAGATTGCTACAGCACCAAAGATTTTAGTATCAAGTAACATAAATGACAAATTGGCTGCTGAAAATGTGCGTACCTGACACGTATACCTAAGTAGGCATTGAACTTTCAACAAACCTTGCGTAAATTAATAGTGCAAGAGAATAGAAGAAACTTTCTTATATATCTTATTAAAGAAAAATGCCTCTCCACTTATGAGTCACTTCTTCTTCTCCCTGCCTCCTGAACTGATCATTCGTACTCTATTCACAGCTAAAATCTATTGTGAGCGACAAAATGTACTCTCAGATTACTGCTTGGCTTGCACTCTGCCCAGAGAAGTCTCATTGGGAGGGGTGGTAGGAGGATTGAGCTACTGGAGGGAGACAGAGGCTCAGACATACAGATGTTTTGTCTCGAGTTTTCTATCTCACCCCATTGCAGGATTCACAGCTGTACTGCTCAGTACTGTTGTATAACGTTCTCCATAGTGCTGCTGCTTGTAAGGGTGTGCTACGGGAGCAGGGTTTTCTTTTCTCTGGATGCTGTGTATGAGAGACATCATAGCAGTTAGCTACTAGCTCAGGGAAAACTGATAATTGAAGCCTACAAAGGAGAATACCGATCAAAATGCAGAATACAAAAACAATATTAGGGGCACAGCACTCATTTGAAGTTAGGGGCTAGTTTTACTACCTGGTTCTTTGTGTATAAGGAAGGGTGAATCTGCGAATGACATCAGGAAGAAACATCACAACCTGTTACTGTTATCTTTCCCCTGTACAGCCTCCACTGACCATGGGGGGCAGGGAGGGGGGGATGTTATACAAAAATGTTTGTTCATGTTATTTTTGTTCTTCTTACCAATTAGAGAGAATACAGTGCCAAACGTCTTCCATATAAGAATTTTGGAGGCCACTGTGCTCTTGGAAATTTTCAGTGCAGAAGAAATTTTTTGTACCCTATTTCTGATGTGTGCATCCACACAATTCTGTCTCTGATCTCTATAGACAATTCTTTCTTCCACATGGCTTGGTGTTTTCTTTGATACACATTGTCAACTGTGAGACCTTATATAGACATGGGTCCAAATCATGTCCAGTCAACTGAATTTAACTCAGACGGACTCCAATCAAGGTGTAGAAACATCTCAAAGTTGGTCAAGAGAAATGGGAGCCCCCCAGAGCTAAATTTCAAGTGTCATAGCAAAGGGTCTGAACACTTATGTCCATGGGAATTTTTTAATTTCCTTTTTAATAATTAAACATTTCTAAAATTCTGTTTTCACATTTTCATTAAAGGGGTTGTCTCACTTCAGCAAATTACATTTATCATGTGGACAAAGTTAATACAAGGCACTTACTAATTTATTGTAATTGTCCATGTTGTCTACTTTGCTGTTTTGATTCCTTTTTCTTTCGCATTACACACTTCTCGATTCCAGGGGCTACGACCACCCTGCAATTCATCAGCAGTGGCCATGCTTGCATATCATAGTAAAAAGTTCCTATGCGCACTCTTGTGGTCCTTTGGCACCTTTTCCTATAGTGTGCAAACATGTTGTCTCATTTCAGCTATTTGCTGAAGTGAGACAACCGCTTTAAGGGTTATTGAGTGCAAATTGATAGGGGAAAACGTAAATATTTTTTAATTTTAGCAAAAGTGAAAGAGTCTGAAGACTTTTTGAATGCACTGTATGTGTTCTCTAATTCTCACATCCTGTATGAGGGGCTTGTTTTTGATAAAGTAGTGGGAATATGATTAGGCTCAGGGAGTGAATAAAATATAGAACATACTCCAGATAAGTCCACAATGTTCTTTGCGCTGCAGGTCTCTTTGGTGGGGTGGGTTCAGTTCATACCTTATTCATAACAATAGAAGTAACAAGAAACCGCGCTGCTTCTACCCGACCCGGGTTTCGCTTTCGCTTCGTCAGGGGTTCTGATTACATCTTCATCCGGATGTCCTTTTATACTTGTCTTCATTCACTTAATAAACTTAAAATGTCCTTAAAATTCCTTCTTTTTTATAAACACAATTTCACTTAAAACATATGTATTACATATCTATAATAAAAGGCTTAAAGGGAACCTGTCATCAACTTTATGCTGACTGTACTGAGGGCAGCATAAAATAGTGACAGAAATGCTGATTTCAGCGGTGTGTCTCTCTTGAGCTAAAAGTAAGTGGTTGCTGAGAACCAACATCACAGACATTGCATCCCAGGCCTTGAAAAGAGTCATATCTACCTGAGAAGAGTCATGGTTGTTCCTAATCTCCTGCTCTCCCCACCCATCTGCTGAAGATTGGCAGTTTTCTCCTAGAGAGAAAGGGAGAAAACTAGGTAGAAGCCTGTCAGTCATCATCAGGTGGGCAGGGAAAGCAGGAATTCATGAATAACCATGACTCTTCTCATGAAGATTTGACTCTTTTCCAGGCCTAATCTGCAATGTTTGTGATGTTGGTTCTCGGCAACCACTTACTTTTAACTTATAAATCACAGACCGCTGAAATCAACTCACCTGTCTCTACTTTATTCTGCTGTTAGTATGGGTACCATAAAGGTGATGACAGGTTCCCTTTAAATCACATTCATGTGTGGTGCTCTTTTTTATAGGACTAATTCACATGTTGCGTTTTTTTTTAATTTCTTTTTCTATTTGTTTTATTAGGGCATCTTCCTAACGTTCCCTATAAATAACAGTAGATTTCATTAAGACTATAATACCTTGCCAACTAAAAGCAGGGACGTCATACTTTTAAAACTCCCGATTTCTATTATTTCACAGTCACATGGTCAGAAATAACCAATCAGTATTTATTGTATGGATTAATTCATAAAATTAGGGCGTGAATAGATGTATAACTAATCAGACCATTTGTTTCCTGTCAGACATAGGCATAAGTGACATGTAAGAACTCTGCACATCCTGAACTTTCATTTTCAGGAGCAGTTTTATGTGTATGTCTCTGCTTGAGTCAGACGTTTCAAGATTATACATTGTGATGGAAATTGATATTTTCAAAATTGCATAAAGGTATTTGTAATTGTACAGTTCTAAGTTTCATTTCGACTGAGATGTGTACGTTCAGGAAAGCTATGCAGAAATATTATGCATTACTTTTTCCACCCTGGTCAGGCTTCAGTCCTCGTTGTCAGATGTGAGGTTGTCCTATGATTATGGAACAATGCAGATTCTGAAAAATGGTTTTGTTGGACCTCTAGTACATGTATAAGTTTCAGGTACTGTGTATTTTTTACATTTTGCATGCTATAGTACTTTTCATTTACACAGTGTGTAAGAACATTTTCTAGGGCTGCTTCTTTGAGTGAACCACAATGGCCAATTAAAAACAAAACCTTAGAAGCTGATCGGATTACTTTTATTCCATGAAAGATCTATGGACCATCAAATTCATTCAAGGCAAACAACAAAACATCTGCAGAAATACCCAGCAGCACAAATTAATGTGCATCTATGAGCTAAATTAAACTACAAAATCTGCTTTGTTGGTTGTGACATCTATCAGTGGCGACCCAAGAAAAAATACAAATTTTAATGACATTCTAAAACATCAAGGTTTCTGGCATTTTTTACGGCAAAAAAAAGCACAGTTTGCAGTCACATTTTTGGCATACAAATATCAGAACCTTAGCAGAAATAGTTTTCTGCAGCACAGCCATGGATTTCTGTTCAGAAGTAAGAAACAGGCGGGTAATTTCTGGAACAAACCTTCCATGTGTGAACATACCCATAGTTGTGACTTTCATGCTTTGTTAAAGGGAGTCTGTCACCTCCATAGCCCCTATAAAGCATTTACATAGCCCCATAGCACAAATAATGACAAATGTAACTGTACCTGGGGCGCTTTCCTATGACTTGCAGAAGCTGTAAAAACGTACTTTAATCCATATGTAAATTAGCTGTTGGAAATGCCCGGAGGTGGAGCTCACCGCCGTGGAGCCCGGGCTCGTCTGCTTTTTTAAACGCTCTCCCCGCCCCTGTCACTGCCTCCGTGTGCCCTCCTCTTCACTTGCGTCCTCCATCTGTTCCAGGCTCTTGCTGAGCCGGCGCATGCGCACTGCATTGCCCATTGTGGGCACGGCATCGGCATAGAAACTGCGCATGCGCCGGCTCGGGGAGAGACTGGAACAGACGGAGGACGCAAGTGAAGAGGAGGGCGGGTGGAGGCAGTGACAGGGGCTGGGAGAGCGTTTAAAAAAGCAGACGAGCCCGGGCTCCACGGCGGTGAGCTCCGCCTCTGGGCACTTCCAACAGCTAATTTACATATGGATTAAAGTACGTTTTTACAGCTTCTGCAAGTCAGAGGAAAGCGCCCCAGGTACAGTTACATTTGTCATTATTTGTGCTATGGGGCTATGTAAATGCTTTATAGGGGCTATGGAGGTGACAGACTCCCTTTAAGGCTAGTTTGCACACTAGTACCAGAGAGCTGGCATTCTTGCATGCAGCAGTTTTCTTTCAGGCTGATTCTCGCCATATTTGCCGGAATGTGGACGGATTATAGTGAATGGGGCCAGACAGGGCTTTACAAACCTCCGGCAATGCCAGAGTGTGCAGAGGTCCACCAGGTTGTTCCCTGTGTGCAACTAGCCTAACAGTCTGTAATAATCCCAGGCAGCCTTTTATGTCATTTGTAGGATAGGTTCATGGAGTTTTTTGAGGCAGATTTTTCAGCCAAAGACAGAAGTAGATACAGCAGGAAGGAGAAGTATAAAGCCTCATTCACACGTCCATGTCCGTGCTCAAATTCGTGAGCAGGTGGTCAGTGATGCATCTGTGAAGCTGTCCGTGTTGCATCCGTGTTTCACTGCAACACTGGCATCCGTGTTGCTTCTGTGGTTTTCACAGACCCATAGAGTATAATGGACGTGATGGATTCATGAACACGGACAAAATAGAGCATGCAGCTGTGCTAAAAACTCTGACCTACGGACCGTGCTAAAACACTGATGTCTGAATACACACATTAAATGAATGGGGACATGTGCTGTCCGTGGAGAACAGGTACAGCACACGTTCGTTAAACACTAACGTGTCAATGAGGCTTAAGGCTAGTTTCATACAAGCATGTTCATTCCAGGAAACATGCTCTGTTAGTGAGCTGTATTTCCCGGCCTGAATGCTTTTCCTGTGAAGTGAACTCCCAACAATATACCAGTAATGATTTATGATGTTGTGAATTGCATTGTCAACAGTTAGCGCTGGGGTCCTAGGTTTGAATCCAACCAAGGACATCTTCGTGGAGTTTGTATGTTCTCCCTGTGTTTGTGTGGGTTCCCTCCAGGTTCTCCGGTTTCCTCCCACACTCCAAAGACATACTGATAGGGAACTTGGATTGTGAGCCCCATTGGAGACAGCAAGCAATGATAATGTCTCCAATATACCAGCACTATATAAGTGAGTAAAATAAATTAAATTAATAAACTTTCAATCTACCAAACTGTAGTCATGCATTATGTGATAACAGTTCAGTAGATTAGTGGTGAGACTGGAATTCACAACATCATAAATCATTATAATGTGAATTCACTTCACAGGGGCAGCGTTCAGACTGGGAAATAACTCTTACACACAGAGCATGTTTCCTGGAATGAAAATGTTCATCGAACATCTGTAACTAGTACAAGTCCTTCCTTTGTATTTCTGATTCCTTTCCCATCCACTTCTGCCTTTGGCTGAAAATCTGCCTCAAAACCTAGTTTCACTAGTTGTAAACCTTAGATTGCCCCAGCGTCAGTCAGATATGTTATTAGTAAAAAGTTATAGCCTTTTAATTAATTACATTTGCTTTACTACTTCCCCCAATATTTGAATATAAGTGAACCAAGTTTACATCCACACATTTCTCTGTATTATGCATGATAGTGCTTTGATATTTATCTCTAAGCATTAGAAATTATAGACTAAAAATTAGCGTGGCATGAGTGCTTTGAAAGCCTTGTCGAGATATTCGCTCAGAGCATCACCAGTCAGTGCACAATAACATACTGCCGGTGGTAAATATAAAAAGACTGCAGAACTTCATGACTTTTCTTAAGGACAGGTTGTAATTTATAAGCCAGCGGAAAAACGGTCCCACTTTTATTTCCAAACACAGAACTGCCTGCGCTCTCCATCTGTGCATTCATATTGGCATCAGTTGGATCTGAGAAGAGTGGGAGTCTTGTATGATTCTGACAGCTCAGCAAGACTCTGCTTTCGGCAGTGGCAGAGGGAAATCCGATTATGTCACATCTTAATAGAATTCAGGATTTCTAGACTCCTTGACAGCAGGGTATTGTTTAGCCTGAGTAGAGTAATAATACTTTCTTCCATACATCCTTGAGCTTTGTATAATGTTTTTGGTTTTGTTATGCTTTTACATGTATACATTATATGGAAAACCAGTCTTCAGCTACTAAAGCTGGCTTAGATGTGGCATAAATGAAGATGACCTTTTAGCATGAATTGAAATGAATTTGCCTGTAATGGAATATTTTGCTCCTTGTCTAAATACAAAAACAGCCACCAAATGAATAAGACTCATGCATGTTATAGAAAATATTGAGGATATTATCATTACCTATAAATAAAAGCAAACACCTAGAATCAACTTCTTCAACTCACAACTACAACCCTGTAGTTAGAAAGAAACATGGGCCCACATTTACTAATTCTAAAAATGATGTACTGTAAGCTTAGAGCGGCTGTCTAGACCTGCCTTAGAATTATCACAATGGTCAGGCTGGATGATAAATGTGGTGCAGGGATAGACACTTTGACTCTATACCAACTATTAGTTGACGCACTTTGAGACAGATTTTTACAGAATTGTGCCAAAATGTTGGCGCACATGCATTTTAGGCCCTGCACCTTTCATGTGAAGCTCCACTCACTTTCCACTACGCTCCACCTTTTGTCAAGGATGTCGGAAGAAAGTGTAGAAACCCTAGATGCGCCAGTTTGCACCATTTTTTAGACATATTTTTGGAGCAGACATGGTTTTTAGGTGTTCCATTCACGGACATGTCTTCACATCTTCACCGTTAATGCTCCAGGTTGTTGATCAATCTAGAACAATCCAATTCATAAAGAGTGTTGATAGCGTTTGAATAATTTGAATTCTAGGTTCTTCACATATGGGAAGCAGCGGTAATAAACTGTATTTGGACTGCTATAGTGGCGTTTTCAACCACTACAAAGGGGAAAAAAACATTACAAAGAGCTTTCCTTTGACAGCAGACTTTGTGATGAATAATATATATTTTTGATGCATTGTGGCTAGGCAGTGCCCAGCAAGAGGCTTATTTGCCTTTTTCTAATGAGGGGTTAACAGAACCAGCTCCTGTAGTGCTCACACTTTGTCAGTTTGTGTGTCAGTTTGGTTCCTGGAGCACCACTTTCATTATTTTGTCTGTTTGTCTCCATAAATCCTAGGCTACACTACAATTTTGTTGTTATCATTTATTTTCTTGCTGAGTGACCTTTGCACCATTGGTGTCTGCAAACCTTTGATAAAAGTAATTCTTGGCACAACCTCTAAAGGGGGTGAGCCACTTCATTTGTGGTGTCAGGCAGCAGGAATACTGGATTCACCTTTGTTTTGCAGATGCATTGGGAAAATGTTAAACTCTTGGATACCAGAAGTTTTTTGTTTTTGCATTATCATTTTTCTTCCCTGTTTTCCCGGAGCTATAACTTTTTTATTTTTCAGTTCACGTAGCTGTATGAGGTGTACAACATTACCATATATGTGTAGCTTTTTTGATGTTTTAATACTGAAAAAAGAATAAAAATATGTATTCTGACCCCCATTACTTTTTTATAGTTATGTTTACTGAGCTGTGTGGGGGCTCCTTTTTTGCGGGACGATCTGTAGTTTTTATTTATAACATTTTGGAGTGTGTGTGACTTTATGATCACATTTTATTCAAGTGATGAAAAAATGGTGAATCTGCCATTTTGATACTTTTTTCCATTATGCCATTCACTGTATGAGATAACTAATTTTATAATTTAAATAGTATGAGTATTTTCAGACGCGGTGATGTCCATGATGTTTATATTTTAGTTTTTTATTTATTTTTTTATTCTAGGGAGGGAATTTAATTTTTTTATTTTTTAACTTTTTTTTTTATAGCCCTCTAGGAGGCTACAAAATACAGTACTCAGATTGCAACTTATACTGCATCCCCGTTTAATGGTAAGTTGATTTTGCAGATATCTTATGTTGGCCTGCCACATAGTGGCCCACATAGGAACAGGCAGGCAGTTCTAATACACTGGGTCTCTTCAGAGGGACTCAGCATATTAGAATGAATGATCGACATCCCTGATCGTGGCATGGGGATGCTGGTTTTAACCCGGTAGCGCACTGGCATCCTAAGGGTTAAAGGGGTTGTCCAGCCTTTTTATAATTCATGGCCTATCCTTTGACACTTCGCACTTACACCAATTAGCAGTTCAGGTGTAATTGCGTCACCAGAAGTCAGCATCGGAGCTATGCAATACCATCAGCCTTGTAGTGGAGAGAGCTCTTTACTACAGTGCTGCTACCATTAACTTCAGAAGATATGTCATCACTTAGTACAGGCTGGACAACCCATTCTTTCAGGATCAGGGACTTAGATTCAGGATGGGAGTCTGCAGGGTCACGCTGGACCTCCCTCTGTCAGCGCTCCGTCATCTGAAACTAATCAATCTTAGTTACCACCCCTCGTCATATCAGGCTGACGAGACACCTTGCATTAAGTAACACCTACAACTGCTAGCATAGCATTCACAGGTTAATACCATACTATAGGTAACACTTCTTCTAAGGGCCTGGAATCATCAGAACACAAGGCTCTTATTAAAGTGAAGTTTTAATATAAAAAAGGACAGTGCGTACAATGGAGTTATCATATAAAATATTACATAAAATAACAGTTTATAAAATAAAAGGGATAAAAACAGAAGTTAATACATCATGCAACGGTTATGTGCTAAAAAGAGTTGGTTGATTCCCCCACAACCCCCCCCCCCAACCTGTGATATAAGAGGAGGCCAGAGAGTATGGTACTGACCTTTTATGACAGTTTTTATGACCTCTGCTGTAAACCAAGTCTGCCTCAAAATCTTTGTATGTAAATATCCTTTCAGATACTGTATTCACCCTAGAAATTTCATATTACCTCCATCCACTCACTCCTAATGTCCTGCACACTTGCGTATCATACATTGCGGAGGTAATGGCAGGATGGTTGGAGTTATCTAATTGCCCCCTGTTACTGAGCTGGGATCTATTTGATTTTGATACCATGGAAGCATATACATGGCCTGAGTTCTCAGGAGGAAGCACGTGGACTAAATATGGATAGGCCACTTATTTCTTGGATGTATATCGCAAGATAGGGGTTTCATGTGTGACCTCGGCTGGAAAGGACACTAGTCTTTTCCTGACCCCTCTAACGATTCTGGTCTGTATAAAGCTGGTATATGACACCTTCATATTTTATAGTACGGGTCTCTGGTCTCTGTAAAGTTGTTCTATCTCACTGATTTTATTCCTACAATCTCCTGGCCTTGGCTTTGGAAAGCACATGGACAAGGTGATGACACAATCCTGGAATGTAAAGGGAGGGGTTGCCTACTCCTAGCAATAATTTTGATATCTGGATACCTCTATTACCACACCTTTAATAATTAATTTAACTGAGGCACCAGATTTATCACAGTGGCTGATAATGGATTTGGTGTAATTTTATACTGTCTAGTCTAGTGTATACCTCCTGTTAGCTTACTTTGTGCCAGAATTGGGTCAATGGACTTCTTTGCGGCGCAGGTGCAGTAAGGAAGTCAACAGCCGGCAAGCATCCTTTCTTTACAGCACTTGCTCCGCATACTAAACAGATTTCACCCGAACTCAGGGCCAGGCAGGAGGATGTGAACGCTGTCTGGCCCTGTCAATCAAGTGTAGCAAGGCGTGGCCAGAGGTGGGAGAACGGACCCTCCAGGAGCAACTCTCTACCCTGCTCCTAGAAGCTCATTTGCATATTATAAAAGTTATTTTTCTAAATAACGACAGCACGTAGTGAAATGGGACTAATATAGTTATGTTCAGCTGACATTAGAACATCACTAATGTCAGCCAGGTCAATGCCCATTTTTCTGCTGACAGAAACCCTTTAACACATAGTAAGGGGCACTTAGTCTCATGCACATCCTATATTATGGCTTGCTTCGAGGTATATGTTTTAGACTCACAGAAAGATGGGATCCCATTTAATCCTGTCTATAGATGGAAATAAACCGCTTGTCCATGGAGTCACAATATGTGCGCGTACATGAGTTTGTAATCTCAGATTATGAATCTGGAGAGGTGATAAATGGTAAATATCAGAAGATGAATATTGCTTCTTTATGGAAAGCAGTCGAGCCTGCAGGTCTACAGTGGTAAAACGATAGTGTTAAGATTGTGACACACGCCATACTCTGGATACATGAAGACTAGAAGACTGTACTAGATAGATGTAGGAGTGGATAAAGTGACATGGTAAGTGATAACATTCAGTGTGACTTATACTGGTAAATTAAAGGGCTAGGCGATAGAGACAGGACATGGGGGGTACTTAATTAAGACGACAGCAGATGTTACCATATACTTCAATTGCCGTTTCCAGCTGATAATGACTCAACTGGCTGTGCTGGATTTTCATAAATCTAATTCTTTGCCTGCCCACACAATAGAAGTAATAGATTCAGATTTTAAATAGACATTTTCTTTCTTATACCTCCTACAATGCTTTCTGGCATGCTGACTCATTTGCCTCTGACCCCTTTAAAGTATAGGTCACGATTCCCTATGTTTTCTGTAAGGAAATCTTATAACTAAAAGGACATTACACCCTTTGGCTTAATATGTTATACAGAAAGGCACTGGACAGGAATTTATCAAGCCCTGCACTCCACAATTGTTCCTTAACCAATTCTTTCCTAGTTTCTGCATTTGTAGCTTCAGCAAAAGGTTCTTGTGTGGTACTGTATCAAAAGTTTTTATCCTTAGTGAAATCCCTACAGCTGTAACCAAAAACTGAGGTGAACACAAGAAAGGACATTTATCAAGCTCCTTACACCACTATTGTTGTGTAAAACAGTCACAGATTATGGCGCACACCATGTGTGCACCATAATTTGCATATTTTTGAGTTTCTCAGCACTTTTCTGAATGGGTGGGGCTTCCTGCCACCCACTGACTTTACTATAACTTTTGCCAGAAAGTGGCAGAAGATATAGCTGAAGTCTACACCAGTCTGTATCTGCAGTAGACTTCAGTATCTGGCGCATGGCAGGGCAGAGATGCTCCTGATTTGTTAAGAAGCATCTGCCTCTTAATAAACTAGCTGGATCTCACGGCAGTGCAAAGAAATACGCCAGCCTTGATAAATGTTCCTCATAGTGTGGTAAGAATTTAGCTATACCTTTTATTCAATGCTAACATATAACATACAAAAATATTTTGTCCAGCATGAAGATGTAAAGTGAGAGGAATACAACCATCTTGAAAGTGCAGTGCTGCCCTGAAGTTATGAGTTGTGCTGCTGCTAATGTTCATTCAGGTAGTGGTGCAAACTGGCTTCTAGATGGTGCTACTAAATGCTCCATAAATGGAGACACCACACTGGTCTATGGAGTGAGCAGGGCAGAGAAGATATTGCCACTCCCCCCGAATGACCAGTGGTGACATATCTTGTGCATCATACTCCTATAGTGGATAGTAGGCTATGATAAAAGTGCTGCCCAGACACCGTCATGAAATTGCAGTTTTTTGGGGTGAGCACCAGTTAAGACCTGCTGCAGTGGAATTGGAAGCCCTGACATTGTTTCTGTAGTAGTGAGGTCCATCTTCACAGTGCTTTATATGAACTGTACAATAATGAAAAGTAAGTATCTCTGAGTGAGAACTGCCAAGCTTGATGTACCCTTTAGAAGACTGTGTAAGTGCCAAAGAGTATATACTCTCATTTGAACCGAAACAATTGCTGTTCCATTAAGAAACTTGTTGATGTTTGATTAAAGGTCATGTGTCAGCAGATTTGTACCTACCCTGTTTCCCTGAAAATAAGACCTACCCCGATAATAAGCCCTAGTGCTATTTTGCCCTGTTTTTGGAGTAGGCTTAAAATATAAGCCCTACTCTAAAAATAAGCCCTAGGTACATTGAGGATACTCTGAGAATAGGGTTACGGTCCAGGCCCGGGGGGCGCAGCCCACAAGTGATTTTAATGGGCAGTCAGGGCCTCTGCTGGTGGCGCTACCTGCGCAATGCTGCGTACTATAGTACGCAGCGCTGAGCAGTTCGTTACCTATAAACACCCCTATACCCATACCCTATTCGGCGCTGCAAGACCTCTCCCCTGTGATGATCCTGCAAGACGTGACTTCAGTGCCGGGTCTCCCGGGATCACACTGGTTGACAGAATGATGCAGCGCACGCCGGATGACAGGATTGGGTGAGAAGAAGAAGTCTGGAGCGGAGTTGAGGTAAGTATATTTTTTGTCTCGGGGGCAAAAATGTCATACTGGTATATATTCAGAGGGGCCAAAAATGACATATATGTTCAGTGGGGGCAAAAATAAGACCTACCCCGATAATAAGCCCTAACCCTTTTTTCAGAGAAAAAAAAGAAATAAGACCCTGTCTTATTTTCGGGGAAACACGGTATGACACTGTCTGACCTGTTACTTGTGCACTTGGCAGCTGAAGGCATCTGTGCTGGTCCCATGTTCATATGTGTCCACATTGCTGAGAGAAATGATGTTTTATTATATGCAAATGAGCCTCTAGGAGCAACGGGGGCGTTACTGTTACACCGAGAGGCTCTGCTTTCTTTGCAAGTGCTGCACCCTCTGCACTTTGATTGCCAGGGACAGGCAGTAAAAACATTAAAACCCCTAGTGCTTTCATTCAAAGTGCACAGGCTCGGCAGTTGTAGAGAGAGCAGAGCCTCTGGGTGTAACGGCAACACCCCCATTGCTCCTAGAGGCTTATTTGCATATATTAAAACCACAACATGGGACCAACACAGATGTCTTCAGCTGCCAAGCGCACATGTAACAGGTCAGCCAGTGTCATAGGAACAAATCTGCTGACAGATGTGTATATATATATATATATATATATATATATATATATATATATATATGCATAGTGAAGTGTTATGTGCTACAATTCATGTGCCTCAATCTGACTTATTCCCATCACTATTTTTGCCTTTCCATCACCACCATCAGGGCACACTTCCTACACATATGTAATGTCGGTGTCACATTCAAGCATGATTGTTGTCATGGACATTTCTGATTTGCCGTGTGTTTCCATGCAGTGCACCTGGTAGATATATGGAATATTATCGAAGCGCTTCGGGAAAATTCACTAAACAACCTGGATCCTAACGTAGAACTGAACGTGGCACGTCTGGAGGCTGTCCTATCAACGATATTTTACCAGCTCAATAAGCGGATGCCAACAACCCACCAAATCAATGTAGAACAGTCTATCAGCTTGTTGTTGAACTTCTTGCTGGCAGCCTATGACCCGTAAGTAGATTTCCGTATCCGTAATCTCTAAGTATGTTGGCAGTGCTGGCTGAATTGTACCCAACTGGTTTGGACAGTCATTAAACTACTTATGTGCAAGTGGTTATCCTACTGAATATCAGCATGCCATATTGATAACTGCAATGTGTGATCAACCAGAGAATCTATTGTTACAGCAATTAATGACTTCCCAGGAAGACCACCATTTTTTTTAGTAGAAGCTTCTTTAATCTATGTGATCGTCAGGGAAGCCACTGCTGGCCAGACGATGCTGTTCATATGTTTGATAAGCCGACTAAACGTCTGCTGGCCATTGAAGGGGGTTGCCCAATAAAAACTCATCCCCTAAACACTGATCGGTGGAGGTCCAACCACTGGGGCTCCCAATGAGTAGTAGAATGAGGGTTTGTGTTCCCTGTTTGAATGGAGCAGAAGACATGCATGTGTATTCAACACTCCATTCAACTCTATGGGGCTGCCGAGGATAGCAGAGTACAAGTGCTTGGCTATCTCCAGCAGTCCCATAGAGCAGTGACCAGTTCTAGTGATCAGTGGGGGCTTCAGTGGTCAGATTCCCACAGATTAGACATTTATCAACTATCCTGTGGATTTTTTTTTTAGAATATATTATAATGATAAAATCTTGTGCACACTACAGAGTCATTCTATGGATTTGGCACATTGTTCTGCTATTTTGTATGACATTTCCTGTTTTTCAGTAACAGCATTTTTTTCTTCATTTTGTTCTGTTCTACAGGGAAGGACATGGCAAGATCACAGTGTTTGCTGTCAAAATGGCACTGGCCACATTATGTGGAGGAAAAATCATGGACAAATTGAGGTGTAAGTTCAGCTTTATATTCTTCAGTCTCAGCTTACACTAAAAGCTGTAGCACCAAATGTCAGTATTAACTGAGTGTATTAGTATACAAACTATTATAAAGTAAGATCAATAAGAAGGTTTCTCATCTGGTTATAAACTTGAGCTGAAATGTTCCTCGAGGAGCACTCCTTGCAAAACTGATATTTGTTGGACCAAATGGGGATGTGCATAGCTTCTGTCTTTGAACCATTGTGTAATGTACTGCCCCCTTTGGCCCAGTACTATGCATAATTAATTGGCGACATGTAGATTGAATTGGCGACAACACAATTCGGTTTTACTAGGGTTTAACATATCATAGTGCCACCTGTAAAACTGCTCCTTTAGGTAGCAACCCATACATGTACTGTGGATTTCATCTCTTATTAAAGATGGCGCTTGTTCTGGAGAGAAGTGGGCACCATAGCCACCAACAGACGACACCTGAGACTATTGTCTTTGATCAGCCATAATGCTGATCGTAGACATTTATCCCCTCAGATGCCGAGGTCAACTGTGAACACGGCAGCTGAGGTGGCCTGCCCCTAGAGCACTATTGCACCTGGGACCCAACGGCTTCCCCTTGCTGAGATTCAGAAATCAGTTGTTTTTTTTTTTGTGGTGATAGGCCTGTTAGTCTCATACAGGCTCCAGCATATCACAGGTATATTCCAATGTGGGCCTGCACGTGGCAGTGCTGCTTTGGAATATAAAAAATATACCATATACTACTGTATTAAATCACTCTAGTATATGTGAGAAGCACATTCAGGTACCTTAGGTGGCATAAAAAAAGTTTTAAAAATATAAAAATTCAAGTCACCCTCCTTTCCCCTTAATAAAAATAAATAAATAATAAAAAATATAAAGCTCTTAAGATACAAACGTAATTATACCATATTGCGAACTCCGTAATGGAAAAAAAAATAAAAAATGCCTTTTTTTTTTTACACCTAACCTCCCAAAAAATCTTAATAAAAAGTCACACTCCAAAATGCCATCAATAAAAACTTCAGATTACCCCATAAATAATAAGCCGTCACACAGCTCCATAGATGTAACCATAAAAAGTTATAGGGGGTCCGAAAACATTTTTTTTAAGTTTTTATCTTTTTCAGTATTAAAACACAACAAAAACAGAATAAATGTGGTATCGCTGTAAATGTACTGAACCAGAAAACTAAGGTAACTGGTCAGTTTTACCACACAGGGAATGCCAGGAAAAAGACACCCATGAAACCATGGTGCAATTGTCTGTTGTTGTTTTTTTTTTTTTTTTTTTCAGTTTCTCACTACATTGTATGCAATATTTAATGGTGACAAAAGAAAGTAAAACATATGTCTGTGTGAACGGAAAAATAAAAAAGTTCTAGCTCTGGGAAGGCAGGGAGTGACAAACGAAAATGCAAAAATGGAAACGTGCCATGTCCTCGAAGAGTTAATGCTTATTATTTTGTAGATTGAGCCTTTGCATTTTATGGTTTCTATTACATTTGGATTATAATCCAGCAGGTTTATCTGTGAGGGATTTGCTAGAGGGACATGAGAGAGGAGCATTTAATTTGCTATTAAATAACTAGAACCCATCTTCTGTTCGGGCACAGGGGCCTCGGCGGTGGATTCGCCTGTTATAAGCCTTTATGTTCATGGCCCATTATGCAGTTAGTACCAGGAGAATTCAACTACAGCTCAGAGTATTCTGCTACTGCATATATAGAAATGTGTGAGCGCATTCTGATGTTAATGATGGAGAAAATGGAAACCTTTTAGTTGAAGAAAAATGTAGATCTTGGGCAAATGTAGATTTACTACTTTCATGAATAAATCTCACAAATGTTTCAATTTCTCAATAAATACTGGATAAATGTTAAAATATGTAATGATATCAATATAAATACCAGATGTTACCATCATTAAAAAGATAATGCTTGTGGAAGAATGCAATAAGATTAAAGAAATTCAAAATCCATAGTGAAGTGATGCCGACCGGAGAGTGTTCGTCTCAATGGAAGAAAAACACACTAGCTTATTACTAGCACTGTAAGCGCATTATTGCAATCATTTTATATGTTCATATGCCTCTAAGACAGTAAACTAAGAACTTTACCAATAGGCTTGATTAAATGTATCTGTACATCTCCATTGCAGATCTTTTTGTACCAGTGTTGGTTTTACATTGTGCCAGGGGAACTGACTGCTGGCAAGCTCTGCGAATAGTCTGATCTTTCGGTCATGTGTTATTCCTTTCAAAGCTTCTAGCTAAACTTCAGATGGGTTTCCAATAAGGTTACATTGTAGCAAATGATCAGAAAAAAGGTAGACAAAAATTACCTCATCCACTGCGTGCAAAGACAGGCGCTCCGCTGATGATGAACGACCTGCGCTCCCAGCGTGTTTACATGGTGACAGCAACACACCGGGCGCGCAGGTGCAAGTGGATGAAGTGACAATTCTTTTTTTTTTGGCATGAACATTTCAGCTGCACATTATTACTGCTGAGGGTCACTAATGGGGACATTATTACTGCTGGGGGCCACTATGGGGGACATTATTACTGCTGGAGGCCACTATGGGGGACATTATTACTGCTGGAAGCCACTATGGGGGACATTATTACTGCTGGGGGCCACTATGGGGGACATTATTACTGCTGGAGGCCACTATGGGGGACATTATTACTGCTGGGGGCCACTATGGGGGACATTATTACTGCTGGAGGCCACTATGGGGGACATTATTACTGCTGGGGGGGGCACTATGGTGGACATTAGTAATGTTGTGGGCCACTATGGGGGACATTAGTAATGCTGGGGGCCACTATTGGGGACATTATGTATACTGCAGTGGTTGGGATTTTAATAAAAAAGCTAATGAAATTCATCCAATTTTAATGGCCATTTTAACCACTGTTAAAAATAAATGCAAAACGTCCATTAGAGACCGCCAGAAAACGGATTTAAAAAAAATGGTTGAAAAACGGCCATGAAAAGTATGCTATCGAAAAATCCTCATTCATCGGTAACAAGTGTTCATAGGTTTCATCAATGCCTCTTGGGCCTTGACAACAAAAAAGGTGTTTTAATACTCCTGGAATATGAGAAGATTGCATTCGCAAAAATTGCATCACAATTAGAAAAAGTGATTAGGCAAATACAACACTTTAGATTACAGCCTGAAATCACCAATTTGGAACAGCGGCTTAAAAAAATTGAGAATTTTTAACCAGAAATAACGGAAAGGAAACACAGGAAGTATGTAAGAGACAAAAGAGATTTTAAAAAAGGACAGATTTATTTCAAAATCAACACATCCAGTGTGATGGGTGAAACAAATAGTAAACCTCTAGATACGGAAATCACAGAATCAGATTACTCTGGTCCTGAAGAAGGCAGTGTAAGATATAACTAAAGCACACAAGGATGGGTGAGAAGGAAAAATAAAAATAAACCTCCATACTCACAAAGGAGAGTTCCACCACCTCAGATACGTACAAACATAAAAATTCAAATCCAGACGAAAATATGGGAAAAAAACAAATATAACACCACCACCTTAATCAAAACCTTTAGCATCCACAAATATATTAGCCAATATGGGCATCCAGACTCAGGAATCCAATGGCTCATCTTCTGGTTTATATGTACCATCAGCTACCGACCAATTGTCACAACCAACAGCAGCAATGACTTAATCAGCGGCCGTGCCTTTTTGTAACGAAAACATCGGTCCAGTTGAGGGACAGGGACAAATGGGCCTACAATGGGAAAACCTAAGGAAAAAGAATGAACAGCTTATGTAGATCAATTAAATGAAAAACATGTACTATTTAGCAAAAGATTGTCATTCACACCAACTGCCAATTTCGACTGCTTCACATGGGTGAAAGACATCAACCTCTTTTCACAGAAACTTGCACTACATAAAACACATATAAACCGAGAAAGGGATCCAAAATATTTCCAAAAAAAGCAGAGGAAGCAATTTGTACACTGGAGGCATGGCAAAAAGAAAGTGAGGTGACCATTAATAGAATAGAACTGCCACTGTCAACACTAAAAGATCAAAATTGACCCCGCCTTTTTTGGAATTTGGGAATATAGAAAATTTTGTTGAACTAGTCACCAAGGACGTAAAGAAACTGAATAAAAAATCAGACAAATACTGTGAATAACTTATAGAAGCTACCTATATGGCATTCTGCATTCACACTTGCCCAGTACCCTTGATAAAGGTGTACGGCGATAAGTAGCAGTTTTTAATATAGCACAGTGATTTATTTTAAATTCGCCAAAATAAAACACTCCTTTTTTGTGGTCACGGCAAGCAGGGTACCTTTTTGCCTAAGAGGCATTGATATCATAAATGTATAATTATACTGCCCCTCTTTAAACCAGGGTCAGGTGGTTCTAGAAGTGTTCATAGGAACTCTCCTTCCCTATAATTGCCCCGATTGTTGGCCCATGTAATGGCACCTTAAGAATATGTATCAGTATCTAGTATCAGTTGATAAATGCACAGGCGGTACATTCCCTATAAAGCTATGCCTGAGAAACTTAATAACTTTCAACAAGATATTGTTACATAGTATAAAAAGACAGAGGTCCAAGTTCTACCTTTAGCAGGTCAATTATACAATATTAATTGTTAAGTTAATAATAACCCTCAAATGTTGTTTGCTACTACATAAGCATCTAGTCTTTTTTTTTTTTTACGTGCTGAAGTAGTATCTGCCATTACTACCTTTTGGGGCATTCCGTAGATTTACTACTCTAACTGTAAAGAATCCTTTTCTATTTGTAATGTCTAAATCCCTCTCTCTCCTCACGTGATGAATGTCTCCTGGTCCTTTGTAAAGTCTGTTTTAATCATACATACATGTAAAGAAGATCTCCTCTAAAGCTTCTTTTTTTCTAAGCTGAAAAAGGCCAAGTTTCACATTATAGGAGAGATCCTCCAACCCATATAATAACCTGGTTGCCCATCTCTGAACCTTTTCTAGCCCTCCTATATCTTTTATACATGGAACTCAAAACTGAATGCACTATTGAGATTTATAAAGGGGTACCTTTTGACACCTGTTGACATTTTATAGCGCTCAACCAGCAAACCAGATACAGAACTACCTTTCCCCAGAATTACTGTCAGTCCATGACGTTACACTTCACCCAAGCCAGGCAATTTGTCTTCCAGTTAGATGAGTTTGATTGTCAGCTATTCAGCTATCTCACCACAGTTCTCATCTCTGCTGTTTAACAGAACAATAGAAAGAAGACATGAAATATTGCTTAGGACAGCCAGAAGATCTCTCTAACCTGTTGATTACATAGGATGAGTATGCTTGTCTTAGGTTGATGTAACTGTCTGGTAAAGTACTGGAGGGGGTATATATCTAACCTAAAATGCTCAGATGGCTGAGGTAAAAAAAAAAAATCCAGAAAGCTGGGTTGTTTCAGCGAAGTGTAGTTTACTGAGGCACTTTGTTCAAATCGTATTATGGGCTGGATTTTTGGGGAATGGCAGGTACAGTGGCATGCACAAGTTTTGGCACCCCTGGTCAAAATTACTATTAGTGTGAACAGTTAAGCAAGTTGAAGATGAAATGATCTCCAAAAGGTGTAAAGTTAAAGATGAAACACACACTTCAACATCTTCAGCAAAATCAGAGATTTGAGCACTCAGATAACTTTGACCGAGGTCTCAGACCTTAAATTTCCTGTTAGGGTTAAGGCTTGTTCACAATTATCCTAAGGAAAGGCCAGGTGATGCAAATTTCAAAGCTTTAAAAATAACCTTGCCCCAAAAACCAATGGCCATGGGTACTAACCCAGCTGTCTAATACTGTGAAAATGAAAACGGTTGAGGCCTATAAAGCAGGAGAAAGCTATAAGTGAAGGCAAAGCATTTTCAGGTTGCCATTTCCTCAGTTTGAAAGGTAAATAAGAAATGACAGCACAAACAGTGGAGGTCAAGAGAAGGTCTTCAAGGCCAAGAAGAATTTCAGAGACAACTGCTCATAGGATTGCTAGAAAGGCAAATCAGAACCCCTCTTGACTGCAAAAGACGTTCAGGAAGATTTAGCAGACTTTGGAGTTGTGGTACATTGTTCTACTGTTCAGCGACCCCTGCACAAATATGGCCTTCATGGAAGACTCATTAGAAGAAAACCTCTTCTGCGTCCTCATCACAAAATTAAGCTTCAGAAGTTTGCAAAAGAACATTTAAACAAGCCTGATGCATTTTGGAAAAAAGTCAGGGGGACCGATAAGGTTGAAATACAACTCTTTGGCCACAATGAGCAAATATATGTTTAGAGGAAAAGTGCACAGAATTTCATGAAAAGAACACCAAACCAATCATCAATCATTAAAGGGGTTGTCCAAGTTATGAAAAACAAAATATAGCACTGTAAATCTGATGGGTAGCAATATATAACTAAGTTCAGCAAGTTTTAGGCAAAAAAAATCTATATTTCCTCGTTTCCCTGGTTCTCTTCTGGCCTTTGTTTACATGCAGTAATAACAATCTCTGCCCCTCCCCCCTCCCCACTTCTCTGCAAAGGCAGTGAATATACGTGCTGTGAGTACATGTCTGCCTGCTGGGATACTCAGCAGCATGTTGTTTGTGTAGGACTACAAGTCCCAGCTGTACAATGACACTGCTGATACACACAGGAAATTCTCCCTACCTGTTCTTGTACAATACAATTCCTCTATAGCTCCTTGCCCAGCATTTGTCTCCTCTCACTGCTGTAGCTACTATTTGTTGTAAAGCCTTGAGCCCTCAGTGTGTTCTGGCTGAAGGGGTTAATGTTTTATCTGAAGGAATCCAGGGAGAGAGCAGATAGCAGGAGCCCGGCAAAGAAAGGGGACGTGGGTCTTGTGTATAGACTGTTATCTGAACTCTGAGGCTTGTGAACGAAACATCACAGACCAGGGACATAAGGTGACATCACAGGTCATGTGACCCTCAGTCAACTCTGAGAAACCAGCAGCTTTAGAAACACAAAGTATATGGGAAAGTTGTTATACCTGACAAGTTAGAAACATATAAAGAACAAAAAAATAACTCGAACAACCCCTTTAAGCATAGGGGTGTATCAATGATGCTTTCAGATTTTGTTGTAGCCAGTTGTTAAAGGGAAGAATGTATTCAATGACATTCCAGCAAATTCTGGAAGCAACCATAACACTAACTTTAAAAAAAAAAAAAAAAAAAAGCTGAAGTTGAAAAAATGGATAATGATCCTAAACACACCTCATAATCCACAATAGACTACCTCAAAAGGTGCAAGCTAAAGGTTTTACCATGGCCCTCACAGTCCCCTGATGTGAACATCATTGAAAAATTGAGGATAGATCTCAAAACAGTAGTACATGACAGATGGCCCAGGAGTCTCACAGAACTGGAAGAGTTTTGCAAGGAAGAATGGATGAAAATCCCTCAAACAAGAATTGAAAGACTCTTGGCTGGCGTTTGCAAGCATTTACAAGCTGTGATACCTCCAAAAGGGGTGCTACTAGGTACTGACCATGCAGGGTGCCCAAAGTTTTGCTTCAGGCTCTTTTCCTTTCTTGTTATTTTGAATGTGTAAAAGATGAAAAAACATTTTTTTGTTTAAAATACCAAGGGAGTGTGTCATATTTAACTTTATGCCTTTTGGTGATCATTTCATCTTCAACTCACTTAAAGGGGTATTCTCATCTTAGACAATGGGGGCATATCGCTGGTATATGCTCCCATTGTCTTATAGGTGCGGGTCCCGCACCTATATCCAGAACGGAGCCCCCGAACTGAATGAGGGTGCACTGCGCATGCGCAGCCGCCCTCCATTCATTTCTATGGGACCTCCGAAAATAGCCGAGCGCTGGCTCGGCTACTTCCGTCGGCTCCATAGAAATGAATGGGAGCGGTGGCGCGCTGCGCTCCCATTCATTACTATGAGCGCAGCGGGGTCCTCCAGGCGCAGCGCTCCCTGCTCTGTTCTGGATATAGGTGCGTGTCCCAGCGGTGGGACCCGCACCTAGAAGACAATGTGCGCATATCCTAGCGATATGTCCCCATTGTCTAAGATGAGAATACCCCTTTAACTGTTCACAGTAACACTAATTTTGATCACTGTAGCCTAGCCTTCCTAGCCTGAGGCTAACTTAGGCATAACTGCTGGGCTCATTACTATGAGGATAAATACAGTGCTGAAATGCACCCAGGCAGGTATTTTCTTTGTTTATGATTCTTTACTTGCTCAAATTAAAGACTTAGCTTTGGTGTCTGCTATATTGTTTTAGATTAAAGGGGTTGGCCACTTTCTGGTTACTGTTGACCAGTGTGTTTGTCAGATGACTATATGACACTAATATAGCCTTTGGTGAAATTCTGCACCATTTTCTTGATTTCATTAGCTATGCCCCCTTGTATACAAAGACTTTTGTGCTGTCCATACACAGGTCTTGTCCATAAGATGGCCGCTGATGTGACCAGGCAAATCACCTCCATGTGATATCTCCTCCATTCAAATACACTGCACCTGTAATCTACACTTGCACTGTTGGAAGTTTAGTGCAGGGGCAGTGTGCTTGAATGGAGAAGACATCACATGGAGGTGATTTGCCTGGTCACATGACCCTCCATCAGTGGCCATTTCATGGACAGGACCTCTGTGTGGACAGCACAAAAAGACTTATAGATATAGAAATATAATAGTAATATAGATATAGAAATATAGAAAAAGTTGAAGGATTTTAACAAAGTTCATATTAGTAAGTGCTATATAGCTAGTCATCTTACAAACATACTTGTCAACAGTAACCAGAAAGTGGCCAACCCCTTTAATCTAAAACAATATAGCATTCTTGATCTATGTGTTTGTGAGATGACAATATGACACTATATAAAATCTTTTTGATATTCTGTGCCATGTTCTATGTTTCATATGGTATTCTTCATTTTTGACCAAATCGTTTGTGCTCCATAAAATGGCTGCTGATGGAGGGTCATGTAAGAACCACTCAGTCTCCTCCATTCAAATACACTATACCTGCACTAAATTCTCAACATTGCAAATGCAGATGGCAGATGTGGTATTTGAGTGGAGAAGGCTGAGTGATGTGTCTGGAGTTATTTTTGCCTGGTCACATGACCCTCCATCAGCGGCCATTTTATGAAAAGGTCTACTGTGTGGACAGCACAGAAGAATTGCCCAGCAAGGGGACATGATTTATGAAATAAAGCAAATGGCACAGAAGAGTGGCATAGCTAGAACTGACTGGGCCCCACAGCAAATTATTTAACAGCCCCCCCCCCCAATGGGCAACTACTTCACAACGCCCCCCCCATGCAAGCCCGAATCCTGCGGCTAGTTAAAATCACTCACTCAGACCAGGCCCTGCTGCGACTCCGTCCGTTTCCCGCACAAATGCTGTATACTGTATATCATGTCACTGTATATAGTACTATTGTGGGGGCCCCTTTACTATTTAGTCTTCCTGCAGTAGCTGCGTCTCCTGTTTCCACTATAGGTACGCTCCTGCCTTTCACAATATAGCTATACACACTATACAATGCCAATAAAAGGTCTGTTACCATAATTACAAAAAAAATGCAAAAAAAAGTACTCAAAACAAATATAATTAGGGGAAGTTTACATTTCCGTTTCATTTAAAATAAAAAAGGATGCATCTTCCGTTTGAGCCATTTCTGAGATCTGTTTTTCAGACGGAAAAAAGTACTGCATACAGGACTTTTCTTTCTATCTTAAAAACGGATCTCAGGTAGAAATGGCTCAAACGGATGCCAAATGTGCATAACTGATGCAACAGGATTATTTTTTTCTATTCTTCTGACGGATCAGAAGAACGGAAAATGAAACGGAGTTGTGAACTCTTGCTTACTTGAAAACACAGAATAAAATAGCATAACCAATTTCAAACAACCATAGGAATAGCGTCCACTAGGTAGTGCATTTTAGCTATGCATCCTTGGTATGGGGCTGAATGTATAAATACACACATACATTTATTATATAGGCTTAGCCCTGTTTCTCATTTCACATATGCATTCTGTGCATTGGAATTTCCACTACTGGCGAGATAACTAGGTTCTGTTACATAAGATAGATATTAGATAGATAAATAGATGTTAGATAGATAGATAGATAGATAGATAGATAGATAGATAATAGATGATAGATAATCACACACACCTTTCACATACATACACTTGCCTTGTATGCAGGCTAGATGGATTTGTCAGGCTGTGGAGGATCCAGAAGAGTTGATAAAACCCTGAGCACAGGGCTGGGTTTCTCCTCTTCAGAAAGCAGTGCAGGCCTCCTCGCCCACTCACTTTCGTCCCGACTAGACATTGACAGCAGAGCACAGAGTACTACTGCCTTAATATGTAAGGGAAGAACAGCAAACTGGGGGGAAGGGGTTCTTAAGGAAGCTCCAGGGAGATTTTATTTAAGGTAGCAGCATAGGCTGCTGCTGACAAGAACTGCTGCGGCCCTCCACTATATGCTGCCTGCTGCTTGTGGCTGACACCCCTGCTACTGCTCTTCTAAGCTCGGCCCCGAAGCAGCTGCTTCTCTGATAGCTACGCCCCTGGCACAGAAAATCAACAAAGGCTATGCTAGTAAGTGTCATATAGTCATCTTACATACATATTGGTCAAAAGTAGCCAGGAAGTGGCAAACCCCTTTAATCATTGGAGTCTGGGCTGTCTGTCACCACTGACACCACCAACAAGTACAGATCCCGACTACTTATACACATTAGATAGAAGTTGGTTGCTGCTTGAACATCAGTTGAACAAACAAAAAAACAAACATCTGGTGAATGTTCCTTTCACAGACACAGCCATACACATTTTGGTTCATAGTGGCCTTTACAGTTGCTCAAACAGGCCATACATATTCAATGCAGCCAGGCGTTGGACAAAATACCTTTCTGGGAACGTTCTTACAAAGCAAGATCTTTCATCCATGAACGATTCTTTTTTTGTACAAAAGATCTTTCATCCGACTATCAGGTAAAATATTGAACATGGTTGACTTCTTTTCAGACGATCATGCTCTGTCATTGGTCGGCTAAAACTATAGTTTGTTGTTAAATTTCGATTGACAAATGTTCGTTTTAATTGAAATGGTTCATTTTGATCAGCTTTAGAGTAATGTGTATTGCCACCTTTACTCACAAATAGCAGGTGGAAAAAAAAACATATAAACATAGGTGAAATCCACGTGGTACCAAATTCCTGACTTGAGTTCTTGCCATCAACTGCTTACTTGGACATATACTTCAGTCCCACAGTAGAAGCCAGTTGGTGGAGAAACATGAGTTGGGCTGTTGGAATTTGATACCACATTCACACTAACCATGTTTATAATGCAGTTTTCCTTCTCATTGTATGAATAAACACTTTTACAAAGATCTGTCTGCCGTAGGTGTTATTACACTGGGTCTTCTTTTTATTGTTCCATTGAACAGTGGAGATGAGTGTTGGTATCACTGAAGACAGCACTGATTTCCCATCCACACGTAAGACACTGGGGGTCATTTACTAGGACTTTTTACGCCACTCTTAAAGCTGTATTACGTACATACAGCGATGTAGCAGGCGATTGTCGGGAGGGAAGTGTTCCTTCCCAGCAATCACCTGTTCATTAGTGGAGGAGACCACAATCTGTGCGCTTGGTGTTAAGACAGCTCCAGTCCCTGGCCAACATTTACCCCCTGTTTCCAGGCATACTAGTAAATGTTATTAAATTTGATCCCAGCTATTTTTTTTATCTAACATTGTTGACACCTTTTTTCCCTTTTAATCTCTGATTTTTTTTTCTTTTCTGCTTCTTCTAGATATTTTCTCACTGATCTCTGATTCTAGTGGTGTCATGGTTTACCAGAAGTATGACCAGTTTCTGAAGGAGGTGCTGAAACTGCCAACTGCTGTGTTTGAAGGACCTTCATTTGGTTACACAGAGCAATCTGCAAGATCTTGCTTCTCACAGCAGGTAGAAAAATGCAACGTCCTGATTATCTTGTGTTTTATAAGGCTATGTTCACACTGACATCATGGATTTCATTTTTTTAATGGAAACCATGGAACAGGACTTATATGAACTGACACTAGGTTGGGTTGGGGTGTATTTAACGACATGAATACTGCTGCAGAACTACTTCTCTTGATGTACCCCCAAAAGAACTCTAAACACCAATGTGAACAGAGACTAAGAATTAATATAAAAGCTCTAATAGTCAAATCAAATAATTTTTAGCCATACAAGAAGTTACATTTCATATGCAGTAAATTCCATCGGTCCATATTTTGTTCTAAAACCTGTGAGGAGCACAGCGTCCTTTTACACAGCCTGTTATTGAGTGCCGATAAACAATACAGAATGTCAATCAGCGCTCATTAAAGGGGTTAATGACCTCTCCTCCAGATAGGTTATCAATATCAGATCTCATTGAGTCCAACACTCGCATTAGTCATCTGTTTCAAGCTGCTGTGGCACCAGAAACTATACAGTGCACATAGCTGGAGGCAAACAGATCCATACACTGTGTAGAGGCTGTGCCAGCATACTACATCTCAGCTCTTATTCAAGTGAGTGGGAGCAGAGCTTCAGTACACAGCATTGGTGTAACAAGAAATGACTGGGCCCCACAGAAAATTTTTGAATGGGGCTCCCCCAGCAACTTCTTTGCTTCCCCTACTCCCGTGCAACCCTCACTCCTTTGACTAGTCAAGATCACGCTCTCAGACCAGGCTCGGCAGCCGCTCCGTCTGTTTCTTACATGTTCATACTGTATGTATGTTGTTTCAATGTATATACTGTTACGGTCATTGTATAATAATTTTGAAAGGGCCCTGACAATAAAATCTTTTAGTCCTCCTCCTGGGTGGGCCCGTTTCTGAGGTTGGGCCCCAAAGCAGCCTCTTCCCTTGCTACACCTATAGCTACTCCTCTGGTACACAGTGTACGGAGCCTTCTGCTTCCGCTCCATACACTGCTAAGTTTCGGCATCACAGTAGCTCACGATAGGGTGGTCAGGGTGGGTTTCGGACCCTCACCGATCTGATATTGATGACCTATTCTGATGATAAGCTGTCAATATCTGTAGTCAGAGAACGCCTGTTTACATGTTAGTGTGGGGACAATCATTAACACAATCATTCATCCCCTTACAGTTTTCATTTGCTGGCAGCTCATCCTCTGTTTATAGCTGACAGTGATTTTAAATGTTGTATGAAAGATCAAATCATATGACAAATGAGTGTTGCTTGTTTGGCAGATCACTGGCAGCATGTTTACTCTTGGCAGTGTCCGAGTGACAGCCATTAATGAAGAATGCTGAACAAACAAATCAGTTTCTAATTAGTTAATTGCGTGGCTGTAGGGATATCGCTGAACAGTGGGCAAAACATGGCTGCACTGTGTGGCTGTTGTCCTAAAGGGGTTATTCCAGGATTATTTAAAATAAAAATAGGACATCATATAGTACATGACAGTAGTAATGATCAGTGTGTGTGGAACCACTGTGTCAACCACATGGTTTTACCTTGGGCTAAACCTAAGGACATTATCCTCGTATTCACTATTTAACCCCTATGCAGGGATCTTTTCTTTGCTGCAGGCGAGCCACCAGGCCACTACCTCCTGGAGTAGTCTCGGTGTGATTGACAGCTGGCCCATGGGGTTCAAAGACCCTGTTGCAAAGTACTGAGGATTCAGGCAAAACCCATAGTCAATAACAGTCCAAAGTTGGGGCAGGCAGACTTCGTGCAAATCTGATAAACAGTCCAAAGGTGAGAGCAGGCAGCACATGGTCAGTACTGTGATCAGGAATGGGTCAGGTCAAGCGGCAGAGGGTCAGAACCTGGTAATCAGGAAAAAGTCAGTACATAGACAGACAAGTAGATTATAGCACCATTTTAGAATCTAGCAACCTAGTAAACCTAATCCTCAGGCAGTGAGACGAACAGCACAGCATATATGGAAAAGCTGATTAACACCTTAGAAGCAGCTTCACACAGAACGAAAGGAGAGTTAACCCTTGTAATACTGCAGGATGAGGTGAGGTTCACTGAGGAATATTTCCAATAGACACACAGACTTCCTGCTCGCTTAGTTTAGTCGGACATGTAGCTGGTGGGCTAGTTTGTATGAAGATCCCATGGTTGACTGATCAGCCACAATGTGGCCAGTTATTGTCTTAAAGGGACACTAAACCCTGAAAAACAAGAAAAATAAAACATAACCTGCTAAGGAACGTTTGTGTGTAGTCCTTTCTTCATGAACATTTGGAAACTGCTGCAGAAAGCAGCTAAAGCAGGTCACCAGTAACCTGATCCAGCAGAGAAAAGCCTGCAGGAGTTCACCAGATCTGGCATTGCCGGATACTTCTGTTCACCGCCGGACTCCATAGACTATAATGGGATACGGTGGGATTCTGGCCGTTTTCCAACATGAGCCGTTTCCTGGAAGGGCAAATCTGTCTGGCTGTGCTACTGTATAGAAGATTTGTCACTGGGATTTTAATGAATAGGTCAGTGGCTATACTAATTTTCTACAAAAGTATTCCGATCCAGGTGCTGGTTTTATATTTTTCATTGGACAAGTTGCCCATACGTTGATGATTTTAGACTGTGGTAAAGGCGGATTTTGACTTTTTGCTACGAAGGTATTTTATTTAAATATTCTGCTGTTGTGCCCCTGACACCAGCACTCTCAGCTATGTGAAAGCATTGCAGTCCCAGAAATTGCACAGTTGGCCAGCATTTAAATAATGCTAGGTTTTTAGCTGGGGGCTTGTTTTTATAATGAGCGGACCCATTGAGATCTGCACATTTTTAGATCCATTGCAGGGAGAATATTTTCATTTGAACAGTTCTGTTTAATCATTTATTAAATATTTATTAAAGCAGTTTAATGGTGTTATGGGTAAACAGATCTGCTGAAGTGTACGCAGGATGAAATAAAAACTAAAAAGGCACGTTTCCTGCCTGTGGGTCTACAGATGTGTGTCACTCCTTTATTTTATCATTACGTTGTCTTTTTTTTACCTCTTTTCTCCTGCTGGAATCCGCTACTGATTTTGACAAAAAAAGTATGGAATGGAACATGGACCTCAGATACAGGCATGTAAACTGGCCCTTAAACTGGCCACCTTTCATGATATGACAAATGATGTAATTTTGGTAAAATAAACTAGTTACAGAACCCATTTGTGTAGAGTCTTCTAATGACCTCAAATAAAACAGAAAGTTTTGCACAGAGTCTAACAAACGAGTGATTTATTTTAGGCTTTTATTGTTCTGTTGTATTTCTATTACCAATGTGCTTAACAATACATTATTAAAGGGCATCACGTTTGCACTGCCTGGCGCTGTCAATCAAACTGAAGAGTGCACGGCAGTTGCAGAGAGAGCAGAGCCTCTAGGATTAAGGGCAACGCCCTCATTGCTTCTAGAGGCTCATTTGCATATATTAAAGTATCATTTTTCTCAGCAATGCGGGCACATATGAACATGGTACCAACACAGATGCCTTCAGCTGCCAAGTGCACATACAACAGGTCAGCCAGTTTCATAGGTACAAATCTGCTACAGATGCCCTTTAAGACTCTGTTTTTGACTCTCATGAAAACATTATCATGTGGCCATTTCTAACTCCTAGCCTAGTAGTGTAATAATGGGAAAAACATACACAAGATTTACAGGCTAGAAAAGAGAGGGAAAGGTGAAATGTGTCCTGTCTACCAATATGAAGATGTGACATATCCATCTACTACAGCACAGTTAGAGAATAATCTTGCTCAACATTTCACCAATATGCTTATAACTTGAATATTTTCTCTGGGTATGATCATATTGATTTTTTTTATATTTTTTTCTTAACCCAAACAGAAAAAAGTTAGCTTAAATTCATTCTTGGACACACTTATGTCTGATCCACCACCTCAGTGTCTTGTCTGGTTACCTCTTCTGCATCGACTGGCGAATGTAGAAAATGGTAAGTATGTTGCTTGATTTCTTCTGCAATAAAGTGCAGAATTGCTCTATGCTCTTCTTAGGATAGGCCATCAACATCAGATCAGGGGATCCAACTGAAAAGACCAAAGTCCTCTGGTGGGTGTCCACCCATTTCGTTGCTTACCAGATACAGCGCTGTACAATTTTAGTTGCTGTGCATTCACTTCAATGGAACTGAGCTGTAGTATTAGGCACAGAGGGGACAAAATGTATGGATCTGTGCTTGGTGAACAGTGAAAGGGACATGGCACTCACCTTTTCATTCAGCTGATTGGTTACTTTGTCTCGAAACGCATTTCTGTGTAAATAGTGGGTGCAATTACAGGAAATGGAGATTGCGCTGCTCCCCGTCATTGTACCCTTAAGACAGCATCTGATTTTAATATTTAGGTTTGTAATTTATAAAAAATAAAATCATACTTACCTCATCCATTTGATCGTGAAGAGCGCGCCACCTCTGCCACCATCTTGATTAAAGATCCACCGCGAAATCATATGCTGGAGTTGATGGCTCTGCCCACACCCATAACGTGCCCCCTTTTTAGAAAGTGGTGAGTGTGGCATAAAAAACTCCATTTGCAGTTTTCTGGTGTAGGGGCATGACAAATAAGCCCCACTGACTGTTGTACGGAAGTGAAAGGAAGGTAGTTTGTAGCTTGTATAGTCAGCTGTAACCCCTAAAGCATATTCAGGAGGATCAAAGAGTGTTATGTGAAGGCAGTAGGACAGATTTACTATTGAAAATGCGCCATAAAACTTGTATGCATGCTTTGCATCACATTTACTACACTCTTTTCTAAGCATGTTAAGCCTCATCTGACAAGGGGCGTGGCTTCACAGGAAATGGGTGAGGCTTTGTGGGAAAACAGGAGTGGCCTAAATGCAGCTCTTTGCAGCAAAATGTGCCAAAATTTTGGAGAATTATTGGAGTGAAACTAAACCAATTTATAAGTGGTATAAAGTACACCAACTTATAGGTGCCATAAACTTAGATTAGACCGTGAAACTACTCCAATTTATAGGTGGCATAAGCTTGGACTAGACAGTCTTTTGGTCCACAGACAAATTTTTGGTGCTCAGACAATATTCTGGCGCATTGACCAAATTTTTGGTGCACAAACTTACTTCTAGCGTAAATCTGGGGCAGGATCAGATCACCTGTCCTGTCCTGCGGCCCCTTCAAACGGTTGATTGGTGGGGATGCTAGTAGTTGGACCACCACTGATGTGATGTTGATGACCTATAACATTGAGAGGCCTGTGCTTTTTTTCGGGGGAGAAACAAAGTGACGGTCATTCCCGAATGTGACATGTATCAAATTGGGAATATAGGTGATGGACTACAACAGGGGTGAGCAACCTTTTTTGTACGGAGTGCTGGAAAAAAATCTAAGCTGAAGCGTACAGTGCCATACAAAGTTATAAAACACAAACCTGTGACATAAACCAGGCATTTATTGGCAACATCCTAAAATTCTCAACAACACTGCAAGGACATGCACAGTTTAATGAAGTTTCCAGCTTTTTAGAAAAATTGCCTTCCGGGAAATATATAGATAATAAAGCATATCACTGCTCATCTGAATCTGCTCAAGCGACTAGTATATGGGGGACCCCCCTCCTCCAACCAACCATACACTTAGTGTAGGGACAGTGGGGGAGAGCAGCCCTTACTCATTTTAACTGACTGAGGACTGCCTCCCACCACCACTGTCTGCCATACACTGATGCCCCATAAACTGGTCACCTCCAAAATAATAACAATCAGAGCTCACCCCAATGCACCAATTACATCCAGATCCCACCCCCACCCCCGAAACACACACACACACACACACACACACAGAGTAATCACATTCATACTTACCATCCCCACCTCACATCCCAAAGTAGTTAAAGAACTTGTTCCCCATCCCCCAGCAATTATTTTCAGGCTCACCACTCCCGCCAATCCCCCAAAGTAGTCAGAAAGCTGATTTCCCATCATAACCAGCCTGTAATCCCCCCAGCAATCACATTCAGACTCACCATCCTCCCACCACCCCTTTCTCCCCAAGAATCATATGCTGGCTCACCATCCCCCTACCTTCACCTCCCAAGTAGTCAGAAAGTTTGCTCCCCATCATCTTCCAAGCAATCAAATGCAGGCTCACCATCCCCTACTCCAAAGTAGTCAGAAAGTTGGTTCCTTATCATTCCCCCAGCAATTACATGCAAGCTCACCACCCTCCCCCCACCCCCAAACTAGTCACAGTGTTCGTTCCCCATTTCACCATCCTCCTCCCAACCCACATACTAGTCATCATGCTTGTTCTCCCATTTTCCCGAGTTCAACATCCTCTCCCCCAACCCTGAACTAGTTAGTGCTGTATATGATTTCAGCATGACTTTGTTTGGAGAGGGGAGAAGGGGCATCTAAATCAATTTTGGGCTCTGGTCAGGGGTCTAAATTGATTTTTGGACCTGTGTGGATCTGTCAATTTGAATTTGTGTGAGGGGTAATTTATTAAGGAAACTGCTCTGGAGTGTGAATTAATTTAGGGGTTCTCTCCTGCCTGCAAACTAGTCACAGTGCTCATTACCCCATTTAACCATACTCCTCCCTGCCAAACTGGTCGCCATGCACCTTTGCTTATTTCACCTTCCTCCTCCCACCCCCAAACTAGTAAAAGAGCTTGTTCCCCTATGTCCCCAAGCTCACCATGCTCTCCCCATCCCCAGTCCATTCACATACCTTTATGTGGCAGTACTGAGGAGGAGCATTGCAGCGAGGTAGCAGAATCTCACGCTCTGCTATCTTTCCTCTGTGCAGGCCGGGGCAGGAAGTGTGAGGGACGGGTCTAGAAGATGCATCATGTGTTGCGTGTCTGAAGGTTTTTTTCATTAGTTTTCATTAATATACAGCACAGCGGCTGAGCAAGTAACAAATGGCGACAAGACTGAAAAGTTTTTTGTCAGCTAGCATTCCAGCAAAATACGGTCTGTGCGCCACCTCTGGCATACGTGCTGCAGGTTGCCGACCCCTGGACTACAATATAGATTAGGTCTAACTAGAGCCCTCTTAACCTCTTTCTTATAAGTTTTAATCGTGAAATATTCTCTTTACAGTCTTCCACCCCGTCGAGTGTTCCTATTGCCACAGTGAGAGTATGATGGGTTTCCGCTATCGCTGCCAGCAGTGTCACAATTACCAGCTCTGTCAGGACTGCTTCTGGAGGGGGCATGCCAGTGGTTCCCATAGCAACCAACACCAAATGAAAGAGTATACGTCATGGGTAAGAGAAGGTTCACTGGGTTCTGCAGCTGCACCGCACAAGAAGCACACACAAGAGTGGACTAACCACCAAGGATAGGGCAGGGCAGACAATGAATTTGGTCAGAGAGGGGGATTAGTAGATTGATTTCGATTCTGGAAGGACCTAGTTTATAACTGGCACATGTGTAAGCACTTATCGCGGCATAGTGTGTGCACTTGGACTATGCTGGTAGAGCTGGTGCTGCAGACTGGACTAGAAGAACTATGAGTTGCTTTCAGGTATTTTCATTCTCATTCTTATATTGTTCTGTATACTGTACATGTTTGTATTGAATATAAAAGCCATGCAGCAGTGGATATTGAATATCGTCTGTACTGATCGCTGCTGATCACTGGTATAAATCAAACTGAGTTCATACATAGAATATATAAATGTACATGTAACTTATAAGACCTATAAAAGATGCCATATGTAATCTGTGTACATTAAAGTGACATTGAGTGTTCAGCAGACTCTGCAGCTAATAATAAGTGTTATATCTCACACCAAGTGCTTTATTCGTATCACTACTGCTCACCACTTCTTTATAATGTCCTGAGTGGTGATTTTGTGAATAAGAGTTAGGGAGAGGAATTGCTGTCTCTATGTGTAGTCTATGGGGCGACATCATCATCAATTCAGGGACAACTGAGAATTAGGACGAGTTCACATTACTGGTTTGTTCTCTGTTCTTCTGATCAGAAGAAGAAAAAAGCAGATCTTTTATTTTAAGCACGTGTTGTGCTCATTTTACATCAGTTTTTGTAATTTCCATCAGAGATCCGTTATTTTAGAGGGAAGAAAAAGTCATGCATGCACACAACGGATGCTCAAAATAAAGGATCGTTTTGTTTTTTTTGTTTTTGTTTTTTTCTGTTCTGACGGATCAGAAGAAAACAAAATGATGATGTGAACCCGACCTTAGATATGCATTGTGGAATGGAGAAAACTGCTAAAATGCCAAATAAAGATCATATAATGGTCAGATATAATGGTGTCACTCATGTATTCACACCTGGCAGCTTGTTCTGAAAAGATATTTGATACCACAGATGTGCCTTAAATAGGTTTATTAGCATGATTAAGTCAGTATAAGGCTGGGTTCTCATCATGCCCCTACGTTTAGCTTGTGCGTCAGAAAAATCTCCAGGCCAAAACTATCCTTTTATTATCTCTCTGCCTGGTATACGTCAGTATACTGCAAAAAAAAAAGTTGTTCATCTCTTCCGTTTAAAAACACTGCATTTTCACACAGCCGCCACTACGGGGAGCTCAGTGCAAAGAGATTATCACAACTTCTATGATGGTTTTATTAATTCCTATTTACTGAGCTCCCCCTAGTGGTGGCTGCAGACAGCCAGTAAGCTTTTTATTAAAAGGGAGGCAGATGTATTGCTGTATTAATACGTTTTCAGGTTTGAATACATTGAGAAATATAGTGTTCAGAATGAGGGCCAAATATTTGAAGCATGTGTTCCACTTTTTCTGGCATAAAAGACGGCTAAAGTCAACTCTCTTGTGAGTACAATTTGTATTTAGCTAAAATTTCTTCCACTTGATTAAAAAAGTGAACTAGTGTGAAACATCGTGCGTTTCGCATGTTCTGCATAACCTGGGAGCAATTGACGCATGTCAACCGGGAAACTAGGTGCAGTGGGCCCATACCAAGTTTTGCTATTGTATGCCTATACAGTAGGATACATTAGAACCTTTCGTCAGGTGTGCATTTTGAGACCTCCAGACATATACTTCATGATCTGAATAGAGCCTAAGAAGTACTGTAGGAAATTTATACTAATAGTCCTCGTACACTGTTGGTACCTGTACTTGTCCCACTGCTGTGGAAAAAAACTACTTAGAATGCAACTTCTAATTAAAGAAAATGATATATTCATTATGTGTGTTTGCTATTCACAGAAATCTCCTGCAAAGAAGCTCACTAATGCACTAAGCAAGTCTTTAAGCTGTGCTTCCAGCCGTGAACCTCTGCATCCTATGTTTCCCGATCAGCCTGAAAAGCCTTTAAACCTGGCTCATATTGTGTAAGTAGTATACTCACCTATATAGAACCTACTGTAAATGTCTGTAAGGACCAAAGAGTCTTTAGGTTGCTGTGAATTACATGTTAGCCTTGGGCATGAAAACAAATGCAAATCCTTTGTATCCCTTATCTTTGATGCAGCTGAGCAACATGCTCAAGGTCAGAATTCTGATGTGAATTAAATGCCTTAGTGATAATAACCATGTATAATAGATAATATTATGTTGGCTTTGAGTATATACACTAATGTACAAAGTATAATAACCTTACTATTAGTAAACTCAATTTATCATGTAAAAGAACTAATTGCTATTTATTAGTCAATGCAAGGGAAGTTGCCACATTTTTACTTTAAACCCAATCAGTAAAACCACAGGGAAATGTCTCCTAGGGCATCTAGAACACTGGCCATACTGAAATTCTTGACAGGAAAATGAGAAAAAAATATTTTTTCATCAGCCCACTCAGACCCCCATCAGATCTCGGATCAGCCCACTCAGACCCCCAATCAGCCCTCAGTGTTATACCCCATCAGACATCAGATTAAAATAAAAAACCTCATCTTACCTCTTCTGCCCTGCAGCTTCTCTCCACCTCCGGCAGAAGTCGCGCTCCCTGTCTTCCTGGCCTGCGCTGCTCTGTCTCTGTCACCTGACTGCTTGCAGCGTCAGGTCATAGTGCGCACACTACGTTCTGACGCTGTACGCTGTCAGGACAGTGAAGCGCCAGCCAGGAAGACGGGGAGGGTGATTATCACAAGCGATTGCAGCGCTTTGCTCCGTGCACCTAATACATACTAATAAGTGCTTCCATAATGGAAGCACTCCCTAGTATTCGCTTTATAAGATGCCCAGCCATTTTCCCCCCACTTTTGGAGAAAAAAGGGAATCTTATAAAGTGAAAAATACGGTAGTTTGTATGAAATTATACTTTTTGTACTGATACTATTCAACTCTTCCTTCAAAAGTATTATGCATATTTACACTTGCAGTCAGATTAAGACGATTTTCTGGGCGTAGAATATTGATGACCTATTTTCAGGTCTGTTCAAACAGCTGATCAGCTGGGGTGCTGGGTGTTGGACCCCCACTGATCAGATATTGATGACCTATCTTGATGATGAGTCATCAATATTCTTCTCCTGAAAAATACTTTTAAAGGGAGTCTTTTACCTGTTTTTCACCAATATAACTAAGAGCACTGCTCCACATCCCAGACATACCTGTGTGCACTTTGTGTCTGTATTACATGTCCAGGAAAAGCAGCTTTCTCTCCCGACTGGATTTCTAACAGCTATATCGTCTGATATACTGCATATAATGCTGTGATTTTGGTATCATTTGAAATCTTGGCATGTCCACTTTCAAAAAAAGGTCAGAACCATTTTTCTATCTGCTACCAATCCCAAGATATGAGCAGCTAAAGCAGCCCTCCCCTCTTTAGTCTGCTTTGCTTTGGGCACTTGGGAGCTTTTTAAACCTAACTTAGTCGTGAAACCCACTTTATACACAGCTTTGACTTCCTAATATACTTTATTTACTTACAATGTATGTATCTCCAGATCCAAACTGTAAATCGCCTGATGCTGTCTACTGCTCCACACAGCACTTCCACTAACATCAGAACCATTGATGAATTCTTCTTTCTTCTAGTCCAGACAGAGGCTCCAGCCCTGGAGAATGTGCAGACAGCGCTATAGACCCTTTCATATGACCATATGCAACAAGACTGGGGGCTGGATGCCCTTATCACCCACTTGCCCATATAAATCAGTTAGGCATTGACACACTCCGAGTCTACAGACTTGACATTGGCAGGGGTGCTGCGTGGACCAGTGGACTGGGTCACATGAGTTTGGATTTTCCAGCTACAGTAAATTAAGGGGGTCATTCATCAGTTGCGCCGCTATCTGCGACTTCGCCCCATTCATGTCAGGTCTAAAATTGTGGCGTGGGCGGGGAAGGGGACAATATGGCAGGCCTGTCCTATTAATCATGGCTTAGGCATAGAAAATGGTCTGAATGTAAGATGGCTTGGAAGCTGCCTTACATTTAGAACTGGCGCTGGATGCACTGAAGTTATGGAGAGGCCGACACCTCTTCATAACTTCGGCAGATCCACCGTCAGCACAGGGCCTTTATTAAGACTGGCGTCTAAAACGCTGGTCTTAAAGGGGTTCTCCAGGAATTAAGAAAATGAAAATACTTAAATAATACTTTATTATAAATATATTCCCAAATACCTTTCATTAGTTATAATGGCTTGTTTTGTCTGGGGAGCAATCATTAGTATAAACAAAATGGCCACTGTCCTATTAGTATACACAAAACCTGTCCTAATAACACAGCAGGACAAGTTACTTCACAACATTGAGCTAAAGAGCTGCCTCATCCTCCTCTCTCTGCTCTACTTGTCAGGGATTATGATCCTGAATACAGTTTAATATGAGCTTCAGCTGAATATCTATAGGAATGGAGTTCATGAGGAGACATGAAGTACAGAGAGGAGGTGGAGATGTGAGTAATGAGCAGCAGCATTTGTATGAAGTCTCCATTACCACAGTCTGTCCTGTTCATCCTCTCTGTACTTCATGTCTCCTCATGAGCTCCTTTCCTTCAGAGATTCTGCTGAAGATCTTATTATCTGTATTCGGGATCATAATCCCTGACAAGTAGAGCAGAGAGGAGGATGAGGCAGCTCTTTAGCTCAGTGTTGTGAAGTAATTTGTCCTCCTGTGTGATTAGGACAGGTTTTGTATCTACTAATAGGACGGCGGCCATTTTATTTCTCCTAATGATTACTAACGAGAGAAAACGAACCAATATAGCTAATGAAAGGTATTTGGGAATATATTTATAATAAAGTAATATTTAGGTATTTTTATTTTCTTAATTCCCGGAGAACCCCTTTAATAAATGTGCTACTAAGTATTTTAGAAAGTTAGCTGTGTACAAAGTAAATTTTATGACTATAAGTTAGTTTTGCCCAGAAAACCATAAATATTGAAAAACAACACCTAAGCTGGTGCGTAAATACTCGTTACCAGGTATAGTAAGTAAATCTCAAAAGGTAACTACCTATGTGTGTATGATTACATTAAAACATAACCTTTAATATGGATATTTTAGAAAAATAGAGATATAGATAGTCAAAAGTTGGTTCCCTTATATATAAAATAAAACTAATAAGCCGTACACTCAAGTACCCTAGATGCACAAGGGATACTGACAACTCAGTTAAAGGCAGAGCAACACCATGCCCTCAAACCTTGAACCAATAGTTAGTAGTGCTCGGCGGCACCAAATCAAAGATGAATAACCCAACGGTCCTACCACATCCGTGCAGGTGAAGTCGATAATTCTTTGTTTGGCCTTAAGCTCTCAGGTGATCCGGTGTGGGTAGATCAGGATAATGGTGCAGAAGTGAACTATCACCATCCCTAGAAATCCCTAAACGGGGGTGCTACCATGGCCCTGATGAAACCTAACCATGGAGCACTCGCCCCGACAGGGGCGACCCCATCCAGAACCTGTCCCTCCAATAGGAAACCCTGGAATGCCCTATGTTAATTTCCCTACATGCACGTTTCACACACGGAGATGCTCATCAGGGGAGATAAACTCAATAGGGTACTGAATGGTCCAGTAAACGGGAAGCATCCAGGAAAATGCCGAGGCGACTTAGGATGGAACTGATGGTGTCCAACCTGAGGTTAGGAGCAGCTCTGGTAAGGACTGATGGTGTCCGAACCAGAGTGTGGGGCTCCCAAGGGGCTAGTGGACGGATAATGTCAGCACTTTGAGGGCATGGTGTTGCTCTGCCTTTAACTGAGTTGTCAGTATCCCTTGTGCATCTAGGGTACTTGAGTGTACGGCTTATTAGTTTTATTTTATATATAAGGGAACCAACTTTTGACTATCTATATCTCTATTTTTCTAAAATATCCATATTAAAGGTTATGTTTTAATGTAATCATACACACATAGGTAGTTACCTTTTGAGATTTACTTGCCCAGAAAACCATTTAAAAATGTAATGGGCTATTAATCTGGCTTTGGAATTAATTCCTTCCACTTTTTTATTCATACAACTTATGTCTATATTCAGCGCAGAGAACACCAAAGTCTCTCTCTAAAACAGAGACCCACCATCACACAATGTTTCATTTAACTGCATGGCCGTCCATGTAATGCAAGGACAACTCAAGTTGGCCAGAACGGAAGCCGCACATAGAAGGAGCTTCCATATGGGTGACCACCATTTATCAGATCCATATTTCCCAACAGGGCTATGGATAGAGGTTGTCATCATGAGACACCCTTATATTGGATTTGTGGCTAAAAAGTACTTAGGTTAAAAGGTGATAATAGATAATATTGATGTTGTGGAGGAAAGAATTATTGTAGCTACACCACTGTCTAGTCTGTCCCACTTCTGAGATCTCCCCCTGCTGGGAAAACCTGGCTTTCCTGACCGGATTTACCCCAGGTGAGGCACCCACAGACTGAATGGCGAGATGGTATTCCATTCAAGCCAATGAGAATCATGGAAAGAGCCACGCACGCTTGGGAGGTGTCAGGCATGTATGTCTTTAAATACCTTGCAGAGAATCATTAATTTGCCATCACATTGCATTAATTATAGCAACATTGTAGATCGTAAGCTTGTATTGTTAGAGCTCTCCTGCTGCACGGTGTATCTTCATATTTGGTACAAACTGTGCCATTGTTCTTTGTATGTTCTACATGTATCACCTGTTAATCTGTTTTACAATGTACATGTAAGATGAGCTACATATACCGTGTTTCCCCGAAAATAAGACCTATCCCTAAAATAAGCCCTAGTGCTATTTTGCCTTGTTTTTGGAGTAGGCCTAAAATATAAGCCCTACTCCAAAAATAAGCCCTATCTACGTTACTGTATAAAGTGAATACAAGTGAGCGCTTCCATTATGGAAGCGCTCCCTTGTATATTTTCGCTGCCGGCACCCTATCAGACCTCAGATCAGCGTGCCCCCATCAGACCTCAGACCAGCCCACCCTGCCCCATAGTAATAAAATAAAAAACTCCTGCGCCGCGGCTCCGCTCCGGGTCCAGCGCTCCACAGGCTTCCAGGGCGGGCGCTGCACTGTCCTGACCGCGTACAGCGTCAGGACGTAGTGCGCACACTATGACCTGACGCTGCACGCAGTCAGGTGACAGTGCAGTGCTGATCTTAGAAGCCAGAGGAGCACCCGGAGCGGAGCCGTGGCGAAGGACAGGTAAGAGGAGTTTTTTATTTTATTGTTATGGGGCTGGGTGGGCTGGTCTGAGGTCTGATGGGGGCACGCTGATCTGAGGTCTGAAGGGGGCACAGTGGGCTGATCGGGGGTCTGATGGGGGCATGCTGATCTGAGGTCTGAAGGGGGCACAGTGGGCTGATCGGGGGTCTGATGGGGGCACGCTTTAAACCGTGTTTCCCTGAAAATAAGACCTATCCCAAAAATAAGCCCTAACGCTTTTTTTGGAGGAAAAAAAAATAAGACACTGTCTTATTTTTGGTGAAACACGGTAAATACCACTAGCCAAATTTGCTGTGTATAACTAAATTACTCAATATGTCATATATACCTAAAATTCTGTACTCTCTGTTCCTTTCTGGCATCAAAAGGGACACTTGGTGAGTATTCACACCTGCCACCATTCTAGCTAAAGATCACCCCCACAGTTTTCATTAGTGAATAGATTGCATTATGTTTAGTCTCCATTGACATTTATACTCCTGCTTTCATATTCCGTGAGGACCATTGTACAATGTATGAAATGTACATCCATTATTCCTACATGTTTTCATCCAAACATGGCACGTTATTGAAATATCAAAAGAATGTTGTTTTTTGAATTTCTTTGAATATCTTCGGGTACAAAATGAATTCAGTTGGAAATAGTATTTTCTAGGCTAAAGAGGAGCTGTAACCTCTCCTGACATGTTGCTGTTAGCAACTACTTGCATTCTTCATGTAATAACAATTCTGGAGCATCTATTCCTATGACTCTATGTTGTGTCTTTCCTTCGTTATTCCTGCTAGATCCAGATGGGTGATTACAGTTGGTGGGTTGTCCCTGCACAGTCTAACATTACCTAATTGTCGCTGCCAGTGTCCAACTGTGCAGGGACCACACACACCCACACCCATCTACCCATCAGAACCTTCATTGCAAACTTCTACTAATTAATTAATTCACAACTTCTAGTAGGAATTGCTCATCATAGCTTTGTAAGACTAGATGTTGTTACATTGGGAATGCAAGGCCCTTTTTAAAGAAGAACTCCCACAAAAATTTTTATTCCATGTCCTGCTAGAAATGTACATGATGTAATCTGTAGTGAATGTCATTTTCTTACCAGTGGCTGTATTTGTGAGTTATATCTCCCAGATGTTTCTCATCTGTGTCATGTGACCAGCAATCAGACCCACCAACTCACACAGCATCTTATGTGTGGACAGGAAGTCTATTTCTCTGTGTATTCCTATGGGAGCCTCACTCTGAGTCTCATAGGAATGAATAGAGCAGTAACTGGCTTCCTGTCCTAGGTCAGTTGGAGTTCAGGGAGTTGGTCACATGACCCAGCTACAATTAGAATAGAGGGGATAAGGCCTCTTTCACATTAGCGGCAGCACAGATCTGGCAGGTGAAGGGTGCGCCGGATCCGTGCTGCCGCAGGGACATGTGTGGGGCCGGAACCGCGCTCCGGCCCCACACATTTCACACAGTACAGACACACACACACACACACAGACATAGACACATACAAATACACATACATACTTACATGCTCCCAGCAGGTCTCCACAGCGCAGGAGGAGCAGGACGGCGTGCACATAGGACGATTCCCCACAGCGCCCTCTGCTGGGTGGCAGGTGGAATCGTCCTATGTGCGCGCCGTCCTGCTCCTCCTGCGCTGTGGAGACCTGCCGGGAGCATGTAAGTATGTATGTGTATTTGTATGTGTGTATGTGTGTATGTATGTATGTGTGCAAGTGACGGATCCGTCATGAACTCCATTGAAAGTCAATGGAGGACGGATCCGTTCACCATTGTGTCACACCAAACGGATCCGTCCCCATTGACTTCCATTGGGGGTAATTCTGGATCCGTCTTGGTGTGGATAAACAGTACGGAGAGCAAACCGCAGCATGCTTTTAGGAGCATTCCGTTGTCTTCAGTTCAGTTTTGCCCCCATTGACAATGAATGGGGACAAAACTGAAGCGTTTTATTCCGGTATTGAGCCCCTATGACGGAACTCAATACCGGAATTATAAAACGCTAGTATGAAAGTAGCCTAACTCAGAATTACAGTCTTTGATGAGAAGATTGCATTCACTATAGATTATATCATGTACCTTTCTAACAGGTCAGAGAATAAAATTTTTTGCGGGAGTTCTTCTTTAAGGGAGTCTTTCACCTGTTTTTCACCAATATAACTAAGGGCACTGCCCCACAGAAGATTGCAGACACATCCCAGACATACCTTGTGCACTGTGTGTCTATATTACATGTCCAGGAAAAGCACTTTTATCCTGCAGGAAAACAGCTCCCAAGTGCCCAGCTCTGATGCTGCAAGTGCCCAAAGCAAACCAGACTGAAGAGGGGAGGGCTGCTTTAGCTGCTCATATCTTGGGATTGGTAGCAGATAGAAAGCTGACATTCACAGCTTTCAAATGATACCAAAGATATAGCTGTTATAAATTGAGTCGTGAGAGAAAGCTGTTTTTAGTTTCACTTTCAGCTGGGCACTTGGGAGCTGTTTTCCAGCAGAATAAAAGTGCTTTTTCTGGACATGGAATACAAATACAAAGTGCACACAGGTATGTCTGGGATGTGTTTGCAATCTTTTGTGGGGCACTGCTGTTTGTTATATAGGTGAAAAACAGGTGAAAGACTCCCTTTAATCTCAATTATTAAACCTCGGCACTCAATATTTTTCTTACTCACACGAAAATGTTATTATTCTGATGCTGAGTTTTGTGGTGAGGATGCAGGAAAGGTTTTCTTTTGATTACTCTTACATGAACGCCATATTTGTGCAGATGTGACTGAACAGTAGAACAATGTACCACAACTCCAGAGGCAGCTAAATCTTACTGAAGGTCTTTTACAGTCAAGCGGGGGTTCTGATTTGCATTTCTAGCAATCCTACGAGCAGTTGTCTCTGAAATTGTCTCTTGATCTTCACAGTTTCTGTTAATTGCCATTTCTTAATTACATTTTGAACTGAGGAAATGCCAATTTGAAAAGCTTTGCGGTCTTCTTATAGACTTCTGCTTTGTGAGCCTCAACCATTTTCATTTTCAGTTGTCTAGAAGAACCCATGTCTGCTTTTTTGGGACCAGGTTAAAGGAGTGTGGGTATTTTTAAAGCTTTAAAAATTTGCATCACCTGGTCTTTTCTAACGATGATTGTGAACAAGCCTTAACCCTAAGAGGCTATTTAAAGGGGTTCTCCGAGAATTAAGAAAATGAAAATATGTAAATATTGCTTTATTATAAATACATTCACAAATACCTTTCATTAGTTATAATGGCTCGTTTTGTCTAGGGAGCAATCATTAGGAGAAATAAAATGGACGCTGTCCTATTAGTACACATAAAACCTGTCCTAATCAGACAGGAGGACAAGTTACTTAACAACACTGACGTAAAGAGCTGCCTCATCCTCCTCTCTGCTCTACCTATCAGGGATTATGAATACAGCTGATAAGATCTTCAGCTGACTCTGTGTAGGAATGTTCAAGAGGAGACATGAAGTACAGAGAGGATGGACTGGACAAACTGTGGTAATGTGGGACTGTGGTAACGGAGACTGCATACAAGTGCTGCTGCTCAATAGCCACATCTGCTCATGAACTCCATTCCTACAGAGATTCAGCTAAAGATCTTATCATCTGTATTCGGGATCATAATTCCTGACAAGTAGCTCTTTACCTCAGTGTTGTGAAGTAATTTGTCCTCCTGTGTGACTAGGACAGGTTTTGTGTCTACTAATAGGACAGCGGCCATTTTGTTTCTCCTAATGATTGCTCTTTAGACAAAATGAGCCATTATAACTAATGTAAGGTATTTGGGAATATATTTATAATGAAGTAATATTTAAGTATTTTTATTTTATTAATTCCCGGAAAACCCCTGAGACCTCGGTCAACGTTAACTGAGCACTCAAATCTTCTTGAGTTATCATACCTTTGTAAGGTACTCCTTTCCTTTGTTCACTCTAAAATTGTACAAATTCAAAATAATACACTGATATTGCTTAAAATGTTGAAAAGTGTGTTTCGTCTTTAACTTTATGCCTTTTGGAGAACATTTCATCGTTAATTCGCTTAACTGTTCACAGTAACACTAATTTTGACCAGGGGCGCCCAAACTTTTGCATGCCACTGTAGCTGAGGAAGATCTGTACAGACCAAACCCTTCAATTTATATGAGGATTCCTGGCTAACATTATCAAGCTTTTGTTCGGACTTTATGAAATTTACATGCTACAATAAAACTTTCGTGTGAATAATAAAAATATTGAGTGTCTTAGTATAATCCTTACTATTTGGAGTGCAGGCATCAATTTATTGATTTAGGTCCCCTTTAATAATTATATTAGCTATTAAAACATTATTGCATGTAGAAGATTAAGAAATGGCATTAAAACATTTTTTCTTACACAAACACATAGATTTATTAGTCTAAGCGGACCTTCATAGGCAAGATGTCAAATATTCCAAACATTCACCCCTTAGATACATTATAGTACCTGAGCATTTGTACGCCAGCCCTGTTATACCACATATTTTATAAAGAGCCGCTTACCTTCACAGAGCTCTGCGGACACCAGAAAGCAGAAGCTGCCTATCCAATTTAATATGGAGGTAGCGCATAGTTGTTTTCCTTATGTGGACTGGTTATTTCAGCTTGCATTCTCTCATTGAATGTCTTGCATTGAAGAATTATATCATGTTATGTGTGTTGTGCAACAAGCTGTGAATCTAAAGATTTACTTTTCTTGTAGGCCTCCAAGACCAGTTACCAGCATGAATGACACTATATTTTCTCACTCCGTTCCCTCAGGAAGCCCTTTCACCAACAAAATGTAAGTATAAAAGTCACATACATTTATAAAGCAAAGTGTAGAATATGATCATTGTATAGCCAGTGAATAGTGGATACCATATACTGTAGGTGTACATTGGTTTGGGAATGGGATGTTCTCTTCGTTGTTTGTGGGATCTTAATGTGCTCTTTACAGCACTATATAAGTATGTCCATCCATTGTATATTGCAATCAACCGTAGAAGACAAGAACATTCAATCTTAACACCAAAGCTAAAAATGCAGACTATACTACATTGCACTGATGCAAGCTGCATGGTTTTGCTTCTGGTTTGAGGCCAGCGGGCTCTAATAAATTTCCAGTTTGCATTCTGGTTGTGTTTTATGAAGCTGTGGTACTATTGGGAGTCTTTGGATCCACAAAACTAACTACTTGTGATGTTGCCTTGTGACATAACTATGGACTCCACTGTTTGACTCATTCAGGTTACCTGACAATGTAAGTGTAACTAGTGCCACCACTGATGAACACTCTCTGATAAAGATGTATGTGTGTCAGCTGCAGAACATGCCACGGTCAGTATGAGAGAACTAAACCACTAACTGTGTTAGCTCACTAGGCTGTACACTAAACCATTAGCTTCCTGGTGCTGCTAGATGCTTCTAGATAAGCCAGAGGTGGCAGCTAATGCTAACATAGGCTGCATGCTGTGTCTTCTATAGTGACAAAATTGTATGTCACCAGTGACTCTTCTGAAAACAGGTTATGAGTGTCGTCAAAGTGAAGATTTTTGGGTTTGAATCTTGTATTTCCTAGTAGCATAATTTAACAAGGTTTTCCAGGATCAACGTATCAGATCATCAGAGGTTTGACTCTTTGCACCCCCTGATCAGCTGTTAGAAGTCAATGCTTGTGCCAGTGCTGCTATCCCTATAATGTCTGCCTGCCCAGTAGCAAGGGGGCAGGTTGTTGCGGTTTACTCCTGCTCACTTGAATAGGATGCTTTATGTCCTGTATGCAAGTAGATAAACCGAAATTGAAGTGACTGCAGCACTGGCACAAGATTCCATCATCCCTTAAAACAGCCGATCGGCGGGGATAACGAGAGTTATATACTGATCCAGTAAAACCCCTTTAAAGGGGTTGTCCAACTTTCCAGTGTTTTTAAATAATACCACCCAGTGGGATCTGTCAAGAAAAGCATACTTACCTGCTCTCCGACTGTCAGTTCCAGCTCCATGAGTCCACCGCTGTCTTCACCATACTTTGGTCCCTGCATGTAAACTTTCGGCAAGGCCAATGACTGTAAGTAGCTTCCCTTGACTGGTCCACTCGGGTGGATTGGGGGTGGTTTATTTAAAAATAAAAAAAAGTGAAAGTTGGCCAATCCCTTTAAGATGCTGTCAAGATTTTTCATTTATGTTATCATGTTATCATTTCCATCATGAGTCTTATAAATCCTGAAACAGATATATGCAATATGGCTTTGTACTCAGTCTTAATTTACTATAAACCAGCAGCTCTGGATGAATAATTGGCTCAAGATTAAAAGGAATCAGTTGCAAAACTGCTCAGTTTTCTGTTTGATGGGACATAAAAGGAGCTATTGTATATACTGTTTCAAATATGGTTAGAAAATGTTTAGGGCATGCAGACACGTGGATACATGTGTCCAGTGTTTAATTGATCTCACATTGCATCTGAGATTGATGGGAAGGAGCCAATACAGACTCAGTACTGTCAGTGTGTTCGGTGACGTCACCGGCTGTAATGGGCTGGCTTTAGCGCTGCCCTAGCTGTTTAATTGGCTAGGGCAGCGCTAAAGCCCGCCCATCAGCGCCAGTGACGTCACCGGGCTCACTGCTGGGCGGAAGCCTCTGCCCCGCAGAGCCCGGTTTGTCACCGGAACAGGGCTACATGCCTTTGCCCTGCGCTAATTAGCGCAGGGCAAAGGAGGGCATCGGAGCATAGGATGCTAACATAAAGATATTTTAGATCTTAATGGAAGGGGTTCTCCAGGAAAGATTTAAAATGACCATCAACATCCTGTCCTAGTGTGTGGGCAGAACTGGTTGTCACCACTTGCAAACCTGCCAAGGGTGGTGATGGGGAAGTGCCTCCCTACACACTGCACTCTGACATTTGCATAAATTACACATTGGTGAGCGTTCCTGTCAGGCTGCTCAGCCATGAAGGCATATCATAGGCAGGATCACATAATTACCATCTGTTGTAGTGTGTCGTGATGCCCTGTCCTCTCACCTCCCTAGGCAGCTCTGCAAGTGGTGGCAACCAGTCCTGTCCACACACTAGGACAGATTGCTGGTGGCCATTTTAAATCATTGCGGAGAACCCCTTTAAAGTATGTATGAGCGTAATTATGTAATGCTGACCATGCTCAGCTTCCTAGTGGTATGCCAAACCATTCTCGTGAATAATTCTGCCAAAAACGAGGCAGACTAAATTGGCAATTTGGCCACACAAAGGGGGAGGGGGTATACATTTACCACATTTTCAGCAAATTACCTTATGATGTAAAAAGAATTCCTAAAGCAATGCGTGATCAGATATGCTGTAAATCTGCAGAGAGAGAGGGGCTGAAAAATCCAACTCACCACCCTTTTTTACAATTGTTAATATTTTTATTTTAGATTGACCTGATTGGGCTGACTTTTGACCTACGTTTATGGCCAGTTTACAGGAGCCATAGACTGAACAAAATCCTGTCTCTGCATGCTCGCTGTTAAAGGGGTTATCCCATGATTAATGTAAAAAATTAAAATCAGACATCATATAGTACATGACAGTCTCTTTCTAACAAAACTAGAACCAGTCCTGTACCTCACATGGATCCAGAGATCTTCACATTAATTGCTGTGCTAGATTTATATCAATTTGGCAGGGGAGTGTCTTTTCTGCTGCAGCTCAGGGGGCGTGTCCATTCTCTGCCTATCACAGCTCAGGAGGCAGTTGAAGAATGAAACTGAGCATGTGCGGCCATCTCAGTGAGCCGGACAAAGAAATAAGAATAAGAGCAAAGAGCAGGTGGCGCTATACAGATACATTTTATTGAATAACTCAGTGGCTATGCTAAATGTTTAATAACATGCCATTACAAAAGTATTCAGATCAAGGAGCTGGTTTGAAAAAACACAGACTTTATTATACAGAATATTAAAAGTAATATAAAAGAGACAGAATTAAAGGGGAACGAACCAATCAGTATTTAAAAATACCCCTACCACACAGCCACATTCAACTTTCAGGGATGGTCGAGAGCAACAGGCAGTTCAAAAATAGAGGAGAGGAATTTTGAATGTGGAGAAATAAAAAACATGAAATTGCAAACATTTGCTGATAAATATTCCAGTGTGAAATGTAACACTTGTATTATACCATCCAAATAAGCATTGTTTGGTGGTAAATCTAGGATAGGTCTGCAACTATGTCAATTGCCAATGCATATGGTCATAACAACAGTGTTTTGGTCAGTGATTTCCATCAGTGATTTTTGAGCCAAAATCAGGTGCAGCTCTAAACACAGAACAAGTGCAGATCTTTCCTTTATACCTTATGTCTGTGGAGGCTCTAAAGAGAAAAGATGGATAACATGGATTATGAACTTTTACATGTGTAATATGATTTTTGTTTTTTATGTATGGATCAACGCAGAGTTCTTAAAAAAAAAAAAAAAAAAAAAAAATAAGAGGCCTCAGAATTGCTAGTTTGTGGGGAATGCAAGTACTCTATTTAAACAGACATGTTTGAATTTATTTGTATTAGAGGGTGGAGTGTATTAGGTTTCCTATCCATTTCAAGAGGAGAATCCTCAGGGCAAATTGATACACCATGTTATGCATAGTGCCGGACCGTAGGGGGCCCGGGGCAGTGCATGACACAGAAACACCAAATAGAGAGTTCTTTTGTCATGCATTGCCTCTTCTGGTCCTTTACTAGATATAACACAGTGCTATGTGTGTTACAGAGACAACTCCTTGTCATTAAGAGTAAATCTATTTAGTTTTGAGGATACTAATTTTGTTTTGCATCCTGGCTTAAGCTGGCCCTAGGTTAGTGTGGATGGTTGTACAGTGCCACAGTGGAACACTGCAAATAGTTAATTATTGCTCAAAAGGGTTAATGTATTTTCAAAAAAGTGATTCCAAGAGTTTTATATAGGTAGCACTATTTAGTTTATTGTGCCCTACTCAGCAGAAGGAAGGCTGGACCTTCCCCCTCTTAGGGACGAGCAGTGTAGTAATTGCATCAGCCAGTGAGTCTGGCCTAAGCAGCAGAAATGTAAGGAGCTTTATGGTTCTGTGCAGTGTAAGGCCTACTACAAGGGGCTGTCCATCCCTACATGCTGAAAACAATTGCCAAATTCCTAGGAGAAAGAGAAAATACATTTCCAGACTGTTTATGATCACAAGGGACTGTGTGTGATAGTATTCTCATTTATGGCTGTGGACTTTGGTGCTTGTGGAGAGGGTATATTACCTCTGACACCCACCACGCTTATATAACGGATTGGCCGTCTGTTTGAAGAGCTGCGCCCCGCTGTGGGAATTGAAGTACTGTGAGGATTTTGCATGCCTGTGGTTGATTTAGAAAGATTGCAAAATATTTATAGAGAAACTCAGGGACTACTACTACCATCATTGTTGCTCCCTATACATAGCTGTTAGGAAAAGCAAGCTCTGCGATATTCTGTTTCTGCTTGCTGTGCTACGCTGTTTCTGTAGCTCTCATGCACCGCAATGGGAGCTACTGAAACAGAGAGTGCTGGAGCGCTGTGATGTTTCCCAGCCGGCTGGTGGTCAGGAATATCTCATCTCGCCTTAGTAACAGTCAGATTAGACAACACCTTTAATTGTTGATTGAGCTTTGTTTTATGTATTATTACTACTTAACTAGCGATCACCATAGGCCTAACACAGCTTTAGGCTCAATTAGCATGCCCTTATTTTTGGAAACTCAAAGGGGGGATGTATTAAGCTCTGCACTCCAGAATTCTGGGTTCAAATGTTGCAGAATAGTCTGTACATTTTTACACCAGTTTTGAAAAGTGGGTGAGAAAGTGAGTATGTTAGCCCGTGAAGCTGATTTAAGCCAGATTTATCAACTGCAGTTTTTTTTTTAAGTGTTGCACTCTTAGGCCCCTTTCAGACGAGCGAAAGGGATGGTGAAGAAAGTGAAGGGACATCAGAAGTGTCACACTTAAAGAGGACCTTTCACCTCTCCTGACATGCTTGTTTTAATAGCTTCATGCATTCCCCATGTAATAACAATTCTGGAACATCTATTCTTATGTCTGTATGTTGTGCCATTCCTTTATTATACCTACTAGCAGTTATGGATGAATTGCTATTAACCTTCAGTAATGGTACAAAGGGGAGGTAACCAGTTGGGGGTGTGTCCCTGCACAGACTGACTCTATCCAATCAGTGCTGCCATTGTCAACTGGTTACTTCCCCTCTGTATCCTTACTGAAGGTTAATAGCAATTCATTCATAACTTGTGGAGCAAATAATAAAGGAATGGCACAACATGGAGACATAAGAATAGATGTTCCAGAATTGTTATTATATGAGGAATGCGTGAAGCTATTAAAACAGACATGTCAGGAGCGATGAAAGGTCCTCTTTAAAGATGCACATCAAACATTGTGCCCGGCTGTGGAGTCGGTAGAAATGTATTCATATGAACGTCTGTTCCCAGTCATTGCCTGCTGGTTAGTAGCATTTACATGCAGCGATCATCAGGCCTGTGTGGGGTCATTATTACAATCATGTTTCCACTTAGACTTTCTCTATTTGCCTACAGCACATCTTCTTTAACAGGGTGATGTGCTGCAGACAAACGAGAATTTGTGGTACCACATCAGCAAACATTTGTTCCTGATAATCATCCAGATAATCTGCCTGTGTAAATCTGTCATTAGGCCCATATTTATCAAAATCAGTGCTGCCAATGGAAAACCCTGCAGAGGGCTAAAACACAGCCACGTATACACGACCGTATGCGCTCCGATACGTATGGTCCGTGAGCGCGCCATATGTCTCGAAGCGGCATTGATTGTGTGCACGGGAGCACACAGCATCATAGATTACAATGATACTGTGCACGTCGGGTCGCCCGCGGGGCTATTGTCCTGCACTCATACGATCATATGAGTGTAGGACAATAGTTCCTCGGGCAGGCCAGCGTACACAGCATCATTGTAATCTATGATGCTGTGTGCTCTCGTGCATACAATCAATGCCGCTTCGAGACATATCGCCCGCTCACGGACTATGTATCTCAGACGGCGTACTGTTGTGTGCAAGGGCCCTTAGAAAATGTTTTTGTTCAGAAATTATATTCCAGATATATTTTATGTTCTAAGTAGCTTGATTTACATCTGATGCTAATGAAAAACCTGATATCACACTTTACTACAGTTATTTAGTTGTTATTACTTATTATAAGTGAGGATACATTTATATAGGAGCTGGAATCTGAGACGGAGTGTGGAAAGACAGGGGAGTTGGAAGGAATGACTTAAAGAGGACCTTTCACCACTCCTGACATGCCTATTTTAATAGCTTCATGCATTCCCCACGTACTAACAATTCTGGAGCATCTATTCTTATGTCTCTGTGTTGTGCCATTCCTTTATTATTTGCACTAGAAGTTATATGTGAATTGCTATTTGCCTTCAGTAAAGGAACAGAGGGGAGGTAACAAGTTGGGGGTGTGTATCTGCACAGTCTGACAATGGCAGCACTGATTGGATAGAGTGAGTCTGTGCAGATACACACCCCTAACTGGTCACCTCCCCTCTGTTCCGTTACTGAAGGCAAATAGCAATTCGCATATAACTTCTAGTGCAAATAATAAAGGAATGGCACAACACAGAGACATAAGAATAGATGCTCCAGAATTGTTAGTACGTGGGGAATGCATGAAGCTATTAAAATAGGCATGTTAGGAGTGGTGAAAGGTCCTCTCTTATATAGCAACGCAGACTATTTTAAAGCCAACATTAAAATTTCCCCGTGTGATAAATCTTCCCCATTGGGTAAAAAACCTACATGTCACAATAGATCAGCAGTGGATCTTTATTAAAAATCTTATATCTATGGCCAGCTAATTCCTTTTCATTGGCAGGATAAAAAACATTACTGCTTCTTCCATGTCTAGATTAGTTCAGCGTGGCTAAGTAATATCCATCATTCCAGCCCTCCTTTGTTTGATGCATTTGTAAATTAAATTATATTTCGTCCTTCTTTTAATTTCTCCATTACCAGAGAACCGGTTACTTTACGTTCTGCAGTATTCATTCACCACTTGTTTATCGCGCCCCTTTGTTCTTCCTATGAGCTTTTCTCAGCATTGTTCTGTCTCGTTAACCAGCTCTACTCAAAAGACCTCAGAAACTGAGCAGAGCAGACAGCTGGCTATGGCTGCTCCAACTTTACTTAAAGGCAAAGGGTAAGTTTTAGACTGGGCTGTAGTGCTAGGATCTGCATGCAGTCCGGCAGAGCATGCAGGTGTGTAGTGGTAGTTTAATCCTCGTAACCTATACTAATGACAGTATTCAAAGCTTTCATCACTTACAAACTCAGAAAAGTCAATTTACAAAAATCTTTCTCTAATTCTCTCAGCATTAACTTGATTGAATCCTTGGTTTCTAATATTAACATTTATCAGCGTTAAAGCAACCTCCTGTTCTGGATAAGGCTAGTTTCACACTTGCGGCTGCCTCTCCGGCATAGCCAGCTGGAGTTCTCTGGAACCAGCATTGCCGGATACTGCCGCCTGTCCGCCGGAGCCCATTGACTATAATGGGGTCTGCCAGAGATCCGAATGCTCCCGGGAAATATGCACAAAACATTTTTTGTCCGTCCGATTCTCGGCATTCTCTGTTGGAACAGCTTGCCGGAACTGCCAGACGCAGATATGAAATTATCCTAACAATTTGACATAATGGGGAGAATTTATAGTTAAAATGCAGTCTTTTTTATTCAAATCCACCAATTTCAGCTCTCCTCTACATTCACCTACAATGGCCACCCACTTCTCAGACTACCATATGCACTGTGTGCTTTAGTAGTCCAAGAAACTCCTCCCTGCTGTCAGACAGACCAAAAGAGGCATGAAGAGTCCCTAAGATTACTGAAGTACAGTGTAGATAGAGTATTCTGAGACACAACCCACACCGGGAATGGGGGATGGGTGTTATGTCTCAGAATATCCTATCCACACTGTATGTCGATTGTCTGAGACACTGAGTGATGGTCCATCTGAGAGCAGAGAAAAGTTTCTCTGAGTACTCAAATATACAGTTCATAGGGTAATCTGAGAAGCAGGTGGACATTTTAGGTAAATGCAGAGGGGACCTGATATTTGTGGATCAATGGCAAAATGGATAAAATGGAGGGCATCAAGTATTTTAAAGGAGTTGTCCTGTCTAGGAGCAGACACCCTCTATGGTCCTAATCTGTGCTCTCTAAAATAAGAAACCACGATCTCCTGACCAGGGTCCTGTTGTGCCTGTGATGCCGCCCGTTTTCGTCCATTTCTGGTCACTGCAGAAACGGGGAGTGATTTGGTCCCATGACCCCCCTGGCCAGTCACAGGAATCAGCAGTCACATCTGTTTGAATGAACAGGTCACTGCTGTGAAGTATTGTTCAAGCAGATGTGACCGCTGAGGAATGTGATTATCTATAGCGGGAATGATCCCAAGTCACTGCCTGGTCTTTCAGGGACCAGAAGCAGCCAGGAATAGGGCAGTGGCGTGGACACGGTGGGACCACAGACAGGTGAGCTAGTTTTTTTTTAATTTATTTATGGGGCACAGATTAGGACCATAGGGGTTGTCGGCTCCTAGGCCAAACAACCCCTTTAACTACGCAATCCTCATGTTATGTCAAGTTCTTATCTAGAACTGTAGAGTTGTTTTAATATTATCATTCCATAATTGTCTGATGTTAATGTGAGTGACACATTATTATAGGAATTGTTTAGGATTAGAAATAAGGGCCCCAGAAATAGAGCTTCTCTTGTCTGTGGCCCCTGTCTGTTATTACATCTCAGCCCCATTCACTTGAATAGGGAGGAGCTGTAATAGCTGATACGGGCCATTTTATAAAGTAGAATGCTCTGTTAGTTGTCAGAACACTAAATGTGATCGATTTTACAATAATAAGAAGACCAAGAGGTTTCCCAGAGTACTCAGATTCATGTCCGTTGTAGCCATGAGCGTTGTTGACAGCAGTGATGTGTCCTGTGGGATTAAACAGGAGAGCCAAGCAGTCATTAGTATTATCATAGTACGACCATGTCTTCCACTATCCGGTACTCCACTTCTTGTTGTCATGCTCATCTTTTCTCACCTGATCAAAGCCAATTTGGCTGCAGAAAACAGGAGGCCTGAAGGTCAAGGTCTCGGAGACATGTAGTCAGAGGCGTAGATGCTGGTTTATGTAATAGTCCGGCTGCCTGATTACAGTCTCTGAACAGCGGCAGTGCACTTATAATGAGGCTAACTGAAGCAGAGCGTGGAGCGCGAAGATGGCTGCTGTTTGAAGTTTGGAGGACCAGAATATATATACTTACCTAATGCCTTTCCACAACTGTCAACATTGCTTTTCCTGCCATGTTTTCTATATATAATATAAAAAGTGACCATATGCAGCCACGGTGAGTACAGTATAGGAAATTTCAGTATTTGTCACTGGTAACTGGTGTAACATTTTACCATCCGCCTTTGGCTTTGATGTGTTCGGTCCTGGTGACTATTTCTTACTAAATTGTGTGTAGTTTTGCTGATTGGGTGTTATTAAATCAAACTGCATATACTGTGGTGTAAGAGCATCTACTAAAGTAATCAGGAAGAAATATCATGAAGGACAGAGGAGGAATTTAGCAAGAGCTTTGCAACAGTTTTATACTCCCAATATTTTGTGTAAAAATCTGCAATCTTTTGCTCTTTCATGCTTCTCTTGCTACTTTTGCATCTACACATGAAGCATTGTCTCAAACTAACAAGGAAATTATCTTCTGGTTTCCACCAGCTGTAGGATTCATTACAGTAAGGCAGCTTTTATATTTGAAATTATAATAATGTAGACTGCTTTATTCATTACTTAAATTTTCTGGGTTTTACTGAGGATAGGTCATCAGTTAAAAAATCCAGGAAAACCCAGAAAATGTAAGTAACTGATCAGGGGGGTCCACCACCGCCATTGATCAGCTGTATTGAGAAGGCATCGGCACTCCTGTGAGCAGCGCTGCCTTTCCTGCAGCTTACCAAGCACAGTGTCATACATTGTATAGTGACTGTGCTTGGTATTGCACTCGGCCCATTCACTTGAATGGGGCTGAGCTGCACCTAGGCCACATGAAACTTGAATGTGTTGTTACGCCGCTGCCTTCTCAAACAGCTGATTGGTGGGTGTCAGACCCTACCGATCAGATGCCTATGACCTATCCTGAGGATAGGTCATCAGTAGAGTTGAGCGAACGTGCTTGTAACGAGCACTGTAGCGCTCGGATCCCCTGCGCTCCGTTGCGCAGGCATTCGGATCCGTCCTCACCTGCCTGTAAGGCAATGGGGGCGGATCCGTTTGGTATCACACACTAGTGTGTGACACCAAACGGATCTGTCCTCCTCACCCGACTGAAAATCAGTGGGGACGGATCCGTTTCGTAACGGATCCGTCCCCATTGACTTACAGTCAGGTGAGGACGGATCCAGATGCCTGCGGGCATTCTAGCGCAGGGGAGCCGAGAGCTACAGTGCTTGTTACGAGCACATTCGCTCAACTCTAGTCATCAGTATAAAAATCTCGGAAAATCCCTATTAATATGAATAATGCCTCATAAAGTTTGCAGACAATTACAAAGTGATATTCTAAGGTTGGCCATATACATTCAATCAATATTAGTTTACAGGACCGTTTCACACTAGCATTTGGGAGATCCGGCAACCAGCGATACTTTTCAGGCCTATTCTTGACATGTATGCCAGGTTGCGGCTGGATCTAAGCTGGTGCCTATTATAGTTAATAGGGCCAGACGGCATTCATGTAGTTTCCGGCAATGTCGGATCCAGAGAGATCTGACAGGCGTGCCCATTCTGCCTTGATTGACACGGCTATCCTAATGTGGAGTTAGCTGTGCCATTTGGGATGGCAGTCCAGATAGAATGGACATACTAACAGCCAGGACACTGTATGATGGTTTCCCACTCCAGTCTTAGTAAAAAGTGCACTGGAGCAAGATGCACCAGATTTGTTAAGAGGCCTGTGGTGGTGCATCTTCTGGTCTTCTGTGTGCCAGAATCTGAAATCTACACCATCTAGGAGCTGGTGTAGATTGTAGCTACTAGTTATGCCATCTGGCTTAAGTTATAGTAAATCTGGTGGGCCATGGAAGGCTATACCCCCTCTGCTAAAACCCCACCCTGATCTGTAACTACCATGTACAGCTGTGCGCTGCCTAAAGTCCACCCGGACTTATTCACTGTAATGGGGACCGGCAGAGATCTGTCCGCAGCACAGCAAATGCTTAGAGGCGGCCGAACAAATACCGCTGCAGGCAGCACATGGCTGTACACAGCAGTTTCAGATCCAGCAAGCTGTTCCCATGTCGGAACACCCTGCCAGAACAAGTAATGCCAGTTACTAAGGCCTATGGAGTGCACACTATTCCATAGCTTATTTTTCTTCTTCATATTAAAACTAATGATATCAACAGCGTCATGGTTAGAGTGGTATTAACAGGGACTATAATATCAGCGTCCTTCTCTGCTGCCTGGACTTCACTCTTCTGTGGCGGAGTTGAGGGTCTTCTTGTGGCATACATTTAATAGTGTATATTTTGCAATACAGCTGGATGCCCCAAATAAAATATATACCACAAGACAAAGACTGGCACATGTGTGGAACTGTATAGTTGCATACATCTGAGGCATACCTTTGACGCCAGTGTACACTGAACATAGTAGGGCTCAAACGTGAAGTTAACAGACCTGTAGTGATCCTAGGAGTTTGTTGTAAAATATAAAATATATTTTTTTGTTTGCACTGCTCACCAGTTTGGAGAACTGAAGTTTCCAGATAGCTGAGCACATGGGCTGTAGGATCTAGTGCATGCTTCCTGTATCCTAATATCCTGACTGGAGGTGATGGTTTATTTCGCTGCATGCTATCTTCTCTCCTTTTGCTCTCCTCACTTCCATCCAGGCATGTACGCATTATATTTTCCTTTTGTTCTTTACTTTTACATTTAAGTCTTTCCCATTTCCAAACCATCCTTCTAGGTTACAGTATAGCCTGGATGTGGCAGACAGGCTGGCTGATGAACATGTTCTCATCGGGGTATATGCCAATATGCTGCAGAACAACCTTTCACGGTTAGTTAAGGCTTGGCAATTGTCTTGTTTGTACAACACTGAGGTTGAAGCATATGATGGTCACTTGCTGAAGAAGCCTAGTCAGCCAAGTCAGATGACGTCATCCAGCATGTTCTTAAGTGGCCCAGTTACTTGAAGAGATATGCATGTGTAAGAACCAGACGAAGCTTATCATGCTCTAGATACTTGGCAATTTGGTGGCTTACACTTCCAGATGTTGTTATACATTGTACAAGACACTGATACTCATCTCATTTGTTTAGAAGAGCAGTTAGATTTATTCATTTTTCTGTACTGAGCATTAACACTCCCGGTATGCATCATATAGCGTCTTGGCAGAAATAAGCTCTTTTGTACAGTATTTGTATTATTGGAATATTGCAAAATCACAAATTTGAAGGATCCAATGAGCCTGATGTAGTCAGAAATCTGTCAACAGCCAACCAACACCATTGCATCACAAACAGGCTACCAAAAACAGCCATCTCAACCACCTGACACTTCAGCAGGAATTGTTGGGCCACCTTTACTCAAGGCATATGTGTTACAGATTCTGCACCAACAGATTTCAACAAGTACAGTACAATTCATATGACAATGAGGTATTACTAAATTTCATTCACATCCAATGGATAAAATTACTTGGATTTCTTCTGGATTTTTTAACAAATGTCTTCCATTGCATTGCAGAGGTCTGCATTACTTTTCGTAGGTGAACCATTTCACTGCTTGGAAACATAGGGGCAGATCATGTCTAATATGAAGATAGTGTAAACTTGGACTTAAATCGGGTGCATCAATACATTGTCTAGACTAAGTTTATACAACCTATTAGTTTGCTTACTTTGTGCCAGAGTTTTGCACGTTGTTGCGTCATAAGTCAGGCCCCCTTTCAGACAGGCCATTCCAGTTACCAGTTAATTCATGGCTCTTGTTGGATGGGGTGAAAAAGATGTTAAAGGCCTGGGCTACAATCGGGCGGACTGGGAACTTAAAGTGGCCCTGGAAAAATATTGAAAGTGTCCTCGTTTTGCAGTCGGGTGCAAATTGATGGAAGGCAGGAACAGCAATACCATATTGTGGCACAATATACCACCCAACAGAGCCAAATACCACAGTGCATCACAAAATACATCTCCAAAAACTGCCACTGGATGGTCGTGAGGAGGACTTGGGTGGCCCCCTGGGCATCAGCCCACCGGGAGATTTCCCTGTAAGGTCTGTGGCCAATCCACCCCTGGCTACAATGCAACTTTTTGTAGCACTTGATTTTTAACTGTTAAATGACAACTGCAGTCTGAGATTGCATTCAACTGCAAATGCATTCATTTGGTTCAGTAGTTAAAATCAATCAGTCGCACTACAAAAGCTTTTTACAAGCTGGTTTTTCTTTTCGTTCCTGTACATAAGGTGTAAAAAAACAAAAAAAAAAACAAAAAAAAAACACAACTTTGCAGTAAGTGGCAGACCTACATGCATCATCATGGTAAAGGAAAAAATACAGACTCTTCTTTTATCTGTCCTCTACTTACTGGCTGCCTTACATTTAGTAGGTCACCAAGAAGCAGGGGACAGAGTGCTGGGCTGCAGGATCAGACCACACAGGGTTTGTTTGTAGTCTGTTACCTTTTTTGTAGATGCACTCTAGAAAAATAAAATGGTTGTGATGAACATGGTCTTGGATTTATGAAAACTTGTGCAAATGAACTGGTTTATTTGCCCATAGCAATCAGATTCCACCTTTCATTTTCCAAAGGAGCTCTGAAAAATCAAAGTTGGAATCTGGTTGCTATGGGCAACTAAGCCATCTTCTTTTGCACCAGTTTGGATTACTCTTAGGGCACACAAACATGGTTTGGTTCCGATGTGGACCCATTAACTTCAGTAGGGCCGCAAAAGATGCGGACAACACTCCATGTGCTGTCCGCATTGGTTGCTCCGTTCCGTGGCCCCGCAAAAATTCTACCTTTCATTTTCCAAAGGAGCTGTCAAAAATTAAAGGTGGAATCTGATTGGTTGCAATGGGCAACCAATGTCTGTTTTAGCAACCACTTATGACCCTATGTTGTACCGGCGGTCAGTCTGGAAGATGGAGGCCAACACATGGACCCAGGCCGACCGCGGCCATGTGAATCAGCTTGTGAAGCACACCTGAGTTTTCAAAAAAGTTTTCATAATGGTTGTGCTTCCTTGTAAAATCAGAACTGTGAAGGAACAGATGTTTTTGCCATATTATTCCCTGTTGCAGCTGCACAGCTAGATGCATTTCACTCAGAGGCAGTGGGTGTCTCCTTTCTGTTGAATATGCCAGTACTGTATGCAACGACCTGCCTTCCCGCTATGTTTGTTTTCTTCTAGGGAGCTCAGAAAGCCGATAAATAGTGATAAATATGGAGAGACCAGCCTTACAGAGACACAGGAGCTTCTCTGCTCTTCAGAAGCAGTGTATAGGTAGTGCTTCTATCAGGCTCCGGATCTCACAGCATAGTCTGACATTATCCAGTTAGTGCTACCAGTGGCAGACTGTGTGCGGACATACTGGTAACACCAAGCTGGACCTTCACTGCAAACTGCTAGCAATTCATTAGTTATAAATGAACGGTACAATATAGAGTCAAGAGAATCAAACAGTCGTTTCCTTTGCCTCTTTGAACTGAAGTTATGTGTATAAAGGCAATTCTTTATCTGTATTTAAAAAGGGGTTGAACTGTTGGGACGCCCCCTCAAATATCTTTTAAGCTGTTTTATAGATTTTTTTTTTAAGGCACAGGTCCAAAATCTGAAGCTGCTCTATTAATTTTTTATGTATGTCAGTTTTTTTTTGGCAGATTTTGTCTAGTACTTTAAATCTCCCTCATTTTATATTATTTAAGCAAGTTAGGTTGTACATATTGATGTGGATACTAATTCTGGATCCACACACTACCATGAAATTCAATTCATCTGACATCACTGTGCCATCCTAATGTGGGAAGGGGCCAATACAACCTGTAAAGTCTGACCCTCTTACATGGGGGAAAAATAAACTCACCTTGGGAGAACTTGATGTTTGCAAAGAATGGGCAACTTGATTCAGTCCACGTGATAAAAAGGTGTGTCTGTAGCTGTGTAAATTTGTTGCTCCATGGTCTCGTCACACGTTCAATACGGCCTCCCTATAACAACCAATACATTCTTTAGCTCTCTAAAACTGTCGATTCACAGTTTAAGGTACCCAGCGCGCCACAATCCTCTTCATCCACTGGAGAAATGTTCTTCTGCCACTACTTCCAGGTAACTCATGAAGGTCCCCTACAAAACGCAACACATTCTTTACCCTCAATGCAATCAGTAATTTTGGACACAACCCCAATATAAAGCGGAACAAATCCTCCACCTTAACGTGTAAGGGGTCAGACTTTATAAGTATTATTGGCCATTGACGGCTACTTCAGTCCCCACAGGAAGATTATTCAGTGACTCTGTATTGAGTCAACTAATGCAATGGTTACAGTATGTCTCTCTCACAGAGGACACAGGTTTACTGGTTAAAACTCAGCAGTTATTTACAAGGTACAACACTTGGCTTAGGTCAGAATTAATCCTTATTCAAACAGTGTTCGGCCAGTGATTTCCATCAGTGATCTTGAGCCAAAACCAGGCGCGGCTCTAAACACAGAACATGTGGAAATCTTTCCCTTATCTCTGTGAAGGCTCCAATCCTGGTTTTGGCTCACAAGGTTCTCACTCCAGTGGTTTTGGCTCAGTGAAGGTTCTTACTCATCCAGGTCATGGTAATCCATAGTAATAAGGCCCCATTCACACGACCGTATGTTCATTTCCGTATCTTATCCGCATCTATGTGTGTGTGTATGAATATATATATATATATATTAGTATTTTTTTTTCTTGAAGATGTCTCGCTTGTCATCTGAAGTTGGCTGTGTTTAATATTTTTGTCCAATAGTCGGACAAAAGATCTTTCTTTGAAAGAACATTTTTTCAGAAAGACTTTTCATCTATTGGCCACTTTAACTGAACATGTATGACCAATTTGAACAACTGTTATGGCCAATACGGAATAAAATGTGTCTGGCCGTGTCTGTGACACAATCGTTCACCATATGTTTGTTCAACTGCTGTTCGACCATCAAAAAGCTTCAATCTAATGTGTATATGTATGGCTACATTTAGTCCTACATTGTAAAAGATCGATGCATTGTATGCAATAAGACAGGCATATATGTATTGCCATTATTTGGTTTTATTTGATAAATCCGACAGTTAGTCGAAAGTGTATATGCTTTTTAATATATTTAGCTTTCTAATGGTCTAGTGGTCAAATGAGAAGGCATGTAATCATTACCAGGAAGTGTTTGACTACATTTTCTGATCAGAGAACCATGGTGTGTTTTGAAAAGTCATAGCTTTCATTTCTAACAGACCAGAACAAAGTAGTCATCATCACCATCCAATTATGAATGAACCTGCTGCACAATGTACTCTCATTGTTTACATTGTCAAGTCTGAACCACTGGGGATATGATACATACAAACCCATAAAGGGCAGCCTGCTACTCTACTGTACTATAAAATTATATTCATTATCATATTATGTTTGTGTAGACTATTATACAGCTCCACAGAACAAATTACTCTAAATGTTATATAAACCGGTAATTATCATATTTTAAAGGGATGTTCTGAGATTTGAATAGGTCATCAGTATCTGATCGGTGGTGGTCCGAAACCCGGGACCCCCGCCAACAGCTGTTTGAGAAGGCATCATGCTTACCAATCACACCGCCATACATTGTATAGTGGCTGTGATTGGTATTGCGCTCAGCCCCATTGAAGTGAAAAGGGTAGAGCATGATACCAAGCTGCGACGCTGGTGCCTTCTCAAACAGCTGATTGGTGGAGGTCTGACAGAGGATAGGTCCTCAGTATCAAAATCTCGGAAAACCTCTTTAACAATCTCCTTACAGTAATAAATCTCTAAATGTTTTCCATCTAGAGCACATTTCAGTTTACATTACTCTTTGTTACAGTGGAATTATTATGAATGTGGAAGCGCCATTCACTTTTTTAGCATATAGTAAGTTTCATAGTAAAATATTTATTTTTCTCATCTTCTTCCTGTGCTAAATTTCTTTGTGCAGAATGCTTGACAGTCCCAGCCGCCTAGATGAAGAACATAGATTGATCGCTAGATATGCAGCGAGGCTGGCAGCCGAGACTACTTCATCAGTAAGTACATTTCTCCTAGAATTGGAACACGAAAAAGTTACATTCCTGCTAGGACTTTCTTTGTGTGCTTCTTTTGTTTTATAGTTTTCAATATTTATTTTTACAGTACTTTTATATAATTCTAAATATATTATATGTAATATATAATACTGTTACAGCATTTTTACATCATTTATATTTTGCATTACTGATATATACACTCTAGCAGTCTCAGTATGAACCTTTAGGTTCTACCATATCCATTGTGTTAGGACCGGACGGAAATGCTGTCAAAAAAAATATTTCAGGCTTGAATTTTGGGTGATGTCTTTCCCTATTAAACGGGTTGTCCAGGCTTTTACTATTGGATAGGTCATCAATAACAGATTGGCAGGGGTCCGACATCCGGCAACTCGCCTGTATGAGGAGACGGCACATGCAGTGCGCACGTGCCGTCTCCCTTCTCTCTTCCTGTCCACTGCTGCAGTCTATGGTCTGCAGAGGCGTCAAATGGGGATTAGTCACCAGGTGTTTACATCATCCCATGCTCAAGCCTAAATTATTTTTATTGACGGTGACTTCTGTCTGGTCCTAGCGGATACTCCACCATCACAATGGATACAGAAGGACCTAAAGGTTTTATTTCTACTTGGCAAGATGGGTGGGTACCAACGAGTACCCCGATGAAATATTAGATGATTATCAGATTACAATTTTGTGGGGTTGTATCTTCATTTTACCCTATTTTGTATTAAAAGTTAAGTTTTATTACTCACCCACTCCTTATAGCAATAACCATGCACACTTGGTCACCAGAGCTCCTCTAACCTGCAATGCAAACAGAAGAAAGAGCGCCATCCCCTAGTGATAAATGTTAGTAAAAGTATAATTATCTCCTCTTCTACTACATTATAAAAGTTTTAAATTCAAACAACTATCCTGCTGCTTGAAAGGGCCAGTGAGAACTGGGCAGTAGTGGAAGCCCCTGGCCAGTCTCCCCATTTCCCCTACCTATAATCCACAGCAGTAATTTCCAGGTACACTGTACAGAGAAGAAATCAACTGAGAAATTATGGAAAACGCTAACGATTTTTGAATGCTGAATATATAAGCATTTTAGGCATTTAAAGAGCACCTGTCAGCTAGTGCAATCCTATTAAAGGGCACCTGTCTCCAGTTTTATGCTGCCCTAGTTGCTAAATCCTAACAGCACCAGCACAGGGGCGATGAGTCCTAATATTCACGTGCTCCCAGCTCTCCCTGCCCACCTGCCGCCAATTGACAGTTTTTTCTTACATCAGCCAGCCGCAGGGGGCAGGCTCAGCCAGGAGCTCATGAATACGAGGGCTCATCAGCATGCACTGGAGCTGTTAAATACAAGATTTTAGCATTTTTATTTTATGGTTATTAGCCCCTGAGTGCAAAGAGGGAGGTGCCATTGCACCCCAGGCTCTGCTCCTTTCCATTTCCTGCCGTGTCTCCACCACTTTGACTGACGGGGCCAGGCAAAGCAAATGTACTCACACCCAGGTCTGAAGTCTCACAGTAGTAGATTCGACACACATGCCGTACATGGATGGAGACCACCTGGCTTCTGCAAGACTTAAAGGGTTTGTCCAAGTTATTTTTTTTGATAACCTATCCTCAGGTGCTGGGTGTTGGACCCCCGCCAATCAGCTGGTTGAAAAGAAGGCTTGTATAGGAACAAGCTGTATCATTGAAATGAATGGGACAGCTTGGTTGTAATTACACCTGCTCACCTCTGCTGTTGCGACGGCAAGCAGGTAAAAAATGAAGAGAAAAAAGTGCTGGCACGGTGTGCACCTTCTCTTAAACCAGCTGATCGGCGGGGGTGCCATGTTTCGGACCCCCGCCGATCTGATAGTAATGATCTATGCTGAGGATAGGTCATCAATAAAAATATCTTGGACAACCCCTTTAAGGGTTTGGGGAGTGAGAACATCTTTCCTGCCTGGCCCTGTCAGTCAAAGTGGTGAGGGCACGGCAGGGAATGGAAACCTCAGGTGCAGAGGTGCAACAGGACCGCCCTTGTTGCACCCAAGGGCTACAAGGCATAAAACAAAAAGTCTGAATTCTATTCAGTGGGGCCACATATTGCAATAGGACAAAGACCATTGCAAAGTACTGATGAGTGCGCATCTTGCATGCAGGCTGGACTCATAATGATGTATCTGGTGACAGATTACCTTTAAAGCACCATAAAACTGGTGACTGGTTCCTTTTAATCCAGACATGATTCCTAGGATAGCAGGGTTGATCCTACTGATCAAGCCGATCACTGTCTTGTTATAATCCATGCGGCATTACCAAGAAAAAAAAGACTTGTTTTCTTTATGCAAATTAGGGCTTCAGGGCAGCAAGGGGCGGGCCCTAGCCCAATGGTGCACCTCAGCTCCTCCGTTTTCCAGTGCTGGCCACAACCTTCAATGCATAAAGAATAAAAGTTGCTTTTCTTGGTTTTATATTGTTGATCTTGCTGACAGGTGTTCTTAAGGGAGCATTCACGTGGCTGTAAGTGTTTAGTGGTCCACAAACCACGGATACTGTTGGTATCTGTATTTTGCGGCTCCATAATTTGTGGACTGCAAAACATGGTCGTGTGAATGCATTCTTAACTTGGACATCCCAATAAGATACTACAATATAGAAATCATACTTACAGCTTTTGAATATACTGCATTTTTTTTATTTCCCAACTAATGTAAGATCTTTCAGTTACTAGAATTTTATAATCCATGACCCCCTCAACCTAGCCGCCTTGTGTTCAGATGTCACATCAGACAGAACACCATAGGGGGTAGAATTGTATATCTGTGAAAACCAAGTCGTCTTAATGATTTCAAGTTGACATGACAATTGGTTTCTGCTGTGAGTCTGATACTAGAGGAGGACGGCAGATCTGCTTTGTTGGGTTCAAATGAAACCTGCAGGGAAGAATAGGATGATTTCTTCACCTGACCTGAAATATAATTCATTACTGCAAGGATTATTGTCTGAAATAAAACTGTATCTACACTGTATATGTAGTCTATATCAACAGTAAGTGACAATTCATAAAACTGAAGGCTGGTCTTTTTAGAAGCAGAGGTTGGTAATTTACTTAAAGGGGTATTCCTATCTTAAAGGGGTTATCATCAAGATCAGGGGTGGACTGGGAACTTAAAGTGGCCCTGGAAAAAGTACTAAAAGTGGCCCTGTTTTGTAGTCTGGTCCAAATTGATGGAAGGCAAGGCCAGCAATACCATATTGTGGCACGTTATACCACCACAACAGAGCCAAATACCACAGTCCATCACAAAATACTGCCAGCAGCACAAAATGCATCCCCAAAAACGTCCACTGGCTGGCCGAGAGGAGGGCCCAGGCGACTGGGAAATTTCCCTGTAAGGTCTGTGGTCAATATCTGATCAGTGTTAGGGTCCAACACCAAGCATAGCGCCGTCCATTGTATAGTGTCTGTGCTTGGTTTTGCAGGCCCAGCCCATTCACATCAGTGGGACTAAGCTGTGTCTGGGCCATGTAACCAAGGAACATTATGTCACTGACTTAAGAAGAGACCACAGCACTCATCAGAGCGCTGTAGTCTCTTCAAACATTGATTGAGAATGCCAGGAGTCGGACCCCCCATTGATCAGATATTGATGACCTTTCCTGAGGGTAGGTCATCAATATTCACTTCCTGGAAACTCCCTTTAAAGGACTTATCCCTAAATAATACTACAGAGATGAAACCAGCACCTTTTGGGGAAGTAGGCAAGCACTGCCAAATCTCCATTCATCTCAATGTACCAGAGTTCATCTAGAAGGTGAAGGTCCCATAGGCAGGACCCACAACTATCAACTTCTAATGACATATACTGCTTCTGTTCTGTAAATGCATAAAATAGGAATACCCCTTTAACATCTGCACAGGCAGGGTTTTACTACTTCTGTGTGTAAGCGTATATCCTGGTGCCGATGGTCATGTGCAGAAGAAACAGTATTTCTTGAAGCAGAACAGCTTGAGACAAAAGCATTGCTCTTTTTCTCTCCATTCAGCACATCTTGCAGTGGATTGTCTATTCCCCTACTGGGTGTCATTGTGAGGTTTATGTGGGGAATCTGGAGAGAGTCTTGATAAGAATGTCTTGTTTTATTACAGCAGAGTCAGCAGAGAGGCCCAGACATCTCCTTTACGATCGATGCCAATAAGCAGCAGCGACAGCTTATTGCAGAGCTGGAAAATAAGAACAGGTACAGTGTGTGCCATTTGTGGAAGGTTTATGGCTTATTCTTTTGGGGACGCTCTGAGTATAGTGATTACACTGCAGGGTAATGTTACCTGTAGTGAAGATCTTGATAGTTTGGGTATGCCTCCATACTCCATCTCACACAGTTGTTAGTAATTCAGGCCAGCTTATTTACTTAGGTTCTATTCACCTGCTACTACCTTGGACCCCGGTATGTAATCTTACTACGGCCGTTATCATTAAATATAGCACTTATAATGATCAAAGTCTGTTTGTGGGGGGGGCCACCATTGTAAATTAAAGGGGCTTTCTGGGATTTTGATATTGGTGACCTCAGCATAGGTCATCAATATCAGATCAGCGGGGTCCAACACCCACGCCGATCAGCTGTTTGACAAGACCGTAGTGCTGTGAGCACCGAGGCCTCCTAGCAGCTTACCAAGCACAGCACCATCCATTGGATAGCGGCTGTGCTTGGAATTGCAGCTCAACCACATTCACTTGAATGGGACTGAGCTGCGCCTATGCCATGCAACTGATGAATGTGATGTCACAGGCCTAGGAAGAGGTCACAGCGCTCACCCCTTCGACTGTAGTTAGATCCATCTGATTCCAGGTAAGAGTGCTGGGTTTCAGCCAGACAAAAACCAGTGCATGCAGTGTTTTTTGGATGGCCGAAACCCGCCAGGTACCATTATAGTCAATGAGATCCAGCGGTGAACAGCAGATGTGAATGCAAATGTGAAACTAGTGTACATCACAGTAACTGTTTGTCCTTAATCTGTTTTCAGAGAAATATTGCAGGAAATACAGAGGCTGAGAATTGAACATGAACAGGCCTCTCAGCCCACACCAGAAAAAGCACAACAGAACCCCACTTTACTGGCAGAACTCCGACTGCTCAGGTAACAAAAGATGAAATCCATCACAGTGTGGCTACAGAATAGCATTATGAAGCATGCTCTTTACATACTGTCCCCATCCATACAGTTATTAGTGGTCCCGCAGAACAGTCCTCTTGACAGCAGGGTTGTCTTTTAAGGCAAACTTCAAACAAAAAAGACCAAACTGCTCCATGGTGCATCAGCTATGGAGAGCAAACAATTTAAAGTAATGCCACATATTGTTCTATTTGTCCTTCTTTACATAAATGTTTTTAGCACTTTGAAGCATATTTGTATTTGTACTGAAAGTGTATTTATTATCTCTGCTAAAAACACAGGAGCTTATATGTGGTAACTACATGAAAAACTATCTAACCAAAGACTCTAAATAAGAAGATTGCATATCTAAAAGAGATCTATGAAAGTAAAGGACTTTTTACAACAATTTGGCGAATTATCAGGGTTGAATGTTTGTAGAGACGCTTGTTCCCTAGAACTGACCTTTGTGAAAGGTGCTGCTAGGCACAACATGAGACGAGCAAACGCCTGTTCCGCAGGTAATCATGTCTTTTGACCAGCACCTAAAATCATTGTTTCTGTGCAGCACATCTGCCTCTGTAAACTGTGATCTACTGCCCAGAAACAATAAAACTGTATGGGGACAGGGTGTTGCTGTATTGCTTGTCCCCATGCAGAGGAGATGATTGCTACTTGTAAATGCACCCCTCATCTCCCTGATGATCAGGCAATTATCAGGAACATTTTGTTTGTTCCCGATAATTGAATGCTAAATCACTCCATGTAAAATAACCTTCAGACTGACGTAACTGAAGTAATTTCATACCATCCTGTGCGATATGTACATGGATGTAATATTAGGGAAAGGCAAACTCCAGACCATGCTGAGCAGCAGCTACACGTGAATAAATAAATGGCATCATTTACCAGCCAGAAATATTTCTTTTTCTTACCAAGAACCTTCCTGAAAGACATTATACCTCTGTGTAGTCTGATCCATAAGTCGCTAATTGTACAGATACTAGAAGAGATGTTATATAGATGGAAGTATAGACATCAGGATCAGGCCACATGCAGGGTTAGTTCGAAGTCTGCAACCAGGGAGGAATTCTTTTTAAATCAAGACTATTTGCAAACATGCTTGATTTTTGGTTGCAAAAGTGCACATAGCCATCAACTAATGAAGGAAGGTCCCAGTTTGAACCCCCGCCAATTTAACTGGACCTTATAAAACATGCACCTCAGCTGTGCAGTGTGTTATATACTAAAGGCCTGCAGAATATAAGAGTATTATAGACCTGTAGTGATCAGCTCTTCGCCTTGTAGCCCTAACCTTAGTTTCCATTTTCAGTTTTAGGCCCCTTTCACACGACAGTATTTTTTGCGGACTCCGATCCTCATTTTTCACATGAAAAATGCGGACCCATTCATTTCTATGGGTCCACAAAAAATACTGAGAGCATACGGTGTGCTGTCCGCACCCGTATGCCCGTTCCGTAGCCCCGCAAAAAAAATAGAACATGTCCTATTCTTGTCCGCAAAACGGACAAGGATAGGCAATGTTACAATGGATCCGCAAAAAATACGGATGCCATACGGACGGCATCCGTTTTTTTTGCGGATCCGCAATTTGCGGACCGCAAAACACAACGTTCGTGTGAAAGAGGCCTTATGCAGTTTTTGAAGGATCATAAGCAGAGACCATGTTCAAAGGAAATACTTCTATATTTGATTCCACTCCCGGCTTTAGCTTCAAAAACTGCAGCAAAGAAAATGTTAATGTGGTGGAGACCCAGTCCATCTGCAGCCATGAAGTAAAGACCTCTGTTTTACCACACTTGTGTGGCTGTTGGTCACAATAGGAAGGTGGTGTTATGGCTGCATGTAGTAGTCGCAGCATGGAAACCAAGCCTTAAATGGTATTCCCATCTCACAAATGTAGTTTGTATAGTTAGATATAGCCATACCAATATTATTACTAATAGAATGTATTTATATAATATGTAGCATTTAGAAGATTTTCCTATTTGTATATCCATTGTCCCACACACATCAGTCACCAAGCAACCAGAATGTGTGGCCATACCCTAAACAGCAGATACTATCTCACTTTTTTTAACCTGCTCCTGGTTATGACTCCAAAAATTGCATCAGAACACCTGAATGTATAAACCCAACCTAAAGGAGTCGGCACATTTTGTAGTACTACACCATGGGTAAGCACTGGACAGGGGGGGACTATGATACGGATGCCCTGATAATATATAAGTAAGCTGATTCCATATTTGAAAATATCAATATAAAGTGGCCAATCCCTCTCACACATGTAGTTTGTATAGTCAGATATAGCCATACGAATATTATTACTAATAGAATGTATTTATATAAAATGTAACGTTTAAAAGATTTTCCTATTTGTATATCCATTGTCCCACACACATCAGTCAGGCCGTTGCCCCTGGTTACGACCACTGCGGCCATGTAGTAGTGGTGGCCGGCTTGCTTCTTTTCAAACCCACTCTGATGTAACTGCTGTATTGTGGACTCACATTGTATGAGCATGCAGAGACACATCTTAGGGTACTTTCACATCTGTGTTTTGGACGCTACCAGTCCAAAACGCAATGGTCAGGATCCGTCCAAAACGCAGACTTTATAAACGGATCCTGCTCCATAGAAATTAATTGATCTTGGAACCGGATCCATTTCTCTGCGTTTTGGAAACGCAGACAAAAATGCTACAACCCTAAGATGTGTCTCCGCATGCTCATGTAATGTGCGTTCACAATACAGCAGTTACCTCAGAGCGGGTTTGAAAAGAAGCAAGCCGGCCACCACTACTACATGGCTGCGGTGGCCATAACCAGGGGCAATGGCCTGACTGATGTGTGTGGGACAATGGAAATACAAATAGGAAAATCTTCTAAGGGCTCGTTCACATCAGCGTTATGCTTTCCGTTTGTGTTTTCCGTTATAACATGGTTATAACGGAAACCATAAGACGGAAGTCAAAACGGAAGCCTTTAGAGGCATTCCGTTTTAATCCGTCATAATAGAAGCCTATGAGAATCATAACGGATCCATTTGGTTCCCGTTATGCAAAACGGAAAACAAAGTCCTGTCGACAGGACTTTGTTTTCCGTTCAGCATAACGGAACTCAGACGGATCCGTTATGATTCTCATAGGCTTCTATTATGACGGATCAAAACGGAAGCCTCTAAAGGCTTCCGTTTTGACTTCCGTCTTATGGTTTCCGTTATTTTCCGTTATAACCATGTTATAACGGAAAACACAAACGGAAAGCATAACGCTGATGTGAACCCACCCTCAACTGTACATTTTATATAAATACATTCTATTAGTAATAATACTGGTATGGCTATATCCAACTATACAAACTACATTTGTGAGATGGGAATACCCCTTTAAAGGGATTGGCCACTTTATATTGATATTTTCAAATATGGAATCAGCTTACTTCTATATTATCAGGGCATCCGTATCATAGTCCCTCCTGTCCAGCGCTTACCCATGGTGTAGTACTAAAAAAGGTGCCGACTCCTTTAGGTTGGGTTTATACATTCAGGTGTTCTGATGCAATTTTTGGAGTCATAACCAGGAGCAGGTTAAAAAAAGTGAGATAGTATCTGCTGTTTAGGGTATGGCCACACATTCTGGTTGCTTGGTGCAGTTTTGGAAGACAAAACCAGGAGAAGTCATATCTGTCCTGTATACTTTCTCTCCTTTTATGATCCACTTTTTGGCCTCCAAAACTGCATCAGGAAACCTAAACGTGTGGCCGTACCCTTACACTTACTCTCGCTTTATGAGCCACACTTAGTTTTGGCTTCAAAAACAGCATGCCTAAACCCAGAAATCCAGCCTTAGTGTATGGCCCCACATTCAAATTTACTGATGCTGTTTTTGAAGCCAAATCCAGGAGTGGATTAAAAAAAAGATGAAAAGTAGTGTCTGTCCTGTATACTTTCTCTCCTTATATGATCCACCCCTGATTTTGGTTTTAAAAAAAGTGCATAAAAAACCCTGAATATGTGGCAGCACCCTCAAGCTCATATTCAGACCACTCTCAGGTGGGTTTGATCTACTTATCGGGCCAGTGGCATGTGATAGTGGGACTATGGCAACAAAATTGTGATTCTGAGCAAAAAGGACTTTCTTAGTATTAAATTATAGTTAGTCTGAGAGTTTCTGGGTGGGCTGTGCATGACAATCTAAAACACTCTCCAGAAACTGGATAATACATTTAAAGCATACTAATAAGCAGGCAAACTATGAACTAGTGAATAAAGCTTAATTATTGGTCTTGTGATGTGTACTACGAGAGAACAGCAATTTTATCAAAGATACAGATTGTGCTGAATAAAGAATGAGAGACTCCAATCAGCAGAAGTATTTGGCAAGAGACTAAAGGCTGGAATGTACCAACGCCCAGACATACCAACGTTTCACTGTGAAAAAAAGTCCTACAGTACTTACTGTGGTCCAAGTTTGATATTTAACGGGTTATTCCAGCAGTATACAAAAGCTCTCAGTTGGCCTTCAAATGGTTAAAAAAATAAAGAAGATCACCTTGCTGGTCCCCTGCACTGCTGTTTCTGTGCTGAGTATCATTCTCTTCCATTTCCTGTTGTGAGACTGGAGCAGGAGGTGGAATGCACTGGAGACCCCACCACTGTCAGAATTGCAGCATGGGGTGAGTATAAGCTCCTTTAACTTTATTTTGTTTGGCTATTTTCAGGTCATGGGAGAACTTTTGTATTGTGCTGGAGTACCCCTTTAAGTTTGAAATATAAGGGTTTCTGTAAGGAGACAAACAGGAGCTAAATTGATACTGAAATATGAAGGTAGTAATATCCGATTCTGGGAAAGTTTTGGCTATTATTTGGAGTTGACTAAAATTGGCCAGATCCAGAAAAAGGAAAGGTACTGCTGAATTCTTTTACTCCACCTGATACCCTTGGGAAGAGCATTCATACTGCAACAGGATAATGACCTAAACACACACCAAAACTCTGCAAGAACTACATGAAGACCAAATAAGAGCGAAAGGGGTGGACAGTAAGAGTAATCCCTCCACAGTCACCTGACCTCAACCCTATTGATCATGTGTGGAGGCACTTGAAGAGGGACAATGCAGAGCATTCATTAACATCACAAGATACCCTCTGGAACATTTTTCAGTCTTGCTGAAATCGCATAGATCATTCAGTTTTGCTCTCCCTTGTTGATGAAACAGGTCTAAAAAAGTGGGTGTGGCAGGGGACAGGCCAGGAGGCCAATCTCATTTACCATTTTCTAGGCCTGTTTTAGGCGTAGAAAATGGTCTAAACATAAGACAGCAAGGAAGCTGTCTTAGGCCTCTTTCACACGAGCGTCAGGGATTCAGTCCGGATGCGTTCAGGGTGCGTTCCGGAAAATCCGCATGCATCCGTACCAATCGGCACGCAATCGCAGTCAGTTTTGACTGCGATTGCGTACGTTCATTCAGTTTTTTCAGCGCGGGTGCAAAGCGTTTTGATGCGTTTTTCACGCGCGTGATAAAAAAACTGAATGTTTACAAACAACATCTCTTAGCAACCATCAGTGAATCACACATTGCACTAGCACTTGCGTGCGGATGCAATGCGTGATTCACGCAGACCCATTCACTTCAATGGAGCCAGGGCTGCGTGAAAAAACGCAGAATATAGAACATGCTGCGATTTTCACGCAACGGCGAACTGATGCGTGAAAAACATCGCTCATGTGAAAAGCCCCATTGAAATGAATGGGTCAGGATTCAGTGTGGGTGCAATGCGTTCGCATCACGCATTGCACCCGCGCGGAAATCTCGTCCGTGTGAAAGGGGCCTTACACTGGTGGCCGGCGCAGATCCACCGCCAGATATTTGGGTTATTAAGACCGGCGTCTAAAACACTTGTCTTAATAAAGGACCCCCACTAACTTTATATACCACTGTGTGTTGTGTCACCATAGAGTGACAATAAACTCTTGTAGTTGTATATGGCAGTTTATTTTTCTCTCTAATATTTCCATTCATTTGCTTGTGTGCATTACTTGTACAGAAGCAATTAAGGTAAAGGGACAAGAAGGTTTAAAATGATAGGGCTGATTGCAGTCAATGATGATTGATGTATCAGGAGCTCTGATCTGATTCTTCTCATCCTTCAGACAGCGAAAAGATGAACTTGAGCAGAGGATGTCCGCCTTACAAGAAAGCAGGAGGGAGCTGATGGTACAACTCGAAGGGCTCATGAAACTTTTAAAGGTGAGGGATAGAAGTAACATTTTACAGTTTGTTATAGTATCAAGGGGTTGTATAAAACATGGCTCCTTTTCTTAAGAACCACTCCTGGCCATGGTTTGTGTTCCATCAGGGTTGAACGGGGTTGAACTAAAAACACCATATAGAACCTGTAGATGTGTGTGTCCCTGTTTTTGGGAGAAAGCAGCAATGTTTTTCTCACCCCTTTAGACTGATGACGTCAGTATTTTCAGCCTCCTATAGTTTGAGGAGCCTCAGGCGTATTAATGATCCTTCATATTCTGTTTTCTGTGTATGAACATTTTACAGGAACAAGAGCTGAGACATGCAGTAAGTCCTCCCGTATACTGCCATTATTGGCTGCACGTTTTGGCTGTATTGGAGTGATGTGAAAAATGGAATCAAGATTAACAAGCAACTAACACACAGTTTTAACAATGTCTTAGAATTTATATATCTGAGATATCTTAAAAGGAGCCTGTCACTAGGAAATTCACTGTTAATCCAGACACAATGCCTTGTAGGGCTAGCCCAGCTGAATGTAATGATACATTTCACCCTGTGATCTGTTGCTTCAAAAGTACTTTCAATGTGTATGCAAATGAACAGTAAGGTGCCCAAGTCAGTTGGTGCACCCTTGCTCCTCCTGCTTCCTTTGCGAGACAATCCCTCTCCTTGATTGATAGGGCCAGGCAAGATGACTATGCAAGAACCTGGCCCTGTCAATCAAGGAGAGGAGGTGGCTGGAGGAGAAATCAGGATTGGCTTGGGCCCGCTCTTGGTGCATTTGATGGCTCATTTTCATATGGATTAAAAATATTATTTCTCTGGAATGAAGCAAAGTATCGCTAAGTGACAGGTAGAGTTACATTCTGCTAGGCTAGTCCTGCAAGCTTTGTGCCTGTTTGACAGTGAATTTCCAGGTGAAAGACTCCCTTTAAAGAAATGGACATGGTTGGTTGTAGGGGTAATTTCACATGTAGATGCTGAGGTGTGGTTAAAATTGCATCAGAAAAACCGTAATATAGTTTTGATGTTGTTTTCGATGCAGTTGCACTTTCACATTTGAAAGGCGTGGGCTACTTCCTGGCTACTGTTGACCATTGCGTTTATATGATGACTATATGGCACTTACTAATATAGCCAGGGGTGTAACTACCATAGCAGCAGACCATGTGACTGCTATAGGGCCCAGGGCAAGAGGGGGCCGAGTCTTAGTTGGGATTATCTCCTCTTCTACTGGAGGTGAAAACTTGGTCAGGACTCTACCCTCTAAAGGAACAACTTTTAGCAAATGAGGAAAAATGGCCCCAGGGTCATTGAAAAGGGTTTAGGCAGAAACCCTTCTGTCCTGTGTGTGTGGTGAGGGGGGGGGGGCTGGTTTTATCCTTACTATGGGGCCCTCACTTCTCTATGTACGCCATTGGATATAGCCTTTGTTAAAATTCTGGCTTTTTCTATATTTCATGAGGTATACCCCATTGTTTGCCAAATCTTTTGTGCTGTCTACACAGAGGTCTTGTCCATAACATGGCTGCTGAAGGAGGTTTATGTGATGTCTCCATTCATATACACTGCACCTGCCATCTGCACATTTGGGAGTGTAGTGCAGGTGCACTGTGTTTGAATTGAGGAGGCGGAGTGATGTGTCTGGTCACATGACCCTCCATTAGCGGCCATCTTATGGACAGCACAGAAGATTTGCTGAACAAGGGGCATGGCTTACAAAATATAGCAAATGGCACAGAATATCAAGAAAGACTATATTAGTAAGCACCATTTAGTCTCCATTGGTCACAAATAGCCGGAAAGTGGCCAAAGTCATTAACTTGTTTCACCCGTAAAAACTGCAGCCACTTGGCAGTTTTTCCGAAGCAAACTTTTCGCTGTTGGAGAACATTTGAAGATTATTGATATCTCAAAAAGTTGTGTGCATATATAATCTATATTTACCTGCATCACAAGTGTCTGAAATGTTTGGTTCTAGAGTTCTATTATTGCCCCATTTTAAAGTATTCATAATAAAAGTAAATATGTTTGAGACGCATTTCTAAAAATTATTCTTTGACCTTATTTCTATTGTTTTGAGCACTTACATTTGCATATACTGATATGCACCCCATTGTCTCTGGGTGTTCATAGTTGTCTTTTATATTTCTATATAGCGAGTATGCACTAGACCACACCGTCATTTACCATTAAGGGTAAATTGCAGAGTGTGAAATATGTTGCCAATCTTCAATATAATAAGCATGCAGCATAGTTAAAATTCCTCATTATGCCGTAACGCTTAGGATACTGGAGGTTTTTTCATTTTTGCTTTTTAATTTTTCATCTTCATCTTCCTTGAGCCAAAACTTTTTTATTTTTCCGTTCACATAGTTGTATGAGGGCATATTTTCTGTGGGACAAGTTGTACTTTCTACTTACAACGATACTACATATGTAAACTTTGAGAACAAGATTTTTTTTTGCACTTTTTTTTTTTTTGCTAAATTTTTTACATCATATTCTGACACCATAACTTTTTTTTTTATAGTTATATCTACTGAGCTGTGTGGAGGCTCATTTTTTGCAGGACAATCTGCAATTTTTATTGATACCATTTTGCAGTGTGTGTGACTTTTTGATCACATTTTATTACATTTTTTTTAGGTAAGAGAAGGTAATCAAAATATGGCAAATTGGCCATTTTGTCCCTTTTTTCTGTTACGCCATTCACCGTATTGGAAAAATAGTTTTATATTTTAATAGTACAGGCGTTTTCGGTCGCGGTGATACCCATGATGTTTATATTTTTTGCTTTTTATGTTTTTTTTTTTTTTTTTATTCTACAGAGGTGCTATTTAAACTTTTAAATTTTTTTTTGTTTTTTATATATTTTTTTAAAGTTTTTATTTCTACTTTTTTGTTCTTATTTTGAAGTCCGTATTTGAGCCTGCAAAATCCAATTTTTTAAAATTTTTTAACAATCATGGATTTTTTTACATCCATTTAGTCCACACATATGTTTTCTGCTACATGTAAATAGTTTATTTTTTTTTAACTCCACTGACACGTGTTGCACTGGACTTGAGTGTTGTGGATTTTGAATATAAAATTTGCACCAAAAATCAGCAACACATGTACCATGTATTACATACAGGTTTTAACAACTGTCTTTAGCCAGTGCCCATTGCTGTATGTGTTTTGCTCATTAGAAATATGTAACATGCAAATATCATATTTCTGTGCGATAATAATCAAGTAGTGATGATGGGAAACCAAGACCTAAACAGTATGGGACTGTTGGTACACAGTTGATAGCGTGGCATCTGTCTGGTTAAGAGGTCCTAGTTGCGCATGCTGTTACTTACATGTGAAATACGTAGTCATGCTTCTTGTTAACCATTATTTAATACCTGATCAGAGCTGATACAGTATGACACATTACCTGCATGACTTGTTCTGACTGTGATTTCACTGCTGTGGTGATGTGTGTAGTAATGTGAGGTGTGGGGTGTGTATCTCGCCTGGTTTGTCAGTTTAGCCAGGTGAGAACTGAAATCCAGAAGTGGTATAGCTTCAGCAAGCATAGTTGCTGGAGCTGGTTTTTGTTTAATGTTGCATGGGCTGGATTTCTTGGACTGGGAGACAGGTTGGAAGTGGGAGTCTTCCAGTCCACACACCCTAATCCATCACAGGTTTTCCCTGGCCCCAGGTGAGGCCAGATGGATTAATCAGGCAGGGATAAGTTAACCTGCACTGTTTGTTAGAGAGAGAGGGCCCCAGGGAACAGACCTGGAGAGGGCCCGTGTGGTCCCAGCCAGAAGGGCTGGGGGGCCACAAGGCTGAGGAAGCCTGAGAGAGAGAAAGGCTGAGGAGGCCTGAGAGGTTAGAGCCTGCGGTGGCTTTGTGTGGTCTCAGCCACGAGGGCTGAGGGGCCACAAGGCTCAGTGTAGCCTGGAAGTTTGGGGGGGCCCAGTGACCCTAGGAGAAGAGGGTCACATGGTCAGAGTCAGGAGGACTGTTGGACCATCTCCCCCCAAATGTACGGTTGGAGTCACAGCCAGGAGGCTGCTGGACTGAACGGCTGAGGAAGCCGCACTTAAAAGCTGTGTGTGAACAGTGTTTGTATTTAGGTGAGTTAGCTGAACTATGTGTAGTCAGAGCCTAGCCGGGCAGGTGTTATTTTGATGGTTTTGTTTCATGCTGGAGCAAAAAGTGTGAAAATAAAGTGGTGTGGACTTGAAAATCCCGTGTTTTGAAGAGATTGTGTGATGTCAACCCCCTGAGAGGATACGATCCCTTACATTGCCTTTTTGCTTAATTTCCATCCATTACGAGTCAGAAAAATATGAATGGTTTTGAAGACAGTTTTTATGTACTGATTGTTATGAGTCAGGATGTTCCAGAGTTCTCCGACCCTTCTTGTTACAGTTTAGATGATACAATAATGAATTCTATTTTCTTCGGTGTTCTGTTCAGTTATATTTGTCTCTGAAAAAACTGGGTAAAACCTTCGTATTATGGATTGGGGATGTTTTGCTGAATAGAAGACCCCTGAGGAGTCAGGAATGCCCAGTGACAATGCCTAGATAGTTATAGCACATATAACAATGTACATGCTTTGTTATACATACATTTTCTTACTGATTGTTTGTTTTACAGTCTCAGGGGGCAGGCTCTCCTCGCTCTTCTCCCAGTCATACCATCAGCAGACCTATCCCAATGCCTATAAGATCTGCATCAGCTTGCTCAACCCCAACACACACTCCTCAGGACTCTCTCACAGGGGTTGGTGGAGATGTGCAAGAAGCATTTGCTCAGAGTAAGTCATAACAGAGAATGACTAGCCTTGTACTGCTGCATAGTGTATTTGGAAACCAATAGGGCTCCACTCACTTTTGATTAAATGGCCAGAAAAAATGCTAATATTTCCTATATATCTTATTGCAGAAAAATACCTCTTTCTTTTATCAGACTTTTATTGTGCTCCCCAGGCCTTGTATTGACCATTCACTTTCAGTATACTGCTAAAATCCATCTTCAGTAAAGACAGTTTAACAGCTGACTTAGAGATCAGATTACAGGTTTAGCCCATAGAAATCTATGGAGAGGTGAGGGGGACTAGGAGGGAGGATCTGTTGTCAAGAGACAGAGGCACATAGACAAACTACTGCTGCTTCTGTCTTACCCCAGTGCTACATTCACTGCTATTCTGCTTTGCTGTGTCCTCCATGCTGCTGCTGCCGAGGGTGTGCTACAGGGGGATAAAGAAGCAGGATTTCTTATTTTCTCTGCGTGCAGTATAATGGAGACATCATAGCAGATGGTCGCTGTCTCTCCTGGTGATGAGCTCAGGGAAAACTGACAATTAGAAGTGGAGCTTGTAGAGGGGAAAACTTGTGATAAATGCAGGATTCAGATCATATAATGGCCGGATGCAGTATTATTCATCATATACACACACAGATGCATATTCTGAAAAGTCACCTGAATTGACGGGTACACATTAAGTGAAAAAAACATAATTACCATGCCTGATGACACCATAATAGTGATCAATAACCTCAGATCTAAACAAGAGGGTGGAAGTAATTTAATAGTGTCACCTAATAGTCACCTCCTCTGTTGCCATGTAGCAGTGCAACCATAGGAGTTGTGGGGAAACCACCAGACAGTTGATCCAGGTAGGTCAAGAGATGCAAGTGTGTAGCACCGAGGGAACAGGCAAAATCCTTGATGAGCCAACGTTTGGACAGGAAGAATATGTTCAGTCCAGTTATCAGGCCAAACGTCAAAGACAGCGTAAGGTCCACTTGAGAGTCAGGCAACTGTGTCTCAAATCAGATAGACAGAGGAGGAGCACAGGAAGTCAAAACATAATACACAATCGCAGGGACTAGCAAGCTAGTATACCTATTGCTCAGGCACCCGCCCATGCAGTAAAGGGCTTTAAAGTGTACCTAAGCTTTCAACAAACTTTACATTAATCAATAGTACAGTGTGTGTACATGAGGAATAACACTATTTCTGGCCACTGTATGATTTTTACCTAGCATTTTTTTTTTACCAGTTTTCCCTTATGCATGCTGAATGTCTAGTTTGCAGTTCTCGCAGATCTAGCAGGTGGACACTAGCTGCATCCACTACACAAAGAAAGCAGGAGAGAATCTGCTTCATAACCTTCTCTTAGTCACTCAGAAGCAGCCCCAGGATTATGGAGAACATTACATAGAGGTACTGACCTGTATGGTTGTGAATAAAACACATGGGATGAGATATAAACTTCCTATTTAGCTGCAGCCTCCTTGTCTATGTCTGTCTCTTCTGCCTCCATCAGCTCCTGCTCACTTTTCTTCCCTCTCCTCTTAATAGACTTGTATTGACATGTGTAATATAAGCCTTCTGTGAGCTGCTCCTGTCCTGGACAGATTCAAATCAAATTTCAAACAGAGAAGCATTTAGCAAGGGAGAGGAGGGGAGAGGTAAACATGAGAACTAGACATTTGTCTGTGATAAGACATATTACAAAGTTTGTTCTGGTCGCTTGTCCTATTGATTTATTAAAAGTTGTGTGAAACATAAGGGACCATTTAAATACCCAGGGAAGCCAGCCAAAGGCTTGGGCAGATTTGGATGCGCATTCTGACTCTTTGAGCCACAGAGAGCATGCCACCCTAACAGCACAGATGTCATTGAAGAAGAGGCTTCAGAGGGACAGTGTGAAGTGAGGCATAGCCACCAGCACGTCAGTGGCTGTGCAGGAGATGTCAGCAGCAGGTCCCGTCAGGTCCTCTTTAAAAGGGTTTTCTAAGATTTTATAACAGACGACCTACCCTCTGAATAGGTCATCAGTATCTGATTGTGGGGGTCTGACACCTGGGACCTCCACAGATCAGCTGTTTGAGAGGACATCGGTGCTCCTGTGAGCCCCGCTACCTTCTCTGTGCTCACCAAGCACAACGCTACAGCTTACCCTCTGACTAAGGTATCAATGCCTTGTGTTTTTATTGCTTTTCTCTTTTTAGGTGCAAGAAGAAATCTGAGGAACGATTTGTTGGTGGCAGCTGATTCCATAACCAACACCATGTCTTCTCTAGTGAAGGAGCTCAAGTCAGGTAAGCATAATTGCATTGAGCATCCTCTTTTATTTCTTGGATAGAAGGGTAGACATGCCTTCCACATGTAGAGAGTAGTGAAATCAAATAAAGAAGTGCTAGTAATTGTAACATCAGTTTTATTTAACGTCTTAATGTCAAAGTTGTATATATCTTAGTACCTTAATTGTACATCTTTAGCGGCTGACTGAGAGATCAGGTTATAGCTGCAGCCCATAGAAAGAGAAGTGAGGATGATTAGGAGGAAGGAACTGCTGGAGAGAGGCAGAGAGACACAAGGAGATACTGCTGCAAGATGCAGTGAATTTTCTATCTGGATTCCCAGCTACACTGTTTATTACTGCTGTACTATGTCTTCCATGCTGCTGCATATGCTTTACTATATATTGGATGCTTAAAATAAATTAGAATGCAAACTTTTATAAGTGGTTTGTTACGTTTTCTTGCAAACCTTTCAATGAAGGCTTTTATTTGGTAGGTGTGTTGTAAGTACATACTTTTCTGAGGCAAGTGATGCTATGTCAGTAGTTCTTTCCACCAGAAAAGATACACTGTGACATTTTAATGCTGTTGTTTTGCAAATCACTATGTTTATATCACTTTGATAATTCAAGCAAAAAGGACAAATATGCATAATGCACAGGTGACAGCTGTACTAGAAAACGTGTATAGTTCTTGCTTAAAAAGCTTTATAAAATACAACACAAATATATCAAATAACACAAAGATATCATGAGAAATATCACCAAAAAGTGCTCATAATTCACTAAGATCTGGGGGGTTGTTCAGTAAGTTTTGGGAATAGTTACGAAATGGTTTTCCAAATATTCATAGCAGGGGTCATTCACATATGAAAGGTTTATATTTAAAAAAACATGGTGTTAAAAAGGAAATATTTTGCTGATATTCCTATTCAGTAAACTATGTTTATATAGTAGACTAATGACATTGGCTATTGTAGTATTGTATGTATTACTGTTTGTCTTATTTCACTACTATGATAAGGAATCAAACATTAAACCTCTTCATGGGAAACCTGTTATGTGAAATTTCACTTAAACTTTTTTTTAAGATTCTAAATATATATATGAAATAATATAAATGTATACAGTATATAAACCTATCACCTGTATTACATGTTGGGTTTTTTTTTCTTTTGTTTTTTTTTGCAAGAAATTTATGGTATGATGTGTAGGGTATAGGGTGTATATATAAGGTATGTATAGTTTATGGTAGTAATGGTGACACGTGCCGATGACCTCTTCCTTAATCGTTAGGCAAAATCAGGTCATGCAGCGAACTGTGTGACTTTGTAATCACAAGCCTTTCTGTCCGTGCTGTTTGATCAATGCAGAGCAGGAAGAAAGATGACAGGAACAAGCATATCACACTTAGTTTTCCATGAAGGAGATAAGACACATTGTACATGCTTGGAGCCTGGGAAGATGTGTAAACCAGTGCGCTCCCATATATTACCTTAGATCACTAGCAAAGCATACATTTAGCTGCCCACTACCCTAAACCACCAGAGAAGCAGGTACTACCCCTTCATTACTTGACACCGTCAGTGAAATGCTTATTACTCCCCTCCACTCAGGCCACAATGGAAGCAAGCATTAAACCCTTTACCACTCTATCCCACTATGGAGGAAAATAACCATCAACCACCCTAGAGATATTTGTGCATTTATTCATATGCAAATGAGCAAGTTTGAGCACCAAGAGGTGGGGCTGAATCATTTGAGCACTTCTTTGCAATAACCCCTGTGCTCTGCACATTCTCCCCTCCCCTTCCCCCTTGACTGACAGGGCTAGGCATCAGCATGCTGAGGGCAGAGCTGTGTCTTAGCAGGTACATATCATATACCCTATGTACTAAAGCTTTACCTCATTGACATATGCTCAGAAAGCTAATATACATATTACAGCTTTATTCACAAGCACAATATATGATAAGACACCAGTAATATGTTATCTTCTAAACATAGGAAAAAACATGCCTCTTCACATGGTAATGCTATAGCTTGGCGGTAAGTCCTTGGTTTTGCATGTAGAGATCCGAGGTTTAAATCTTGGGACAGACTTCAATGTTTTTTTTCTTCTTCAGGGATTTTATATATATATATATATATATATATATATATATATATATATATATATATAGTAAGGCCTTTTATTATTATTATATGATTATTTATTATAGTATAGCCTTTTATTATGGGTTAACTGAGAAAAAAGTTTATGTAAGTCTCTCTTGGGATTTGAATTTACATGCATGGCAGACCACTTATCACTAAGCTTACCACATAGGGAAGCATGTTTTGTCTATGCGTATAGGCTATAACATATTATTGATGTCTTTATAATCATATATTGTGCTTGTGAATACAGCAGTAATACGGGTTAATAGTAAATGCATTGTCCCATCTCAGCCTTTCATGGCGGAGATGGGAATAACCCAGAGTAAGTGCTGGTGTGAGGAGGCAGAATTATGGAAACAGCCGAGTGGTTGGCCCTCTGCTGTTTCCATAACTCCCATCGCAGTGAATGGGAGCTACACAAACAGTGTAGCACAGCAAGCCACTCAGCCATTTCCATAACTGTGGCCAGTGCATGATGCGGGTTGTGATGATAGAGGGTCAAAGGAAAATACTCTCTCCAGCTCTGTGATGCATGTCTCACAAACGGGAAATGACTGAAGACATGGGATATGAGCTCACAGAAGAGGAGGAGTTACAAGAAGAATGAAATATGAATTACAACCATAGATAATTTAAATAAAACCAAATATAACAATGGCCACTAGATGGCAGCAAAGTACACCAAGTATAGTAGGTGTATAATCTGTCAGCAGATTTATACCTGTGTAACTGCCTGAACTGTTGCATGGGTGCTTGGCAGCTGAAAGCATCTGTCTTGGTCCCATGTACATATGTGCCAGCAATGCTGATTAAAAAATATCTTTAATATATGCAAGTGAGCAATGGGGGTGCAGGTGTTTCCATTACAACTAGCAGCTCTGCTCTCTCTGCAACTGCTGTGCCCTCTGGACTTTGAATGACAGGACCAGGCAGTGAAAACGTCATCATGCCTGGCCCTGTCAATCAAAGTGGAGAGGACGCTGCAGTTTGCAGAGAGAGCGGAGCCTCTAGGTGTAATAGCAACGCCCTCGTTGCTCCTAGAGGATCATTTGCATATAATAAAACATCATTTTTCTCAGCAATGTGGGCACGTATGAACATGGGACCAACAGAGATGTCTTCAGCTGCCAAGTGCACATGTAAGAGGTCAGCCAGTGTTATCGCTAGAAATCTGCCCTTTAATATCAGTTCTAAATTAGAGTTATTAGTTGGGACAGCACAATCTGCATGGAATCCAAATAGAAATTGACATCCAGTGTGGATTTCACCCTTTGCAATGTGCAGGTAGAAATCCCTAGAAAAATCCACATGTAACTCCTGGACTTTGTCACTGCTTTTTACTTCATGTGTGGACATACCTTTAAAGGGAACCTGTCATCTCCGAAACACCCCCTGAACTAGAGTAAGAGATGTATAGTGTAAGTGATGCTGAATCCGAATATGTAAGTTTTATCTTCATACTCGCTTCCATTCCGACGCTGTGCTCCCACAAACCTGCAGTAAAATGCACTCAGTGGACTCCGGCGCTCACTCACATAATGGAGAGGACTCAAAGAAGAGTCGTCTCAATGCATTTTACTGCAGGTTTGTGGGAGCACAGCGTCAGAATGGAAGTGAGTATGAAGATAAAACTTACATATTCTGATTCAGCATCACTTACTATACAACACTTACTCTAGTTCAGGGGGTGTTTCGGAGATGACAGGTTGCCTTTAAATACAGCAGATCACTACATACAGCCTGGGGATATAATTTTACTTTCATAACAGTATGTGTTTCATACTCCATTTTTGTCTTTTCTAGATGGGGGAAATGAAGCAGAAGGCAGTGTGAATGCGGAGTACGGGAGGGTTCACTTTGAGGACCTGGTCCCATCTCCAACCTCAGAGAAAGCTTTCCTTGCTCAGATTCATGCCAGAAAACCAACATACAACCATAATTCTTCAGCTGCTGGAAATATTCGTGCAGATATGTATGCATCTGTTTTATCAAGTCAGTGGGGGAGATTTATCAAGACCGGCGCACACCTTATCATAAATTAGGCGCATCCTCCTGAAGTCTGACTAAGAGCTGTTGTAGATTTCTGACTTCATTTGTGCCAGAAAACTGACGTAAATTAAGATAAATTTGTCAGGACAGCTTCCCACCCTTGCTATGCTTCCTTTAGGGAAAGTGGCGAGGGTGGCGAAAAATCTGAGAGATGCCACACATAGATTGTGACATTTTAATAATAACACTTTTTAGGCGCAGGTTTGTTGATGAATCTCGAAATTCACGGGAAAAACATGCACGATAACAATAGATGCAAACAATATATGAACTAAGCCCTCACTCTATAGATAAAATCTGAGACTCTTAGCCAATACATTTTGATCAAAATACATCTGTGCCCACCTACCCATCGCCACGGTGGTCTCAGTTCAGGCAGGTCCTACGCTAAACCTTCCTATGCGGTTGTGCATCTATGGTTAGGAGCGCAGACCCTGCACATATAGTGTGCTGCTCCTAGTTACCTCTATGTGCATCAGCAACCAATGAGCGGAGGAGCACACACAGGTAGGTTTTTCGTAGGTCCTGCCTGAACTGAGACCACCGTGGCGCTGGGTAGGTGGGCACAGATGTATTTTGATAAAAGTGTATTGGCTAAGAGTCTCAGATTTTATCAATAGAGTGAGGGCTTAGTCCATATATTGTTTGCATCTATTGTTATAGTGCATTTTATTTCCTTGAATTTCTAAATGTAGCCTTGCACATCCGCACATTTTACTATCATATCGTGCAGGATGTTTGTATCTGTTTTCCGTAAATATTTTGTTGATGAATCTCCCCCAATGTGTTTCTTCTAATTTAATTGTTTTAGGATCTGTTCCTACTCTTTACCAATGCATATGCAGAATGTGTTTATAGACCCCCTAAAAGTGTCCTTTTGGCATTCGCTGGGCTTGTATACATTGGAATATCTTATCTTTAGCTGGAAAGGAAATGCAGCCCGCTGTACTTTTTAATATTGAAGAGAGCACAGCAAAAGAAAAAATATACACTGGTGGTCAATAGGCAACATATGGAACTGTATATGGCATATACTGTGTAGTTACATACAGCTGAGTCAGCCATCTAGATCATTTTCTGACATGTACGTCAAATGGATGCCCTAAAACAATGTAAATACAACCTGAATGCTATAGATTCTGATAAATAAGATGTGTTCATTGCTCGAGCTGTTATATTGGCATGTTGGACCATTATAAATTCAGTAACCCACATTACTTTGAGAAGCACAGTTAAAGAGGACCTTTCACCTCTCCTGACACGCCTTTTTTAATAGATTCATGCATTTCCCATGTAATAACAATTCTGGAGCATCTGTTCTTATGTCTCTATGTTGTGCTATTCCTTTATTATTTCTACTAGTTATAATTAAATTGCTAGCAGTCTGCAGTAATGGTACAGAGCAGTTGGGGGGGGGTACCTGCACAGACTCATTCTATCCAATCAGTTCTTCCATTTTCAGACTGTGCAGGTACACACCCCCAACTGGTTACCTCCCCTCTGTACCCTTACTGCAGACTGCTAGCAATTCATTCATAACTTCTAATTCAAGTAATAAAGGAATGGAACAACATAGAGCCATAAGAATAGATGCTCCAGAATTGTTATTACATGGGGAATGCATGAAGCTATTAAAACAGGCATGTCAGGAGTGGTGAAAGGTCCTCTTTAAGGAGGTGCTGCATGAATTACAAACCCCGAACGGTAGCATGGTGACTCAGTGATTAATACTGGTACCTTGCAATGCTGGGGTCCTAGGTTTGATTCCGACCCAGGACAACACCTGCATGGAGTTTGTATGTTCTCCCCGTGTTTGAGTAGGTTTCCTCCAGGTACTCCAGTTTCCTCCCATACTCCAAAGACATACTGATAGGGAACTTAGATTGTGAGCTCTTTAGTGCAGGCTAACAGCTCTTACCTACATCAGTACATTATATCATGGACATAATATCACAGCTATGAAAACGCTCTCCACCATCCTTGGAGTGCTGTTGTGGTATTGCCTTCATGCATGGTATGGTGGTGCACAGAAAATCTAATTTCATCTGGCTTCACTTAAAGTATTGTATACAGGGGTAACTATATTAAAATGTAACAGCAGGTCATTAGGTAAATCTTACAAATATGTTTCAAACATAAATAGTAAAATAAATGCCTAAAGAAGCAGGCCCAGGTGAAACGACTACTGTTAACCTACATTTTAAACATATATTTCCAGGGTCGGGGAAGATCCATATAACAGACATGAAGATGAAACCTATGAGAACGACTCTGTGCGCCAACTTGAAAATGAGCTGAAGATGGAAGAGTATCTCAAACAAAAGCTGCAGGATGAAGCCTACCAGGTAACATGATTGTGCTTGGAATCTACTTAGGAACCAAATCACATAGGTCGGAACAAGTGAGAAATATTTACCATGCATTTTTGTTCTCTCAAATGATTAAGGCAAGTAAATCTCAGTTTTCTAAGGCTACTTTCACACTAGCGTTTTGGAATTCCGGTATTGAGCTCCGTCATAGGGGCTCAATACCGGAATAAAACGCTTCCGTTTTGTTCCCATTTTTCGTCAATGGGGACAAAACTGAACTGAAGACAGCGGAATGCTACTAGAAGCATTCCGTTCCGTCTTCAGGCCGGAGAGCAAACCGCAGCATGTCCGGTCTGGGCATCTACACCAAGACGGATCCGGAATGACCAATACAAGTCAATGGGGACGGATCCGTTTGGTGTGACACAATGGTGAACGGATCCGTCCTCCATTAACTTTCAATGGAGTTAATTCTGAATCTGTTTAAAAGATGTTAAAGATATTACAACCGGATCCGTTCATTATGGATCCACAAGGTTGTATTATCACTACGGATCCGGCGGGCTCCTTCACCTGCCGGATCCGTAGTAAAGGCTAGTGTGAAAGTAGCCTAAGAAAGAAAACTATTCTGCCTTAGAATGTGTCCTTAGTGTTATGTTTTAGCCAAACAGGTGGAAAACCTCTTTACACTTATGAGTCATAATCTTGATCTTTGGGACCTGTCACCTCTCCTGTGTGTTTTAGTGTCTGCTTGCATTCCCCATGTAATAACAATTGTGGCGCATCAATGGTTGTGCAGTTCCTATTATTCCAACTTAGGAATTGCTAAAAGTTTCAGTGAAGGTCCAGTTGGATGTTACCAGGTGGGTTGTGGCACTGGACATTATGACACTGACAGCACTGACTGGATAGTGTCAGACAGGGACCCACCCCCATGTCCTCAGGAAAGTTGTATGGTTGGCAGTCACTATGTTTAGGGCCCTGGACAAAACATGTGGGGCCCAAGCCCTGGATGTTTTGACTCTTTATGTGATCTCTCTTTATGTTTGAATTTTTTTCTTCTAAAGATTGAATTTGAAGAGACCAACTCTCACTCTGGAGGGTCATTGATATCCATATATTTCAAAATGTGCCCGCTGATTTCAGTGGGTAACATATATTGCTCTATGTGTTTTAGCATGAAGTTCGTGGGTGTTCCCACCAGAACCCTGTGCAACCAATTAGTCACAGAGGTTTTCTAAAGGGAGCTTAATCCAAAGGGGAAGACTGCATCTGCATAAGGCCTCATGCACACGCCCGTTCCATGCAATATGGGCAACGGCTGTGTGCATGAGCCCTAATAGAGATTTGAGGATCCTGCCAGGAATATTGTAGCGTTACACCTGTCTCTGTATGAAATTGTTATTTTTTTCTAAAATATTTAATCACTGGATTCATCATAAGCACTGTTTCTTAAATAGTCATCCCATATTCTGCCTCTTTTCCTCTACAGGTCAGTTTGCAGGGCTGAATGCACTATTCTCTTTCCTTCCCCTCTGAAGTAAGTATACTCCACCATAGTGCTAAATCATTAAAGGGGTATTCCCATCATAGACAATGGGGGCATATCGCTAGGATATGCCCTCATTGTCTGATAGGTGTGGGTCCCGCACCTATATCGAGAATGGAGCATAGAGAGTTGTGCCTGGAGGAACCCTGGTTTCCTGGGGTCCGACCACCACCAGACGCATTTCCTCGCTGCTCCCATAGAAATGAATGGGAGCGCATCGCGCATGTGCGGCCGCTGCTCCCATTCATTTCTATGGAGCCGACGGAAATAGCCGAACCAGCATTCAGCTATTTTCAGCAGCCTCTTAGAAATTAATGGAGGGCGGCTACGCATGCACAGTGCGCCCTCCTTCACTTTCCCTGCTCCATTCTCGGTATAGGTGTGGGTCCTAGCATTATGTCCCCATTGTCTATGATGGGACAACCCCTGTAAGTGTTCCAACATTTAGTAACCTGTGCTGTAACCAAACACATGAACCACTGGGTGTAGGTAAATGTAAATGATACATAGTGATGGTGTCTTCAAAACTTTTATGGAATTGAAGGCTGAGTTTGGTCTGCCTCAAACTAGTCTTTTTAGATACTTTCAGTTGCGTCACGCATGTTCAGACCAATTTGGAAAGGGCAAAATTAAGATTGATTATGGAGATATTGAAAAAATAGTTAGACGAAAGGTTTTATGTAAACCAGTATCTACCTTTTACTCAGCGCTCATGTCTGGCTTGGCTTCTCCGCTAACTAAAGCTATGGCTAACTGGGAAAGAGACATTCCCAGCCTGGAAGATAGACATGAGAAGGAGCTGGTATACAATTGGAGAAATACTGTGATATGTGCTAGGGACCAGTTGATTCAGGTCAAGTGGCTGCACCGTGTGTATTTGACCCCAGTTAGGCTAGAACGGATGAAATGTCAAAGTAGCGCACTTTGCACTAGATGTAAGCAAGGGATTGGTACCTTATTCCACATGATTCGGGAATGTACCAAGATTTCGGAGTTCTGGTCAGCAATACATGAGTTCTTAAACTTAAAGTTGGGGTTGCCAGCTGTTTGTTCCCCTGAAAATAGTTTATTGGGTCTAGTTGCAGACCTATTACAGACCAAATATTCCAGGATTTTATATAAGCTATTAATGTTTTATGCCAGAAAAAACATTCTGTTGAACTGGAAGCCACCTAAGATGCCTTCGGTCCAATATTGGATGAATCTGATAGACACGGCTTTGCCTGTGTATAAGATGACATATGAGGCCAGAGGATGTCTAGAGAAGTTTGGAAAAATTTGGAGTCTTTGGATTGATGCCAGGACTTTGATGATTTAAGCTGTTGGGGGTGGGGGGGGCTCTATGGTGTCACGGTGGGTATGTATGTGTGTGAGAATGGGTTCTAAATTCTGTAATTGCACTTGCAGTAGTGACTAGAATTTTAAAAACTGGATAATCTATCCTGGATATTCTTCCTATTTAAAGAATTATTATTATATTTGGATTACTGCTGTACAGTATAATGAAACATGTGTGATGTTACAATTTTACTGTTGTAAGTTTATCTGGAAAATGATAAATAAATACTTTAAAAAAAAATGTAAATGATACAGTTTCAGGCATGGTCAGCTGCCTTTATTGTCCATAGTGTTCTCAGTTTAGAACAGCTGTCACATTGAAGGGAAGCTCTACTACATAAAACCTCTGCCTGGCTGTGTAATTACTGAAATTAATCATTTAAATTATATATACAAAATTTATATATATGCATTTTATATGGTTACTGTCAGTGTTGAGTGGCTGTGAGGACTCATGGAGGAAAATGCAGTCCTATGAACAGCAGAGGGCGCCCAAGGCTTAGTTTATATCTGCCAGTAAGAAATATCTCAGTGCTGCTGTGGCAACTTTGTAGCAGAGAGCTCTAGAAATGGGTTATGTTCTGTAATATTCTTATTTAAATCACAGCTTTTCTTAATATTATAAATATCATTTCAGTACAATGTAGTTACCGTACATAGTTGATAAATTAAAAAAAAAGGCACAGGTCCATCAAATCCAACCTGTAATCTTACTCTCTTGATCCAGAGGAATGACAATAAAAAACCTGTAAGGAGGTCGCCAATTGCCCCACATTAGGTCTCTTTCACACTAGCGGCAGTACGGATCCGGCAGGTGAAGGGTGCCACCGGATCCGTGCTGCCGCAGGTACATGTGTGGGTCCGGAGCTGCGCTCCGGCCCCACACATGTCACACATTACATACACACAGACACATACATACTTACATGCTCCCGGCAGCTCCGCACAGTACAGGAGGAGGACGGCGCACACATAGGACAATTCCCCACAGCGCCCAGCAGAGGGGAATCGTCCTATGTGTGCGCCGTCCTGCTCCGTGGAGACCTGCCGGGAGTATGTATATGTGTATATGTCTGTGTATGTTTATGTGTATGTCTGTATGTGTGTATGTATATATGTGTGCAGGTGACAGATCCGTCATGAACTCCATTGAAAGTCAATGGAGGACGGATACCATTGTGTCACACCAAACGGATCCGTCCCCATTGACTTTCATTGGGGGTCATGACGGATCCGTCTTGGTGCGGATGCCTGGACCGGAGAGCAAACCGCAGCATGTTTGTTTCAGTGCAGTATCATAAATACTGCACTGAAATTGCGCTTTCCAACTATAGGCTTATCTTATTGAAACACTGCTGTACTGTTGTATAGCTACCATGAAACCTCTAAAATTCTTGAATAAGAAAAACGAATAATGTTACTTTTCTACATAGCCACCTTCCTTTGCGATGCATTTTTCCTTGCATCTTACCAATTTTTTAATGCCATCAGTAAAAACTGTTTTTGGTGAGCGCATAGCCACTGATGCAACACTGTATAACATCATCACGAGAATCTTCTTTCCCTTAAATCTTCTTTGAGAGGTCGAAAAAGTTGGCAATCAGATGGCGCCAAATGACTTCAGTTGTCTGAGGGTTTCCAATGTGTGGGCTGCAGTTTGGGGTCGGGCGTTGTCAGCGCACATTCTGGCAACAAAAGGCGTATGATAGTCTCCCAGCCATCTTCACCATAGTGTGACAACTCTTATACTAAACTGCAAGGTCAGCTTGCCAAACTAGGCACATGACCAATTACCACTACTCCCGCCGTCACCGCTTCCAATGAAAATATAAAAGACTCCTCGTATAACTTGTGAGCACTGTGTTCTCCTCAGTGTTCGACGTTGAAGTAACTCCAGTGTAATTACAGCTCATCCTGCTGTGAATGGGGACAGCAGAGCTGTACTTGCACTGCTGGCCACTGCATTGTACGAGCTAATCGGTCTCTACAAACTGCTGATTGACAGGGGTGCCAGGAGTTAGGCCCCTGCTGATCTGATATTCATGACCTATCCTCAGTATAGTAAAAAAAAAATAAATTGAATAAAAAGCGATCAAAAAGTTATACACACCCCTAAATGGATATGTACAGCTTGCCATGCAAAAAATGAGCCCTCACACAGCTCTATAGATCTAAAAATAAAATAGGGGTCAGAATAATAATAATAATCTTTATTCATATAGCGGCAACATATTCCGCAGAGCTTTACAATTCAGGGGTTCATGTACAAACAATGATAAATAACATAGCAACAGACATGTCAATAATTACAACAAGAGGAATGAGGGCCCTGCTCACAAGAGCTTATAATCTATGAGGAGATAGGGGTGACACAAAAGGTAAAATGCTTGTTTTTTACAATGGTCCAGCCATCTTGGGAAAATAAGGATGCAGTTATAAATCTGTATGAGCCGGTCACCAGCTAATATATGAAGAGCTTCTTGGTGTGGTGGAGGATCAGGTTCAGGGAGTGATAAAGGGGCTATGTATGGAGAAGAGTTAGATCAGGGGATGTGATAGGCCAACCTAAAAAGATGTGTTTTAAGAGAGTGCCTAAAACTGTGTATATTGTGGTTTAACCTAATTTCTTGGGGTAGGGCATTCCAGAGAACCGCTGCAGCTCGGGAGAAGTCTTGTAGCGGGGAGTGAGAGGTTCAGATTATGGTAAAAGTCAGTCGTACGTCATTGGCTGAACGGAGAGCACGGGTGGGATAGTAGACTGAGATAAGGGATGTATGGGGGTGCAGCACTGTGGAGAGCTTTGTGGGTGAGGACGAGCAGTTTAAATTGCATTCTATAGTGTATGGGCAACTAGTGCAATGACTGGCATAGGGCGGAGGTAACAGAGTAGCGGTTAGACAGATATGTGACTCTAGCTGCTTCTAGGAGAATAGATTGGAGAGAGGAGAGTCTGGTGAGGGGAGGCCAATTAATAGTGAGTTACAATAATCAAGGTGGGAATGGATCAGGGCGACGATGAGAGTTTTTGTTGGGCGACATAAAGCGGGTGAGAGACTGAATATAGGGGGTGAAGGAAAGATCAGTGTCAAACGTCACACCGAGACAGCAGGCTACTTTCACACTTGCGTTTGCAGGATCTGTTTGTGAGATCTGTCCAGGCTGTCACAAACAGATCCGTCATGATAATACAACTGTCTGCATCCGTTCTGAACGGATCCGTTTATATTATCTTTTACATAGCAAAGACGGATCCGTTTCTTATTGTGTCAGACAAAACGGATCCGTCCTCATTGACTTACATTGTGAGTCATGACGGATCCGTTTGGATCAGTTTCCGTCAAGCGGACACCAAAACGCTGCAGGCAATGTTTTAGTGTCCGCCTCCAAAACGGAATGGAGACTAAACTGAAGAAAACTGAAGCATTCTGAACGGATCCTTCTCCATTCAGAATGCATTAGGACAAAACTGATCAGCCTGTGACGGATCTCACAAATGGATCCTGCAAACGCAAGTGTGAAAGTAGCCTAAGAAAAATTATACAAATGTGTCTGGGATCGTACTGACCCAGAGAATGAAGGGCACAGGTAAGCTTTACCACATAGGGAACACCGTAAAAACAAAACCCAAAAAACTGTGGTGGAATTTTGTTGTTTTTTGCAATTCCAGCCCATTTGGAATTTTTTTTTCCAGCTTCCCACTACATTGTATGCAATAATAAATGGTGCCATTATAAAGTACTACGTGTCCAGCAGAAAACAAGCCTTCATATGGCTATGTGAATGAAAAAAGGAAGAAGTTATGGTTTCGGGAAAGCAGAGAGTAAAAAACAAAAACGCAAAAATGGAATATCGCCCAGAGTAGAAAAGGGTTAAATGTCTTATCTAATTAGATCCCTAGGTATGTTTGTATGTGCAAGATGTTTTTCTGTATAATGAAAGCTGAATCTATATGTGCATTGGGGAATAGCATTGTATGGTTAGGCTCACATCACATTTTTAAGTCTATGCAAATGGGCATCATCTATTGGCATCCGTTTGCATCTGCTTTTATTGCTACATGGATCTGCTAAGCGGATGATGGGAACCCAGCCTAATCGGCCTGTTTTATCATCTTACAGAAAAGCTGGAGAAGATGCACATAGCATGAGAAGTCTTGGTTGTCAACCATCAATCCGGCAGGAAAAACGCAGGTTGACCTCACCGGCTGCATCTTCTAATACAAAGAACCCCATCAGAGTCCACCGGAATGTAGCACAGCACATTTGTTCTGAACCGTGTAGTTTGTAGGTGTGTGTTTTAACTATTACTTTACAAACAAAAAAAAATATTTCAACTGAAATCATAATTTGTTTGCATTTTAAAAAAATATAACCATTTGTACACGCTGTCATACATTCATCGTCATAGATCGGATACACATACGAGCTGCTGGTGCAGCTGAAATCTCCCTAACTTCCAAGGGGAAGGGGAAAAAGTATTCAGACAAGTTCAGACAGACCTGCTAATGCACTATCGAGACAACACTGAATATATATCAACCAGGTGTATGCAAATGTCTTCTCTGTCACTGGCCAAACTACCAGAGGAGATCCTCTCTATCACCACGTCGTGGTGGACCATAGAAGCCAATGATTTGTATATCAGCTGTTACTACTATTTGTCTGAGTGCCTTAGTTCCATTTGAACCTACTCAGCCACTTATCTAGTAGCAGTATCTAGGCAAGCAGCGCCTCTGCATCGCCAACCATTGTGCAGTGCATTGTTTTGCTGCAAAATACCAGTAGCCCCTTTTAATTTTTGTTTTCAGTGTACTCTGAGCGCTAGAGAAGCTGAGAACACTAGAGTACTGCCTCCAGCACCCTGCAATGCACATGGATGGTAATCACAAGAACAGCACTTTTTATTTTATTCTCCTGCAGCAGGATTTGCACTTAATTTGGGACTGCAATCCTGGGTATCATGTTGGTGTCACCAGTGACGGCAGCAGTTCCCTAGAGTTCTTTACGTCTATTTCAGTCACTGGATAGAATTGGATTCCTTGATTTTAAATATTATTTTTTATTAGTTTGGAAAAACGACAGAGATTTATGTGTTCAAAGCCCGTTGACAATAAAAATAATGAAGTTAGGGCTAATTGTATAATTTTGTATTTCCTTTGTTCTCTCAAGAACTCACAGATCAGCCATACAAGTTTTTAGTGTATATATCTATATATATATAAATATATATTTTTCATTTTCAATATAGACGCTATCATATACAAGAAAAAGAGACAAATTATACAATGTTCAGACTATTTAGAATCTAGTTTTTGCAATCCACACAGATGCTATTAAAACTGTGAACTATGTTTTGAGCTACTCATTATTAACCCTTTCACTGCTGCAGGGTTCTGCCGGGCACTGCATGCCCATCTTTGGCAGCTGAAAGGATAAAGCTGTTTATAAACCACAGGTGCCATAAAAACCCCCGAACTAGCAGAAACTCATTATCTTCCACATTGCTGCCGCCTCACAATCATCTGTTCTTATTTTGCTGTTTGTTGCACATATAAACCTGCGTTCTTTGACATTTTGCTCTTTTATTTGCTGTATTGTGGTCTTTGTATTCACTGTTACTGCATGCCTGCAAAAATTAAAAATGCATCTGTCACATAGACATAGTGAAAGCAGTCATTTTGCCTCAGCGATATTGTGAGGTCCTACTGACTTAAGATACACACACTAATATGCAGCAAAATGTCCCCCTGCATATAAGCGGTGAATATACTAAGAATTGTTTTCTGAATGCCTTATGGCCGCTAGACATTTTGCATGCGAACTTGGGGCGACTAGGGGTAGCAGTGAAAAGCACAAGGGCTTGTGTGTAGATGAAAGAGAGTATGAGGAAGCACGTAACTCTAATGGTGGGATGCACTGGATTATGGCTAAGAATGGCAGGAACACTCTTTCATGTAGATCATTTGCTAGTAAAAGTCTGTTTACACGGTGAAACTTATTTGTTATGTCAGAAAATGTAATTTTCTGTGTTAATTGTTGAATCTAATGCCTGTAAGTAGGAAAGTGACTGACTGAAAGGAACTGTACCTGAAGTCTATGGACACCGTTGCGATTTTTTTATTTTTTTTTATTTGCTTCCAAAATGCAAAGTGAAGTAACTTTCTAAATATTCTTCATCACGAATTTTCTACCATGTAGAGTCTGTATAACTCCTTCACATAGCTAGTTATCCTGTTGCTTCTGACACAGAGGAGACCGCACACTGCCCCTGGCTTTGTCATTCTTTTTTAATCCCCTCATCCCTTTTCTTACTGTTGTAAATACCAGCCGGGACGGGGAGGATGATGTACAGTCATGGCCAAAAGTTTTGAGAATGACACAAATATTATATTTTCACATGATCTGCTGCCCTCTGGTTTTTATGTGTGTTTGTCAGATGTTTTTATCACATACAGAAATATAATTGCAATCATATTATGAGTAACAAAAGCTTATATTAACAGTTAGAATGAGTTAATGCAGCAAGTCAATATTTGCAGTGTTGACCCTTCTTCTTCAGGACCTCTGCAATTCTCCCTGGCATGCTCTCAATCAACTTCTGGACCAAATCCTGACTGATAGCAGTCCATTCTTGCACAATCAATGCTTGCATTTTGTCAGAATTTGTAGGTTTTTGTTTGTCCACCCGTCTCTTGATGATTGACCACAAGTTCTCAATGGGATTAAGATCTGGGGAGTTTCCAGGCCATGGACCCAAAATCTCTATGTTTTGTTCCCTGAGCCATTTAGTTATCACCTTTTCTTTATGGCAAGGTGCTCCATCATGCTGGAAAAGGCATTGTTGATCGCCAAACTGCTCTTGGACGGTTGGGAGAAGTTGCTCTCGGAGGACATTCTGGTACCATTCTTTATTCATGGCTGTGTTTTTAGGCAAGACTGTGAGAGAGCCGATTCCCTTGGCTGAGAAGCAACCCCACACATGAATGGTTTCAGGATGCTTTACAGTTGGCATGAGACAAGACTGGTGGTAGCGCTCACCTCGTCTTCTCCGAATAAGCTGTTTTCCAGATGTCCCAAACAATCGAAAAGGGGATTCATCAGAGAAAATGACTTTACCCCAGTCCTCAGCAGTCCACTCTCTGTACCTTTTACAGAATATCAGTCTGTCCCTGATGTTTTTTCTGGAGAGAAGTGGCTTCTTTGCTGCCCTCCTTGAGACCAGGCCTTGCTCCAAGAGTCTCCGCCTCACAGTGCGTGCAGATGCACTCACACCTGCCTGCTGCCATTCCTGAGCAAGCTCTGCACTGCTGGTAGCCCGATCCCGCAGCTGAAACACTTTTAAGAGACGGTCCTGGCACTTGCTGGTCTTTCTTGGGCGCCCTGGAGCCTTTTTGGCAACAATGGAACCTCTCTCCTTGAAGTTCTTGATGATGTAATTGATTGTTGACTGAGGTGCAATCTTTCTAGCTGCGATACTCTTCCCTGTTAGGCCATTTTTGTGCAGTGCAATGATGACTGCACGTGTTTCTTTAGAGATAACCATGGTTAACAGAAGAGAAACAATGATGCCAAGCACCAGCCTCCTTTTAAAGTGTCCAGTGGTGTCATTCTTACTTAATCATGACAGATTGATCTCCAGCCCTGTCCTCATCAACACCCACACCTGTGTTAATGGAGCAATCACTGAAACGATGTTAGCTGGTCCTTTTAAGGCAGGGCTGCAATGATGTTGAAATGTGTTTTGGGGGATAAAGTTCATTTTCTAGGCAAATATTGACTTTGCAAGTAATTGCTGTTAAGCTGATCACTCTTTATAACATTCTGGAGTATATGCAAATTGCCATTATAAAAACTGAAGCAGTAGACTTTGTAAAAATTAATATTTGTATCATTCTCAAAACTTTTGGCCATGACTGTACACTGAAGATAGGAGTGTGAGAAGGGGAGCATCTATGTCATCAAAGAAGGCAGGTCACATAGTCTGTAAAAAATTTTTTTTTCCCATGCCAAAGTTGTCCATGGCCTTTGAAGGGCATCTGTCAGCAGATTTGTAATTGTGTAACTGGTTGACTTGTTACATGTGCACTTGGCAGTTGAAGGCTTCTCTGTTGGTCCCATGTACATATGTGCCTGCATTGGTGAGAAAAATGTTGTTTTAATATATGCAAATGAGACTCCAGGAGCAACGGTGACATTACTGTTACACCTAAAGGCTCTGCTCTCTCTGCAACTGCTGCACTCTCTGCACTTTGTCAGGACAAGGCAGGCGTGATCACATTTACACTGCCTGTTCCTGTCGATCAAAGTGCAGAGGGTGCAGCAGTTGCAGAGAGAGCAGAGCCTTTAGGTGTAGCGGCAATGCCCCCGTTGCTTCTAGAGGCTCATTTGCATATATTAAAACTTAATTTATCTCAGCAATGTGGGCACATATGAAAATGGGACCAACACAGATGCCTTCAGCTGCCAAGTGCACATGTAACAGGTCAGCCATTACTATAGGTACAAATCTGCTACAAATCTCTCCTTTAAGAGAGTCTGCAAAAAGGAACACAGGGAAAGGCAGGTTTTCCTTAATATAAATGTATGTGAAAGTAGTTCTGAACACGTCAGCCTTTTTATAGGCATAAATAAACATATAGAATCTGTAGTATTACACGACATGGCTATTTAAGGGCATCCCCTAAGATTATCACCACCCCAGTGGTCATTATGGTTTTGAAAATGAACATCATCTCTGTCCTTATAACTTGCCCAAGTACATACTAAGCATGTACCCAAATGTCCAAGCTTCATAATTATACATTAAAGGGGTTCTCCGGGCTTTTAATATTGATGACCTATCCTTAGGATATGTCATCAATATCAGATTGCCGGGGGTCTGACACCCGGCAACCTTGCTGATCAGCTGTATGAGGAGAGGGCGTGCAAAGTGTTTACCTACAGTCTTCTCTCTCTCTTCCTGCTGCTGCTAGGTCTATGGCAAATCAGCAGCGAGCAGGAAGAGAGACTGCGCTTGACGTCTCCTCATAAAGCTGATCGCCAAGGTGAAGGGTGTTAGACCCCGCCAATCTGATATTGATGAACTATCGTGAGGATAGGTCATCAATATTAAAAGCCCAGAGAACTCCATTAAGGAGGATCTGTCAGCTCTACTGACTAGTCTGTAAAATAATAATCCTGGAGCACCTTTCTATGCATTGAGACATTTCTATGTTATTCCTACTGTACATCAGTAAGGTGTGTCACTACAGTCAGACACTGACGGCAGAGAGCGTGTAGAGCCTATTGATAATAGGAATGGTAAACCCCAGTTGTCATATTTTGTATAATTTTAGGGTGAATGGAAAAAAAAGTTCTGACAGAAAGCACTCCAGCATTGTTACTTTATAGGAAAGACAAGTAATTCTTAGAGTTGTCAGGGAATATGAGAGGCCTCTTTAACAAGGACCTGACGGCTCTCCTGACATTTGTGTTTTAGTAAATAATTGTATTCCCGATTACATAATTCTGGAGCATATTTTCCTTCCTAAATTGACATCTCCATGTTGGGGGATGGGCCCTACACACGTCATGTCAGCGTTGCTTGTGTCTGACTGTGTGCAGACGTACCCCCTGACAGGGAGAATTGTAACACCCAGTTGTCAATTAATTCAACATTTTTTAGTAGGAAAAAAAGTGGGGTTCTAAGAAAAAATTCTCCAGAATTGTTATTTCCTGGGAAATACTAGTATTTACTAAACCAGACATGTCAGGAGGGCAGACAGTTGGTTTTGTAAAGGTGAGTTAATTGACATTTTATGACATATAATGTATAATATTGGAGAGCGTCACTTACGGATAGCTGTAAGACCAGTAGGTGGGTAGGGACGGGGACACAATTCAGAGTATATCAACCAGCAAAAGAGCACTGGGAGTACAGGGAAAAGACCCTTATGTTACATTGCTTGTGTTTCATCATCTTTAAAGAGACAGCAGTAAATTGTCAGGTAGGTGGCCCCATTACCTCAACCATCAACTCTGAGCACTGGGGACCACCGAGCTGACAATTCATTGCTATCTACTGCCGAAGCCAACGCCACCGCCAGCGGCTGAACAAGAGAGGCTGGAAGGAAAAGAAAGACTGCAGGAGTCGGAGATAATGCAGCTGTAGTGGTCTGCATCAGTCACACTTCTGCATGGACGTGACATGTCCTCCTTAAAGGTCTTATAGATAGACTGCTGAACTGATGGAGTTAAATTTCAATGAACCAGATTGCAAATAATGGTTTTAATGGAGGCTATCCTTTAAGTTCCAGACTAGGTGCCCGCCGATCGGATGTAAATGAAAATAAAGAAAAATCACATTTAATTGAAAGTTAAACCTTTTTTTGTGTTATGAGGGTCTCTATTACGTTAAACCACTTAGTCCAGATACCTCACCAGAAGTGTCCTCAAATGAAAATCAGGAGGCTGACGAGAAGTCTGACAGCAGAGGTTTGAGTGTGTTGTCTGCTTGATTATTTAGGCTTTTTTTTTTTTTTTTTGCAGATTACAGTTTTTATGTTGATTCCCTAAATTGAATCATGGAGTGGTTTTGTTACGGTTCATGTGTGTTTAGTCCAAATTATATTAGGAAGATTTAGAAGTGAAGTAAAATTCCTTTAACCAGGAGTCTGATCATCCAGCAGTTGGCTTGACACTTTGATGCCATGGAATCTTTCAAGATCAGAAGAAAAATGTTGACTAGATATTCAAGTACACCTCAATGTTAATTTATTGAAGGTATCACATTTTTAGACATTATCGTTCATGTATAGTTAAATTTGAGTTCAAGAAAAATCACATTTAATAGATCACTTATAGAGAGCCATGTGCTGAGACCATCTAATTCCCAGTAATGAAGAGAGCTGGAACCCTTCTTGTGGTGCTTGAGAGAGCTATCTTCGAAAGATCACTCGGGGTAAAGGGTTTTTGAAAAATAACGGCACCCATTTGCAAGCTTTGGGTCACGGGATTAAAGCACTTGTTGAAGATTTAGCAATACTTTATAGTAAGAACTGTATCATAAAGTAATAAGTTCATGCAATCTACAGTAGAACCCTATGTTTCTCCAGTCAGTGATGGTTCCAGCCATATAATTTGTGAGAAGGTAAATTTGGATGTTATTGCCCTAGTAATTGTTTTATCCTTTTATCATTTATCCTCCATTTTCTTACAGCGAGTTCTGATACATATCCTTAAATTTTTTTCAAGTAGTCCAGATGTTTGAGAAACTGGCATCTGTTGGGGACCGTGAGTTCCAGATTGCAGGAAATCAAATCAGCTCTTATCTGTTATTGTGTGTATCTATTTTTTCATTGAATTTGTGTTCATGACCCAAGCATGAGTTGAAGAAAAAGTGCCATGAGAAAACCGATGCCTGGAAAGTCATGGTAAGGGTACAGTCTCTGGTGTTTTCACTTGAGGAGTCAGGGTAAGGTTTACCTGCTGGGTGCTTTCCATAGAAGAGTTTGGCAATAGAGGATCAGCCTTTTAGCCTATGTTATACTTAACCATAGAGTAGGCTAGGTCCACATATATTGCTTTTTGAGTGTTCACAGAATGTATACAGAGAGGTAATTAGAATGTAGAATATTTAGTTTTTTTGCATATGATTTGCGTGGCCTTCATTATGATACTTTCCTAGGGTACTTTTGCTGTTGTGTTTTTTTTCCTTTTTTGATTTGCATGGGTCATGTAATAATTAGTTAGCAAAGGTATCTTTTTATATTGCTCTATTTATTTCCCATCTTGTAGTACTCCTGTCACTTGCACAGAGTGGAGGAGCTCATTTTGTGGGCTGAAAGGCGTTTATGTGTTTTTATCATAATTAACCAGTGGAGTCATTGTCCTGCTGATTCTGTTGGCTTTGGACTGGAGAAGCTGGGATAGGAGTTCTCAGGAGCATGTGCTCAGCCCACAAAATGGCTGCTAAGTCGCTGTGCAGGAAACAGATTGAAGTATAATGTAGATAGACCTTGTAAATATGGGCAGCCTCAGGTTGCGTCAATCAAGTGGGGTCATAGTAATATACAGAGCAGATAACAGTGAGCGATCCTCTGTATTGGAACAGGCCTTTTGACTTCTGAACCAAAAATATAATCTAAAAATCTCAAGGTTACTAACTGATATTTGTTATTCTATAACTACTGTACTTGACCACTTGAAGACCACAAGAGCAGACACACTAAAGAATTTGACAGTTTTCATTGATATTGTAACAAAACTACTACTGTATGGAATTTTTTTGTATTGCTGTTAAGTATTGTTTTTTGTGTGTGTGTTGGAACCTACATGGGACATGTCCTATTTTGAAGTGGTTATAATAACTGTGTGTCTATATTTTGGAATGGAATTATTTCTTCATTAAAATGAATTTTTAAAAACCTTATGGATTGATTTTGTGGCTTTATATTGGTGTTGTTAGATTTTTCATCACTTGTATACCTTACAGTTAATGTTAAGGTGACCCAATCATGAATTCATTATTTCAACAAGTTGTTATGATATTTAATGAGATTATATGGGAGTTTTATACTGATGACCTATCCTCAGGATTGGTCATCAGTATATAATCGGTAGGAGTCCTACAACCAGAACCCCCAGCGATCAGCTGTTTGAGAAGGCATCGGCGCTCCTGTGAGCACTGCAGACCGCAGCCTTCTCTCAGCTTTTCCTAGGCCAGTGATGATGCGTTCACTGGTCACGTGGCCTAGGAGCAGCTCAGCCCCTAAGTAAATGGGGCGGACCCTCACTGATCAGATACTGATGATCTATCCTGAGGATAGTTCATCAGTATTAAAGTCCTGGAAAACCTTTTTAAAGTAGTTGCCCCAGCAACAAGACTGTTATACGTAATGCCAGATGGCTGCCATGTAATACTACATTTCTGCTGTGGTGGATTTGGATGGCCAACAATAGCCCAGTTTGTTTCTCAGAATGGGATTATCAAGTTGGGACAACACTTTAGAAAGAATTTTAAAGTCATTACTTGCTTACTAGACTAGCGGGGTCGGATTGGCTTACCAGAGTAGCATAGGATCCTCCGGAGGGCCCAAGCTCTGACAGTAATGGATCTCTAATTAAACAAAGCCCTTAAAATCCTATATAAACAGAGGATGGGCTCTCAGAATCATTTCCTCTGGTGGTCCCAAGCGACTTGAATCCAGTGCTGCTTACTAGCAAAACCCAAGTGTCACATCAGATGTAGATACCTACCAGCATTCATTTTATTTCAATGGGGCCTGTGTGGTGCTTCATTTTTGTCTCTAAATCTCACTTGATGTTTAGAAAGGGGAAGGGTGTAAATCTGGATGCAAAATTTATGAAATAATGGTGAGGATTTTACTGCAGACGTCCCCTTTCAATAATTTAAGTGGAATCTGCTGCATTTCCACAGGGAATATACAGAAAAATACAGAATCCATCTGAACTGAAAATCTGCAACATGACTTAAAACACTGAACATTGTATCTGTATAATGTGATTTAAGAGATTTCTTAAACTACAAGGCTAGGTTTACAGCACGTTTGGAGTGACTGTTTATTGTGTAGGTCTAACATGCCCATATTTTGGACCCATATGACTTCCTGGCTGTCTGGCCTCGCTTTTCAAGAAAATGTATTTATTTTAAATGGTAGTCAGTGGCAGATTTAAGAAGTTGTGCATTGGGTAAATTTTTCTGGCCTATCCTCACACCTCCTCTTCAAACAACTGGTTGGTGCTGGTGCAGGAAGTCGGACCCCCGCTGATCTGATATTGATGACCTATCCTGAGGATATGTCATTAATACTGTATCTCTGCAATGCGTAACCCCTTTAATGCTTCTATACAGACATGTAATTACATACGTCCAAGGCATGGTTACTCAATCTTCTTCTAATAGGGCTTCAGCAGCCTGAACATGCTGATATCTGGGCCTCACCAGTGGTCATAGTCCGATCACCATTTTCTAAAATGACTGAAATTATCTTAAATTTTGTCTCCTGTAGAACATTAAATTATTGCAAAAGGAGTCCATTATGTTGCTAAACCAGAAAAAAATCCACAGTAATTACATTTTAACATTTACTCTATCCATATGATGTTTTTTTTCTCAACAAATCCTAATATGTGGTCGGCAATAACAGCCATAGCAAAACAATAGGAGTTAACGACACATATAATAAATATGCATTCTCAGGAGATTTTCTGCCGTGCAACAACAACTTTACCACCTGTTCGAAAAAAAGCACCTTGGGAGCCCAGAGTAATGACAGACAAAACAGGTTGGTCTGGGAATATTATTTACCTGGTAATTGCGGACAGTGGGTACAGATCTCATAAGATGGTACTGTTATTTCCTACAGGGATAGAGGAGGACAGTAAACTACATTACAATTACTCACGCCAGGTCTAAAATTGTGGGTGTGGGCAAGGAAGGTGGCCTGTCTCATTCATCATTTTCTAGAAAATGGGCTAAATGTAAGATAGCTCGGAAGCTGTCTTACATTTGGAACTGGCCCTGGATGGGCCAAAGTTATGGAGAGGCCTGCGCTGACCTATTTTGGGATACATAAGACCTTTTGATCACTTTTTGTTCAGTTTGTTTTTTCAGGGTTGAGGTGACCACAAAGTGTCAATTCAGGCATTTTGATTTTTTTCCAGTGGTTAGCACTGTTGCCTTGCAGTGCTGGGGTCCTGGGTTCGAATCCGACCAAGGACAACATCTGCATGGAGTTTGTATGTTCTCTCCATGCTTAAGTGTGGTTCCTCCGTGTACTCCAGTTTCCTCCCACACTCCAAAGACATACTGATAGGGACCTTGGATTGTGAGCCCCACTGGGGACAGCTTGATGCCAATGTCTATCTAAAGTACTGCAGAATATAGTAGTGCTATATAAGTGCATACAATAAATAAAAATTGTGGCGTTCTCTGTGCAGGGTAAATATAAACTTATATTTCAGTAGTTCACACACTCTTGAATACAGCAGTATTAATTATGTTTATTATTTTGTTTATTTTTAGATATATAATTCCAAAAGGGATTATTTGAATTTTTTATATTTGTTTAAATATTTATTTTTTTAGTTTACTTTCATTGCAGCTACCATAGACTGCAATGCTTTATTATTGTAACCTGTGGGGATTCTCTGTACTTCCTTAAAGGGGTTCTCCGAGCTTTTAATATTGATAACCTATCCTCAGGATAGGTCATCAATATCAGACCAGGAAGAGAGAAGCTGATCGGCGGGGGTGTCTGGTGTCAGACCCTCGCTGATCTGATATTGATGACCTATCCTGAGGATAGGTCATCAATATTAAAAGCCTGGAGAACCAACAGCCAGTTTACAATGGCAGGCTCTGGAGCATGCGTCAGGCAACCATATTTAACCAATCAGCACCCTACTATTTTGTGGCAGGAGGACAACTAAAGGTCTGAGGACACCGCTCCCTCTGACTAACCCCTCAGTGCAGTGATCACCACAGTATCTGCAGGGTTAAATGCATAGTGTCAGAGTTATCTACAATTTTAGTCACTGTGGCAACTGTATTACACCGCCAGCACCCGCCGGGTATGGAGAGGGCTCAGTTTGTGAGCTGCTCCATAACCCTTCAAGGACCTTGGATTCCAGGTTTGTGAAGGTGTTAAACGTTTCAAATTGTAACTGAATATGGAAACAAATAACAGTTTTATGATTTCCAGTTATCTGCCCCCGTTCACTTCACAAAGGTCCTGCTCAAATGAAAGTGGTGCTTCATACAGGCCCAACTATCTCTCAGCCTTCACCTTCTTTTCAATTACATCCAAAATCCCGGAACTAGGCCTTGGCTCTCTCTTGTTTGCAGGTGTAATTGCCGTATCCTTTAGGACATTACTACTACATCATGTCTAAACCTATCATTTTAGCCAATCTGAATACAGATGAAGTACTGGGCTTAGATGTTATTTTTATCAAGACAACTGGTAAGTGTATAGGCTAGTAAAATATACTTGAAAATACATTGAAAGTATTTGCTTACATATGGTTAAAGAAAAAAACAAATCAGCTAATAAAGTATTCAGATGTGATATCATTTATAATTCTGTTCCACATGACGGATCAGGTCAGATCCCACAATTGGCTTGATTGTTCCTTCTCTGTGCTGTTCTACGTGTTGCTTAGCAACTGCCCCTGACTAAGAAAGAGAAGTCTTCCTCCACATTTACATGTTGTAAACAGAATGTGACTGGCTGCGCGGCGTGATCTGCCATGTGATCGCTCTGCAGCCTGGAGATAGAGAAAGCAATACCAACTGGTTATAATGGGGTTATACTAAGTGATCTGATGCTGGGTATGACGTCAACAATCAGCCCTTGATGAAATGACTGAAATCTATGAATGTGCTGTCATATACAGTTCATGCTTACGTTAGGACATCTGTCCCTGTGCCAACTCTGATCAGAAGCCTAATATGATGCAATAAGCTATACTTACTTCTTAAAATCCAGTTCATCCAACGCCACTGGTCTGATGCCCTCCATTTCTGGCCTCCTATGTCTGGAAGTGATGTCTTCACGTATCTGCTGCAGCCAATTACTGGTTTCAGCCGTCACGTGCCATTCATGCATACTTCTGGATGGTAAAGGGCATTTTCAATGATCTAGTGAAAAGCTCTCTGATGAAGGAGCATGTAAGCTCCGAAACGTGTTTGGATTATTGGTTTATGTAATCTAAACGAAATAGAAGATCCCAGTGAAATATATGCCGACAACCTCAGCAGGGGCTGTAACTGGAAAAGTGAGCGCCGTACACTTAGCCAGCAGCATATTGGGCCGGTGAGCGAAAGAGCCTACCGCCAAGTGGGACGCCTAGCTACAGAGCTGTGGGAGACCAGCATACACCGTCCGGCACACGGGAAGCTCCGACTTTTCTAGGAGGCACGATATACAACATATAGAGCAAAATCTTGGTTTGCAACACGACAGAGTGGTAATGCAAAGTTATTGGAGACATATAAGATTCTTTTGAATAATAAGAATATCCTTACTAACTATTGGGCCGTGGAAATCAAGTACTAAACCAATTGATGGTATACATACAGTGGGGAAAAAAATTATTTAGTTAGCCACCAATTGTGCAAGTTCTCCCACTTAAAAAGATGAGAGAGGCCTGTAATTGACATCATAGGTAGACCTCAACTATGAGAGACAAAATGAGAAAACAAATCCAGAAAATCACATTGTCTGATTTTTAAAGAATTTATTTGCAAATTATGGTAGAAAATAAGTATTTGGTCAATAACAAAAGTTAATCTCAATACTTTGTAATATATCCTTTGTTGGCAATGACAGAGGTCAAACGTTTTCTGTAAGTCTTCACAAGGTTGGCACACACTGTTCCTGGTATGTTGGCCCATTCGTCCATGCAGATCTCCTCTAGAGCAGTGATGTTTTGGGGCTGTCGTTGGGCAACACGGACTTTCAACTCCCTCCAAAGGTTTTCTACGGGGTTGAGATCTGGAGACTGGCTAGGCCACTCCAGGACCTTGAAATGCTTCTTACGAAGCCACTCCTTCGCGGTGTGCTTGGGATCATTGTCATGCTGAAAGACCCAGCCACATTTCATCTTCAATGCCCTTGCTGATGGAATGGATGGATTGTTTGCACTCAAAATCTCACGATACATGACCCCATTCATTCTTTCATGTACACGGATCAGTCGTCCTGGTCCCTTTGCAGAGAAACAGCCCCAAAGCATGATGTTGCCACCCCCATGCTTCACAGTAGGTATGGTGTTCTTTGGATGCAACTCAGCATTCACTCTCCTCCAAACACGACGAGTTGTGTTTCTACCAAACAGTTCTATTTTGGTTTCATCTGACCATATGACATTCTCCCAATACTCTTCTGGAACATCCAAATGCTCCCTAGAAAACTTCAGACAGGCCCAGATATGTACTGGCTTAAGCAGGGGAACACGTCTGGCACTGCAGGATCTGAGTCCCTGGTGGCGTAGTGTGTTACTGACGGTAGCCTTTGTTACATTGGTCCCAGCTTTCTGCAGGTCATTTTGCTCACAGTTCTTGTGATCATTTTGACCCCATGGGGTGAGATCTTGCATGGAGCCCCTGATCGAGAGAGATTATCAGTGGTCTTGTATGTCTTCCATTTTCTAATTATTGCTCCCACAGTTGATTTCTTCACACCAAGCTGCTTGCCTATTGCAGATTCGGTCTTCCCAGCCTGGTGCAGGTCTACAATTTTGTTTCTGGTGTCCTTCGACAGCTCTTTGGTCTTCACCATTGTGCAGTTTGGAGTGTGACTGAGGTTGTGGACAGGTGTCTTTTATACTGATAACAAGTTCAAACAGGTGCCATTACTACAGGTAATGAGTGGAGGACAGAGGAGCCTCTTAAAGAAGAAGTTACAGGTCTGTGAGAGACAGAAATCTTGCTTGTCTGTAGGTGACCAAATACTTATTTGTACTGCAGAACGGATATGATAATGTACATGGGGCCTACACAAGAGTTTAGGTTGCTACAGAAAGTGTGGACTGCTCATCCACTGCTAGATGTTAGTATGACCTACTTTAAATGGCATGGGGCATTCAGGCTGACTCATCTGTACAGCTAATTTGGTAGCAGCTATTTAAAACCTCTCATAGCTGCACTGCACTCATTCCTGCTCTTAGACTGATATATATGTAATGTCACCTTCTCCTTCCGTATAATGCACACATTTATATCTGAGAAATCAGAGAAGATGTCTACACCTCCGACCTATGGAAGAGGGTGTTCACACTTTGTGTAAATTGAGCCAAAAACACGTTAAAGTCTCATGCACGTGAATTTTTTTATTTTTTTTTTATCTGTGTGCTACCCACATTTTTTTTTCCCCAACAGCTAGCACCTTGACCCCATTTAGGGCCAGGCACAGCAAAATCTCAATTTATAGGGCATGATGCAAATAAAATTACGCACATTGAATGAGCATGCGGAGACACATCTTAGGATACTTTCACATCTGGTCAGGATCCGTCCAAAACGCAGACTTTATAAACGGTTCCTGCTCCATAGAGATGAATTGATCTTGGAACAGGATCCGTTTCTCTGCATTTTGGAAGCGCAGACAAAAATGCTACAACTCTAAGATGTGTCTCCGCATGATCATGTAATGTGCGTTCACAATACAGCAGTTACCTCAGAGCAGGTTTGAACAAGAGCAAGCTGACCACCACTACTACATGGCCATGGTGGTTGTAACTAGGGGCAATGGCCTGACTGATGTGTGTGGGACAATGGATATACAAATAGGTAAATCTTCTAAACGGTACATTTTATATAAATACATTCTATTAGTAATAATATTGGTATGGCTATATCTAACTATACAAAATACATTTGTGAGTTGGGAATATCCCTTTAATTGACCTGTGCTGCTTACTGTAAATAAGGGCTCATTCAGACGGACGGAAGTGTTTTGCTCCCCGCAAAACATGGATATCAGCCATGTGCGTTCTGCATTTTGTGGACTGCACACTGCCGGCCCTATGACAGAAATGGCTATCCTTGTGTGAGATTGTAGACAACAATAGGGCGTGCTCTTGCATCTTTTTTGCGGAGCTGCGGAATGGAACTATGGATGCGGACAGCACACAGCGTGCATTTGCGGCAAAATTGCATAACGTATGATGACCCATTCAACGGTAGTCTGAATGAGCCCTAAGCAGCATGTCAGTTTATGTAGTGGAAGACCCCCCCCCCCCAGTGTTGCCGTATCCTTACTGTGCACTTAGGTTATACACACATGTAACATGTAAGGTATGTGACTTTGTGATGAATTAATTGCCAGCAGTCTGCAATAAGGGTCCAGGTGGGTGTTATCAGTTGGGAAGATGTCCATGCATGGTATGACACTATCCAATCAGTGTTGGCAACGACAGACTGTGCGGGCCACCCCCAACTGGTAACACTCATCCAGACCTGGCAGGCTGCTGGCAATTCATTCATAAACGTCTAGGAGGAATAACAGAGGAATTACAGAAAACAGTAAAGATGCTACAGAATTGCTATTACATTACTAAAACAAATGTGTCAGGAGAGGTGACAGCTCCTCTGTAAGGCATTAGTGCGCAGCACTGACTCTTGGTCACTAACTTTGGCGCCAGGTTAGCTCCATAAAGAAAGACAAAGTCATATAAGGAAGAAGCTGAGAGCATCTCCGGGCAGTAGATAGTGACGCCAAACATGCTCCTGCCTGGTGAGACAGTTAGCCCCATTCAAACGACCGTGTTTCACGGCCTGTGCTGCCCCAGAGGACGGGAGCGCACGGCGTCATTGGTTGCTATGATGCCGTGCGCTTCCTGAGGCCGCCGCCGTACAGTCATGGCCAAAAGTTTTGAGAATGATACAAATATTAATTTTTACACAGTCTACTGCTTCAGTTTTTATAATGGCAATTTGCATATACCCCAGAATGTTATAAAGAGTGATCAGCTTAACAGCAATTACTTGCAAAGTCAATATTTGCCTAGAAAATGAACTTTATCCCCCAAAACACATTTCAACATCATTGCAGCCCTGCCTTAAAAGGACCAGCTAACATCGTTTCAGTGATTGCTCCATTAACACAGGTGTGGGTGTTGATGAGGACAGGGCTGGAGATCAATCTGTCATGATTAAGTAAGAATGACACCACTGGACACTTTCAAAGGAGGCTGGTGCTTGGCATCATTGTTTCTCTTCTGTTAACCATGGTTATCTCTAAAGAAACACGTGCAGTCATCATTGCACTGCACAAAAATGGCCTAACAGGGAAGAGTATCGCAGCTAGAAAGATTGCACCTCAGTCAACAATCTATCGCATCATCAAGAACTTCAAGGAAAGAGGTTCCATTGTTGCCAAAAAGGCTCCAGGGCGCCCAAGAAAGACCAGCATGATGGAGCACCTTGCCATAAAGCAAAGGTGATAACTAAATGGCTCAGGGAACAAAACAGATTTTGGGTCCATTGCCTGGAAACTCCCCAGATCTTAATCCCATTGAGAACTTGTGGTCAATCATCAAGAGACGGGTGGACAAACAAAAACCTACACATTCTGACAAAATGCAAGCATTGATTGTGCAAGAATGGACTGCTATCAGTCAGGATTTGGTCCAGAAGTTGATTGAGAGCATGCCAGGGAGAATTGCAGAGGTCCTGAAGAAGAAGGGTCAACACTGCAAATATTGACTTGCTGCATTAACTCATTCTAACTGTCAATATAAGCTTTTGTTACTCATAGTATGATTGCAATTATATTTCTGTATGTGATAAAAACATCTGACAAACACACATAAAAACCAGAGGGCAGCAGATCATGTGAAAATATAATATTTGTGTCATTCTCAAAACTTTTGGCCATGACTGTACAGTGAAACACGGTCGTCTGAATGGGGTCTTAGTAAGCAGTGAGAGGTGGCGGTGGGAGCTGGGTCACCTGAGCTTGGTGAGGTTCTACACCCTACACCGCACCTGACTCCTGACTGCAGGATACGTGGGGTCAGCTGCACTGCCCTAGAGCGGCCCCAGCGTCTGTAACTAGATCAACTCCCAGACCGAGGCAACGGCGGATCAGCCACAACCAAGAGAGAGGAACCTGCAGGAGGTTACAAATCTCTGCCCAGTGGTATCCTGTAGTGACAATCGTGACCAGCCACAAGTTCAGCTGCAACTAGGGTCGGACTGGGAACTAAAATTGGCCCCATGTTGTAGGCAGGGGCAGCAATACCTCAGTGCAGCACAGAATATCACCTCAGCAGAACCACATACCTCAGTGCAGCACAGAATATCACCTCAGCAGAACCACATACCTCAGTGCAGTACAATATACTGCCCCAGCAGAACCACATACCACAGTGCAGTACAATATACTGCCCCAGCAGAACCACATACCTCAGTGCAGCACAGAATATCATCCCAGCAGAACCACGTACCACAGTGCAGCACAATATACTGTCCCAGCAGAACCACATACCACAGTGCAGCACAATATACTGCCCCGGCAGAACCACATACCACAGTGCAGCACAGTATACTGCCCCAGCAGAACCACATACCACAGTGCAGCACAATATACTGCCCCGGCAGAACCACATACCACAGTGCAGCACAGTATACTGCCCCAGCAGAACCACATACCTCAGTGCAGCACACAATATCATCTCAGCAGAACCACATACCACAGTGCTGCACAATGTACTGCCCCAGCAGAACCACATACCTCAGTGCAGCACAATATACTGCCCCAGCAGAACCACATACCACTGTGCAGCACAATGTACTGCCCCAGCAGAACCACATACCACTGTGCAGCACAATATACTGCCCCAGCAGACCCACATACCACTGTGCAGCACAATGTACTGCCCCAGCAGAACCACATACCACTGTGCAGCACAATATACTGCCCCAGCAGAACCACATACCACAGTGCAGCACAATATACTTCCCCAGCAGAACCACATACCTCAGTGCAGCACAATATACTGTCCCAGCAGAACCACATACCTCAGTGCAGCACAATATACTGTCCCAGCAGAACCACATACCTCAGTGCAGCACAATATACTGCCCTAGGAAAGCCACATACCACAAGCTGTGGTGGGCAGCAGCACCAGCAGTTTTGATGATGTCATCGTTTCATTAGCACCTGTGCCGTTTTACTGCTTCATGTGATACAGCTAAATTAGGGAGGGCACTGACCGGGTATATAAATACCCCAACACTGGGAGCATTAGGTTGTTACATACCCAGATGGCAGTCATGTGGAGGGCTTGAGCAGCCCACTAAGGGTTTTCCAGTAGGGACTATGGCCAGTCCACCCCGCCTGCCACCACCACACTGAAAAACATACATAAACTGGTAATCCTCTGTATTTTAACCACAAATACATAGGGGCGGAATATCAGAATCCTTCTCCCCTTGACAGGGGTGCACCTAGCCTTTGTGCTGCGAACAGTGGTGCCCTCCCGCCCCCAATGACAATTTCTTAACCTAACCCCTTCCCTCCAGCAAGCGCAAGACACAGGCCTCTTCTAGTATGTGCCCTGAACTCTATGTAGCCCAGCTCAGGCAGCACGATAATGATGACAACGGCTTCTGGTAGACTACAGGAACTAGGAGACATCGCTCCCATGCCCCATCTTGGCATTCAACTGTATTGCTATCCTGAGTACAGAGATGCAGTTGAATATGTAGAGATAAGCGTTTCCACAATGGAAGCGCTCATTGCCCATGGCCCTTCCGCTGCCCCCCTCTTGCCCCTACCTGTGCTGCCTGAGGCGGTGCACCCCTGCCCCTTGGTGCTATCATTCTGCTGATAAGTCCTCATGCACACTTCTACACTTCTCTATTTTATTTTTTTCAGATCAAATGCGTACCCATTCACTTCTATGAGACCACAAAAGATGTACACAGTGTGCTGTCCGCATCCATGTGTCTGTAAGATAGCCCTGCACAAAGTATAGACCATCATATTCTTGTCCGTTTTGTGGACAAGGTTAGGACATTTCTACTGGGGTTTTAAAAAAAATGGTGTCACGCACACAGCAAAACACTTATGGTCTAATAAAATTCCCACCAAATCTATTCCACAAGGACGCTTCTCCTTGTGCGTTTCTACTATAGCAGAGACCAGAAAATGCACGGTTACAGCACATTAGGGTAGGGTGGGCGCAGGTTTCACTGCCAAAAATCAGGCCAAATCTGCACTGAAACCGCCTCCCATTGGAAACAAGCAGCAGCTCAGGGTCCATTCCAGGCGGCAGCCTGCTCTGGTGTAGTTCCATTCAACGGCATTACACCTAGAGTGAGTACCCACAATAGAAAACCGCAGCGGTTTCAGCAGTGGGATAGTCGGAGGATTTTGTCGCGGACAAATTCATCCTTGTAAACCTGCCCTTATACAGGTATCTGCCACACGCGTTACCGCCCCTCGCCGCAAGGGACACGAGGGCTCTGACCCAGCCTCTCACCCTCCAGCTGGGAAACACAGAGACACGTCACACGCCCTGCTAGCCCCGCCCCCCAGCAGACGGCTTCCCCAGACTTCCAGTGGTATGAGGTGAGAGGGCGTGTCCTACCTGGTCATGTGATCCGGCAGAAGGGCCGGGGCGGGCTGGGCGTGTCACTGTAGCTTGATAGAGAGGGAGGGGAAACAACAAAGCGGCGGAGCCGGCAGCAGCTGTCAGTGAGTTCGAGTCCGGGTGAGGGCGCGACAACAGCAGCAGCAGGTGAGTGAAGTGCATTGTGGCTGTAAAGTGCTGCTTATTGCTGTGCGCACCTGTACCGCGTGTGCAGCGCACCTCAGTGGACCAGTGTATACTCGTGGCTGCCAGCGGTGCATTGTGCACATGTGTGATTGGCTGCACGCTCAGTCTATGCCCTATACAGGGTGAATATATACATATCTGTCAGTCACACCCCGCACCACAGGGAATGACTCATTCACAATCCTGATTCACAATCCTCCATTCACGCCCGTAGTGCTGTACAGAGGGGCTGTGCACTTTATGTAGCCTTCTGTATACATGGTGTCAGGTCTATAGGTGTCTGCCCTGCATTTCCTCCATGACACATGACCAGGAAGTGTCCCCAACTCTGACTGACTGCAGAGCTGCTGTCAGCTCCCTGTCAGGGTAGCTGCTGCCCACATCTGGAATCCACTGGGTCCCCGCCAGGAGTCCTCTATAAATAACTTATTACCGGTCACTCACAGTACTTGGGTTATTATAGTGCTGCTATTCACTTTTACTACAGCCAGGGTGGCGCTTTATGGATCCCCTTGGTGCCGTCCATTTAACGGTGATCGTCTCATTTCTCATAGTGACATCCACAGGAGGGTGGCAGCTGGTAACCTTCCCGCTGTCACCGGTCAGCCCTCTCCTCCCAGCCCTGGATTGATAATTAGGGTTATTATTGAGATGGTCGTCCCCAGCTGCCGGCTCCTGGACCGCTAATGTATGCGCTGAATCAATGATTAGGCACATTTAGGGATTGATTGTGATGGTGGGGGGTGGACCTGCTGCACTTCTGTGGGATCACAAAGAATTGCCACATGGTAACATGAAGGTATATACATCAGGGATGACACATACTCCAGCTAAAAGCACAAGAGATAGCTGAACTCTCTGGGGAATGACTTGCACAAATGAGAAATCCTGTTTGCGCAAAGTAGTCCAAGGATGGAGAAAGAAGACGGTTCTTACATCAGAGCGCTGCTAGATACAGAGTCATTGGAGTGAATGATGTGCGTGGTCTGATGGGTGGCTCGTAACATAAGGGGCTAATTGTAACGCTACACACTCCGTAAATCTGAGATAGTCAAATGTAACTAGCGAGATGAGCAAACGTAGCCTTGGGACTATTTTAGACATACAATCTGAAACTTGCCCGTGTTCTAGTCAGGAAATATGGAAAAACAGATTTAAATGGCGCTTACTGAAATCATTTCCGTGCAGACTGGTGGTCCATGCAGAAAATCACGTATGGCTTATTCACTATAACACTCAGTGGGAGGTTTATCAAACTGGTGGAAAGGAAAACTGGATCAGGCCACTTTCACACCAGTGTTTTTGCTGGAGCCGTTATGGATCAGCAAAAAAGCTTCCATCACGATAGTTTTCCATAGAACCCAATTCAGAGGAGCTCTGAAAAATGAAAGGTGGATTCAGATTGGTTGCTAGGGGCAACTAAGCCAGTTTCCCTTTACTGCAGTTTTGATAAATCTCCCCCAGAGATCAGACCAAGTTCTGTGCGTTCTACACTCGGGCAACACCCGGATGTGACGTACCCCTCTGACAGAGCCCTTCTATTAGTTCAGTACCAACATTTATGTAAATTGAATGTTAAGTGATCTCCAGTGCCAGGGTTGGACTGGGCTTCCATGGGGCCACCAGAGAAAAATATTCTTAGGGACTGGTATAAAGTAGAACTAGCTTAGTTGCCCATAGCAACCAATCAGATTCCACCTTTCATTTTTGACAGCTCCTTTTACACCAGTTTCATAAATGACCCCCAAAGTGTAATAAATTTCCATTAAAAGAATTAGACCCTGGTGGCAAATGATTGGCTCCATAGGTTTATATATATATATATATATATATATATATATATATATATATATATATATGTATGTTTTTTTTCTCCTGGGACCCACTATATCAGAGGCTGGGCCCACCAGAGATGGGTCAGTCCAGCACACAAAGCCTACAAGTAGTCAAACCTGCTTTCAATTATTTCATCATACAGCCTGTTTAATGAGGTTATCAGTGTACTTTTTTACTTGCCGCATTATCTATTAAGAAATATATTTTTAAAAAATCCTTCCCTGTATGTCCCCCTCCTCCTCAGTATCCTCTCCCTGGCTGTAAGATAACTGGCTGTAGCAGGAGCCTCCCTCCTGCCCTGTCCTGCACTAGGACACAGAGATTGTTGAAGGCGTTGTCCAAGAGTGGAAAGTAAATTCCAAAGGGCCGGGCACAGTGTAAGGGTCCATTCACACGTCCGCAGAATGTGTCCGCATCCGTTCCGCAATATTGCGGAACGGGTGCGGACCCATTCATTTTCAATGGGGCCGCAAAAGATTGTGCCGTCCGCATCCGCACTTCCGTTCCGCGGCCCCGCAAAAATATAGAACATGTCCTATTCTTGTCCGGAGCCACGGACAAGAAAAGGCATCTCTATATAGAGCCGGCCATGTGCGGTCCGCAAATGCGGAACGCACATGGCCGGTGTCCGTGTTTTGCGGATCCGCAATTTGCGGACCGCAAAGCACACACAGACGTGTGAATGGACCCTAAGAGTGAAAAAAAAGGAGTGACGAGCTCCTGTGGCCTCTAATATCCCTCTAGACTGGAAATGTGACATCCTGACCACAGATACATCACCACTGTGCACTAATTAATAGCTTCAGAGCTCATATGCCGCTTCAGATGTATTACCGCTGTGGTCACTGATTGGTGACGTGCATGGGACATGAGAAATCCGGCTCAGCGGGGACCAGTAGCCGCAGGTACGGGAGTTCAGTGCTGGACCTAGAACAGCTGAGTGGTTTTTACACTGTGCCTGGCCCCAGAGAAATACTTTTCACTCTCATCCTCTTAAGCTCCTCCCTACTGACACATAGAAAAGGCTGGACAGTGCCCTTAGCCATGTAAGATCTGCACTGAGGCTGGCTGTGCTCTAGTTGAGCTGGCAACAAATTCAAAGTTTAGGGGGAAAAAAAATGTAATTGTTCATACGACTTGAAAGGGTTTTCTGATCTCCTGATATTAATGACCTATCCTCAGCTGCAGTAACCCAGCATGGCCACTGCGCTTTGACTGGAGCTGTGCTTCCTGCTCTGTTTAGAGCGCTAGTTCTGGCATCGGAGGCTGCAGGGAACAGCTGATTGGTGGGGGTGCAGGGCATCAGGACCCTAAAAATTAAATATTAATGACCTTTCCTGAGGATAGGTTATCATTATCAGGAGCCTGGAAAATCCCATTTAAAATTCAGTGTTGTGAATTGCAGGCCCCTAAGTCTTGTCAGTACCATGGACAGTGAAGTGGACTCAAAAGATCCTAAAACCATATCATCCAATCAGTTTTTAAAATCCAGCATGAATGCCACCATAAAACCCTAAGGTTTAGTCTTTCTGTTCTGTGTTTGCCTAAAGGCTGTATTAGATCTGCAGATAGTCGGCCAGATCATCGTTAATGAGCGTTTATAGTAACGTGTTAGTGATGATCTGGCAGTGTAATACTGCCAAAGTGGTTTAAAAATTATCGTTTGCTGGTGGCAGATCGTAGTGTCTAATCATAACCTGCAGCCGGCAAACAGCTAGTGAGTATGGGGACGAGCGATGACATTAGCGATCACTCCTCTCTGTACTGTGGAGGAGGTCACTGCTTGTAATAGTAGTAGTCTCTTCCGCTATCGAGCAGGTGATTGCTGGGAAGGAACGCTTCCCTCCTGACAATCACTTGCTGTATCACTGTATGTAATACAGCCTTAAAGTGGTTATCCAATATCAATAACTGCCCACCATGTGCTGGGCCCCTGACAGGGAATATACTTACCTGGTTCCCTGCTCCCTGCGCCGCTCCTGGTCCCCGCACCGCATCTGCCAATGGCAGACGGGGACGAGCCTCCCTAGCATCACGGGTGACACTAGGAAGGCTCGTCCCCGCCCTCGCCTGCCATTGGCTGCTCCATCCCCTCCCCGCCACCGGATGTTTTCATCCGTGTGCAGGGACCAGGAGCGGGGAGCCAAGTAAGTATATTCCCTGTCGGGACAAATTTATCCTCATTTATTGTAAGAGATGCAGTTCTGGAATATCTCAATGAAAATAAGCTTATAACACCTTATCAGCATGGATTCATGAGGGATCGGTCATGTCAAAATAATTGAATCAGTTTCTACCAGCAGAGGTAGTTTCTAGACTTGCCCGTAGTGAGTCAATGGATGTCATATATCTGGACTTCTCTAAAACATTTGACACGGTACCACATAAAAGGTTAGTATATAAAATGAGAATGCTTGGCCTGGGAGAAAATCTCTGTATGTGGGTAAGTAACTGGCAGATGAGGTGTAACAAACTGAGCTGTAGAAACCAGTGTCAGACAGCTGCTGCCAAGGCCAATAAGATAATGGGTTGCATCAAAAGGGGCATAGATGCTAATGATGAGAACATAACCCAGAGTAAATCACGGCACTCAGGTATTTAGCTTGCAAAATTGATTTAATCCTGTTTTCTCCAGCAGATCTGAGATGAGTGCAGCCATTCCTTCCCAGTGCCTTTTTCCTCTGATCTGTGCAGAGGAGTTTAACTTCTGAGCATCTACATGAAGGGCAGCACAGTCATCTCAACTGAAAGCCTAGATCCTTAGTACAGGAATAGAACAGACATTTATAGGACATTTCATCATGTTTCCAAATTCTTCTGAAAATATATTCAGCACATACTGCATTGAACTAAATGTACCAAATTATTATATATTTTAGGAGTCGGTTCATTTTATACCGACTCCACCAAAATGGTCACCGACTCCAACTCCACAGCCCTGCGTTTCGGTCCATCCTGGACCTTGATCACGGCCTTAAAAAGTACATACAGAGAACATACAGTCAAGTAAAAATGGACTAGGGTAACACAATAACATAAACACAGTGTGGGACATTACAATCATGATAAGACTCCATGTATAGACTGAAAATTGCGGACATAACTGACGCAGACAGTAACGACATTTAAACCCAGGTAAGTAAAGGTAAGTAAGGGATAAATAGGTGATAGGACATGTAAAGTTAATGGTGTATACACCTGAATGGTACATAAGTGAGACACTTATATATAGCCCTGTTGCAAAAACCCATGATGTCATGCAGTGGTAAGCTAGTTCAAAGCTATATGAAAAGAGTAGGTCTATGTATTATCAATGTATCAACATACATGATAGCAAGGGTAAGGTTACAGCAATCAAGAAATTATATAAACACCAATAGCTTAAAGAAGAACTCCCGCAAAATTTTTTATTCCATGTCCTGCTAGAAATGTACATGATGTAATGTGTAGTGAATGTCATTTTCTTACCAGTAGCTGAATTTTTGAGTTATATCATCCTGAAGTTTCTTATCTGTGTCATGTGACTAGGAATTAGACCCACCAACTCACACAGCACCTTATGTGTGGACAGGAAGTCTAATTTTCTATGCATTCCTATGGGAGCCTCACTTTCAGTCTCATAGGAATGAATAGAGCAGTGACTGTCTTGCTGTCCTGGGTCAGTTGGAGGTCAGGGAGTTGGTCACATGACCGAGCTACAATAAGAAGAGAGTGGAAACTCTCAATTACAGTCACTGATAAGAAAATGACATTCACTACAGATTACATCATACACCTTTCTAACAGGTCAGAGAATAAAATTTTTTGCGGGAGTTCTTCTTTAAGTAATAGCTTAAATAGTAGTCTAACTAATCGCTGAAAATGAGGGTCCATAGCGTTGGTGGATAGTGGGGAAGGCTGGATGGCGTCTGCTGCAGAGTAGAGCACAGGCGCCGATATTTGTAATGCAGAAGCGTGGGATGCCGAACGTCAAGTCAGTGACGTCATCGGGTATGTGCGTGTCATGCGACCGCACGCTAGAGGCTGGCACATGTGCAGTGAAACTAAGGGCAAAAGGAAGTCTTTTGCCAGTACTTTGTATAGAAGAAAGAAAACCAGGTAGTAGTTAGTATTTAGATCAAAAGGGAGCTATTGGTTAGCGATCTAATAGGACCAAGGGTTAGAGTATTTAAAACTACATTAGAGTTAGTCACATGGAATGAATTACCTTCAATTTGTAGTCGCGTAATAAGACACAATATGATGATGATGCATGAACATGACCGCAGCACTCACTGTCCTCAGTAGTAAGGAGATTTTATTCACCAACCATGCAACGTTTCGACTTCACAGAGTCTTTATAAAGACTCTGAAGTTGAAACGTCGTACAGTTGGTGAATAAAATCTCCTTACTACTGAGGACAGTGAGTGCTGTGGTTATCAATCTTTTCTACAAGTACTTGGGGCCTGACGGGCTAGGGCTCAATACCGCTGGCACCGCCACCATCAGAACCTACTACAGTGATTGGAGTGACAAGTGCTGTCTCTTCCTTGCATTTACAAACTATATGTAACAGCACATCGCCATGCACTGACACATGCAAACACTGGAAATAAGTTATTCTGAATCACATCCAGCACATGACTGAGCCACTGAACTTGGTGACGTGTAATTTACTTGCACTGATTTTTCCACTGTGTACGCTGTGCCTCTGGTTCACTGCAATAGTTAGTAATGTATATCACTATTTGCATTGACATACTAGAAGACTATGTTCTCATCGGGTGTGTACGCTGTGGATTTTCCACTTTGGAAGTTTCGGGTAGAAAATCTGCATTTACAGGAGCAGCAGAGTGGATGAGAGTTAAATAAATCTTATTCACATGCTACCTAAAAAAAAAAAATCTGCAGAATCTGTAGCTTTCAGCGACATTCCTGACAGTGTTCTCTCAGCCTTTGTAGCTAATGAGTGGGCAGTAAGATCCCTGGGCACTGTTCACTCTAAGGCTACTTTCACACTTGTGGTAGATTTTTCCGGCAGACTGTTCCGGCGGGGGACAAAAACCACAGCGTGCTGTAGTTTTATTCCAGCCGCCTCTCGTGCTGCAGCCGGGCCTCCGGCCTGCCCCCCATTACAGTGAATGGGGCCGGAGTGGACTTCCAGCTGCACAGTGGACTTGCAGTAGTATGGATCCGGCAGGCTTTTCCCTCGCCTGAAAAGGCCACCGCAGGTGTAAAAGTAGCCTTATCCAGGCAAATAATATTAATGTATAACGCCATGATAATGAACCATACAGCAGCCGGATACACACATCTAGTGCTTTGAAAGTTCACATGGATAGAGAGAACTGTGCAGTTGTAACTATGTGGCTTAACGTTTCTCTCTATGACTGGTAGAGAGGTAAAGAAGCACTCGGCACTAGTGTGGGTGGGGGGCCCTCAGGCTACCCTGGCTTAGGGGTTTGGTTGAAACTGCAGCCACAGCAAACCCTAAATCTATGGCACTGCAAATGCTTCTATTTCTGCCTCTTCTATCAGGACTGTATAAACCTCTATCCTTGCAAATTGCATCCATCTCATACGTTTCTCCAGCTTACTGTGTAATTAACCTCTTTGCGCTACATGATGGATATATCCATCGCTTACACCCGGGGTATGTATGAGCTGAGTATATGGACAGATGGCTGTTCTAATGGAAAAGTAAAGTTACCGCTCATGAAAGGTGGCGCAGAAAAAAACAAAAATGAACACATGAAAATTTGCTGCTTCCTTAAAGGGGCTGTTTCACTTCAGCAAATGGCATTTATCATGTAGAGAAAGTTAATACAAGACACTTACTAATGTATTGGTATTATCCATATTGCTTCCTTTGTTGGCTGGATTCATTTTTACATCACATTATACACTGCTCGTTTCCAGGGGTTATGACCACCCTGCAACCCAGCATCGGTGGTCGTGCTTACATACTATAGGAAAAAATGCTTGCCTCTCTTGAGTGCACATAGGCACACATGCAGCAGTTCCCGTGGCCATAATCCATGGAAACGAGCAGTGTATTATGTGATGGAAAAATGAATCCGGCCAACAAAGGAAGCAATATGGACAATCACAATACATTAGTAAGTGCCTTGTATTAACTTTCTCTACATGAAAATAATCAATTTGCTGAAGTGAGACAATCCCTTTAAGGATTTAAACTATACTGAGGCCTCATGCACATGAACATATCTGTTTTTGCAGTCCACGCAAAACACTAATACGGTCATGTGCATCCCACGTTTTCCCTTCTGCAGGTTCCAGAGTATGTTAGAAATGCCTATTCTTGTCCACAAAACTGACAAGAATAGGACTTGTTCTACTTTTTTTGTGAGGCCTAGGAACGGACATAAAGATGTGGACAGCACACGGTCCACTGTCCGCATCTTTTGCAGCCCCATTGAAATTAATGTGTCCGCATCCGATCCACAAAAAAATCGGATCAGATGCAGAACGAACATACAGTCTTATGCATGAGGCCTGAAACTATCAAAGGATAAGTATCTGATCTCTGGGGACTCCCAGCACTCATGAGAATGGAGATCTCCAAAGTGAATGGCAGGGGTGCACCACCAATGAGGCCAGGTGAGGTTATCGCCTCAGGCAGCACCAGGTAGGGGCAAGGGGGGGGGGGCAGCCAAAGGGCCATGGGCTGAAGGGAAGGGGTTAGGTTACGAAATTAGCATTGGGGAGAAGGGGCGCTGTTTCAGGTTTTGCCTCAGGCAGCAGAAAGGCTAGGTGCACCCCTGGTGAATGGTGTTGGTGGTCATGCATGTACTTTACTGCTTCTTTCACATGGGAGTCTGGGATCTCAGTTCTTGTGATTTGTGGGAGTTTTTTGGATCCCCCACGATTAGACACTTTTCTCCTATTCTGTGGATAGACCATGTGTTCTCTGAAAACCCCTTTAAATACTATGCCTATATGTCTATGGCGAATGTTGCCTCCTGCCTTATGTACTGTGAAGAGAGGGCTCAGTTACATGGAGGTGGCTAGAATTGCTTACAGCTCTCAGCCTTCTGTCCTAGGAATATGTGCTGTGGTGAAATTCTTTAATCAGCCAGTGATTAATAATAATTGTAAGTACACCACAGCATTAATCTATTGTTAAACTCCACATCAGTGGGGCATGAGAGAAATCTAAAGGTCAAGATTATGTACAACTGAGACCACCACAGCTGTGCTATATATAAGGTGACATTGGAGGAAATAGGGCAGTGAATGTGCTGGAGGCGAGAGAGTAAATTATCAGTCATTGCCGGGTCAATAGTGTAGCACTTTATAGGACAGAGGGGGATCATGGGCTCTCGTTCTGAGCTGTCCCTTATTATATTTACTATGTTATTCAGAAGAATGGAGGTGTAGTCATTGGGAATATTTCCACGCTGCTTCTTCATTGTATGCCTGGCTTGCCACTACCAGACAGAAATCCCAGCCCACTCCTCTCTGGTGTGTGTCTACAACAGGGCTGTCTCCGCTTGGCACTCAGGGACTGTCAAACGCAGGAGGTGGGTGCGGGGAATTGCAAGACGAGTATCAGCCTTTGAGTATCTACAAAGCTTTGTGTATTGTGTGCTTGTTACATCTTGTCTTATTTATTTATTTTTTCTTTATTTGTTTGTTTTAATATTCATTTGGTTTTTCCAACAATTTATTCTAAACCATCATAGACAACACATGTTAATCTGATATACAGGTTACCGGTCGTTATTATTTCATGGGAATAAGCTTTGTGTAATGTCATGAATGAATTGTAGATATTAAGGATATGATTAATGGGTATGTATAAGTACGCAGATCATATAGTTACTTTCTTTGAATATTGCTTGTATGTCTATAAAAATTATATATATATATATATATTATATATATATATATATATATATATATATATTAGCAATTTTATCTCTTGTAGGGAACGTTAATATGTGGCTTTGGTGATGTGAAACCCATCTCGCTCTTCTATATGAGCAGGACACAGGTGTAATGGACCTTCCCCTAAACCCCCCGACTCCCCCCCCCCCCCCCCACATCTTTCATTATCCATTTATCATACTGGTGGGGTCTTTGGGTCACTTGGGCACCAACACCCAGGTGTCACTGCCACCTCTCACCCCTTATTATAGCTATGTACTTGGGGCAGTTTACACTTGCAGGTCTTTCCGCACCACAGGCACCTCAATCGTAGAAACCAAGGGATAGGAAGGTCAAACAGATGCCAGGCCTTCCTATCCCGGGAGTGAAGACAGGTCATATTGCTCTTTTTCAACAAAGCCCTCTATCTAACAACTTGCAGGGGTCTAAAACCACAAGTAATGGCACTGTCAGAAACACGACAGAAGCGTCATTGTATTGGATAGATTGTGTGCGGTTGTTTTGCCCTACTGTACGTACCAGCTAATCTAAGGTCTGCTTCTTTTGCAGGGCAGCAATCTTGTTGGAGAGATTTATTTTGCCAAGTGGTGTATAAGCTGAATGCACAGGGTAAGAGATTCACATTTTATAATGTTGTTGTGGATGCATGTGGCAGGTTAATATTGCTTCTGCTGCTATTTTAATTTGTGTTAAAAGTAAGGAGGAGTGATGTACTAAGATTTACCACATTTCTATACAAAATGTTACATTGATCAGGTACCGTATGATGTATTCCCCAACATGGGGACAGTGTGACGGTGTATGCAGAGTTTTACAGCAGGTCTTCAGGCTAATATACTGCTTATATATCATAAATATACCCAAAAGTTACTCCTGTTTTAGTATTCTTGGAAATATGTATGCATGTATGTGTAGCAGAGCTAAGTGTGTCTTTGGCTTAGTTCATTATGTGTCATTTGTGATTCAATCTCCTGGATTCTGCTCTGCTACATCTGTGTTTACCCCATACACATTACTTTCAGCATTACTTTTTGTGTGCCCAAAACTTTTTCGGAGCTTTGTACCCGAGATGGAATTTACCAATCTACAAATGTTCTATTTTTATATATTTTGTGATTTATCTGTACAATTATAGAATTTTACCACTGTATACATAAGAAAGCTATTAAATGGGAATCCTCTCACCTTGAACGAATAAATGAAGTGTTGTGTAATCCTGTACAAGTATTACTTTTTTCCATTTAAATTTATACTAAAAAGTTAATTGGATTTTTGTAAAAATAATAGCTGTTCAATGTGCATGATTGTGCGCCCCACTCTGGACAGAAATGGAATGAATAAAGCAATGCAAAATGTACTGGAGCTATGTCATCCTCAGCAAATAAGTAAGTGATGAGTTGTTTATAATGAATGCCTCGGACAGCACCAGTTGCAAATCCAGCCCAATATGGCACTGCCCGCCCTAAAATACAGAATAATACTCCAGCACTGCCATACGTAAAACCGGATTCTTTATTTCTTTGCAGGATACAAAAGCAGATAAAACGTTGACGCATTTCAGGCTGCCAAAAGTACCCGAAAGTGCAGGTGTTATACATGAGCTGAGGTCCAGACCAGTTATTGGGAGTGAACATTCCTATGAGCACTCCTTCCCAATAATTGGCCCATCCATGTAAATATGCCAACGATCACCTGACAGACAAGCACAGTACTTGTTTGTTGGGTGACCCGATAGTTTCTGCGACATATAATTTTGTGGACAGCACATCGCCTTTTGGGAACACGGATATTCTGCTGACAAACAGTGAATCTGCACAGGAATGAATAATCGTGGTAGTGGTCATTCTTCCCTATAAAAAGGGGATGATTGCTGCCTGTAAATGCAACGTGCGATGATCGGAAAATGGACCCGGACTTTTATATTATATCTAGGTGAGATATGTTCTGTAATCTCTGAAGCAGGGATCCAGATAGACCATGAACATGGAACAGCAGTCCACTCCATTTACAGTAAACGCTAACTGGACGGCAGCCAGTCTCTGAAGTGACAAATGACACAGACTGTGAACTATACGTGCTGCAGTCTGGTTATATGATACAGTCTTATAACTATGGAAACATTTACATAGCTCAGGGTGCAAGATCCATTTTCAGGTTTCATGACATGCAGGCTACAATGTGAATAATGCAGTGTTTCCTAGAAGTGATTAGTTATATGAGCAATGCATGCAGGTTGCAATGTAAATAACAGTGTTTCCTAGAAGTGATTAGTTATATGAGCACTGCATGCAGGTTACAATGTAAATAACACAGTGTTTCCTAGAAGTGATTAGTTATATGAGCACTGCATGCAGGTTACAATGTAAATAACAGTGTTTCCTAGAAGTGATTAGTTATATGAGCAATGCATGCAGGTTGCAATGTAAATAACAGTGTTTCCTAGAAGTGATTAGTTATATGAGCACTGCATGCAGGTTACAATGTAAATAACAGTGTTTCCTAGAAGTGAAGGTTTAGGTGTTACAATGTATGGGGGTTATTTCATTACATGGTGCTCTTCTGTATAGCACGGTCTCCGCTTACATCAAAGGGGTGTTCCAGTTATGAGAAACTATCACCTCTCCACAGATGGGATCCTGCACCACGCTGCTCCATGCATTCTCTATGTAGCTGCCAGAAATGGGCGAGTGCTATAACCTGCTTCAGAAGTCCCATAGAGAATGAATGGAATGGCACGTGCTTGACCAGCCACTCCATTCTCTACTGGTTATGGGGCCCCCATTCTTGTGATCGGTGCTGGCCTCAGCAGTGGGACCCCCTCCACTGTGCATAGGCGATAACATCTAACCATTGACTTGTCTCTTGATGTGCCCATCACCTCCCCCTCCCAATTTCAGAAATTGGCCCTGCAATTAAGTTTACCGTGTGGATAAATTAGCAATGAAATGACTTAAGTTGCAGTGTATCAAGCCAATAGCCAAGAGAAGAGGCAGCACAGCTTGTGTGTTTCTCCATGAATGATAGATGGAAAAAAAAACCTTATTGTTGACTATCCTTTGAGTACTGACTCTTCTCTCTAAATACTCAGAACACCAGATTTCAGAATACAGACTGTATAGATTATTACGTACTTCATACTCTGAAAATCCTTTCTGAAAGTTCGGCCTCTAGGTGGACTCATAGGGGCAAATTTAGACAGACTGTCTGGATCTGCACCAGATCTGAGCAGGGGCTCAGGCTAGATGATAAATCTAGTACAAGGATAGACACTCTTCTCTGGTTCTATGGGGGAGATTTATCAAAAGTGGTGCAAAGGAAAACTGGTGTAGTTTCTTATAGTAAACAATCAGATTCGACCTTTCATTTTTGAGAACTCCTATTGGCTGGCTTACTTAAAAACAGAATTTTATGCCAAAATTGTGGTGTAGTTTTGGCGCAAAATATATCTTGGGCTACACCCATTCCCCATGAAGTCCCCCCACTCCCACTAAGCCACACCTCTTTTTGAGCAAGTAAAATACATTGCATCAGCCTAAATTGCACCAGTTTTTAGCCAGATTTTAGGTGCAGATACATTAGTAAATCTGGGCCATAGAAAGCTCATTTTAATATCCAACTTTCAGAAATGATTATACAGCCATTCTCGCTATGGATTTTCAAAGTACACCAGTCTCATCAGCTGTAAGATCTAAATAAAAATGTGTGCAGCTTGTATAGTGAAATCTGGTGATGGGTCAGACTCGGGGCTTTCCACTCAACCTGGAACACTGTGCTGGTCCTGTTCACATTTAAGGTCTAGTTATCTGCATAACTTCATTGACAGAACAGCACCAATGAATATTTGAGGTCCTTGGCACTGCAAGTACAGTAAGACATTGAAGTGCAGCCTTCTTAAAGGGGTTGTCCGGGTTCAGAGCTAATCCCGGACATATCCCCTTCTTCCCTCACTCGGTCCCTCTGATATGATGAGCATGGGTCGTACAGGGCAAGGTCTTTTTCTGGAGGTTCGGTGATGTGCCGGGCTCTCCATGGGTAAGCTAGGTGGAGGCTTCCGCCTAGCAGTGAGCCCGCTAACGTCACTGGTACTGATGAGCGAGATTTAGCGCTGCCCTAGCCTATAAAATGCCTAGGGCAGCGTTTAAAGCCCGCTGATTCGTGCCGGTGACGTCACAGGGAACACTGCTAGGCGGAAGCCTCGGCCTAGCACTTAAAATGTAAACAAAAAAGCCCTTGCCTTGTGCAATACAGTGCAGGGCAAGGGAGAGCATAGGAGCATGAAATGTTCATGTCAGAGGGTCTGAGTGTGGAAAGAAGGGGATATGTCTGGACCTGGACAACCCCTTTAAGCGTGCAGATAGCAATAGCTAAGTAATGCAATGCTTTATAATTGGTTGAAACCATTTTACTTTTTTAATTATTAGTTTAACTTATTAGTTTGTTTTTTATAAAGGAGTAATTCCTGGCTGCTGTTACGCACTGATTACACAATTTTCGTCCCAGCACAGTCTGCTTTTTGCTTATGCAGCTAATTTTCAGCTGTATTTGCCAAATGGTGAATGGTTACCTAATGCTAATGTATGTTGGTTTTGAGATACAGAACATTTAAGGTGTGTCTACATGTGACTGAAATTCTGCCAATTTGATGTTGCAAAAGTACCAGCAAAGTGAACGCACACACTGCTGAATAGATCCACAGGGGATATTAACATATGTTGCTGATTTAAGGGTTATCCACTTATCCTGTATTGATGACCAGTCCTCAGGATAGGTCATCAGTATCAGTCGGAGGGGGCGCCTGACTGCTGACATTCCACTGATCAGTTGTATGAAGAGAATGTGATGCTTGTGTTCTCACTGCTTACCTGCTTGCCGTCGACATGCTAGCAGTGAGTAGGTGTACAGCTCCTCCATCTTGTCAGTAGGGCGGCTCTACATACAGCTGATCGGCAGAGATATTGATGACCTATTCTGTGAAGATTCACCCAGCCTTTAAAGGGTTTTTCCATTTTTTTTACCTATCAGTATAAGGCTTCAATCACTCTGCAATTTTCAGAGCTAATTAAAGTCAATGGGGCTATTCACATGTCCTATTTTTGATCATTTTCATGACCAGACGGACCCCATTGAAATCAATGGGACATTTTTTTTTAACGGCTGTTTAGACAGGAATGCACCCGTCTAACAGCCATTCAAAGCGGTTTTAAAAAAAAGGGCCATTCATGGGTTAAAATAAAAAAAATTATATATTCACCTCATCTACTTGCACGCACTGGGACACTCTGTCACGCTCTGGTGTGGAGGATATAGCCACACCAAGCGTAAGAGGGAAGGGAAAAGACCAAACAAGGGAAATGGTCACCTCCTGCAGGAAAACTCTGAAACTAGGTCCTGACTGACTACCAGTATGAACAGGCCTTAGTGGTAGGAGAGTTCATACACAGGAACCTAATAACAAACTGACCCTGTAAAACCCTGCAGCTAGTGACAGGAGAAAGAGTAAACCTGTTCCTCCAAAAGGACGGACGAACAGGAAACTACAGAAGGCAAAACCAAAACAGAGAAACGTAGGATAAACACAATAGGGAAAATGATACTTATCTTAACCCTTAGACTCCCAGCGCCGTACATGTATGGTGCAAAAATCACTGCTGCAAGTACCAGAGCCGTGCATGTACGGCGCTCTGATCGGGCTGGCGCATTCCCCAGGGGTCCGGCTGTGCCGAGGTACCGGACCCCTGGGGAATGCGCCAGCATCGGTGAAAACACTGATGCCGGCGCATTAACCCTACATGTTACCCTCCAGTTAAGGGTGGTGAGCGGGGGGGGCCATCGGGTCCCCGCGCTGCTGTGACGGGGACCCGATGGCTCGGATAGCAGCCCGATGCCTTCCTTAAGCATCGGCTGCTATCCCTGCCTGCCTGGGCAATCCAGCCCCCTGGATCGCATAGGAAGCAGGCTGTAAGTGTATTACACTGAGTAATACACTTACAGCCAATGCATTACAATACAAAAGTATTGTGATGCATTGTAAAGGGGATCAGACCCCCAAAAGTTAAACAAAGTGGGAAAAAAAAAGTTAAAAAATAAAGTTTCCTAAAAAAATAATAATAAAAGTTTCAAATAAAAAAAAAAAAGGCATTTTACAAAAAAAAGAAAGATAAACATATTGGGTATTGCCGCGTCCGTATCGACCGGCTCTATAAAAATATCACGTCATCCACCCCGCCAGGTGAATGCAGTAAAAAAAAAAAAAAAAAAAAAAAGTGCCAAAACAGACTTTTTTGGTCACCTTCTCTTACAAAAAGTATAATAGCAGGCGATCAAAAAGGCGTATTTGTCCCAAAATGGTACCAATCAAACCGTCATCTTGTCCCGCAAAAATGATACCCTACCTGAGACAATCGCCCGAAAAATAAAAAAAATATGGCTCTCTGAAAATGGCAACACAAAAAACAGATTTTATTCTGTTCAAAAATAAATCTAATGTGTAAAACTTTCCAAAAATAAAAAAGTTACACATATTGGGTACCGCCACGTCCGTAACAACCTGCTCTATAAAAATATTACATGAGATGGCCCCCCAGGCGAATGCTGTCAAAAAATTTTTTTTAAAAACTATGCCATAACAGCCATGTTTTTTCACCTTGCCTCACAAAAAGTGTAATACCACACGATCAAAAAGGCATATGTACCCCAAAATGGTACCAATCAAAATGTCATCTCGTCCCGCAAAAAATGAGCCCCCACATAAGACAATGACTCAAAAAAATAAAAATCAATGGCTCCCGCAAGCCAATCCATCAAAATCTGTGTTGTAAAATCCATATGGCGCTCCTTCTGTTCTGAGTCCTGCCATGTGCTCCCACAGCAGTTTACCACCACATATGGGGTGTTGCCGTATTCGGGAGAAAATGGGTAACAAGTTATGGGGTGCTTTTCTCCTGTTACCCCTTGTGAAAATGAAAAATTTGGGGCTAAAGCAACATTTTATTGGAAGAAATGAAACTTTTCATTTTCACAGCCAAGTGTTTCCAAATTCCATAAAACGCGTAGGGGGTCAAAGTGGCCAGTACCCCCCTTAATATATTCTTTGAAGGGTGTAGTTTCCAAAATGTGGTCACTTTTTGAGGGTTTCCACTGTAGGGGTACATCAGGGCCTCTCAATTACAAAATGGTGCCTAAAAACCATCCTAGCAAAATCTGCCTCCAATATCCGTATGGCGCTCCTTTCCTTCTGACCACTGCCACAAACCCATAGAGACGTTTACCACCACATATGGGGTATTTCTGTAAACTGCAGAATCAGAGTAATGTATATTGAGGTTTAGTTTGCTGTTAACTAGAGATGAGCGAGCAGTGCTCGTTACGAGCACTGTAACGCTCGGGTCCCGTGTGAAATGCCCGCAGGCATTGCGGATCCGTCCTCATCTGCATGTAAGTCAATGAGGACGGATCGTTTGGTATGACACTCATACCAAACGGTTCCGTCCTCACCCGTCTTAAAGTCAGTGGGGACGGAACCGTTTGGTATGAGTGTCATACCAAACGATCCGTACTCATTGACTTACATGCAGATGAGGACGGATCCGCAATGCCTGCGGGCATTTCACACGGGACCCGAGTGTTACAGTGCTCGTAACGAGCACTGCTCGCTCATCTCTACTGTTAACCCTTGCTGTTTTGCAAGAAAAAAATTATTAACATGAATAATCTACCAAAAAAGTGAAATTTTGAAATTTCACCTCCATTTTCCATTAATTCTTGTGGAACACCTCAAGGGTAAACAAAGTTTGTAACAGCAGTTTTTTATAATTTGAGGGGTGTAGTTTCTAAAATGGGGTCATTTATGGGTGGTTTCCATTACATAAGCCACTCAAAATCACTTTATAACTGAATTGGTGCTTAAAAAAATGGTTTTGGAAATTTTGTTGAAAATTTAAAAAATGGCTTCTAAACTTCTAAGCCTTCTAACATCCCAAAAAAGTAAAATGACATTTATAAAATGATGCCAACATAAAGTATACATATGGGGAATGTAAAATAATAACTATTTTTGGAGGTATTACTATGTATTTTGAAAGTAGAGAAATTGAAATTTTGAAATTTGCTAATTTTTCCAAATTTTTGCTAAATTTGGTATTTTTTTATAAATAAAAATGAAATGTTTTGCCACAAATTTACTACTATCGTGAAGCACAATATGTGACGAGAAAACACTCTTAGAATGGCCTGGATAAGTAAAAGCGTTCCAAAGTTATTACCACATAAAGTGACACATGTCAGATTTGCAAAAAACGGCCTGGGATTTGAGGTGAAAAGTGGCCCTGTACTGAAAGGGTTAATGCAGATATTGCAGCAGCCGGATCTCAGCCGAGATCCACTCCAAACACAACAATGACAGCAGAAAGTATAAACCGCAAGGAATACTGGGAGAGGAAGGGGTAAATAGTGGAAAGATAATTACCACACCCACAACAGCTGAGGGGAAGGGGTGTGGTAAACAGCAACCAAACCAAGAGGAAAACATGGCAAATTATGTCACTTTTGAAAGTCTAGCCGAACGCCTGCAACCTGACGCAAGTACGTTCGTGACACACTCATTCCTACTAGAGGCAGCAGGACCTAATACACACTGTATGGTGGTGCACTATGTGACTTCACAGCGCTGGGAACTTCAGGTCCTGGTGCCTCCAGTGATGAGCAAGTGTCCCTAAGTGGATGAGGTTATTATTAGATATGTGCGAACGTGCTCGTAACGAGCACTGTACCGCTCGGCTCCCCTGCGCTCGCATGGGCGCAGCCATCCGGATCCGTCGTCCTCACCCGACGGAAGCGGCTGCCTGCGCCCATTCGAGCCCAGGGGAGCCGAGCGGTACAGTGCTCGTTACGAGCACGTTCGTTCATATCTAGTTATCATTATTACTGTATTACTTTTTTTTTTTTTTGGCACTAATGTGTAATTATCATGTGCACTATGAGGAAGTACCGTATATACAGTGGGCACTATGGGGACATGTATGCAGGGGACATTATGGGGCTATTATAGATACTGGTAGCACCTAAGGGGCCTCCACAGAGGGGCATTATATATACTAAGGGGTTGAAATAAAAAAAAAAACAGTTTTAAAATGGATGTTAAAAACGGATAAATGGACATAAAATGGATGCATATACTGATGCAAAATGGCCATTTTTTATTGAGTGAATGTAGCCTAATTAGAAAAAGTTTTATACTTACTACCTTAAGCCCCCCTCTCGTCCATTATGTCATGGCTGCAGTGGCAGGGAAGAGAAGTGTGGTGGTGCAGGACAGGAGGGGCCATGGCTTCCAATAACAAGGAAAGTAGGCAGATCTGCTTAAGAAGATATATTAGTAAGTGCATTGTCTCCCACCTTTCTTTACAATTTTAATAAGTGCTAACAGAGTGGCCAACCCCTTTAAGTATAGCATTTTCTTAATATTCTGATAATTCCTCATCCTATATTAGAGATCAGCAACCTTTGGCACTCCAGCTGCTGTGAAACTATAACTCCCAGCATGCTGTTATTGTAATTCCCACAGAATTGAAAGGAGGATTCTGGGAGTTGTAGTTTCAGAACAGCTGGAGTGACGGAGGTTACCAATCCCTGTCCTATAGGATATTTTAGGTACTTTGTTCTCCTTACCAAGCCTATTTTACAGGAATAGGTTCTTGTAATAATGAATTCATCCAGCAGGTGGCGCCATTTGTACTGTAATTAAAAGCACAGCTTCCAGTCTGAAGATCTGGCTGCACAACTACATCTTTTGCTCCTCTTCATTTTATCAAGAGGTTGTTTTTCTGCCCCTTGACTATTAGTTGCAGTAGCATGGCATCTGGAAGGAACAGGACACACCAAGCCAATACAGTACTTTTATGGCAACAGGGTTCATGTGCTGATATTTTCACACCATAGAACTGATTTCAAATGCTTGAATTTACTGGATTAAAGGGATTCCTGTAAGAAGTCAGATGAGATTTTGCACAGATGTGACATGCGAGGCTTAATGCTCACCGTAATCTTTACTTTGATTTGTGTCTTTCTAAACTGTATTATTTCCAATATTATTTCTTAAGAGTAAACCACGGTTTCAGAAGGAATTAGAACTCAATGAAGAATGTTCTTCGGTATTTTCCGTCCTGGAAAGGAATAAAATGTTAGCGCCACATGCAGAAAGCTGATGGGAATAAATAGGAGTGAGTGATGTCGTGCATGTGATGCTGTGATCGTCAGCTGTGAAAATGTTCCTGGATTTGCCCCATTAGAAAGCCACATCACACTTGTGGATTAGACATGCTTTGGCTTACGTTTGATATATTTTTTTATGTTAATTGGAAAAAGCTGCCGCTGCCACGCCAGGACTTAAAGGGAAACTGTCAGCATGATTTACTTCCATAAACCGCTGCCACCACCGTTTGTGGTCTGAGAAGATTATCTAAAGTGATATCCATCAGTCCATTGTATCTCTCCATACCTTATAAGAAGTGCTTTGAAAAACTTCTGCACCATATGCAAGTGAGGCTTCAAGTGTCAGCTCGGTGTATCTAGACCAGGGGTGCACAGTCTTTTCTGGTTGGGGGCCACATTGTCAGACTGAAGGAATCCCAAGGGCCAAAAATAACAGTTAAAGAGGTATTATCAACCAAAAAACTGTATGTATGTTATGGCATATTGTACATATAAGTATATACTACAAAAGGGCGGATTTGTCATAGACCTTACAGGGAAATTTCCCAGGGGGCTGCCTGAGCCCTCCTCACAGCCTGCCAGTGGAAGTTTTTGGGGATGTATTTTGTGCTGCTGGCAGTATTTTGTGATAGACTGTGGTATTTGGCTCTGTTGGGATGGTATAATGTACCACAATATGGTATTGCTGGCCCTGCCTTCCATCAGTTTGGACCAGACTACAAAATGAGGCCACTTTTAGTATTTTTTCCAGGGCCACTTTAAGTTCCCACTCCGCCCCTGACTACAGATGTCTGGTTACACCTCCAGGATTCCCATCTAATGGGAGAATACATGAAGAATGCATGTGAGCATACGATGTACATGTCTGTCACCATGGTTGGGGCCACACAGGATGATATTGACGCCAACAGGTTGTACACCCCTGATCTAGAGTATAGAAGTGTCCTGGTGAACCTTACTTATAAGGGTAATCCTGTTCTATAAAGTGATCGTCTATCTAGTGGGGGTCCTACACCCGGGACCCACGCCAATCATGGGAACGGGGGCCTTGTACCACATGGAGCCCCTCCAATTTAATGGAGCACTTTGAAACACAGTCCTGACTGCTGTTCAATGCTGACATAATGGAGAGGGGGGTGGAGGACAGTAGGAAAATATGAAATGGTAATCTGGACTTCTTAGTGGCTGTACTACTCATTTATAACTGTAGATGATAGCCCAAGATCCTGGTGACAGACTCCCTTTAAATCCAGCCCTGGTCTGTTGATTGAAATAGAGATGACAAACTGCTAACCAAGCATTTGCCCTTGTCATCAGAGTAATCACTTTAGGTCTGGGTATTTGTCGGTCGCAAGCTCACTACCGGGTCATCAGGACCATTGCATACACACATCATAATTGATTATTCTGCCCACACAAGGACAAACACCCTGTGCAGGTGGCGGTTTTCTGCTTTACCATGTAAGCACCAGATTTTGTGCAGCCTGTGGATGACATTATAGGTGTCATCCACATCAGTCGGTGGACCAGGGCTGGGCTTAGTGAAGATTGACCAGGACAGGTAGACTATTCCTCCCGATATGTAGCCTTTACAAGGGATCCATCAAAAAGAAATCTATGGGCAAGTGGAAGTGAGTTATATTTATCTGTATTATTTTATCCACCTAGTCCAGGGGCATGCACAGAATTCATAGGGCTCCATAGCAAAATTTAGAAAGGGCTACACCCCCAAAAGGGGAAGAAATCTATAGTGCTATATCTCTTGACTTGGTGGATAATCAAACCTAAGTAAAGCTGACCATACACATTAGATAAATCTGGCCCAAACCCCCCAACATCTCTGGTGGCTGACCATCTAATGTGTATGGACCCGTCCTACTCTCCCTCAATGGCAGGTGTTGGGGAGAGAAGGAACAGAGAGTTGCCCCATCCTTTAGACTAGAGAAGCTCAACCTTCGGCTCTCCAGCTGTTGTAAAACCACAACTCCCATCATGCTCTGCTGTAGGCTGATAGCAGTAGGCTGTCCGGGCATGCTGGGAGTTGTAGTTTTACAACAGTTGGAGGGCCGCAGGTTGGGCATCCCTGCTTTAGACAGTCTGTATGGGGCCTCCCAACACTCCTCCCTGGTGCCAGATATCAGGGGAGAGAAGGATCAGACTGTTAGATTTCAACTTGCCCAATCCAACTGCCAGAGATGTCTGGCAGTGGCTTACTCCATTCTCGCTATTCCGAACACATGGATGCTTAGCCGAGTATGCATATGTATGGAGTGGTCAGGAGAGATGGCTGTTGGCCGACAGCCATATAATGTGTATGGCCAACCTAAGAGTTTAGATATGATGCTAGATAGAGCAGTGCATATAACTACAACAGTATTCATTAAATTCCTAATAATGATTTTATGATATTGAACTCATTTTCTTCTTCCTTTTACCATACAGGTAACCCCTTCTCCGCCTCCGTACACCTTCAGTCTGATATTTCTATTTTTTTATCTCTAGATTCAGTTTCTGAAATAGTGTCTGGTCCCTCAGGGAGGAAACACCAGAAAGCACTGCAGGAGCACAATGACAATGGTCATGACAATGCTAGACACATAGAACCATGGAGGTCAGGAATCATCACCGATATTTTTTTTGTTTTTTGTTAGAATGGTTGCTAGGCAACTTCCCCTGTAGACTGTCAGTCTTTATACACGAATGATGCTGCCTTTTTCCTGATGACTTCAATAATACCATTAAATATCTAAGGTGTCTTAAAGGGGTTGCAGACAAACAGTAAAAACATGTAGACTTCATATTGGTATGTAAAAGTGTGAAGCTTCTCCTCTGTCCATTACTGTTTCCCTTTTTCATAGCTTGGCCCGTGCTGGAGCAGGTGATTATGGAGTGTGTGGGAGAAAGCAACAAAGCCTGTGAGGATTCCCCAGTCCCACGGCTAAAGAGAGGCACCCTACAGTTAAAGGGTTTCTGTCATCAGAATTTAGCCTACAAAACCGAGTGTCATTTGCAAATCGCAAATGACACCTGATGACAGAAAGCCTTTTTTTATAGAAAACTGTACGGTAGTTTTTGTTAAAATAGCGTTTTTATAATATGCTAATTAGGCCCCCTAGGTGCAGTAGGCATGAACCCTGCACCTAGGAGCGGCCGTAATAACGCCCCTTACGCCTCCTCCCTTGCGTTGATTGACAGGGCCGGGCAGCCATCTCTTTCGTCTCCCGGCCCTGTACGATCGCGAAATCCCGCGCCTGCGCATTGCGATAAGCAATCCGCACATGCGCATTGATGAAGCCGGGACCCGGGCGGCCGCCGGCTCTCAACGCGCGTGCGCAGATTGCTTATCGCAATGCGCAGGCTCGGGATTTCGCAATCGTACAGGGCCGGGAGACGAAAGAGATGGCTGCCCGGCCCTGTCAATCAACGCAAGGGAGGAGGGGTAAGGGGCGTTATTACGGCCGCTCCTAGGTGCAGGGTTCACGCCTACTGCACCTAGGGGGCCTAATTAGCATGTAATAAAAACGCTATTTTAACAAAAACTACTGTACAGATTTCTATAAAAGAAGGCTTTCTGTCATCAGGTGTCATTTGCGATTTGCAAATGACACTCGGTTTTGTAGGCTAAATTCTGATGACAGAAACCCTTTAAGGCCTCATGCACACAAACGTATTTTCTTTCTGGGTCCGTTCAGTTTTTTTGTGGACTGTATGCAGAACCATTCATTTTAATGAGTCCGCAACAAAAACGGAAGTTACTCTGTGTGCATTCCGCTTCCGTATGTCCGTTACGCAGAAAAAAATAGAACATGTCATTATTGTCCACATTACGGACAAGGATAGTACTGTTCTATTAGGGGCCAGCTGTTCCGTTCCGCAAAATAGGGGCCAGCTGTTCCGTTCCGCATCTGTATTTTTGCTGATCCGTTTTTTTTGGGTTTTTTTTGGACAGCAAAATACATACGGCCATGTGCATGAGCCCTTAAACTGAGACCTACAGAGAATGACAAGGAGCAGGAGCCTCCCTGCTTTTGTCCTGTCTGCAATAGAACAAAGAGGTTCCCCGGGAATTAAGAAAATGAAAATACTTAAATATTACTTCATTATAAATATATTCCCAAATACCTTTCATTATTTATAATGGCTCGTTTTTTTCTAGGGAGCAATCATTAGGAGAAACAAAATGGCCGCTGTCCTATTAGTCCACACAAAACCAGATGTGGCTAATGAGCAGCAGCACTAGTATGCAGTCTCCATTATCACAATCTCCTCACGAACTTCATTCCCACAAAGATTCAGCTAAATATCATATTAAACTATATTCACGATCATAATCCCTGACAAGCAGAGCAGAGAGGAGGATGAGGCAGCTCTTTAGCTCAGTGATTGATGTGAAGTAGCTTGTCCTCCTGTGTGATTAGGACAGGTTTTGTGCGTACTAATAGGACAGTGGCCATTTTGTTTTTCCTAATGATTGCTCCCCAGACAAAACGAGCCATTATAACTAATGAACGGTATTTGGGAATATATTTATAATAAAGTAATATTTACGTATTTTTATTTTCATAATTCCCGGAGAACCCCTTTAAAGGGGATATGCGGTAATTAATATTGATGACCTATCTTCCATCAATATCACATCGGTGAGGGTCCGACACCCGGAAATCTAGCCTATCAGCTATTAAGAGCACCACAGCCTTTTCCTAGGCCATGTGACGTCACCGTTCATTGGTCACATGGCCTATTGGCAGCTCAGCCTTATTGAGTGAGTGAGTTGAGGCTCACTGATTTGCTTACTATGTACAGCGCTCTGCTTGGAGAGCTGCTGGGAGCCAGTTGCACTCAACAGAGCTCCGGTGAGCGTGGCGGCTCCCTGAATAGAGCTGATCAGCGGGGGTGCTGGGACTCGCACCCCCGCTGATGTGATAATGATGACCTATCCTGAAGAGGAGGAGGTGTCATCAGTAACTGACGGTTATCTCTGTATACATACTTATGCACACAGTGCTAGCAATCACTGATTTTCCGTTCCGCAGGTCCCGCAAAATGGGCAAGAATAGGACATGTGAAAGGGACATACAGATGCGGACAGACCGGTCACTGTGGATGCAGCCTATTACTCCTGTAACTGAAAGCTATAACCTTAGTCAGGGTTGCCAACCGTCCGTAGATTCACGGACAGGCCGTAAAAACAGGGTGTTTTTTTTCTGCCATCCGTAGCGTCCGGCAGAAAAAAAGCCTGTCCGTGAATCTACTACAGTATTCACGGCACATTTGCCGTGAATACTGTGGATCCATGCAGGCTCCGCCTGCGATGTACAATAGGCCGCAGGCAGGTCAGCCTTCAGCCTAATGTTACAGTACCTCTGTCCTGGGCCTGGTGCAGGCATCTCGCTCTGTGATGACGTCACCACGAACGTACAAACGTGATGACATCAACTGTCTTAAGGAATCAGGTAAGTATATCATTTTTGTTTTTATTTCACTGCTGGGGCACTATATGGGGGCTCTATATGGGGGCTATCTAATGTCTGGGGGCACTATGGGGACTACCTGAACTACAGGGGGCTATCTAATCTACTTAGGGCGCTATTTGAAGTAAATTGGGCTATCTAACTTCTGTAGGCACTATGGGGGCTATCTGTACTAAAGGGGGCTATCTAAACTACTGGGTCACTACATGGGGCTATCTAATCTACTTAGGTCACTATCTGAGTAAAGTGGGCTATCTAACTTCTGGAGGCACTATGGGGGCTAAATGAACTACAGAGGGCTGTCTAAACTACCGTGGCACAAGGATTATCTGATCTACTGGGGACTATCTAAACTACTGGGGCACTACATGGAGCTATCTAAACTACTTCGGGTACTATAGGAGGCTACCTAAACTACTGGAGGCACTAGAGGGAACCATTTAAGCTCCTGGGGGCACTAGAGTGGATCGTTTAAGCTACTGGGGGCACTATAAGAGGTATTATAATTACTGGGACCATTACAGCGGGTCCTTATTATTTCTGGTAGCACTACTGGAGGCACTATGGGAAAAATGATTTCTATTATGGGGAATTATTACTACTTCCAGTGGTACTATTGGGGGTGTTACTATTATTAGTACAATATAGAGGGCACTACTGCTAAAAGGGCTACTCGTGGAGCATTATCACTATTGGGGCACTATTACTAATGAGGGCACTCTGGGAGAGAATTATTAATATCAGTGGGACTTTGGGGAGCACTGTAACTATATGGGGTCCTACCTATATGGCACTGTTATATCTACAGTATAGTATTTGGGGACATTGGGGAGCACAGCGGGCACAGTATTTTAGGTAGCAGCAGGATAACAGAAAAGTGGGTAATCTAAGGTGTCTTTGTGGCAAACTCTGCAGAGAGAAGATGGGGCTGAAAGAACTCGTCATGGCAGTCTGGGCCAAATAGAGAATATGAGAAAAGAGAACATCTACATCAGGGAGACGTCACTGGATTTAAGAGGTATGTGGTGATGTGTCATCTTGTATGTTTGGTAATGGCGAATGTAATGTCCATCCAAATATGTGTCACCTATTTCTTCAGCAAGGACTTGCCGGTAGATGGTATGTTACCGCTGCAGCCACCCAGTGATCTAATGCTGAGAACTGGCTTCAGCGGTCACATGCCATACACCTGCACACAGGAGCGTAGCTAACGGCTCATGGGCCCTGGTGCAAGAGTTCATCTTGGGGCCCCCCTTCCCTCAGTGCTTTGTGTGTCTTCTTATACAGCACAAGGGTTTTTGGGCCCCCTCAGGCTCCTGGGCCCGGTAGCGACTGCTACCTCTGCACCCCCTATAGCTACGCCCCTGCCTGCACATCACCAATATTGTGACAGATGTGCACACTTGCCCATTACATGCCTGTCAGTCTTTGTTTACATGACAGCAGCAATGATGCCAGAAAATCCAGTGTGTCACAGGCATCATCACTGCAGCCATATAAACAAAGCACTCAGACTAGAATGGCAGTGATGTAACAGCTGAAAATTGTTGATTTATTTTCCATATACCATATTTTATTTTCAAATACTGAACAATCCTCTTTATTCTGGGGCGTGGAAGGGGGCGTGCTCTCTAAAAAGGGGTGTGGTTTATTATGTCCGTAAAAAAATTTGGGCTGTCCATAAATTTTGGTTCAGTTGTCCAGAAAAATTTGAAAGGAAGGTTGGCAAACCTGACCTTAGTGTAAAATCAAAGACCTCTGATGTTGTTGAACAGTTTTCACAGTGGCCTCAAATATACGACCCCTTGTATATATTTTATGACCACACAGCTTTTCTAGGGGCAGTGAAACTGTTTTCAGTTTATAAACTGAATTCCAATCTAAAGCCTCCTCAATGAGGACATTTGCTCTGGAAGTATGTATTAGCGTTATATACTTTTTAATCTAAAGCCAGGAGAAGAGTTTGGTTGTCATATATTTCAGAATGAATGTAATCTCTACGGTTCCTTAAATACACCCCTTAGATGTTCATGGGAAATGTTTAAAAAGGAGAATAGACCACCAAGGATTTAATGACTTACACAGTTATCATAGTCCGTTCCCTTTGTTTTGGGGATGACTTGTTTTAAGCTTGAATCTTGAGCTAAATCAAAGCCTGCTATGCCCGTCTTATCCCCTGCTTTAGTAAATATCATCGCCCAAGACTCTTCTGCTTTGCTGGTAGCTTTCAAGTGAGGTTCATCTGGTTTTGCTTCTGGTTGGTTTACATAAACGGCTTTATTTAGAGATTATAATAACTAAAATTGTATTTGATCAGCAAATAACGTTTCTTTTTTTCCAAAGTGTGTTTATTTCTTTTAATTAGAAAAATATTCTACTTAATGAACCTCTTTCTGCTGGGCACGCTTAATGCACTTGTTTAGAGTTGAAGTCTTGACAAAGATGTGGTTCTCCTTTTATTCTAACTACAAAAAAAGTCAAAATAAAGATAAGTTGACTTTATAAGGTCATGAGCTGCAAATATCCTCTTGCAGTAATTGGGACCACAGCTTATACCATAAATTTGTATATATATTTACATTGTACTCTTCGTCTTTATATGCCACCCACATGGTTTTAATTCATCTGTACCCAGGCGTAGATGAAACGCTGCATACAACTTGGACTGAAAAGGAGGTGCCAAGTGATGGACTAGTGTATGGGCACAGGAGTGTAACTACAGTGGTGTAGAGGTAGCAGTTGCCCTTGGTCATTGGTGTCTGAGAGGCCCGAATGCCCCTCTGCAACTTTGGAAGACCCCAAAATTATTAAAGGAGTTGTCGTACCTGTGGAAAAAAATCACCCAAGCCAACGATTGTCATAAGATGGTAAAAGAATATATACTGTATTTACATGTTTCATCCCACGCTGCTTCCAGCTGTGGTGGTCTCCTGTTGGGATGGCACCACCATCTATCAGAGCAGAAGGGAGGGGATGTGAAGCAACTTTAACCCTTTCATGACCGGACCTATAAAAGGCCTGAATGTCCAGGCAACTTTTTGTGTTTTGGGCACATGGTGGCTTAGTGACCCTAATTTTTTTTTTCGTTTGAATACGAAAATAATTTTTGCTATTTTTTTTACTTGACACTTAGGACTTATTATTAGAATGGTTTTTTTTTAAAGATATTTTATATTTTTTTAGGTTTAATTTAGACAAAAAACGCTAATTCTTATTAAAAAAAAGGATTTTTTTTTAATTATAGATTTTTTTTTTTTTAAATATTAAAACTGACGCACAAATTAATTATTGCAATGGGTTCCCTATTTGATGACGATCATTTTGATATATAGCATGTATAGATTTTATTTGACGGGGCGACTATGGTGACTGTTTCTATTGGCGGCTGCGTGTTTAATTTTTTTTTTTTACACTTTTTTTGTTTGTTTTTTATTTATTTTTTTACTTATATATTAATTTATTTTTGACAACTAATATGTCCCCCAGGAGGTCATTAAAAGACCTCTGGAGGACTGACTTTTTTTTTTTTTCTTTTTTTTACACTTTTTTTCCCCACTGTTTCCACTGTAACTGGGGCATCCACAGGAGCCCCAGTTACAGGGGAAAACAGCCCCCTGGGGGCTCATTACACACAGACAGAGCTGATCAGGGTCTCCTTAGACCCTGCAGCACTGCTCTGGCCCCGAGACACCCGGCGGTCACGTGACCGCTGGGTCTAACACAGGAAGCGGCGCTGCCGCTTCTTTCCTGCTGCGCCGCTGAGGAGGTAAGTCTCTCCTCCGGCTTAGGAGAAGACAGAAGCGGTAATAAACCGCTCCTGTCTTCTCCTCAGGGTCCCCGCTCTGTCTGTGAGCCGGGACCCGACCTGCTCCTGCTAGATTGCAGGAGCAGGAGCTTTAATCCCAGCGCTGATCAGCATTAAAGGGCCACCTGCACGTCTATATACGTGCTATCTGCACGGGGCATGTGCAGATAGGACGTATATAGCCGTATGGCGGTCGTGAAGGGGTTAAAGAGGACCTTTCACCACTCTTGACATGCCTGTTTTAATAGCTTCATGCATTCCCCATGTAATAACAACTCTGGAGCATCTATTCTTATGTCTCTATGTTGTGCCATTCCTTTATTATTTGCACTAGAAGTTATGAATGAATTGCTATTTGTCTTCAGTAAGGATACAGAGGGGAGGTGACCAGTTGGGGGCGTGTACCTGCACAGTCTGAACATGGCAGCACTGATTGGCTAGAGTCAGTCTGTGTAGGGACACACCCCCAACTGGTCACCTCCCCTCTGTTCCCTTACTGAAGGCAAATAGCAATTCATTCATAACTTCTAGTGCAAATAATAAAGGAATGGCACAACATACAGACATAAGAATAGATGCTCCAGAATTGTTAGTACGTGGGGAATGCATGGAGCTATTAAAACAGGCATGTCAGGAGTGGTGAAAGGTCCTCTTTAAGGCCAAGAACACTTCACAGTGAAGATCACTGCCATTACCTACTGCTGTCAGACATTTTACATGGTAAAGACTGCTGATGGGCTCTCTTTAAGTGCAAGTAGCTCTGTGTTTCCAAATGGTCGCTGTTTAGCTAGGTGGTTGTTAGGCAGGCTGAAGTTTCCCAGCTTGGTTTGTACATTATAGGAGTTTTCCAGGATTTGGTCACCTTTAAATTATGCCCTCTAGCCTAGCGTGTACTACCTAGTGAAAGAATAATGCTCCTCTTCTCCCTGGCACTCGGGTCTGGTGCCCTGGCTCCCTCTGGGCAGAAACAGGAACCCGTCCCTAACTTGTTTACTTCCAGCCAGGGTATGGACGGGATCATGTGCACTGCTGCAGCCAGTGACTGGCCTCCGCAGTGATGTGTCCCCAACTGAGTCCATGTTACCACAGAGGTTGGGGTGGCACATGTGTCGGACCCCCACCAATAAAAGAAAACCCTTTTTAATATCATTAAAGCAATGTAAATACCAAACCCATCACCAATCTAATGTTACACTGCTGGACGGCGTCTCAAGTGTGGCAGTCTACATGTCAGATCCTGACTCAGCTAATTGTCTCACCTGCATGCTATAGAAATAAAGAAAACGGTGCTGTCAAGTAGACAGCTGCTGCCTCCAGGCAGGTTATCGGCTTACCTTAGACAGCTGTCTGCCAGCACAGTCTCGAGGATAGTTTTGTCTTGCGTTTCTGACAATTTTGCACAAAAAGAAAACAATGAAAGAGCGACTGTCATAGTTAGGAGGAAATCACTTAATGGTGCGGCAGGTACATTGCACGGCTTCTACATTTCTTGTCTGACTTCCATATTTTTACCGTCTTGCAATATTACCACACGGCAAAATCAAAAGAGTGTAAAACAACAGCTTGCCCCTTTTCTTAAAAAGACTCTCTCTTTCCTGTCTCAAACATGAAGTGGCACAGATCTACAGGATGAAGTATTCACTTAAAGGAAATGTCACCAAAAATTTTAGCTGCCAATTAAAACCAGATAGTAACACATTTTTTTTCTAATCTCTCTTTATTTTCTGATTGCAGATTTTTTATTCTATTTTCCAAACATGATTATGGGGACGGCAGTCTTGCCTGAACTGTTCTTAACAGCATTTACAAAGCATTAAGAATGGTCAGGAGGGGAACTGACTTCTATGGGAGAGTTTTCTGGGCATGCTCTGTGACTTTCTTTCTTTACAAATATGTTAAACATAAAAAAGGTCATTTTCTGATGACACATTCCCTTTAAATGGGTTTTATGTCAATGTCGCCATGCCACTTTGTAATGCATTCTGTGTTACAGTTTTTCGCCAATTTACCATTCTCAAGAGAACGCTTCCTTCCGGATAATAGTCTGCCGGTCGGCACAGTATAAATGTGTTTTAACTTACACAGGCTGCCTAGACCTGCTCTACATTTGTCACAGTGGCTCAGACTGATAAATCTGGTCCAGGGATAGAAGCGTGCCATGAACTGCATAAAACATTTGGTTGACTTACTTTCAGAAATATTTTTATGCCAGAATTATGCCAAAATAGCATGTCTTAGCCCCCCCTTTCTAAATAAAAAGCTCCACCCATTTTCTAATAAGCCCTGCCATCCTTGCCAAGCATGTCAGTAAAAAGTGTAGAAAACCTAGATGTACCAAATCACACCACATGTTTTTAGACAGTTTTATGGTGCAGACACATTAGTAAATCTGGGCCAATGTGTAGAGAGGTTCTCACATCACCACGTTTGTTTGTTTGTTAGGTTTATAGTAGCATTTCTTTTAGACTACCTGAACTTTTCATGTTAGGGGTCCTACAGCATAATACCATGGTCCCATATTATAGGACTGTGAAAATTCCCTTGATGTTTTACATTTATGTATTAAAGGGTGCTGCGAGTTCTGCATTTTCTTCACTGTTTACCTGCTCACCATTGACTCGGCAGTAGCGAGCAGATCTACCGTATTTTTCGCTTTATAAGACGCACCTGATGATAAGACGCACCCCAGATTTTGGAGTAGGAAAATAAGAAAAAAATATTTTTCATCACACCTCATATCAGACCCCCCATAAATTTCAGGACATCACATCAGACCCCCATCAGACCTCAGATCAGCAGAATGTGCCCCCATCAGACCTCAGATCAGGAGAATGCGCCCCCATTAGACCTCAGATCAGGAGAATGCGCCCCCATCAGACCTCAGATCAGCAGAATGCGCCCCCATCAGACCTCAGATCAGCAGAATGCGCCCCCATCAGACCTCAGATCAGCAGAATGCGCCCCCATCAGACCTCAGATCAGCAGAATGCGCCCCCATCAGACCTCTGATCAGGAGAATGCGCCCCCCATCAGACCTCTGATCAGGAGAATGCGCCCCCATCAGACCTCTGATCAGGAGAATGCGCCCCCCATCAGACCTCTGATCAGGAGAATGCGCCCCCCATCAGACCTCTGATCAGGAGAATGCGCCCCCCATCAGACCTCTGATCAGGAGAATGCGCCCCCATCAGACCTCAGATCAGGAGAATGCGCCCCCATCAGATCTCAGATCAGCAGTATGTGCCCCCTTCAGACCTCAGATCAGCCCAACCAGCCACATAAGGTTAAAATAAAAACCTCTCTTACCTGTCCTGCGCCGCGGCTCCGCTCCGGGTCCGGCGCTCCTCTGCCTCTGTGGCCGGTGCTGCACTGTCACCTGACTGCGTGCAGCATCAGGTTATAGTGTATGCACTACGTCCTGACGCTGTACGCGGTCAGGACAGTGCAGAGCCGGCCTGGAGAAGAAAGAGGAGCGCCGGACCCGGAGCGGAGCTGCGGCACATTACAGTTAAGAGAGGTTTTAATTTTAACCTTATGTGGCTGGGTGGGCTGATCTGAGGTCTGATGGGGGGTCCCGGCACCTTATACATACAAGTGAGCACTTCCATAATGGAAGTGCTCACTTGTATTCGCTTTAGAAGACGCACTGCAATTTTCCCCCTACTTTTGGGGGGAAAAAGTGCATCTTATAAAGCGAAAAATACGGTAATTATAACTGCTCTGCTGCTGCAATATCAAGTGCCAGCGTCTGAAGGAAGAGTGGAGACACACACTTTAAGTTGCTTGAGGTCCAGTGTGAAGTTTCCACAATCAGTGATGGTTTGGGGAGCCATGTCATCTGCTGGTGCTGGTCCACTGTGTTTTATCAAGACCAAAGTCAGTGCAGCCGTCTACCAGGAAATTTTAGAGCATTTCATGCTTCCCTCTGCTGACAAGCTTTATGGAGATGCTGATTTTATTGTCCAGCAGGACTTGGCGCCTGACCACACTGCCAAAAGTACCAATACCTGGTTTAATAACCACAGTATTACTGTGCTTGATTGGTCAGCAAACCCTCCTGACCTTAACCCCATGGAGAATCTATAGGGTATTGTCAAGAGCAGGGATGGCCAACCTGCGGCTTTATAGCTGTTGTAAAACTACAGCTCCTACCATGCCCTGCTGTAGGCCGATAGTTGTAGGCAGTCTGGGCATGCTGGGAGCTGTAGTTTTGCAATAGCTGGAGAGCCTCAGGTTGTCCATCCTTGGTCGTGAGGAAGATGAGAGACACCAGACCAAACAATGCAGACGACCTGAAGGCTGCTATCAAACGAACCTGGGCTTCCAAAACACCTCTGCAGTGCCACAGGCTGATCGCCTCCATGCCACGCCGTATTGATGCAGTCATTCATGCAAAAGGAGCCCCAATCAAGTATTGAGTGCATTTACTGTACATACTTTTCAATGGGCCAAAATTTCTGTATTAAAATCATTTTTTAAATTGGTTTCATATAATATTATAATTTTATGACATACTGATGTTTGGGTTTTTATTTCGCTGTAACCCATACTCATCAACAGTAAAAAATAAATCCTTGAAATAGATCACTCTTTGTGTAATGACTCTATATGAGTTTCACTTTTTGAATTGAATTTCTGAAATAAATTAAAGGGGTTGTCCGGGTTCAGAGAAGAACCCGGACATACCTGCAATTTCACCCAGGCAGCCCGCCTGAAGAGGGCATCGGAGCATCCTATGCTCCGATGCCCTCCTTTGCCCTGCGCTAATTAGCGCAGGGCAAAGGAATTTCGCCGGGTTCCGGTGACGTACCGGTCCCTGCCGGGCAGAGGCTTCCGCCCGGCAGTGAGTCGGTACGTCATCGGCGCTGATGGACAGGCTTCAGCGCTGCCCTAGCCAGTAAAACGGCTAGGGCAGCGCTAAAGCCGGCCCATTAAGGCCGGGTGACGTCACCGAACTCACTGCCGGGCGGAAGTACCCGCCCGGCAGCGAGTATTTCAAAACAAGAGACCTTGCCCTGCGCGATCTAGCGCAGGGCAAGGGGGGGGCATCGGAGCATGAGATGCTCCGATGTCCTCTTCAGGCAGGCTGCCTGGGTGAAATTGCAGGTATGTCCGGGTTCTTCTCTGAACCCGGACAACCCCTTTAACTTTCGATTATATTCTTATTTATTGAGAAACACTTGTATAATGTGATGAAAAGTGAATCAAGCCAGTAAAGTAGGCAATATGGATAATAACAATACATTAGAAAGTGCCTTGTATTAACTTTATCTACATGATAAATGCCATTTGCTGAACCAAGCCAACCCCTTTAAGGCTACTTTCACACTAGCGTTTTTTAAATTCCGGTACTGAGTTCCGTCATAGGGGCTCAATACCGGAATAAAACGCTTCAGTTTTGTCCCCATTCATTGTCAATGGGGACAAAACTGAACTGAAGACAACGGAATGCTCCTGAAAGCATTCCGTTCCGTCTTCAGACCGGAGAACAAACCGCAGCATGCTGCGGTTTGCTCTCCGGTCCAGGCATCCGCACCAAGACGGATCCGGAATGACCCCCAATGCAAGTCAATGGGGACGGATCCGTTTGGTGTGACACACCAGTAATCCGGATCTGTCCTCCATTGACTTGCAATGGGGGGTCATTCCGGATCCGGCTACAGAGATACAGACAGACAGACAGACATACATACATACATACATACATACATACACATACATACTCACATACTCCAGACAGGGACGCCGGCAGCATGTCTTCACGCGCCTCCTGCGCGCAGCTATAACGTTTCCCCACTGCGCCCAGCAGAGGGCGCTGTGGGGAATCGTCATCACTGCGCGCAGGAGGCGCGTGAAGACGTGCTGCCGGCGTCCCTGGCTGGAGTATGTAAGTATGTATGTGTTCGTGTGTGTATGTGTGTGTATGTATGTTCTCTGTGTCAACATGTGTGGGGCCGGATCCGTGCTGCCGCTAGTGTGAAAGTAGCCTAAGCAAAGCCAACAAAAACTATGCAGCACGTTGGGCTATGACCAGCAGCCCTGGCATCCCTATTACAAAGGATGTACTGTACTTGGTAGCAATATATAAAGTTACGTACGACTTTGTATTTAATTTGCTGAGCACAGAAGTAAGATATTTCACATTTTGTAGCCGTGCTCGCTGCCTGTTAAACGTCTTGTTTTTACTTTATTGCTCTTTGTAAAATCTGACATAGTGCAGGAACCGAAATTAGGAATTCGGTATGATTTCACCTTCAGCCTGCTTGGTTCGAGGCCAGAAGAGAAGAATAGGTTTGTTTCACAGAGCAGAACACCAGTGTAGTAACACATGGGTGGTATTGCTCGTGGAAGAAAAGTATATTTTACTGAACACCCGAGACTTGTGTAATCATTGGTCGCTCAGGAGTCAGGTTATTAGCCAGACACATATACTGACCCCACTACAGTATATTCAGGGGTGGACTGGCCAAATTTCCTGGTGGGCCAATACTTATGGTGCCGCCCAAGCCCTCCTTCCAGATGCCAGCCGGGTATATAGTGATCTGATACTCTCATCATAAAAGGGGTTATCCATTCCTATAAACTGCCCCCCCACCCTATATGCTGGGCCCCCCCACAGTGAATATACTTACCTGGCTCGCCACTCCTGGTCCCCACACCGCCGCTGCTGCTTCTCCCCGTGCGCGGATGAAAATATCTGGTGGAGGGGGAAGCCTCCCTGGCATTGCGGGTGACGCTAGGGAGGCTCGTCCCCGTCCTTGCCTTGTCGGTTTCCCCCTTGACACCGGATGTTTTCATCTATGCACGGCGAGAAGCAGCAGCGGCTGTGTGGGGACCAGGAGTGGCGAGCCAGGTAAGTATATTCACTGTGAGGGGTCCGGCATATCGGGGGCAATTTATAGGATTGGATAACCCTTTAATTAACACTAAGAGAACCAGGTACTTATGTACCTGGTCAGCAGCTTCTTTCAGTTTGGACCTGCCTACAACATGAGGCCATTTTAAGATCTAGTCCGCCCCTGAATATACAGTGCCTTGCTAAAGTATTCGGCCCCCTGGAACTTTTCAACTTTTTGCCACGTTTCAGGCTTCAAACAAAAAGATCAGTCTCTAGATGTGCAAAACTGATAGAGACATACCCCAAGCGACTTGCAGCTGTAATCACAGCAAAAGGTGGCGCAACAAAGTATTAATGCAAGGGGGCCAAATAATTTTGCACGCCCCACTTTTAAGTTTTATTATTACAAAAAAAGTTTAAATGATCCAATAAATTTCGTTCCACTTCACAATTGTGACCCACTTGTTGTTGATTCTTCACCAAAAATGTAAAATGTTATATCTTTTTGTTTGAAGTCTGAAATGTGGCAAAAGGTTGAAAAGTTCCAGGGGGCCGAATGCTTTCGCAAGGCACTGTATAAGCCACTGATAGCTATAGTAGCTTCTAGTAGTTTATTCCAGCACAAGCTGAATATACTGTGTCTCTAGTGCTGGAGCTGGAGGCTGGTCATTTGGGAAATGAGGTCATCATGCAGCCGTATAATGTGTCTGCACGGTGATGTAGTTTCTACATGCCTTATATGAGTGAAATTAATAATTTATAGGTTTTGGATATTTTCAATATAAAATTTGAATAATTCAACTATGATTGCTATTTTGCTATTATTTTTTATAATGCTTGCTCTACCAGTGTTAGAGAAGATCATGTGCGCTAAAAACTGTAGAACTTTAAAGGGGTATTTGCTGAGTTAAAGGGGTTCTGCAGTTCTGTAAAACTGATGATCTATCCTCTGGATAGATCATCAGCCTCTGATCGGCAGCGGTCCGACACCCGGGACCCCCGCCGATCAGCTGTTTGAGAAGTCAGCGGCGCTGCAGGAGCACCGCGGCCTTCTCTCTGTTTACCGCAGGCCAGTGACATCACGACTAGTATCACTGACCTGGGCGGGGCTAAGCTCTTCACTTGAATGGAGCTTAGCCCTGCCCAGGCCAATGATACTAGTCGTGATGTCACTGGCCTGCGGTAAACACAGAGAAGGCCGCTGCGCTCCTGCAGCGCCGCTGCCTTCTCAAACAGCTGATCGGCGGGGGTCCCGGGTGTCCAGAGGATAGATCATCAGTTTTATAGAACTGCAGAACCCCTTTAAGCCAAGATATTTTAACCGTCTGTAATGAAAAGTTCTTTAATTTTCTAGTGTACTTTCTGCATTAATTCCTCCTGATTTTCAGGATCTCAGCTTGTAGTGATTCGATATGCCCTTCGTTTTTTACTCCCATTGGGTGAAAATTTGTTCTGGTCATGAGATATAACTTATTAACTTTTATTACCCTTTTTGAGATGGTAATAGGAAAAAAAAAATTACGACGTTCACTGTGTGACATTACTAGTGTTTTACTGTTATTTTATAGGTCAGTGTGGTTACGGTGATGCCAAATATGTGTAGTTTATGTGTTTTTGTCTCGTTACGTCGGTACATTCCAAGAGCCAGGAATCATTCATTTTTTAGCAGATTTCACAGTATGAGGGCTTGTTTTTTGGGGGAGCAAAATGTAGGTTCTTTTGGGACAATTTTTTTGGTGGGTTCATGGGACTTTTGATTAACATTATTTTTGGAGGAGCTGAAGTGAATAGCAAAAAACTATTTTTGTATTTTTGCTTTTTTTGACTGGGTCGTTTACATAATGTTATCTTTTATTATACTGGTTCTGACAAACACTGTGTGGCATGTGGAGTTTTTTATTTTACCACTTTAACACAATAAAAACACTTTTTATGAAAAGTTGTTTTTTTTGTTTTTTTTTTAAATAAACTTTATTAATCTATAACTATTTTTAGTCCCTCTAGGAGACATCTCTTGTATAATGCAGTGGTATTCTCACATATCTCAAAAGAAATGGCAGTGCAGCACACTGCAGTGATATAATGCTGTAGTAAAAATCCAAAAGTCAATATATATTTACCAGTCAATATCTTTTATTTGTAGGGACTAAACCATTATGTAATGTAACATGTTATTGTATGCTATCTATTACACCCCCTCCCCCATACAATATTCATTTAGTGTCTGCATTGCATAAATAGCTGAGGGCTTACTAGGCTTTGTAGTGCATTTACGGCTACAGGTCGCTTCTTTAACATTCGCTTATTATATGATGTAAACACAAAAGGTAACTCACCTTATGCAGTAACGGTGACAACCCTATGACAGGAAAGACCACATAGCACACAGAGGGCTTTTTTTTTATTTTTTTGTACGGGCATAACAAGTATAGTTTTGTCAACAATAATGCAAACTATATAGCACCCAAGTATGGCTAAAATAATTGTTTCTCAGAGCACATAGAAGAGGAAGCAAATGAGTGTTGATTAATTTACTATATAGCGATCACGCTTAAATTCTATGCCATCTAAATGGGCCCTAAGGATCCCATGAGAACTTAGAGCACCACGCTGAGGTCCAGTTCTGAACCCATGACCTGTAGGAACGGCAGTAATACTTACCACCATGCTATTCTGCAGACCATTAGTAGGCTTGTGATGTTCACCACAGAGAGGACGCCTTCTAAGATCAAACCGTACAGAGGCAGTTTATGAATTTCTTTTCTTACTGTGCCGCCAAATGTCTCACAGTCTACCACCTTCATAGAAACCACTTTCTCTCACATTCTTTTAGTGTGTGGTTTACTTCAGTCTTGGAGGAAACAGAAAAAATCCCCTGAACATGAAACATCTGGAATGTCTCTGCAAGATAGAAGGAGCTCAACATTATAAGCTTGGCCAGACCGTGTATGCCTTGAAAAAAGAAAGATAAACTGTGTTTTTGTAGGTAAAAAAAATCATCCCTTTCCACCAGAGATTTTGGATTAAATTTGGGAGATGCTCCCATTTCATGAGATCTGATCCTCTCACTCGCCCCTGGTAGTCATTCCCCCTTCACTTACAAGGACCATAGTTCAGTCACCCAGTCTCTCGACCTCCTCACAAGCCTGGAGTATCTCTAGAGTTGGGGAAATGATTACCTGTCTGACAGATGACACTCTTTTTCCATGTTGCCTACTTGGTTACTCTGGAAACCTGTTTTAAACCCAAAAATAGCTTATAAATCCGCTTACAAAGCACAGTAACAAGCATTGTTAGAAACTGTTGTAAAACGTGGCTCCTATAAACTCCTTGTGATTCAGGCTTCTTGTTTTTCTACGTTCTTAGTTGGATTTCGCAAAGGTATCAGAGCAGTGCCAATAATTCTGTTTACTCGGCTATCTGTAACATTCGCTTTATTCATATAACATTGGTGCATTTAATATTTTTCTGTAGGTATGAGGTATCACTGTTTTCATAGTAATAGTTGACATTTTGCAACAAACAGCAACAGAATAATCTCTAATCCCTAGTTCCATGGTTTGCCTGTATAACAATGTGCTGCTGTATTTTCTTGTTGCTGTTTCTATGTTAGTTTATGGATGTGCACCTGTAACTTTGGATGTGCTAGTCTAAATTGTCTTGCAGTGTTTTTTGGAGGGTAGCTGCCTCCTTTTAGATTAAGCATCTGTCCAGTGCTTCTAAGCAGATAAATATTGTAGGCTCAAAGATGTCGTCCGGGTCCAGAGCTGAACCTATAATTCTGTTTTCACTCAGACAGACATTTCATGCTCTGGTGCTCTCCTTTGCCCTGCACTGTATTACGCTGGGCAAAGGCTCTTTCTGGAGAGCTGGTGACGTACCGGGCTCTCCATGAGTAAAGCTAGCTGAATCTTTCCACCTAGCAATGAGCCTGGTGCCCGGCACTAATGGGCTCGCTTTAGCGCTGCCTTAGCCTGTAAAACTTCTAGGGCAGCGCTAAAGGCCGCCCATCAGTGCTAGTGACGTTACTGGGAGCAGTGCTAGGTGGAAACCTCCGCCTAGCAGTGAGACATGTAAACAAACAGCACAGGGCAAGGGATAGCATCGGAGCATGAAATGCTCAGATGCTAATGTCAGAGGGGCTAAGTGGAAGATGAAGGGGATATGTCCGGGTTCAAAGCTGAGATATCCCCTTCTTCTTCCACTTAAAATTAGACCCAGGAGAGGCAGTTCTGTTAGTGTTAGATACCCATCTGCATAAGCCACTTTAACGTCAGTAAATTGGCCTGATACGCGTTTGATCAGAAATGTGCGCAAAGAGCTTCCATTTTTCATGTATAGTGTATGTGTGTGTATATATATATATATATATATATATATATATATATATATATATATAGTACCACTGTAATCCAGAATAATCTCTAATCCCTAGTTCCATTGTTTGCATGTATAACAGTGTGCTGCCATATTTTGTTTGCTGCAAGCAAATATTTTATGCCTAGAGCCTGTAAAATCTTTCACGCAAAGTTTTAGCATTTGTATCATGAATGTGGCTCCTGGACCACTGGTCTAAACATAGATGACCATAGTAGAAAAAATTTGGAATCCAGGTCTTATGGTCGTCCTACAGACTCTAATATGTGTCTGTATTGTGGCCGTGTGACACTAGGCTAAGTTTGGTTTCACACACAGCATTTTTTAGGGTGGTTTTCATGGCATTTATAAGAATATTTCTATTGATCCTCAGGATAGGCCATCAATATGGAATTGGTGGGGGTTCCGCAACCCCACTGATTAGCTGTTAACTTGTAGCTCCTGCAGCGGAACTACACAGCTTCGTCCATTGTGTAGAGGACAGAAGACACTCCTCCACTGCACAATGAATGGAGCTGTGTAGTTTCTGCACTTGTTTCTGGTTCTGGCACTGGATCTACTTGGGAACAGCTGATTGGCGGCGGTGCAGGATATCGGACTCTCGCTGATCATGCTGATGACCAATCCTGAGGATAAGCCATTGGTATAAAAAATCCTGGAAAACCCTTTTAAAGTCTCTGATGCAATATGAAATACTACACATACAAAGGTCTAATTTACTAATCCTAAGAATGGCTTAAACTTAGACCGGCTGTCTAGACCTGCAGCAGCTTTATCACAGGGGCTCAGGTTGGATGATAAATCTGGTGCAGGGATGGATACTTTTCTCAGACTCTATACCAGCTATTGGTTGGCTTACTTTGAGACATATTTTTAAGCCAGACTTGTGTAGCAATTTTGGCACAAAAAAGGCACATTTTAGGAACTGCCCCTTTCCATGAAGCTCTGCCCCTTTCAGCTGATCCCCATCCCTTGTCAAGCATGTCGGGGGAAAAATTGTAGAAACCCTAGATGCACCAATTTGCTCCACTTTTTAGACACATTTTTAGTGTACATACATTAGTAAATCTGGACCAAGGTGTCTTTTGTTTATGGTGTTTTTGTGGCATTTGTGGATTTTTTTTTTTCCAGAATGCAGCATGCTTAGGGTATGACTATTCTTTTCTGACATATATATTCCCAAAGGTTTCTCTATAAGCCTCAAAATTCTTGTAGAAAGCACTGAAAAATACACAGTTTTTTTTTTTAATTGTGCAAGTGTGAAGGAGTCCTGAGGGAGAGTTTACAGGTTTTTTTTGTCCTTATAACCCCATAAACAAGTAATGGGCTGTTTAGGATCATAGTACCGTATTGTCCTCCTTTACCTGTGCTAGATTATGTGTGGTAATTAGAATTTCTTTTTTTTATTTGTAAAGGATATCTGTTACTTTGTTACAATAAAAATAATTTGAGGCGGTTTTGAAGTGTTGCATCTTATTTTTGGCCTCTGCTTATATAGAGTCATCACTTGCAGTGCCGTATATCAAATGTAAGTTTTATGGGAAAATCCTTAGAAGGTTCTCCTCCTAATTTGTATTTTTTAGATATTATGAAGAATGTCATAGCTTGACTGTTGGTGTACTGATTCTCCTCTTCTCCACAGTGAGCACAGAGCAAATCCATCCCTAAGATGAGCAGTTCTGAGTCGTGTCGGACAGTCCGATTGCTAAGGATTAGAGATGAGCGAACGTGCTCGTAACGAGCACTGTAGCGCTCAGCTCCTCTGCGCTTGCTCGACGGATCCGGATGCCTGCGCCCATGCGAGCGCAGGGGAGCCGAGCGCTACAGTGCTCGTTACGAGCACGTTCGCTCATCTCTACTAAGGATTCATTACTTACTAACCACAATTTTGATATAGATGAGATCTGCTCACCCGTAGATAATAGGGTGCTCGTAGAGGACACTAGGTCAATATCAATTGAAAAAAGATCTACGGCACACAATAATATTTTCAATTTGCTCTTATTTAATCCATAATAGGTGCATAGTCACTTTACATGTTTTAATCATTCATCCAGTATTTGTATATCTCAGATTGGCCAGGTATATATTCCAACGTTTCGGTCTGTGATGGACCTTTTTCAAGGGATCTGTGGCCACGCAGAGTAGAAGGAGGACTGGATGTGATCACTGGGTGTGCCCGTGCATTGGGGACCGCAGTTTGAAGCCCCAGTGCACGGATGGCACACGTTTGTGTTCTTGAGCCCTAACACTCAGTATCTTCTAGTAACCGTCCATAAAAACGCATTGCATCTGGATGCCTTCCATTTTTCACACCAGATAGAACATACTGCAATTTTTGCTGAATGTAAAGATGATCAGTGATTCTCATATGCACATACCCATTGAAAGAATAGGTCAGGATGCAGTCCGGATGTGGTCTGTTCATTAAATGGATTGCATCTGGATGAAAAACTCGTTCTTGTGAAGTAAACTTTAGGCTGTCTTCCCAAAACATCCCCATAAATATTTGGATTGACTGAGCATGCATTTTTGTTTCGAAGAGGGTAGGGAGATAAAGGATTGGGCAATCTTGAAATCTAAAGGTCCTTTTACACTGACCGAGAGTCCTCCAGGTAATCACTTAGGAATGCTTGTTAGAGATTATCTGGCGATGTAAATGTGCCGCCAATGAATAAGTTCATCAGGTAATTTGATTGTTTGTGTAAGCACCTAAATCGTCATATGGCGGCAGCAGATCATGCTGTCTAAACACGCTCTGCTGCCGGCAAACAACAAGTCTGTCTGGGGGTGAGCGATGGGACTAGTGATCGCTCCTTCACTGATGAACAATTGCCTGCTGAATTGACCAGTGTAAAGGGACCTTAACACACCTAATCCCAGTTTCCAACTCTATTTGCTGTTGAGGACAGTTATGAGGTCCCTATGGACATTAGGTTATTGGTGGATTATCAAAAACTTTCTTCTATGTATGGGCAACTTCACTAACCTCAACTTTATGTGGGTTGCCAAACCTCACCCTACTGCCTGTTAGAACAGTTTTTGTACAAAGCACTGGACCTCTCAAATATTACATAGTCCATCTGCATTTGCCTTTTTTCCCTTGTACTGTATTATAGTCTTGTATGGAGAGTTTCAATTGAACGTTATACTTGTTTCATTTTGAGCTTCTCATTATGATCTGGGGAGGGTTCTGGAGATGCCTGGATACGGCACTTACCACGTTGTACAAAGCTGTCATTTGAAACCAGAAGATTTCTCAGTCCTGGTACTTGTCCATAAACTATATACTGTGTGGAAGAGACATTGCCCTTTCTCACCATTCACATGATAATTACATGCCCAGATATTATTGTCCAATTATGATACCATTTCATGGTATTATTTTTTTATATATTCTTCTTCTTTTCTGTGTTTTTTTTTTTTTTTTAATCCTTTAAATTATCTGTCGTGCATTTTTGCCAAACTCTGCTTTTCTCTTGGCTACTTTGAGTACTTCAGCTTTTACATGTTTTATAAATCTCTGTTCTAGTTCTGTCTCCGTAACCTATTTAGGGCTGATGAATATTTTTCTGTTTTTCGAGCTCTTCATTTAAAGTGAACACGTCACTTATAGATATTGGTGGTAGGTAAGGCTGGAGTAAACCCTTTAAAGTGCATGTCTCCCGCCCCCCCCACACATGCCTACACTTTTCCTGGGTAGGCATTTTTGTGATCCATGGAGGGAGGGTTGTCATTCACTGAGGGCACGCCAGAGCCAGGTTCCTATACTTAAAAGCCAGGTAGCAGCGAGGATATAAAACTCATTTACATTCTTTTTTTTATTGCTTTTATGTTGCCTCTCTACCATATGCTGCTGTCAATGTAGGGCAGTGATTGATCTGCATACTGAGATGGGGAATGATGTGATATGACTTTTTTGTAAAACTACAACTCTCAGCAAGTTCCATTTACTTCTGTGGGAGTTCAGAGAACAGATGAGATGCTGGGAGTTGTAGTTTCATTGTTGTGCTGAAGGCTGGAATCAGGGGCGGACTGTGAACTTAAAGGGAACCTGTCATCACCTTTATGCTACCCATACTAACAGCAAAATAAAGTAGAGACAGGTGAGTTGATTTCAGCGGTCTGTCATTTATAAGTTAAAAGTAAGTGGTTGCCGAGAACCAACATCACAAACATTGCAGATTAGGCCTGGAAAAGAGTCAAATCTTCATGAGAAGAGTCATGGTTATTCATGAATTCCTGCTCTCCCTGCCCATCTGCTGATGACTGACAGTCTTCTACCTAGTTTTCTCCCTTTCTCTCTAGGAGAGAACTACCAGTCATCAGCAGATGGGTGGGGAGAGCAGGAGATTAGGAATAACCATGACTCTTCTCAGGTAGATTTGACTCTTTCCAAGGCCTGGGCTGCAATGTTTGTGATGTTGGTTCTCAGCAACCACTCACTTTTAGCTCAAGAGACACACCGCTGAAATCAGCATTTCTGTCACTAATTTATGCTACCCTCAGTGAGGTCACCATAAAGTTGATGACAGGTTCCCTTTAAAGTAGCCCTGGAAAAAAAAAACTAAAAGTGGCCCCATGTTGTAGGTAGATCCAAATTGACAGAAGGCGGAACAGAAGAAGTAAGCGGGGCAACAGTACCATAGTGCAGAACAAAATGCCTCCCCAGCAGAACCAAATACCACAATGCAGCACAAAATACTGCCTCTGCAAAGCCAATTACCACAGAGCAGCATAAAATACTGCCACCCGTGCCACAGTATGAAACTGTATCATCGTTCTGAGGACAGCAATACAGTTGAATTCTCAAGTTTCTCTTGATAACCCAGGTTTATAACTCAAGACTGAATTTTCATGAAAGGGGTGTCCCAGAATGATAACTTATCACCTGTCCACAGTGTTTGATCAGAAAAGGTTTGACCACTAGGACCTCCAGTGATAAGGAGCAAAGAGGTCATGTTTCCATCATTTAAATGCAGCTGTTTTTGAGCATGTGCTTCCCGCTCCATTCAGAAACAATGGGACTGCTGAAAAAAAGCCAAGCACAGCACCATAACTTTGAATAAAACTTAAAGGTATTGTCTCATCACAGACAATGGAGGCATATCGCTAGGATATGACCCCGTTTTCTTATAAAGTATTCTGGTCCCCGCACCTATAAGACAATCGGGGCATATACTAGCGATATGCCCCCATTGTCTGTGATGAGACAACCCCTTTAAGTGCTCATGCCCAAATACCACTGCATTCAAAAGGGGGACACATGACCCCTTTTTTCTTGATTGGCGGGACTCTCACCCATCAGATACTTGTCACCTATCCTGTGGATAGTTGATGGGTTGTCGTTCTGGGTCAACATGTTCAGAAGGTCACAGAATTTTGGTAAAACTGTTATGTCCTAGAGAGTCTTTCATCATTGTAGAGGATGAATTAGAGCCTGGTCTGAAGACTTTCTATCGAGTCATCTCTAGCAAGGAGAGAGTGAGCGCGATATTTGAGAGCTTCTCCCTCCTGGTTCTAGTGATTGGTGGGGGACACCCACCGATCAAAACGTTTGATATGTTTCCGACATATCAAAAGTTTTACCAAAATTAAGTGTAGAGACATAATTGACTGTCGGAGCACTGCCATTGTGCTCGTTCTTTAGAAGAGTGGTTTCATGTAGTTCTTGTAGGCACCTCGTTTTCTTCTTAGAAGAACATGACTGCTTAGATCTGTGTATATTGGCAGTACCATGCAAACTTAATCACTGAGAAACTCTGTAATGGTGTCTTGTAAAAACCATCAGTGTGAAATGCACCAACGATGAAGTCACTGGGTGGTGCGTGATCTGCATCACTTATGTTTTTTACTAATGGGTGTGTGACTGGTTTAAATATGTTCCCACATATCTTTGTTACAGCTTTTAAGTTTCCAAAACCTCCAGAAATGCTTTTTCCTTCCACAAGCAAATTTATATCACAGATTCCTTAAAGGGGTTGTCCGGGTTCAGAGAAGAACCCGGACATACCTGCAATTTCACCCAGGCAGCCTGCCTGAAGAGGACATCGGAGCATCTCATGCTCCGATGCCCCCCCTTGCCCTGCGCTAGATCGCGCAGGGCAAGGTCTCTTTTGTATGTAAACACTCGCTGCCGGGCGGGTACTTCCGCCCGGCAGTGAGTTCGGTGACGTCACCGGCCTTAATGGGCCGGCTTTAGCGCTGCCCTAGCCGTTTTACTGGCTAGGGCAGCGCTAAAGCCCGTCCATCAGCGCCGATGACGTCACCGACTCACTGCCGGGCGGAAGCCTCTGCCCGGCAGGGACCGGTACGTCACCGGAACTGGCTAAATTCCTTTGCCCTGCGCTAATTAGCGCAGGGCAAAGGAGGGCATCGGAGCATAGGATGCTCCGATGCCCTCTTCAAGCGGGCTGCCTGGGTGAAATTGCAGGTATGTCCGGGTTCTTCTCTGAACCCGGACAACCCCTTTAAGTATTATCTGGTGGGAGTGATCTTTTAGAAGATAAACAGCTTTATTTTTCCTTAGGCTGCCATTAGAATTACAGTAAATCTTTCCATTTTATACTTTATACATAATTAAAGGGATTGTCTGGTTTAGGAGACTTTTCCTTGTGGCCAATTAAAAAAACAAAACAAAAAAACGCTTCCGTGTCTGCTTCAGGTCCCCAGAAGTGGCTTGGTTCTGTGAGCACTTTAGCCAGTCAATGGCCTCAGTGGTCACATGGTGAAAAAACATGATGTCCCTGCTAGTGATGAGGTATTCTAGCACACATGACCATTGAGGCCAGTGATTGGGAACAAACCATTTCCGGAAAGGTTGACCCAAGGTCATTGACCCAAAAAAAGTACCTCCAAATCATTGCGCTGCTGGGTTGTGCAGAAGGAGTGGTGCCAGCTGCTTAGGAGAATGGTGAAGTGGCTCCCTGCTTTAACATTACAATCCTATGGACACAGAGACAGTTGAGAGAGACACATAGCTCAGCTGAGCAGCATCCGACAGAGCACTAATACACAATGGGGACAAGTCAAGGATGATGAGGGAGCAAGTGAAGGGGCATCAATGAAGGTAGGAAAGGTGGTGCAGGGGCGTGCACATACACAGACATCACATCAGTGGGCAGTGCAGCTTGGGGAGGGATGGGGCAGATCATGTGACTCGTCAACATGATGTCAGCAAGACAACAAACCAGGTCACATGACTGTTTTGTAAAGTGAGCGAACGTATCAGAATAGGTAATACAACCATATCAGATATATGTTAGTATGGCCAGGGCATGTTTAATGGAATATAAAAGTTTCATCCCGGAAAACCCCTTTAATAAATTTGTATCTTTTGCTGCCTGTGCACCAGAACCTTGTCTAGCCAGGAGCTGGAATAGGTTTCTGATGTAATGCACATCAGTTCTAGTAGGGCCATACAGCTCTCACCCAAGGCCTGCTCCCTCCTGCCCACTTTTTGGAAAACTGGTGATGGTGTCGGAAAAATCTAAAAAGTCACACATTTTGTCAGGATATTGATAAAATGTGTCAATTTTTCTCAACCAGAAAACTGGCATAGAGCAGAAGTTACTGAGCACCCCCAATACCTTTTTAATATATGAGCCATATTACAATAAGCTACAACAAAAACCCACCAGTCATATGAAGTGAAGGTGGTGGCGTCTGTGCAGTTGCACCTCCTGAATATATCCTACGTTAGTGTCCCACATGTGAGGGTAGAGCCTTAATTACATCACAGAACTAGTCTGCCAGAATATCTGCTGACGCTTAGCAAGTAGCAGAGCCATATGAAATAACACTGTGTGTAATGGCTTGGAGTCAGCAGCGATACTATGACTCACATACAGTACACGATGCACAAATGAAAGAAAATTGCTCTGAAACTTGCAAAATACACTTAAGGTACACTGGTATGCCATAAATGTCTGATCACTGGGGTCTGACTGTCGGACCCCCTGCTGTCACTAACATTTCAGCCAACCGCCATCCTGGTCTTTCCTTAGTAGGACATCTAAAGCTGAAGGGGGCTGCAGCACTCAGAGAGCTGTCTCCAATATACCATACCCAGGGATTATCCATTACTTTTATACTGATGGCCTTCCCTCAGGATAGGCCAACAATATCTGATCGATGGGGGTCCAAAAGTCAGAGGCGGACTGGCCATAGACCTTACAGGTAAATTTCTTGGTGGGATGATGCCCAGGGGGGCACCTGAGCCCTCCTGAAAGCTGCATCAGGTTCTTATGTTGCACTGTGGTATTTGGTTCTGCTAGGGCAGTATTTTATGCTGCACTGTGGTATTTGGTTCTGCTAGGGCAGTATTTTATGCTGCACTGTGGTATTTGGTTCTGCTAGGGCAGTGTTTTATGCTGCACTGTGGTATTTGGTTCTGCTAGGGCAGTATTTTATGCTGCACACTATGGTATTCTAGACCCTGCCTACTCCTGTTGTCCTTGCCTATTTGGGTTGGCCTGCTTCTGTCAATTTGGACCTGCCTACAACGTAGGACCACTTTTAGGTGTTTTTTTCAAGCACCACTTTAAGTTCCCAGTCCGTCCCTGCCGACAGTCCACACCCCCTCCAATTGGCGGAAGTGAGGAGCACAATGGACAGAGCTTTGTAGTCCTGCAACTACTCTGAAACAGATGATTGGTGGGGGGTGCACAATGTCGGACTCCCATTAATCAGATATTGATTGGTTATCCTGAGGGTAGCCATCAGCATAAAAGTAGTGGACAACGCTTTAAGTTGACCATATACCATTGCAAAAAAAAAAAAGTGAAATTTCAAATAACCTGAGTTTTGGCATTGATTACTAATAAAAGTGGTCTTATTGTTATGAACCATATTAGAATAAATGTAAAAAAAAACACCAGTCTTCATGTGATATAAGTGAGGCCCCATCCCCACACCCCCCTACACAGCACTACAAGTGGAGGCAACCAGTCCTGCTCACATTCTAGGACAAGTAGCTGGCAGCCATTTTATATCATTCCAGGAGAACCCCTTCAAGCACCAGAAGATACCCCCAATGGACGCTAGATAGGGCATTTAAAATCACATATGCCAAACACAGATGAGATTTATTGATTAAAAACAGGCAACATAAAATGAAAAATAATACCCAAGTACCTACACTTCTGTGCAACATGCAGTTTCCTTTTATCAAGCATGTCGTGATTGAATTATTTAAAGGACTAAAAAATGAAAACTTTGCTGGCTAAAGGGTATAGGGTAGTTTCAAGGAGGTCACTCTTTCCCCCAGTCTGCTTGTGGCATCTAGTGTTAATGTTTTTTTTCTGGTGCAGTTCACACCCATGTAAAACGTTTCTGTGTAAATTGTCATGTAAAACTTTTCAAGATTCGATCATGTAAGTATATTCCAAATGAGACTATGCATTCTTTGTAAATCTGAATTACCGTAGTTGTTTATATTATGTTACGCACAGAGTGTGATGAGATATATATATATATATATATATATATATATATATATATATATATATATACACTCACCGGCCACTTTATTAGGTACACCATGCTAGTAACGGGTTGGACCCCCTTTTGCCTTCAGAACTGCCTCAATTCTTCGTGGCATAGATTCAACAAGGTGCTGGAAGCATTCCTCAGAGATTTTGGTCCATATTGACATGATGGCATCACTCAGTTGCCGCAGATTTGTCGGCTGCACATCCATGATGCGAATCTCCCGTTCCACCACATCCCAAAGATGCTCTATTGGATTGAGATCTGGTGACTGTGGAGGCCATTTGAGTACAGTGAACTCATTGTCATGTTCAAGAAACCAGTCTGAGATGATTCCAGCTTTATGACATGGCGCATTATCCTGCTGAAAGTAGCCATCAGATGTTGGGTACATTGTGGTCATATGGTCAGCAACAATACTCAGGTAGGCTGTGGCGTTGCAACGATGCTCAATTGGTACCAAGGGGCCCAAAGAGTGCCAAGAAAATATTCCCCACACCATGACACCACCACCACCAGCTTGAACCGTTGATACAAGGCAGGATGGAATCATGCTTTCATGTTGTTCACGCCAAATTCTGACCCTACCATCCGAATGTCGCAGCAGAAATCGAGACTCATCAGACCAGGCAACGTTTTTCCAATCTTCTACTGTCCAATTTCGATGAGCTTGTGCAAATTGTAGCCTCAGTTTCCTGTTCTTAGCTGAAAGGAGTGGCACCCGGTGTGGTCTTCTGCTGCTGTAGCCCATCTGCCTCAAAGTTCGACGTACTGTGCGTTCAGAGATGCTCTTCTGCCTACCTTGGTTGTAACGGGTGGCAATTTGAGTCACTGTTGCCTTTCTATCAGCTCGAACCAGTCTGCCCATTCTCCTCTGACCTCTGGCATCAACAAGGCATTTCCGCCCACAGAACTGCCGCTCACTGGATGTTTTTTCTTTTTCGGACCATTCTCTGTAAACCCTAGAGATGGTTGTGCGTGAAAATCCCAGTAGATCAGCAGTTTCTGAAATACTCAGACCAGCCCTTCTGGCACCAACAACCATGCCACGTTCAAAGGCACTCAAATCACCTTTCTTCCCCATACTGATGCTCGGTTTGAACTGCAGGAGATTGTCTTGACCATGTCTACATGCCTAAATGCACTGAGTTGCCGCCATGTGATTGGCTGATTAGAAATTAAGTGTTAACGAGCAGTTGGACAGGTGTACCTAATAAAGTGGCCGGTGAGTGTGTATATATATATATATATATATATATATATATATATATATATATATATAAAATGTGTGTGTGTGTGGGGGGGGTACATCCCGCAGGTTACAGTACTTAAAGCAGCAAAGTATATTAACAATTCCAACAGAGATAACATTTCCAGAGCGACATAACATCTCATTCAGAGTCACAACAGATAATAAGTCAATTTATTCAGGCTTTTATGATAGAGAGTCATGTTGAGGTGGGGGCATTGAGAGGCCTTCTGGATGTTCCACCCAAAAATGAGATCTCCACAGTGTCTCAATCAATTAATTCCCTCAAAAAGGGAATTATTCTTTTATTATTGAGATAGAGATATATGTATGTGTGTGTGTATGTGTGTGTATATATATATATATATATATATATATATATATATATATATATATATAAATTTTTCTGTTTTAATTTTTGGTTGATAAGGGTGGTCAAACTGTAAATACTTTTTGAGTGCTTTGGCAATTTTAATTTATTATATAGCCAGTACAATTTAAGTTGGATGCGTTTTCCTTCATCCCGTCAATAGATGGCAATATATTGATGTCTGGCCATATATTGATGACCTATCCTCAGGATAGGTCATCAATATCTGATCATCAGGGGTCTGACACCCAGCACCCCCACCAATGAGCTGTTTTGTTAAGGAAGCAGCGCTCCATGCGAGTACTTGTATTACACTGCACTTCCTAGACGAATAGTTGATCGGCGGGGGTGCCGGGTGTCTGACCCCTATCGATCAGATATTGATGGCCCATCTTGAGGATAGGTCATCAATATATATGGCCCGACAACCCCTTTAAGAAAAAGTTATCATAATGGCTATTATGATTACTAACTAATCTAACACAGTTGGTACTATTTTTTTTCATTTATTTTTTTGAATTCACAAGCCCCGCACAACCAAGCTGCAATAGTAACAAAAATCAGATGATCTGATCTGTGTGGTGTGGTAGTTAGTCAGTAATCTCTTATTGCAAATGGTTAATGGGGTAGAGTTTTTTTGTTATTAATAAGAAGTAGTCATTTTTGCTGTTTAGCCACAAGTAAGAACCTGCCCTGCGTGCCTACTCTGCGCTGGGAACAAGGCCGCTGATGGAGAGTCCTGTCCGTCAGCGTCCTCCATTCACTTACACTAGAGCAGTGCTCCAGACTAAAAAAAAATACCTAGGAGCTATTGGCTCCTGAACTGAAAAATTTAGGAGCCAAATAAAATTTTTAGGCGTCAAATTTAAATACATATAATTATAATTTTAAAAAAAGACTTGGAGGAGAAGATGGAACGTCCGGCCATTAATAGAATTGTGAGGTTTGTTTTTTTGTTTTTTTTTCTTTTACGTGTTCACCGTATAAGAGATTTTTTTTTTTTATATTTTAATAGTTTGGACTTTTCGGATATTTATTAATATATTTTAAAGTATATTGGGAAAGGGGATGATTAAGGGGCCATTCAGACAGCCGTAGTATTGTGGATCCGCAAAAGTACGGATCTGCAATACCACGGATGCCGCCCGGCGTGTGTTCAGGATGAATAGGACTTTACACTCTCCCTGCTGCCCTGGGCTTTGTGCACAGGGCAGCAGGGAGCTTACCATGGCAGCCAGGACTTCAGTAGCATCCTGGTTGCCATGGTAACCGATCGGAGCTCCGCGATTACATTGCTGGGCTCCGATCGGAACTGCCACTGAACCACCAATGAAGAGGGGGGGAGGGGACCCTGTGGCCACTGCCACCAATGATTATTATAGTTGGATCAGCCTACTGTCCCCCCATAAGACCTCAGATCAGCTCATTGTGGCCCCATCGGACCTCAGATCAGCCCGTTGTGGCCCCATCGGACCTCAGATCAGCCTGTTGTGGCCCCATCGGACCTCAGATCAGCCCGTTGTGGCCCCATCGGACCTCAGATCAGCCCGTTGTGGCCCCATCGGACCTCAGATCAGCCCGTTGTGGCCCCATCGGACCTCAGATCAGCCCGTTGTGGCCCCATCGGACCTCAGATTAGCCCGTTGTGGCCCCATCGGACCTCAGATCAGCCCGTTGTGGCCCCATCGGACCTCAGATCAGCCCGTTGTGGCCCCATCGGACCTCAGATCAGCCCGTTGTGGCCCCATCGGACCTCAGATCAGCCCGTTGTGGCCCCATCGGACCTCAGATCAGCCCGTTGTGGCCCCATCGGACCTCAGATCAGCCCATTGTGGCCCCATCGGACCTCAGATCAGCCCGTTGTGGCCCCATCAGACTTCAGATCAGCCCACTCTGCGCCCATCAGAATAAAATAAAAAAAATCTCTTACCTGTCCTGCGCCGCGGCTCCGCTTCGGCTCCAGCGCTCTTCTGTCCTCCCGGCGCTGCACTATCACCTGACAGACTAAAAAGTCTTGTCGCCATTTGTAAAATCTAAGTCACATTTGCGACCATTTTGGTCGCCATCTGGAGCCCTGCTAGAGACAGACTGTGCATGTGTTAATTCAAAATCACAGAATAAGGGCTCATGCACCGTGTGCCGTCAGTGCCCGTGCGGTGGACCAAAATTTGCGGTCCACAATGCACGGGCACTGACCATGGGGCCACCGCATTCGGATCGCGGATCTATTCACTTGAATTGGGTCCGCGATCCACAACCTGCATGCACTACTTTTTTGCAGTGCGGTGGCACAGCCAGAAACACCACTGAAGCTCTCTGTAGTGCTTCTGTGGGGTTCCGATCCGTGCCTCCGTTCCGCATGTCCGGGATTGCGGACCCATTCAAGTGAATGGGCCCACGATCTGTGATGCAGGGTGCACACGGCTGGTGCCCGTGTATTGCGGACCCGCAGTATGCGGGCCGCAATACGGCAATGGCCATGTGCATGAGCCCTAAAGTGGAAAGTGGCACATTTCTAACTGGGCGAGCAAATCCTGCACATGTGATCCGCTGCTGTGTATCAGACTTCATGCCCCTATCAGTAATTGCCCATATGGCATGTAGGGTTAGCGTTGGGTCCTGTGCCACTCTGAGATATCTTGACGCAGTGCTCGGGCTCCAGTATCTTATTGATATAAGCATATATTGGTGAAAGTCTCATTTTAATATCAGTGTGAGGGTTTAGCCATATATTATCAATTGCATTTACCATTATAGTGCACCATTGCCGTGATTTGTATGTGTTAGTTCCCCTGTTAATCCCCAGTATATGTGAATGGAGGCCGCGGACAGACAGAATCTTCCTTCAGCAACCATGTTCCCAGCGCAGAACCGACACGCAGAGCAGGGGACCTGCATGTACACATGAATTATTCATGTTAAACTATCAGACATCAATAGTTTAATGATGATTATTGCTAGCTGCATGTATGTGCTGTTATCAGGACGTGTAGCTAGTAATATAACCAACTCCTTTAAGCCTCATTCACATAGCCATATTATTGGGCCAGGGAAGAATACACATTTTGTGACAAGGTAGGATAGGATCCTGTCAGAGGAAAGTCACAAAGCTCTGTGTAAGGCCCCTTTCACACAAGCGGGAGACTCGGACGTCTCCCGCAACGTGTGCTGTGTACTGACCTCCCGGCACTGAACGGGGGTTACATAGCATTATACTGATTTATGATGCTATGTAACCCTTACAGTTCTGGAATGTGTTGGATAATGCTGACAGTGCTATCCAACACATTCCAGAACTGTAAGGGTTACATAGCATCATAAATCAGTATAATGCTATGTAACCCCATTCAGTACCGGGAGTTCAGTAAACTGCACACGATGCGGGAGACGTCCAAGTCTCCCGCTCGTGTAAAAGGGGCCTAAAGGTTCCTTGCTTTCTGTTTTTTATACAAACACACAATTTGAATATGAATGGCACATGTATGAAAGCCTAAGTTAATGGTATTATAAGGGTACAACCACATGGGCAGGTCTCCTGATGCAGTTTTGGAAGCCAAAATTAGAAGTGGATCAGAAAAGGAGAGAAAGTGAATTCACTCCTGATTTTGGCTTCACCGGGAAACCTCCCCACTTGGCCGTACTCTAACTTTAGAACAATCTGTTAATGATTTGATTATTTTAGCCTAGTTCTTTGATAGCTTTGAAGCTCTGAGAGGTAAGTGGAGGGTTAGTCACAACTTCCTATTGTTGTATGTAATGGTATGGAATACATTAGCAAGCCACAGGGGGGAACAGATTTTCAAGATTTGCCACAGACCGGTCTTGGCATTCATGGCAGACGTATAAAGCTTGACTTGTTTCAGTAGGACCTATGCAGACCATAGCCAGCTGGAGATGCACTGAAAGATGTTCGCTGCCTGGCACTTCGCCTGTGAACATGTTGACTGCGTTGTTTTTTAGTATCTGCTAAGCACCACGTGGCCACAACTGTGATTTCTGCATCCATGTAGTAAGATGCTGGGAACATCTGTGAGGCTCCGGCATATGTTCTCTGGAGAGACTTGTAGTCATAGCATTCATGATAATAGAGCGCCTCATACATGAAACATTTTAGATTTTTTTAGATTTTAGATTTTTTTTTTTCTCTGTTAAGCCTCATTCACACGTCCGTGTCCGTGCTCAAATCCGTGAGCGGGTGGTCAGTGATGCATCCGTGTTTCACTGACCCTGAACAGCTGAAAAATAATTTTCAGACCATCTCATCCATGAGGGATCTGTGGTTTTCACTGACTCATTGACTATAATGGGCGTTAGGGATCCGGGAACAGGGATCAAGATAGGATATGCATCCGTGCTAAAAAAAACGGAACACAGACCGTGATGAAACAATGATGTCTGAACACACACATTAAAATGAATGTAGACGTGTACTGTGCGTGGAGAACACGTACAGCACACGTCTGTGAAACACTGACTTGTGAATGAGGCTTTAGTGTCGGTTTGCAGCAATTTGTGATACATTGATCCCCATACAACAGAATATGTCTGCTCTGAACGTTAATAAAAGTATAATGCAATTTACTTTTTATTTGCCATACAAGTGTAAAAAAACACATAGTTGAGTCTTCGTGACGAGTTGTAATACACTTGGCCTGTTTGCTGGTCAGCCATATGCTAAAAGGAGATATATTTGGAGTTCAGTGGCGTATGTGCAGAATCTGAACCATAGACATGCTGTAATCATGCAGTAACCTTAAAGGAGATTATCCTATTAAAATGATTTATAACTTATCCACGTTAGAGGTGATGAATAACGGATATAGGAGATCTGACTGCTGGGACCATCCACGTGATTCTGAGAACGAGAGGTCCCCTCTCTGAATGGATCATTAGTGCTTACATCTGTTCACTTCTATTGGGCTGATGTAGACAATCCCATAGAGGTGTATGTAGCAGTGGACATACGCACTACCACGTGTCCAGAAAAGTGAATCAAAGAAAAGTTCTCAGGACTGTGAGGTGTTCACTGCTGAATAGCTGTTAAATCATTTTTGTGGGATAAACTCTATAATGTGCCATGGTTTCTATTAAAGGGGTTGTCTAGCTTGTAGGGCTCATGCACACAAACATATATTTTTTTTCAGTTTCAGCAAACCTTAATGGGTCCACATGAAAAATGGATTTTACTCTGTGTGCATTCTGTTTCACTATATCCGCATGGCCATTCTGTAAAAAAACAGGACATGTCCTATTATTGTCCGCATTATGACAAAGATAGGACTGTTCTATTAAGGGCCGGTTGAGCCGCTCCTCAAAATGCAGAATGCACACGGTCGGTGTCTGGGTTTTGTGGGCCACAAAACGGTCAACATTTGTGCACATGAGGCTTCATTCAATTGATGGCCTATCCTCAGGACTAGCGGATCAGAGTGGGTCCGACACCCCACACCCCTGCTGATCCACCGTTCAAATGTAGCTCCATCGCCTAAAGTTTGCGCCAGAACTCAGCATTGTAGTGTAGGGATCTTGTTGCTACAGAGCTGCTCCCATTGACTTGCAGTGACGAGCTTTGTCCACTACACTGTTGATTGTGCAGGGTAGGTTCGGCACCAACTTATGGTGACGGAACTACACCCAAACAGCTGATTGTGGGAACTAGACCCAAAAAGCTGATGGGTCCCTGTTGTCGGACCCTCTCTGATCGGCTATTGCTGGCCTATCCTGAGGATAGGCCATCACTTAGTAAAAATTGGACAACACCTTTAATACGCAGTACATAGGATTAATTGGTTAATAATTGGAATGTGTTACTTATTTACATTCTACATTTGCTGAAGTGATTTCTTTCAGATGCAATGCAGAATTCTATCCAGTTAGGTACGTATAATTTTTACATAGCACACTGGCTTTTATCATCAGTGGCAGCATCTGACTGTGGAGAGTTAAAGGGTGTCATGCATGGAAAGGATTACAGCAGCCTTTACAGTAACAGAAGGTTATAATGTACTAAATCATTCTAGCAACCATATGTGCCCACATTTCACAGTGAAGCTGTCTGATTGCCATACTAATTTACTGTAGCATTGCATGTTTTATGCTTAGACATCCATTAGCAGTCAAGCACCTAAACATAATGCCACTTGCAGACAGCCATAACGTAGACGCATTTTACCATCCTTCTTACGGACACAACATCTTAGGGTCTGGCCACATGTAGTGATTCTGCTGTGGATTTCTCTCAGTGGCAAAATCTTGCTTTGCTTTTCCGTTCATATGTTTGTGTGGAAAAACTGCAGCAGAAACGTACATTCACACGACTGTTTGAATTTTGCATTCAGCACAACGTGGACCCCCAAAATACGGATACCATCTGTGTGACGTTTGTGGACACATTGACTTCCATGGGTCTATGGTTCGCATTTGCGAAGCTCAAAACCCAAGCTCACAGCCAAAACAACACAAGTGGCTTAGGGACAACCCTGTGAATGTCGAGTTCCTTGAGTGACCCAGCCAGAGCCCTCACTTGAACTCAGTCGACCGTCTCTGGAGAGACCTGAAAATGGCTGTCCACCGACCTGACAAAACTTGAGAAGATCTGTAGAGAAGAATGTCAGAAAATCCCCAACTCCAGGTGTGCAACCCTTGTATACCTGGAGGCTGTAATCCCTGTCAAAGGTGCTTCAACTAAGTCCTGAGTACATGGTCTGAATACTTATGTCAATGCAGGATTTTAGTTTTTTCCAATTTGCAAAGATTTTGAATATTCTGTTCTCACTTTCTCATTATGTTGTATTAAGGGTGGAAAAGCTTTATTTTTTGTTTTTTAGCACAAGGTCACAACATAACAAAATGTGAAAGAGTCAGAAGACTTTCCACTGAATAGAGTCATGGAAACGTGCAACAGATTTATCGTCCAGCCTGAGCCCCTATGCAGTCTGGTGCAGGTCTAGACAGCCGGTCTAAGTTTATACCATTTACAGGCTTAGTAAATCGGGCCCAATGTTGCATCACCACCTTGCGTGCAGTAGCATTACCTTTTTATGAATGGGAGAACTGTATTCAGACAAGACTGCTCTATCTCTGGATGACACTGGACCTTGCAGTAACTTTAAAATGTTAATGACCCACATGGATTCAGTGTGAGACGTCACTTGTTACTCTGCACCCTGTGACATCATTGACCCACTGTTACTTGACCTAGACTTTTGACACTGATCAATTGAAAGTGAAAAAAAATCTCTACAAAGTGAGCCACATTCATTATCACCTGTAACCTTAGAATGCTTAGGCCGCTTTCACACCTTGCAGTTGTATTGAAATTTTTGCAAAAAAATGTTCAGCTACAGTCATGGCCAAAAGTTTTGAGAATGATACAAATATTAATTTTTACAAAGTCTACTGCTTCAGTTTTTATAATGGCAATTTGCATATACTCCAGAATGTTATAAAGAGTGATCAGCTTAACAGCAATTACTTGCAAAGTCAATATTTGCCTAGAAAATGAACTTTATCCCCCAAAACACATTTCAACGTCATTGCAGCCCTGCCTTAAAAGGACCAGCTAACATCGTTTCAGTGATTGCTCCATTAACACAGGTGTGGGTGTTGATGAGGACAGGGCTGGAGATCAATCTGTCATGATTAAAGGGAATCTATCACAAAAACCTGTTCTATATTTTATTTATGCTAAAAAAATCTATTATATATTTGTAAGAAATAATAAATAAATAAATAAAAATTCCAATGTGTGAAATATTATAAATAAATATTAGATTTTACCATATTTACCATCTTTGGTCACCAGGGGGAGCTCTGCTGGCCAAATGAGGCTTTGAGCAACCTGTAAGTAGGCATGCTGCAAAAAAGTGGGTGGTACCAATGACATCACCAATTCACACCTTCAGCGGTGACATCACTGCTTCAGCAAGATAAGATGAGACAATGGCTTCATTACAAAAACACAGATCTCTGCTCCTCAGTCTCCTCCCCCACTGGTCACATGGCCGATTACATCACTAAGGTCCTACAGCCCCAAGAACCTCCATCTACTCTGTTTCTGAGTCCCCAGCAGCAAGGAGGGAGGACCTGGCTGTGTGTTACTGGTGTCATCACAGGGGCGGGCTCACATCTTCCATTCATTCTCTATAGGGTCAGCAGCGACTGAGGAAGCCTATGTACATGCCTGAGGTGCCATTGTGTTGTAAATCCAGACTGTCACACTTTACTTCCAACATGGCAGCCCCCATGTAAGGCAAGAAAACTGAATTAAAAAAAAAAACATTTACACAATTTGAAAAATACATTATGTTAAAACCTGCTTTTGTTATGTTGTAAAACATATCAAAAATTTTTTCTTCGCGATAGTGTCCCTTTAAGTAAGAATGACACCACTGGACACTTTAAAAGGAGGCTGGCGCTTGGCATCATTGTTTCTCTTCTGTTAACCATGGTTATCTCTAAAGAAACACGTGCAGTCATCATTGCACTGCACAAAAATGGCCTAATAGGGAAGAGTATCGCAGCTAGAAAGATTGCACCTCAGTCAACAATCTATCGCATCATCAAGAACTTCAAGGAGAGAGGTTCCATTGTTGCCAAAAAGGCTCCAGGGCGCCCAAGAAAGACCAGCAAGCGCCAGGATCGTCTCTTAAAAGTGTTTCAGCTGCGGGATCGGGCTACCAGCAGTGCAGAGCTTGCTCAGGAATGGCAGCAGGCAAGTGTGAGTGCATCTGCACGCACTGTGAGGCGGAGACTCTTGGAGCAAGGCCTGGTCTCAAGGAGGGCAGCAAAGAAGCCACTTCTCTCCAGAAAAAACATCAGGGACAGACTGATATTCTGCAAAAGGTACAGGGAGTGGACTGCTGAGGACTGGGGTAAAGTCATTTTCTCTGATGAATCCCCTTTTCGATTGTTTGGGACATCTGGAAAACAGCTTATTCGGAGAATCTCATGCCAACTGTAAAGCATCCTGAAACCATTCATGTGTGGGGTTGCTTCTCAGCCAAGGGAATCGGCTCTCTCACAGTCTTGCCTAAAAACACGGCCATGAATAAAGAATGGTACCAGAATGTCCTCCGAGAGCAACTTCTCCCAACCGTCCAAGAGCAGTTTGGCGATCAACAATGCCTTTTCCAGCATGATGGAGCACCTTGCCATAAAGCAAAGGTGATAACTAAATGGCTCAGGGAACAAAACATAGAGATTTTGGGTCCATGGCCTGGAAACTCCCCAGATCTTAATCCTATTGAGAACTTGTGGTCCATCATCAAGAGACGGGTGGACAAACAAAAACCTACAAATTCTGACAAAATGCAAGCATTGATTGTGCAAGAATGGACTGCTATCAGTCAGGATTTGGTCCAGAAGTTGATTGAGAGCATGCCAGGGAGAATTGCAGAGGTCCTGAAGAAGAAGGGTCAACACTGCAAATATTGACTTGCTGCATTAACTCATTCTAACTGTCAATATAAGCTTTTGTTACTCATAATATGATTGCAATTATATTTCTGTATGTGATAAAAACATCTGACAAACACACATAAAAACCAGAGGGCAGCAGATCATGTGAAAATATAATATTTGTGTCATTCTCAAAACTTTTGGCCATGACTGTTCAGTGCATTGAGTCTTTCTACATACACATGTAGCTATATAGACTGCTCACAGTGCCCATAATGACCCCTTTCTGTTGCTAAAAGTGCATACAATGGGCATGTGAGCTTTAGACCTGGACCATGGAGCCATTGGAGAAGGTGGCCTGGTCTGATGAATCATGTGTTTTTTGTTTGTGTTTTGTTTTTTATCATGTGGAAGGTTGGGTGTGTGTTGCTTACCTGGGGAAGAGGCAGCACCAAGATACACTATGGGAAGAAGGCAAACTGGAGACAGTGTGATGCTCTGGACAATTTTCTTCTGGTAAAAAATTGGGTCCTGCCATTCTTATGGGTGTTACTCTGACCAGAGCATCACACTTCCTACAGTAGTGGGTACAGCCTACATACCGCCTACCTAAACCAAAAAACCCTGCTGGTGTAAAGTAATGGCCCCATTACCTGGGATGATGCGCAAGCAGAAGGAAGCGTTCTTTCCCAACAATCTGCTGATCAATGGGGAGGAGACCAGTGCGATCTCCTCCAGAGTATGGTGGGGATGATTTTGCAGTACAGCAAGATTACGGTGGATTTCCTAGACATCTGTGGCCTACAGTAGCAACACAATAGTGTCAAAGCAGTCTTAACAGGAGTTATTAGCGTTGGAACTAAAATTCATATATGTAAAACTAAGCACTAATTCTCATGAGTAGGTGGACGCTTGCACTCTTAATACTACTAATAGTACTCAGCATGAGCTCACCATATGGAGTGCCAGTGCCTGAGCGTGTCTGCCGGCCAGATGACGCATGTTGGCAAAGTTACTAGGATCTAATGCAGGCATATATCACATTTCCATAATATGCTCTAATTCCATGTACTGTCCATGGCTGTAGATACCTGCAGATACAAAGCACTCCTGCACACGACCATATCTGCAAATCGTGGATCTGGAACACGTCCTATTCTTGTCTTCATCTTAATGGAGGAGCAAAACAGACAAGAATAGGACAGGTTCTATTTTTTCCGGGGCCGCAGAATGGACTTACAATGCAGACAGCCCCCCATTGAGATGAATGAGTTCTGAAAAAAAAAAAAAAAAAACGTGGATCAGATGCAGACCAAAACAATGACCATGTACATGAGCCCAAACCACAAAAACGATTATCAATACAAGCGGAGATGGAGCTACTCCAAGATGAGTGCTACAACAAATCTAGGCAGAAAACAAACGCCACCTACCAAGGACCTGGAGATCTGACAGCTATGATCAGCCAGTGGACCTGATTAATCCAGAACCTGATTAATTTTCTTCACTTGCTTTCTTGTTTGATCATCTATACATTTGCTTGTCCACACCATACCATTCATGCCTTGTAAAATCTAGTTGACTGAGCTTGATGTATAGTTTATGGCTTCATTAAATATGGAATATATTAATAAATGGGGAAGGGTTGCAGTTGACTATGATGCATGATTTGTAAGGTTAGATTTTGAGGGGCGTTTCTATGCTTCATTTATGATGCAGGATGGAGCGTTACTATGACTGCCTGCATGGTGCTGGATGGGGAGGGGGGGATGCATCTAGGTCCATGATGTTCTCCTGCTCTAGCCCTGCTTGCTGCACATTGCTGGAGAATTGTCTTGCAGTGAATAGATCTTTGTGTGCACAGCTGCATATCAAAGAGCTGAAAGGAAATGGTTAGAGGAAAAGCTGCCTGAGCTGCAGCACAGAGAGGGAGGAGGAAGAGTCGGAGGGGTGTGTAAAGGGATGGTGGCGAGGGAGGAGGGGGTGTTGTTATCCCTTGCTCGTTTACAAGCCTGTCTTAGCCCTTTCTCTTTCCCTCCCTCCCCCCTCCATATGTTTTATGTGTTTATGTTCTTATTTTTGGATGCATCTTTTTGATATTAGGCGTGTATTGTGGGGCTGGATTTCGGGTATCTGGTGAGTTAGCTGGTTGCCATGGTAAGGCACCTGGTCATGTGATCAGGATGGTGCTCCAGGCTGTTTTGACGTCAAGCTATAGACAGAGCGAGGGAGAGAGGGAGGAAGAGAGAGCAATCCGTGGCAGCAGCAGCAGCAGCAGGGTCTCAGCCTTCCCATAGCGTACAAGCTGTGAAAAAAAAAGGGGGCTGCAAAATAGAAGCCTCGTTCTACACCGCCATCTATTCCAAATCTTTCCAGTCTGATTGAATAATTCCTCCCCAGTCTCTGGGACAGCTCCAATGCCGGGTCCTACCCAAACGCTGTCCCCAAATGGAGAAAACAACAACCACGACATCATTCATGATAATGGCAGCATCATCCCTTTTAGGAAGCACACAGTGCGGGGAGAACGCTCCTACAGGTAAGATGATGCCCGGTGGGCTCTGCTATGGAGGCTGGGGGACATTTTATTGGTTGTCATGTATCTGCATTGCAAAAGCCGGTGACATTCCCAGATTTTAAATGTGCCTTTGGACCTAGATGCCTTTTTTTCGGATGGTATGTGATCTGTGGGAAGGAGCATGTCGTTGCAAAAACAGCAGATTTAACCCTTCAGATGCTCCGAACGTTGTAGGTCTTCTCTCCAGCTAAGCTGGGTTTAGATATCGCCAGGCGTGTGCTGGATTTGGCTCTACGTCGCAGCCTGGAAGGTTATGTAATTGGAAAGCGTTTGAAGGCTGGTTACTGTAACAAGAAAGGTGCTAGCATCCGACACATCCTCCTGAAGGAGGCACCTTACAGCCTTGACAATTGTATGATATCTCAGAGAAGCCATTTTTGGGGTCAGTGTGATGGCTGGCTTTGCATTTCTATAGCAGTCACGTCTGTTCTTAAAGGTGACCGTTGTAAATTTTTTACATTTTTTTTTTTTTGTTTCTAAAACTTCTGGCAGCATGTATAAAGCCTGAATATAATAGACCATGGTCCATGGATTCATTCCAGTAAATGGTGGTATTGTCCCCTTGCCTTTTTGCTGGATTTGTGTCGGAGGTGAAAGGGAAGGGCAGGCATCTGATGAGTCCAGAGCTTTCTGGCAGCATGCAGCCATTGCTTTTCTGTTTTGTTTTTTTTTTCTTTTCCTCCTTGATATAGCTGCTGAAAAACGGAAGGAAATGGTCACAAAACAGAAGCCTTGTGTTTGCTGCTCATGAAAATGAGAATCCTCACTGGGCTAAGCTGCAGCCTGCAATGTTTCAAGACAGATTGCTAGGGCTTTGTAAAGGTCCAGCTTTGTCATTGGTGGGAGTGTTGATTGTGGAGGTCAGAGGGTCATGGCTTGACTTAACCCATTATTTCCCAGGGACTGTTCACCATTGTATTCCACGCTTTACAAGGTGGTCTTGTATTGATTTATGTATGTTTGGCCACTGCAGCACTTCATGAAAACCCTCATGTAATGTCCATATCTGTCTGGATAGCTGTGATCGAAGCAACTGGGTTTATGTTTACTAGTCTATGAAAAAGAAGACATCTGCAGCAAACTGTTCTCGCCCATGTGTGTAAGCGTCTTTTCATCCCTGTTGAAGGAAAATGAATTGCATGGGTGCTTCTCAGAAGGGAAGCAGCCCTCGCGGCAGTCTCGTTTTACTACATACAGTATTGTTTGGCTGGTGGTGTGTTTGTCACAGCAAGGTGATGTGGAAGGGAATCTCTAAGGGGTTGTAGGGGTCTGGTTCCTGACTTCAGCGCTGCAGGCTGCGCCTTGATAAAATGTATATTACCATATCTGATGGATGCTCAGTAGCCATGAACTCTAGTAGATCATTTATAACCAAATCCTGTACGGAGACTCTAATAGTGTCCGATGATGTTGCTGTCTACATCAGGAGTTGCCATGTCCTTCTACTAAATGCAGACATCTGATTCTTCTCACGTTGCCAATCACATCCACCATATTGAAGCAGAGGGATGCTGTGCTGTCAGATCATTTACATCTCTGCACCGCTGCTCCTTTTCTTATTCTGCACTCAAACTACTAAATGTGGACAGCGAAATTAAATTGTGATTTGCATTAGTATTTTAGAATAGTGACCGGTAGAGCCACAGTACTGGACCATACATTGTCTGGGTTTAGGTTCAAGTAAAAGCACCAACCAATGGTCCCAAAAACGTGATGACTATTGCATACCACATGAAAAACCATGCAGTGCCTATCAAAAATATACAGCAAGTAAAAGTATCAAGGGGTGTGTGTGTGTATATATATATATATATATATATATATATATATATATATATATGTACACTAATGGCAGTACCACCCCTTCTCTCCTACCCCCCCCTCCCCAAAAAAAAAAAAAAAAGGTAACGCCAAAAAGCCGGTCAGGTCGGAGATCATGCAGACCTCCCAAGTGTCCCTCTTTTGAAAGGACAGTCCCTCTTTTTGATCCAAGTCCCTCTGTCCCTCTTTGCTCCTTAAATGTCCCTCTTTTTGATCTGAGGTATAGACTTTATTATTACATTCAAAATATTGACCCAGAAAGTGTTGGTTCAATTTCTGTATACTTGAGCCAGTCTTGTATATTATTTCATTATTTGATGCAGTTGGGATTTTAGAAATTTCTATATATTCAGATTATTTTTGCACCATTTCGTAAGAGAAAGCGATCGATGTGTATAGATATTCAGGAAAAATGGATCTTTCACATAATGAACCCTAAGTGTCCCTCTTTGACCGTCCAAAAAGTAGGGAGGTGTGGATCAATGTCACTGACTTTGCAGTTGTCGGCATTGGGTTGGTATTATCTTTGTCTGACCAATACATTTTTTTTTTTTTTAAGCAGGCTCAAAGTAGTGTAGAATAATAAAATAAGTGATATACACTTTATCAGACCCAGGCCTATTCAGTTCTGATTCTCAGTCCCTGCTGGTCTCTCTTGACACGTAAAAAAAACGACCTCTCAGCCAGTCACTGATTGAGGTAGGTCCTATGTGTCAATACTGGTGACGAATCGGGAGCATGGGAATGGCTAGGGGTGGTAATGCTGAACGTTATAGATGGTGTAACAAATCCTCATCACCATCACGGTGTTGTAAATTTATGTGTTTTAGGCTGTGAAGGCCCGGTTGTTTATTAGGAATAAGGATGAGCGAACTTGTGTTTTCAAGTTCTTGGCAAAATATTAGGATGCTTTTTATTTGGAGGTTTCTACCCATTTTTGGAAGAATGGATAAAGATAAATTGTGTGTGTGTGTCACTCTTATTCATGCCATGATGATGGCGGTGTATTTTTACATTGTATTTTGCATGCCATATGGTATATCATATCACCAACCTTTTACACGTGACCATAGTGGAGTATGAAACTAACGTGAGCCAAGGTGGTGCATGTTCCTACCAAAAGCAAAAAGTAGATGAGGATAAACTTGATGGTGTCTGCAGGCCTGAGTTGGTAATTTGATTAAAATAAATGCATAATAGCTTGGGTAGCTTGTTAATTGATAACACTCAGTTGTTAAATGTGTTTATGGTGTATGATGTAAACCATCTCAGGCCCCATGTGATGAAGGCCTCAGGATAATTTCTCCTGAAAATAGCTGGTATAGCAAGTATACAGTGACATTTGGAGTTTTTGCATATTTTATGTTGGCTTTACGTTGTCTTTGCCTCCATTTTCCATATATATGTTGGGAAAAACTTATGATAATTACATTAAATTGAGGTTTTGATGAATGCTAAAATGGCATCCATTTAACATTTATGTTATAAAATATCCATTATATGGATGCTGTGTAACTTGTGAGTGATGGATTGCACTTTAGGCGTCTGACAGGCATCTGTCACCCTAAGGCTATAATGGCATTGATTTAACAGATACGTCATGAAAAGTTCATGATTTAAAGAAAGCCAGTGGTGGATACGTTGGCATCTATCACCCATAGGCTACCACGTTAAGAAAACCATAAGCTGCGCAGCGTACATTTTTGTTTTTTTTTTACTGGACAGTGGTGGATGGAATATCCTAATGTTCTAACACAGATGCCTAGAGGTGGCCAAACAGCCTAAAGCAGGGATGTCCAACCTGTGGCCCTCCAGCTGTTGCAAAACTACAACTCCCAGCATCCCCGGACAGCCTACAGCAGGGCATTGTGGGAGTTGTAATTTTACAACAGCTGGAGGGCCGGAGGTTGAGCATTGCTGGCCTAAAGCATACTGTGTGGCAAGTATCCGAAAGTGTGGATGTTTAAGTGGACATCTTGAAATGTGGGTAGTATATTCAGTGGTTGAAAAAAACTGCAGTCCAGAGGTACAGTATTTCCTCATAGACGTTAGGCCTCTCTAAAACGCATATAGACCTATAATATGATTAAGTGCATTATGCCTCAGGCCTAATATCCCCAAGAGCACATCTTTTAATGGATCAGACCTACTTGGCTCCTTGTCCAGCTTTTAGAACTAATAAAGCGAGGTAAATTAATATATTCTAATGTTAATTCATTTTTCAGTGGTTCAGGATGTGTTTCATTCTTTTTCGCACACAATATATTAAAATTATGGAAGATAAAATCCATAAAAAAGGGAAACTTTGACACAATGAATGATAAAGGGTAGTGGATTGGTGATAAATTTATGAATGCAGGTGGTGCAACCGCTTTGACCCCATTGATCATGAAAATGGGGGTGCCCGACTCCCCAATGTGAATAGAACAACTGTGCCCATGGGTGACCACCACTCCATTCACTTCTGTAGGACTGCTGAGTGTTTGTTTGTCTCTGTCGGTCCCATTGAAGTGAATGGAGTGGTGGTCATGCATGTCCACCACTTCTCGATTTACACAGGGAACTGGGAGACCCCATTCTCATGATTGATGGGAGTTCAGTGTTTGGATCACATGTTTATCCCCTTTACTGTTGTGCAGAGGTACATGTTAATAGGAAAAATCTTTTATGTCTCACTTTCATAATCTGCATTGTTAGTTGGCATATATATAGGGGTTATCCCATGAATTTAAAACTGTTTTTACTCACATATCTGGAGGACTTGCTTATCTTTCTGTGGGTGGACAGCAGCTCATCAAGCACTTAAATCTACCAGGATGCATTGCAATTAGTACTTAACACTTTCCTCCCTTGCCTAGATACAGTCCTTCACATATAGCCCCAGAGATACATATGGTATGTAATGTCCTCCCTAACTGTCTAGAGAAAGATATAGGTATATACTTCTATATTCTTTATGTGTTTGGAAGTAGGGATGAATGAATAAAAGGTATGTGGGCCGCTTCACTATAAGTTCACTGCTTTGGCACTGAGGAGCGGGGAATCTACAGACCATGTTAACCCACCATTGTATGTAGGAGAAGGTGGACCAGTAGAGTAGGGGCGAACTGGAAGCTTAAAGTGGCCATGGTAAAAAAAAAGAAAAAAAAAAAGTGGCCCCATGTTGTAGCAGGTCCAGATTGACAGAAGGCGGGCCAACGCAAATAGGCAAGGACAGCACAGGTAGGCTTGGCCTAGAATATCGTAGTCTGCAGCATAAAATGCCGCCCAAATGCCAAATCCACATTGCAACACAAAATACTTCCTCAGCAGTACCAAATAACACAGCGCCACAACCCGGGTGCATAAGTACCTGATGCTTCTAAATTAATTAATGATGAGAGATCATCAGATGATTAGGTACCCAGTCAGCATCCATCAGGAGGGCTCGGGTGGCCCCCTGGGCATTAGCCCACCGGGAAGTTTCCCTATAGGGCCTATGGCCAGTCCGCCTCTGACCAGGGGCCGCTACCAGAGAGAAAAGTGTTATATTTTTATTGCACGTGTTTTGCTCTATTCATTGCATAGTAATACTTTTTGTGGGATAACCCCTTTAACTGTGTAACATTGTTCTTTGGTACCCATTCAAATAATTACTTTAGCATGCCAAGAGTCAGTGAAGCGTCAATTCTAGTAACTGACTGTGGTTTAAAATGTAGGGTTAAAGCTCTATTTTTGTACATCTTTTTGGCCTTTTTTGCAGGCTGTGGTGTCTGTATAGATGCCATGTATCTTGCTGGCTAGACGGCTCCATATATAAATATTCTAGTCAAATGAAGCTAGACACACCAAAGATTTTATGTGCGTATTTGCTTTTCCTATTCTTGGCAGCAAACACAAATGTTTCAGGATTCATGTTTTTTCTGCCAAGCACCTAACTATAATAATTCGGACACTTAGTTTGATCTAGTAAATGAGTTTCTTGGATTTCTGGGCATTACCCAGGAAGAAATGTCTGCCTGAGCCCAATGACATTCCATTTTGTGATGAGAAAGGAGTAGGTTTTATTGGTGAGATGCAGACATACATCTTTTTTCTTAGGAGTCTTCCAGTGTTATGTGAACAAGCATTAATTGTTTTAGAATGAAAAGCTATGGATAATTCACATCTACTATGGATAATTCCCAATTTACATATACTATGGATAATTCCCAATTCACATATACTATGGATATTTCACACATACTTTTCACTTCAGTTCCTCAGCATTTTTGAGCTACCAGCATCCAGAAGCTGGCCAAGCATCGGGCACGTAATCGCCAACGAGTGTTCGTAGGAATGCTCGTTAGCTATGATCTGCCAGTGTAAAGGTGCCGCCGATTAACCAGTTAATGAGGGTCGGTCATCAGGTTCTAAGAACTATTGTGCGGTCACCTAAATTATCGTTTGCTGGCAGCAGATTGTGCCATCTAAACAGCCTCTGCTGCCGGCAAACTGTGATTCTGTATGGGGACGAGCAATGGCATTAACGATCTCGTCTCTCCATACTGTGGAGGGGATAGCTGCATGTAAATGCAGAGCTTTACTCCACTGACGAGAAGGCGATTGCCGGGAAGGAGCACTTTCTTCCCGACAATCGCCTGCTAAATTGTTCATTGTGAAGTGGCCTTTAGCTCAAGGAGGATTGCTTAGATTGCAGTAAAAATTGAGCAAATATCTATTTCCCTATTATGTTGGTATTAACCAAAGATTTAACATAGTAACATAGTTAAAAAAAGACATCTGTCCATCCAGTTCAGCCTGTTTTCCTACAAGTTGATCCAGGGGAAGGCAAAAAAAAACCCTGTGAGGTAGAAGCCAATTTTCCTCACTTTAGGGGGAAAAATTCCTTCCCGACTCCAGTCAGGCAATCAGAATAACTCCCTGGATCAACGACCCATCTCTAGTAACTATAACCTGTAATATTATTACCTTCCAGAAATACATCCAGGCCCTTCTTGAACTCTCTTAGTGAACTTACCATCACCACCTCCTCAGGCAGAGAGTTCCATAGTCTCACTGCTCTTACCGTAAAGAATCCTCTTCTATGTTTATATACAAACCTTCTTTCCTCCAGACGCAGAGGATTTCCCCTCGTCACAGTCACAGTCCTCGGGATAAATAGATCATGGGAGAGATCTCTGTACTGACCTCTGATATATTTATACATAATTATTAGATCTCCCCTCAGTCGTCTTTTTTCTAACGTGAATAACCCTAATTTTGATAATCTTTCTGGGTACTGTAGTCCATTTAGCCTGTTGAGTTCACAAAGGACTGCATAGAATAGATACAATTGTAGCAAAGTAACAAGAGTACCTGTTCTTTAGGATAACTTTTCAGAATAAGCAGCCATATGTGTATACATGACTGATAGCACTATATTTGGTCATTATGCAACTTGTATAATTTTGGCTGTAATGATGTCTACCCATAGAGTTCACATAAAGACAGGAGATTCTGATCCCTAACTGTCCCTCACTCACCCATAATCACTTGGTAGCACCATATATGAGAGAGCATAGAGAAGCACTGAGCAGTATAGATGTAAATAAAGCACTTGAGATGAGATAGAACACTTTTCTATTAGCTGCTAAATCGTGTCTGTGTTGTGTGCTCCCTCTGTTTCTCTGTAAACTTTCTCCCCGCTCTCCTTTCTATAGACTTTTGTGGGACGATGTAATCTAATTAAGTGAGCAGGCAGCCTGTCTTGGTTTTAATAAAACAGATTTCTCCTAAATTTCAGAGAGAAAGTTAGTTTAGGAAAAGAGGGGGATAACTAAAACAAGAAATTACATAAAAGAACGTTTATCTAATGTTTGTTTTGAGATTTCCACTATCCCCAAATTCTATTCCTATTTTGGGCCAACAGCCCACGGTTCCAGAACGTGGCCAACAATAGGCCCAGTTGATGACTTGCAAACAAGAACCAGAGTCCATCTTTCAAACAAGGTGTTGTAGTTGTTGAAATTTGCTCAAATACTGGAACAGTGCAGGACTATTCCCAGCTTTACTTTGTAATGTGGCAATAAGAAACACATGCGTCTGAACTTTTTCTTTCTTTTTTTTTTTTTTATTGCATTCAAGTAAACAAGATCCAAAGAAATTGCAAAAAAGAAATAAAAAATTCTTCAGTGCAGGACGCCGGAAGTAACAACGGTTTTGATTGGCTACTTTGTATCTCGCCACATGTTGGGTTGGTCTGTGTTCAGTTGAGTGATTTTCTCTGATAGACAGAGTTAAACATGTTTATGTAATACTTCTAATAGCAGCGCGTGCGCTCAGTACACAGAGCATGCAGCCACAAATGTGACCTGTTAGATGCAAACGGTAGACATCTGCTATCCATTTTCTGCTGTACAACTCACATCCCTGCTTGTTCTCTGCAGCATAATGGAAAAGGGTAGACAGGGACTGCTTACACAAAGAGTCCCATCCTGCACATAAAATCCTCTTGTTTCCTTGACCGTAAAATGTTAAAATGAGAATTGATACACAAATAAAACTAGAGCCCCTAAGGAGTTATTACATCAATACATTACACATCTGCTTCAGGAGTCCCATATTTCTTTAACTGAAAAGATGCGGTGGGAACAGGGTATAAATCGCGCCGTACAAAGTAAGTATTGGCTGCTCGATCATGCCAGAGGTCTTCTGGAGTTTCCCATTTTCTCCTACAAGCCTTCTCTTCTATGGCTTTCTTAAGCTGAAAATCATGATCTGTCTTTGAATTGTAAGCGAATTATAAAAAATGGGGGTCATTTATCAAAGGCCGGTGTACTACACAGGTTTTTGATATCGCCTGTGATTCCGGAGGAATGCCCCCATTGCTCCTAGAGCCTCATTTGCATATATTAAAACATCATTTTTCTCAGCGATGCAGGCACATATGAACATGGGACCAACACAGATGTCTTCAGCTGCCAAGTGCACATGTAACAGGTCAGCCAGTTTCATACATAGAAATCTGCTGACAGATGCCCTTTAAATATCAGTCTAGTGATGCAGTATTACCATGAATCATTCCTGCTCAGAGGTTGGATGCACCAGTGTAGAGCTCTAGATATGTTGAATCGTGAGTTTGTATATCGGGTCTAATGTATTGATATATCCAGGACATTCCCATCAGGTTTTTCCAGCCTGGCATCTGGATAGTATTTAGTGTTGGGGTTACATAATCAATCATGGATGAAAAACTACCAAAAAGGTAAAATAAAATTTATTGACCAACCATTATTTTTATCATGTATAATATATCTCCTCATTTATTTACTGATAAGAAGTCTCCACTACCAGCTCTAGAGCGAGTTCAGCTTCGTCTGTATTTCTATTAAATATGGATGTGGATTATTCCTATTGTGGAACATTATTTCTTACTATGGGAATATTTACATCTCAGCATAACCTTATATACATTGACCACCACTGTTGAGGCTCCATAGGGAGAAAATTCGCTTTTTTATCAAAATTAAACTGTCTCTGACCTCGGATATTCCTCCGCTGTTACTGCTGTGGAGAGGATTTTGTTTATTGGTTTAGAACATGTATTATCTAATAATAAAAATGCAACTTTTTTTAAATGTTTTTTTTCTCCTTTTAAATAATGATTTATTGGTGTCACTTTTATCTGTCTTTACACCATACAGAAAGCAGTAGATGCATCCTGGATTGCTCGCTGATTCTTTTGTCGTCCGTTCTAACCCAGACAATGGTTCTTTACCAATTAGTTTTGTGCGTCCACCTGGCTAACTTTTTCAGATAATGCATGCCCCACCCCCATTATTCACAGCCCATCCCAGAGATTAGGGGGTTTTCTGCTCTTTTTCACAAATTCCCCTCCCCCAGTGCAATTATTGTCTCCTTCTGTCCCCTGTGTCTTTATCACTGTGTACCAAGGTGTCTACCATTATATGACGTCTTTATCACTGCCAAATGGGATTTATGCAAATAAAGCATATTATTCTGTGTAAATGCACATTAAAAACACAAGGAAATGTCATTGTATGTATAGCTGGATTTACACGGGCCGACTGAACGGCCAATTGTCAGGAAGGAGCGCTTCATTCCTGACAGTTGGCTGCTCGTTCAGTGAAGAAGACCAAGACAGGCGATCGCTATAGCTCATACAGAATCATAGCTTCTGAGCAGCAGATCGCTGTTCAGACCACACAATCTGCTGCCCAGAAGCCATGATCAGTGGTGCCTGCATGAGCGACAGGATCACCTGATGAACAAGGATTTTGCTCATTCATCCTGTGATCAGCAGCACATTTAGATGACCAGATTGTCGGGAACGATCTTAATCGGACCCGATTCTCATCTCTCATTTTTCAATGTCCTATTTTTAAAGGGGGTCTCCCATCTCTTGACATGTCTGTTAAGTAACTGCTTATACTCCCCATGTAATAACAATTCTGGAGCATCTGTTCTTGTAGCTCCATGTTATGTCATTTCTTTATTATTCCTACTAGACGTGTAGTCTGTAATAAAGTTGTTACCAGTTGTGGAGGGTGTCCTTCTACAGTCTGACACTGGTAGCACTGATTGGATAATGTCAAACTGTGCAGGGAAACACCTCCAGCTGGTAACTCCCTTCTGAACCTTTATTGGAAACTGCCAGTACAAGTGATCCCTCAGAATACAATATTTTCAACATACATTGGTCTTTTCCAACCCATTGTAAGTTGAACCTAAACTCCACATACAATACATCAGACTCGGATCCAACCAATCAAGGCCACTTCTCTGGTACAATAGCTGGATTAGTTATAGTTAGCAGCTATTCCTGACTGTTATATGTAAGGACTTGTTTTATCTTTTTCTTAACCTTCTTTTTCCCTTATCTTGGATGACATTTTGGAGCTTTGGAACCAATTACTCAAGTTACAATGGTTTCAACATACAATGGTCGTCCTGGAAGCAATTAATATTGTAACTTTAGAGACTACTGTAATTCATTCATAACTTCTAGCAGGAATAATAAAGATTTGGCGCATCATAGTCATAAGAATAGATTCTCCAGAATTGTTATTACAGGGGGAATGCATGTAGTTGCTAAAATAGAGATGTCAGAAGTTATGGATCCCCTTTAAATGCTACTCATTTATTAAGATTTTCTACCACCGTTCTCCCTTGAAAATAGATGGCAGACAATGTATGGTGTAACCTGGCATCATTTTAAACTGCTTCTCCAGGGGTACCTTCCCACCCGAGTATCTGATGTGGAAAGATGCTACGGTATGCTGGGCAGTATAGTCGTCCCGGCAAGTTTTCAACACCCAGCAAGTATCATGTGCAGGTCCTGTTGTGATCATTAGGACCCATGCATGATGCTTGATGGGAGTCCTATGGATGCCGTGCAAACTCTACCACCCAGCAGGCAGTTGTCAGATCAGGTGGGAGGACATCCCAGGACGTACATTTTAACCTCTACCAGATTACTCAAGAGGATGTGTGCCCTGTTGACAGATTCACTACACTTTGAATGGGCAAGAGTTTCTAGTGCACTGTTCACATAATGCACCATTATTAATAAATCTTAAAGGGGTATTCTGAGACTTGATATTGACCTTTCCAAAGGATCAAATCATCAGGGATCCGACGCCTAGAACTCTTTTCGATCAGGTGTTTGATGAGGCAGCAGCGCCGCAGCCACCTAGCAGCGATGCTTGGTATCACAGCTCACCCTGATTCACTTGAATGGGACTGAGTTGTGCCTGGGACATGATGTCACCAGATAGCTGGTGACATATCCTGAAAATGGGCAATCTATGGCAAAAACTCAGGCAACCACTTTAACTCCCCTATAAATTTAGAGTTGGGTGCAAAGTTGTGAATAAACACTTCGGTATAGTTGAAATTATAGTAAAGGTATAAAACTAAAAAGAATTTTTAATCTATACTTAAATCAACTGATACATTTTTATAGTAAACCTGGGAAGTGTTTCATAGATCTATGTGGCCATATTGTGGTAGTTTATATGACACTGAGAACTCTACACCAAGATATGGAAACCACTAGTCTGGAATGGTACCAGAGTTTGGTAAAGCAGGACAGGATCTAGCATCAATATTCTTTATGTAATTGTGTGAATATATTGGCTAATGCTTTTATGATGGCTCTTGTGTGCTAGATAGTAGAGCCCCTGTAATAGCAGGATTAGCATGTCATAGACTGGATTAATTGCATATACAAACATGGTATTACCAGAACGGATTACACGCCCATCAAGCTACTACTCTGTTTTGGAATTAAAAGCTGGAGAAACGGAGGATTTGTGTTATTTAAAAAGAATAATTCAAGCTTGATTCCCCAGTCTCACCTACTAAAATATCTGAATCACCCAAAGGATTCCACATTGCAGACTGCTAGGTGGTGGTCTTGAATGGAGATCATCTGGGCAGTCTACGAAGGGATAGTATGTATGATACAAACAACTTTGCTTGGATTAAATAATTTTTAATACCATCAATAAAATCAACATGGTAGACCTGGGAAATGTGCCTTAAAGAATCCATGTGGCCAATTCTTAGTCTTGTGTAACATTATTAATCCAAGCTACTAGTTTCCATGTCTTGGTGGAGGGATTAGGGTTTGGTAAAGCATAGCAAGATCTAGCATTAATATTCTTCATTCAATATGAAATTGGATTAAATGCATTGTTATATGGTGCAGGCTACAAAGCCACCCAATGACAAATCCTATTGTAGCGTGAAGTATTTGATTCTCGTTAGTCATACTATTACTTATGGTGTTATTACTTCTTGGCACCCAGCAGAAGCAATGTATAAGTAAAAAAGAAAAAGAAACAAATGTTAAGACCTTTTTCTAGACACAACCACTTTAGGTTTGAAATGCCCCTGGAAAAAAATGCATTTTATAAAGGTTGCTTTACTAGTACACATTTTAGTAAGCTGTTATCCATTGGAGAGTCGCAACGTAATTGCTATTAGTTTTAGAGAGAAATGATCATCTACTGATGATGCTTGGCTCTGCCTAGTAATGTTGGTTTTGAGTAGATGACCTCCATCTATCTAGCATATACTCAACTCCACCATATATGCATGCTTGGTTGAGTGTGCATGTTTATTTCAGTAGAGGCATGGAAATAAATTCAACACACCAGGTCCTTCTTTCCCCTGACTTCTGCTACAGGGGAAGATTTAGGAGACCCCTATATACATTAGGTAGTTGGCCACTCCCAACAAATCTGCATTGGTTTGACTTTTAGCAAAAGTGCTTGGCCAGCTTGAAGACCTGATTCAGTCAACCATATTAAAAATTGTTCATGTTATGGAAGGAACCCTGAGATGACTTTTAATACACAGTGATTTCCATATGTCCATGAAGCACATGGACCTGATGACCATTTGAGAAAATTGTCCCCAAGTTTTTGTTTGGTAGACCAAAGGAGTGAGCCTTCTTTGGGTCCATGTGTTGTCCATAGAAAAAAAAAATACTGATATCTCAATCAGACCTAAAGCTACTGTCTCTTATCTCAGTTTAAAATAAATATATATCCCAGACCGTAGCCATTTATACATTTTTATGTCCGCCATATACATTGAGTGGACTGCCCATTGTCAGTGCTTCAGTCTATGCAAAGAGTGAAGCATTTGAGACAGAGTAGTGGGCTTTCTTATCTATAGTACATTTGTAAAGTCTTCCGATCTTTTCACTTTTTTTATATTGCTAAAATAATTAAAATATCAAGTTTTGCTTCATCACTGATGGAAATCACTGTCCAAAACACTGACAAGTGAATGAGGCTTAAGAAACAAGATTCTCTAGTCTGATGAAAACAAGATTGAACTTTTTGGCATCAATTCTGAGCGTCATGTCTGGAGGAAACCAGACACTGCTCATCACCAGCCCAATACCATCCATACAGTGAAGCAGTGGGGGCGTTTTTTTTCTGCAGCTGGGGTAGGGAGACCGATCAGGGTTGAGGGAAAGCTAAATGGAGCAAACTACAGGGATATTGTTAATGAAAACATGATCCAGAGTGCTCTGGACCTCAGAATGGGCTGAAGGTTCACCTTCCAAAAAGACAATGGGGTCATTTATTAAGACCGGCGTTTTAGATGCCGGTCTTAATAAGGCCCTGCGATAGCGGTGGTCTTCCAAAGTTATGTAGAGGCATCTGTCACTGCTTCTAAATCTACGCTAGCTCCTCACTGCTGTTGATTTAGACCATTTTCTATGCCTAAACAGGTGTAGAAAATGATGAATGAGACAGGCCTGCCGGCCCTTCCCCTTTTCCACCCATGCCACACCTACCTTTTTTGACCTGGCATGAGCTGGGAAAAGTTGCAGATTGGGGCGCAAATAAACTTTGCGCTGCAATCTCCGCCAGAAATACACATAACGTAGACGTATTTGTGGTTAGTAAATGACCCCCATTGACCCTAAGCAAACAGCCAAGACAACACAGGAGTGACTTAAGAGACAGCTCCGTGGCTTTGAGTGGTCCAGCCACAGCCTGATTGTGAACACACTTAAAAATCTCTGGAGAGACCTTAAAATGGCTGTCCACCAATGGTCCCTGTCCAAACAGATCTGCATGACCTGTATCTGCAGAGAAGAATGAAAAAAATCCCTGAATCCAGATGTGCAAACCTTGTGGCATCATAGCCCAAGAAGACTGGAGATTGCTGCCAAAGGTCTTTTAAACTAAGTAATGAATAAAGGGTCTGAATACTTGGGTCAACTTTTCAATAAATTAGCAAAGATTTTAAACATTCTCACTTTGTCATTATGGGGAAAAAACCTTTTGTTTACCACAAAATAACAAATTAGGGGGAAAAGTTAAAGGTTCTGAAGACTTTACGAATGCACTGAAGGATCCCATATCCGGTAACACACCTAAAAATGATGTTCTCATCTGTTGCAATACAAGCTTTGCTGCTGGGGTTCCATACTGAATATGGAGGCCTAGGAGACAAATGTCTTGGTACTTAACAGGCCGTGCACAGCATGGACATTCTGGAGGTCATGCTGCTATATCCATAGAGGACAGTAGAATACAGATATGGGGTATATTATATAAATATACACTGAGGTAAGTCTTGCCTTATCTTCATTTTAGTCTCAGGAGAAGAATCTACCTTTTTTCCCCTTATTGACGGCAGGTTAAAAATGGATGCCTAAAACTGAAAGCATATTTACTGTATGCCAACATTTATTAAGTGCTTTGGCTATTGTATGTATGTTGATTATAGATGAAAGTGGAAGGGGCATTCTGCTATAGTCATCTAATTCTCGGTTTACAACAGTTTCCACATTAAAACAACCAGTTTGTACTTGAAATAATTGAAAGAAAAATAACTGGATAGGAGAAAAATCATGTAAATGATGAAAATGTTGTGGTCTTCAAATATCCTTTCCTACATGTGGTTAGTATTCCTATGCAACCCCTTTTGTATCCCATCCATCAGCCTGAGAATGGTATACAAAGCGAGAGCATGTTTAGCAGGATTTTCACACCTCCATAACGCTTTGGGTTTTAATAATATTTACCTGGTGCAGACACTGTCTCTTCTGCTCTTAGATCCTGTAAGGCTAGGTTCACTTCTGTGTTCGGTAAGTCCGGTAGGCTTTTTTTTTTTTTTTTTTTTTTTGCAAAAAGCTGGGCTACTTGCTGGGCACCCAAAAGATCCAACTATAGTGAATAAGGATCTGTCAGGCCACGGTGGTGTGCGGATATAGTCTGCTCCATTAACGGAACAGCCTACCGGGTTTACCGTATGCAGATGTGGACGTAGCTGCTTTAACAACACTTTAGTGCTATGCTGATGGACAAGACAACAGATATTATAGGCTACCAAACCCTAAAACAAGTCTCCATTCTGCAGCTGCCCTGAGATTAGCATTTTTATTCTACTTTTCATGTATTTCTGAATGGCTCTTACTGCTGCTTCTTTAGATTTTTGTCATACCTGAAATTCTCGAATAAAACATTCTGTTAGATGATCTAAGCATTGCAGCATTTCTGACCTCCAGCACATTGTATTCAGACATCTTTACTTGATACAAATTCCATTCACCACTTTTGTAGTTCTAGGACATCATAGTGAAACTTCACATCATCAGATAAAAAAGCCTTCGGTATAAGCATCGCCTGCTCCAGATAGAGGAATTAATTTTTAAATCACGGAAGACAATTCTAGAACATAACAGATGGGGCCTTCTAATACCCTCCCCCATCAAGCAAGTAAAATGCCAGTTTTCCCATGTTATATACTGCGTGGGTTTGGCAATGGATAAGAATGGTGCTGTGAAGTGACCTACTGTAACTAAGAGAATTGAGATCTGCTTCTGTGGATGAATGTATAGAGTCTCCTTTACACCAGAAGAGACTAAATCTCTATCGTCATGGTCAGACCTGTTGTACACATTTTTAGAGCTCTTACACATGTGTAGCATTTGACCTAAACCAGTTAATGTTGTTATGTATGGTTTATGCTGTGTGATTTATTGAAGGTTCTGACTCTGTCCACCAAGAACATAAGAAATGACCCATAACAACTGAGAGGTAACATCTGTCACATAAGAGCAACCTGGAAGGCAGATCAATGTCCACATGCCCAAAGACAGCACTCAATGCTCTTAGAACATATGAATAATTTATATTGATTGACCTACAGTTATGACGTGCTTTCATGTTTCTAGATCATTATGGACAGTTGTTAACCAGTATGACCATCACAATTATTAGAGGATCCTCTGATGGTCCTCAAGCTTATATAGCAAGGATGTCATCCTGTGGCCCTCCAGCTGTTGCAAAACTACAACTCCCAGTATGCCTTGACAACCTACAGCTATAGAGGCATTCTAGTTTTGCAGCAGCTGGAGGGCCTTTGTTATATAGCATACATTGTTTTCAGCTACACAACTCGCCAGTAAAATCACCAGATATTTTTTGTTCTGTGTGTTTTATTAAAGGAGACCTGTCACCATGAAAATGCAATGCAATCTGCAGTAGAAACATAAGTAAATACAAGTTAAACTGAATCTTTTCCCACAAAACTATATATCAATCTGCTCCGCTCCTCCTGCTCTATAACTTGCTGCCTGTAGCTCAGACACCATGTTCAACATGAGAGGTTCCCTTTAAACCTTGGTGACCACTGATGTGGTTGCCATTACAGTTTTGAGATTTCCTATAGGTGTTCTCTGTTTACTTCTGTATAATTGAAGACCTAAAGTGGTTATCCAATATCTAAAATCCCACCCCCAATACCCAGGCCCCTTGTATGGAATATACTTACCTGCTGCCCAACACTCGTGTTTCTCCGGATCCCTGCAGGCCGCCGATTCATCTTCCCGTCACTCGGATCAAAACATTCAGTGGTCGGGGGAGCAGCCAATAGCAGACTGTGACGGGGACAGGCCCCCTTGAGCCTGGTCACTGTCGTGGATTATATTGGCTGCTCCCCCCAATCGCCAAATATTTTGATCCAAGCGACAGGGAGATGCAGAGGCGGCCATGCAATGTGTGTGCTGGGGAGCAGGTAAGTATAATCCATACAAGAGGCCTGGGCATTGGGGGGGGGATATTTTATACATTGGATAACCCCTTTAAGCTGCCCATACTCATTAGATAATTAATGGCCGGCCAACCATCTAATGTGTCTAGGGCCTCCTGGCTATCTCTCAACGTCAGATGTCGCAGGAGATAAGGGTCAAGCTGTTGGATTTCAACATTTTGAATCCATTTGCTTTTGGCGAGATTAGCTGCCGTCTTGCAGACACTTTCACGTTCAGAACACATGCACGCTCTGCTCTTTAAGGAGGGCTAGAGATGAAATTGGCCATAGAATTTGCGTATGTCTCTTTCTATGCATTTGTCTAATCTAGAGGCATTAGATGATCCACCTCAGTGGGGACAAGGGACAGATGAGCGTAGAGCATGGTATAAATAAAAATTATGGTCATTTACTTACAAAGGGTTGGAACTGCTATTGGGGCTGAATGTTCGTATGAACGCTCATTCATTGTGTGAGTGTATCTTTCATTCACCACCTAATCATTGTTTGTGGGCAATACATTGCCCCGTGTAAACATTAAATCTGTATGGGGATGAATGATCATACTTACGATCATTCATCCCAATATAGAGTGAAAGTTAGCCACACAGGAATACAGTTGAACGAGCTGATCAATTCCCAGACATTGCCCTGTGCATCAACCAAATAAATAGGCCCCTCGATATCTCTCCTGACTACTGCATTGCCGGGCATATGTGACAGTGAAGAACAGCCATGCCCGATTCAACTTTCACTAAACATTTTCCTGTTCACGTAAAACTGTTCTCCAATTTTGCACAGCTTTGATGTAATGTATAGGACCATCTTACGTTACGACATAACAACCTATACTGATTTATATGTACTAGTAGTGTTTATGTAGTAAAGGTGACAAAAGTTGTGACTTCATTGGTTAGTATGGGCAGCACTTCTGCTTTAGTTCACTCTTCTCTGCAGTGTTTTTTTCTTTTCCTTGTTTTAATGAACATGTTCCCTGTAAAAGGTAAGAGGAAGAACATTCCTACATAAAGTAGAACCATTTATATTGGCTTAGCTGTGATGTCTGCTAAATTCATCATGAAGGCTTTACATTTTTTTTCTCTGCAATGCTAAAGTGAAAATCTCTCCCTTGGATATGTTTTATATGCTTTTTTTTCCTGAGAAATCTACTTTATGTACTGGCAATATGCCTGATGGCTGTTCCTACAACTTTATGGAAAGACTTGTAGAGGACTTTGTGAAGGCCATTTTTTATGATGACCTAGCGTTCATGAGCATGAGGTCTAGCAATTCACTAGCAACTATTAATAGAATGAAAAAAAATCCACTTTGTGCCTAATGGTCTAGTTCTGTCTTTCCAAATGCACGCATTCACTATGCTTTGTCTTTAGTATCAAGTGATTTGATAGTTGTAATGTTGATTTTTGCCACCAAAATGGCTGCTTTATCGTCTTAGGCTATATAAATAAAGTTAATGAGGACCTGTCACAACAAAATGCAGTTCAGTTTGCAGGCAGCATGTTATAGAGCAAGAGGAGCTGAGCAGATTGATATATAGTTTTGTGGGAAAAGATTCAGTAAACTTATAATTTATACATTTACGTTTCTGCTTTTTCTGACTTCAGTTGTAGCAGTCTCTGTGTAAGTGTGTATACAGAGATAGCTGTCAGTCACTGATAGTTGTACACTGGGGAGGTGTTATCAGGGATTGATAGCATTCTCTGTGTAAGTTTGCATACAGAGATAGCTGTCAGTCACTGATAGTTATACACTGGGGAGGTATTATCAGTGATTGATAGTATTCTCTGTGTAAGTGTATATACAGAGATAGCTGTCAGTAACTGATAGCTGTACACTGGGGAGGTGTTATCAGTAATTGATAGTATTCTCTGTGTTATCGGCGATTGATAGCATTCTCTGTGTAAGTGTGTATACAGAGACCGCTGTCAGTCACTGATACACAGGGGTGGACCAAGTTTTACTGAATCTTTTCCCACACAGCTATATATTAATCTACTCAGCTTCTCCTGCTCTATAACATACTGTCTGCAGATTGTGTTGCATTTTGTGGTGACAGGTTCACTTTCTAGAGGTTGTCCCAGATTATTAGAAACTGTACTGATACCTCTACCGCTGAGGACAGTGATTGGCTGCAGCCATGTACTGTATACCTGCACATCAGCACTGCAATCTGTAAGCAGACAGCGGACCGCTGCAGAGAGCGTGCAGGAGATAGACCAATATACTTTTTCAATTTTTACAGCATTCATAGACACTACTATCATTATCTTGGACAGTCCCTGTAATTGTCGTTGAATGTTAGAGTAAGTTCACATGTCAGGAATTTCACACAGATTTTGGCATGGATTCCACACGTACATCTGAGAACAATCTGCATCCCATGCGTGTCAATGGAGTTTGTGCAACCCAGCTTAGCTTTGCCATGGCGGGAACAAATGTGCTTTGAAAATAAGTGGCATGTGAGTTATTTTAAATGGAAACACAACAGATGAGCTCTGTACAGCCTTGGATTTCTGCTGTGGGAACACACGTAGGATTATAAGCTAATTGTGAACAGCAAAGTCGATAGGTGCTCATTCTGAAAGCTCAGAGGGGTTACCCCCAGGCTTGGACTGGCCCAAAGGAGAATAGGTGAATCCCCTGTTGGGCCTCTGACAAAGGTGGGCCCCCAAAACAGCATCTTAACCAGCCTACAACCTACATTATTTAACAATCTACTCAGTTTATTATATTAGATGCATTGGGTAGCTGAGAGGACTTCTAGGTACAGAGGCAAGCCAACCAGTATTCTCTTTCCCCAGGGACCCACATTCTCAAAGTTGCTGCAGGGACCCCATAATAAATAATCTTGAGCACCTTATTAGTGCCAACCACTATGTGAGCAGGTAGTGTTTGCGTGTAGCTGTACAGTGGGACCCCCAAATTAAATTTACTGGTGGGCCCTGGGCACCCCAGTCCAAGATTGGTTACCCCCTTTAATTACTATGCCTTCATACTCAAGAATATAGAGGCATAATAAACCTGAAGAGACGTGGGCAAAAAAAAAAACATGCGTGGAGATAGCTGGAGTTGGATCTAGATCACCCTGGTCTGGTCATCTTGTATACATGGCTTGTGACGGACTACTGAAGAAATGAGATCATCATCCAGAAATTTCTTGGTGTGTGCGTCATTGTGCAGCATCTACTAATTACTAGCATAGGGAGACAAACTACAATAATGTAGCACTACTGCCAGAATTCCTCTAAATATACTACTGAATATAGGTCATCATATTACGCTGCGCTGCCAGGCTCCGCGTGTAAATGCCTTCCACAGCTTAGCACATTCTCCAGTCTCTTTCTGCTTATAATACTTCTGACTCAATAGCACTGTTAGGTTTTGGGATTATTTGACGTGTTTTAAATCGCTCTCTTGTAAGTCACTCAGTGCACACAGGGTTTGTAAGCTTCTTGATGATCATTTAGTTTCCTAACAGAATCTATTCCTTACACTTCTCACTTAAGGATCCTATTCTGTTTTAATTTAAAAACCAATTGTTGAAGCTTACTTGCTGTATTACCCTGGACATAGGCTACATTAAGGAGCCATTCAGACGGCTGTAGTATTGCAGATCCGCAATGCCACGGATGCCGCCCGGCATCAATATGCCTATTCTTATCCGCTGTTGTGGACAAGAATAGGACATGTTCTATAATTTATTGCGGAGCTGCAGCTGCCCGCTCTAATAGAAGTGAATAGGGCCGCATCTATTCCACAATATTGCGGAATAGATGCGGACCCATTCACACAGTCGTGTGAATGGGCCCTAAAGGTGTTGCCCTACAAAATATATTCTATTGTTTTCAAACCAGCACCTGGATCTGAATACTTTTGTACACTCACTGAGTTATTAAATAAAATCTATCTGTATAGTGCAACCTGCAGGTCCCACTTCTGGTGACCACTACATCCTCAAGAACAGGGCCAGAGCCCTGTCATGAATGGAAAAGTGGCCACACATGCATGGCATCCTCTTGATTCACTGCTAATGGGATTACTGAAAATAGCCAAGTGAGCGTGTTTGGTTACTTTGTGAATTCTCATAGCAGTGAATGGAGAAGATGCCATGCATGGGCAGCCATTTTTCCATTTATGGCAGGACCCCCTTTTTTGAGGTAGATTCAGGTCCCACATCTGGGACCCACTCCTTTCGGACATTTATGGTTTATCTTATCGATCTGCCATAACTGTCCCAGATGGTAATATCTCTTTAAAGAGGACCCGTCAACTCTCCTGACGTGTCTATTTTAGTTAATTATTATATTTCACAACAATTAAAGGGTTATTCTCATTTTAGACAATGGGGGCATATCGCTAGGATATGCCCCCATTGTCTTATAGGTGTGGGTCCCACCGCTGGGACCCGCACCTATATCCAGAACGGAGCCACCGAACTGAATGAGGGTGCACTGCGCATGTGCAGCCGCCCTCCATTCATTTCTATGGGGCCGCCGTAAATAGCCGAGCGCTGGCTCGGCTACTTCCATCGGCTCCATAGAAATGAATGGGAGCGGTGGCCGCGCTTGCGCGCTGCGCTCCCATTCATCTCTATGAGCTCAGCGGGGAGCTGTGCCAGGTGGTGGCCGGACCCCCGGAAACCCAGGGTCCTCCAGGCGCAGCGCTCCCTGCTCCGTTCTGGATATAGGTGCGGGTCCCAGCGGTGGGACCCGCACCTATAAGACAATGGGGGCATATCCTAGCGATTCAGTGGTTGTGCCAAATTCATTATTGACTTCTGTAATTTTTTTTATGTTGTTCTAAATTGTGCAGCAAGTGTCGTTTTATTAAATTTTATGCAATATGTACCAATTAACTTTTATGCACTTAATATATATTTGTCGAGGATCTTTTTGTCATTGTCCTGGTGGATGGCTGCAATATGTCACATACATGATATCATTGTGGTTGCATGCTGCCTGAGTTTCTGATTGTTTTGTATGTTTTTGTGGCCATAGTTACTCTTTTTGAAGTAATGATTTAACAATTACATGTTTTTTGTATTAGACTTGGCTTATACAGAAACATCTGTCTTGTACATCTGCACTAAACGGTTATATTGCGTGGAAATTTAATGACCAGATTACGTTATACACATTGTTATGTAGGAGAGAAATATCCATAAGAATGTTGGAAGGCTGTACACAAACAATATCGTCTATGGATGTTTTCCAGTTTTATTTAAAATCTTTTATCCCCATTTGCACTGTGCACCTGACCTTCTCCACATTGAATGTCTCTGTTGTTAAATAAGGTTAGAAAATGTGTTTTGTTGACTGCTCGTGCATGTCGCTGTTCCTCTTTCTAACGTCACAGGCGCCACTCCACTTACCCTGCTGCTGCTTTGGTGGTGTGGACCCGCTGGCCTTTCTCTGCATCCTGGCATAGGAACTGGTTGTCGGAATACTGTGTGTTTGTCCCTGGCTATGACTGGCTACCTCTGAGTTTGTAAGGCACCTGTGCGAGGTTGCCTGAGCAATAGATTCCTTAGCTTGCTAGTTCCTTCAAAGGTGTGCTGTAACCTTCAGTTCATATTCTGCCTGTTTCCTGGATATTGATACTCCACTTTCTGACCTGACTCCTTCCTGATATCTGTACTGGCCCTGCTCATATTCTGCCTGCCCTGACCTCCATCTGTCCCTGACTACGGTTTTGCCTGATCGTTAGGTGCTCTGCATTGGTGTCTGACGGTCAGGAGGCATCTAAAATGTATGGCTACGACACACACACACAAACCACTTTCATAGGAAACCAATTAATATTTCAGTTTGTTTTTGGAGAGTGGCAGCAAACCAAACTGTCCAAAGGAAACCCACTCAAATTCAAGGAGAACCTAAAAACTCCATGTAGATATTGCTTTTGGATGTGAATCTAAGAACCCAGTGCTACAATGCAACAGGTCCAGCCACTGAGACACCATACTGCCATGGATTTTTGTTATACTAAAAATGTATTGTATTTTATAATTACATAGGTTATATATTAAAATGTGGTGTGAAACTGTTTTCACAAACACTAAGGGAAATTTATCAAATGTGGTATTTTTTGTCAATTTTCCTGAAGGAAACATTTCTGTTATTTGCAATAAATTCATGAAAATCATATAAGAGGTTGATAAATTTGACACGTTTAAATATGCCTAGAGATGTTCTTCAATTCTTCCGACGTCTACCTTCTGGAGTGAGATTGTGCAAGCATTTTATAAAGTCGCAATTGTAAGCAGCACGCCATGCCCACTACAAACTGATGTTCATGATGAGAATGGCTCTAATTTATGGCACAAATGGTTAATGAACGTGTCCCACAACAATAATAAACAATTTTGGTGTAAAATGCACCAGAAAAAAGGGCCCAATACAATGATAAATGTTGACCTAAATTTCATACCGTAACTTCTTCTCGTTGAAAGAATATCACTGCAGTAGGACCAGTCTACTTCCATTTTTTTGCCCTGTTTTAAAAGGGTTATCCTATGAACAATGTAAAAAATGAAAATCAGACATCATGTAGTACATGACTATACCTTTCTAACAAAGCTAGAACCAGCCTTGAACCTCACATACATCCAGATATCTCCCCATTCAATGCTCTCCTAGATTTATATCAAGCTGACAGATGAAGGGGGATGTCTTTTCTGCCACAGTTCAGGAGACGTGTCTCAGCTCTCCCTATCACAGTTAAGGAGGATGAAACTGAGCATGTGCGGCCATCTCAGTGAGCAGGTCAAAGAAATAAGAAAAAAATTAACAGTAGGTGGCGCTATACAGATACATTTTATTGAATAAAAATTTTTTAATTACATGCAATTACAAAAGTATCCAGATTCAGGTGCTGGTTTGAAAACTGTAGAATATTTTTCGTGGGACAACTCCTTTAAAGGGGTTGTCCGACTTATTTTTTTGTTCTTTATATGTTACTAACTTGTCAGGTATAACAACTTTCCCATATACTTTGTGTTTCTAAAGCTGCTGGTTTCTCAGAGTTGACTGAGGGTCACATGACCTGTGATGTCACCTTATCTCTCTGCTCTGTGATGTTTTGTGTACAAGCCTCAGAGTTCAGATAACAGTCTGTACACGAGACGTCACTGGCCACGCCCCCTTCCTTTGCCGGCTGCTATCTGCTCTCCCTGGTTTCCTTCAGATAAAACATTAACCCCTTCAGCCAGAACACACTGAGGGCTCAAGGCTTTATAACAAACAGTAGCTGCAGCAGTGAGAGGAGACAAATGCTGGGCAAGGAGCTATAGAGGAATTGTACAAGAACAGGTAGGGAGAATTTCCTGTATGTATTAGCAGTGTCATTGTACAGCTGGGACTTGTAGTCCTACACATACAACATGCTGCTGAGTATCCCAGCAGGCAGACATGTACTCACAGCACTTATATTCACTGCCTTTGCAGAGAAGGGGGAGGGGCTGAGATTGTTATTACTGTAGGTAAACAAAGGCCAGAAGAGAACCAGGGAAATGAGGAAATAGCGAGTTTTTTTTTTTTTGCCTAAAACTTGCTGAACTTAGTTATAAATTGCTGCCCATCAGATTTACAGTGCTATATATTTTTTTTTCATAACTTGGACAACCCCTTTAAGTGCCATAAGCGACTGCTGAAAATAATCTTATAAACACAATTTTTTTTTTCTTTTCAAACCTCTTCCACAACTGATCTTAAGCCTTTCCTTCACAAAAGACCATTGTTTTCCTCTGAGCAGCCATTTTTTCCTGTCTTCTCCTAATTCTCATGAAGAGAATCTTTATAATGTGCTCCCCCTCAGCAGAAATCCACCATTCGTAGGTTAATTACTTCTACAGTCTGTTTCTGTCCAAAACAAGGACAGTCATTTCCTTCCCTTGATATAACCAGGCCTGTATGATGAAACACATGTTTGACGGCTCGGAAGGGGTTCCCTGAAGACATGGCAAGGCTCTTGGATAGTAATTTGTAGTAAAATTCCTCAGTTCCCCTGGCACTCTTAAATGCTCTTGAGGAATTTTGGTTACAATGGACCAATTCAGTTCAGTAGGGAAGCTTCACTTGCTCTCCAGAAAAAGATCAAGACGTATTCTTTCTCAGTACAAGCCCACTACCCATTCTGTAACTAATGAAACCTCTAAAAATAATGTACAAAAACTGATTATCCCCAAATGCAGAGGTGTAACAGTACACAGATGTAATTAAAAACGGGGAGTTCATACTCGCCCCTTGTTTTCCTACTGTGCTGCAGCAAATTGCCCCTGTAATACATTGACAGGACTGTAAGCTTCCTTCAGGAAGTCCTCTCCATTATGTATGTGTGGCTCATGAGTCCTGTCAGTGTAATACTGCTGCCTTGCAGTAATGCCGTCCTACATTCAAATCCAAACCAGGACAGCATCTGCATGGAGTTTTCATGTTCTCCCCGTGTTTGTGTAGGTTTCCTCCCACACTCCCAAAACATACCAATTTTAGATTTTGAGCTCCATTGGGGAGGTTAAGTAATGATAGTACGATAGTATATAAGTACGTAAAATAAATTATGTATTAGGTATAAGCATGCGTGTGAATACTGTATGTATGAGGGTAGTATATGCATATAGAGTAGCAATCCGGAGTAGGTATCAGCACTACTGTTCATGTAGTCCTGCAGTAAAGTGTTTGAGAGAGGTGGCATGGCATAATAGAGCATAACAGAGCATGGAACAGCACAAAGTTAGGGTACATTCACACGACCGTGTTGAGTCCTTTCCGTTTTGCGGTCCGCAAATAACGGAACCGTGTGTCCGCATTTTGCGGAAGAATGGCTTCCGAATGTGTTCCGCATGTCTTCCGTTTTTTGCGGACCGTAAAAAACGGAAGGTTTAAAAAAAAAAAAAAAAAAAAGGGAGAAAAAAAGAATAATTCATAGTTGTCAAGGCCTTCAATTATACGGATCCGCAAAAAACGGATAACATACGGAAACCACTCCGTATGTCATCCGCAAATTGCGGATCCATAGACTTGAATGAGGCTGCGGACCATTCTGTGCGGACAATAGTAGGACAAGCTTCATATTCTTGCGGACCAGAAATGCGGAAATACGGATGCGGACAACATGCTGAATGTTGTCCGCACATTTTATTCACCCATAGGAATGAATGGATCCGCATCTATTCCGTAAAATGCGGAACGGATGCGGATCGGACGCGGATAAAATTATACGGTCGTGTGAATGTACCCTCATAAGAACAGATCCTCCAGGATTGCTGCTACATGAGGGATGCTAGTGATTACTAAAACAGACCTACCAGGAGAGGTTATAGTTCCTTTTTAAGTTTACGTTGCCATTTAAAGGGGTTCTGCAGGTTTTAATATCTGATGATCTATCCTCTGGATAGATCATCAGTATCTGATTGGCGGCGGCCCGACACCCGGGCCCCCCCGCCGATCAGCTGTCACGACTAGTATCACTGGCCTGGGCGGGGCTAAGCTCTGTTCACATGAATGGAGCTTAGCCCCGCCCAGGCCAGTGATACTAGTCGTGACGTCACTGGCCTGCGGGTAAACACTGAGAAGGCCGCGGCGCTCCTGTAGCGCCGCTGCCTTCTCAAACAGCTGATCGGCGGGGGCCCCGGGTGCCTCGGGCCGCCGCCGATCAGATACTGATGATCTATCCAGAGGATAGATCATCAGATATTAAAACCTGCAGAACCCCTTTAAATCATCCGCTCTATTGTTCTACTCCATGAAATGCGCACTTTGCAGTGTATAAACAGGTCACGACTTGGATATTATATAAAAAAGAAAGTATTTGCTGTGGAAATCCCCATCTTAGCCTTCATTCCAAGGCTTTTACGTCTGCTCACTAAAAAAAGGAGCGTAGGTTTTGTGCTAGTCTTCCACAGTGTCTTCTACTGGTGAGAGGTTGCACATTACCCGGTTGAGAAATATCTATATTTAAAACACATTTTACTAATCTGGCTAACATAAAACTTCCTGCGCATACGTTGTGCGGTCTGCAGTGAAATTTCCAAATTTTAAGTAAGAATAAAAAATAAAAAAAATCAAGAATCTTATTTTACTTTCTTTTTAGTACACTAAGCTGCACATAGGACACTAGGCTTCACAGACTCCTAAGAAAGGAGAGGTCTTAACTATGAGTGAATCGATTCGTAAGAATCACTTTGTCTTATCGAGTTCTGCACCTGTGATGGGGTGTCCTCAAAGCTGAAGACCCTTCCCCGCTGCTTGATTGGCAGGGTTGAACATCTTGGCAGGCCCTAACAGTCTTGCACCTGCGCCACCACTCTGAGTAGCGGCACATACGCAGGGGCTCTGCCTCCGATTCTAGAGTATCAACTGTGCATACACAATTACATTTCCTGGTAGCAGTGCATGACCAGTCGCTGCTCCTGAAGCATAGCATTTGCGCTTGTGCCGCTACTTGGAGCAACGGTGAAGGCATGAGTTTTTCAGGGCCAGCCAAGATGTCTGGCCCCATCAATCAAGCAGCAGGTGTGCATCCTCCGCTTGATGAGACAATCCTTATAAATCAGTTCGCTCATCTCTAGTCTTACTTTTTCCCTTAGATGATGTAACTATTGATCAGTTGTGCCTATCATGCCCAGCTGTCGGGTAGTTTACTCTGAAGATGACAATTGATATCTAGGTATTATGGAATGTGTGCATATGAGTATATACAGTATACTTTTTGAGTCGGCCACAGTGCTCCACTGAGTGTTTCAACCCCCAAGCAGTTCACCAAGCACAGCGCTGTCCATTTCATAGCATTTGTGTTTGGTATCAGGCTGAGCTTCGCCTAGGCCATGTGACCGATAAATGTGACATAATTGGTCTAGGGCAGTGGTGGCACTCTGAGCCCTCTCTGTGGGCACCTGCACCCTGGAAAAAGTCCATGGTGTACAGTCATGGCCAAAAGTTTTGAGAATGACACAAATATTATATTTTCACATGATCTGCTGCCCTCTGGTTTTTATGTGTGTTTGTCAGATGTTTTTATCATATACAGAAATATAATTGCAATCATATTATGAGTAACAAAAGCTTATATTGACAGTTAGAATGAGTTAATGCAGCAAGTCAATATTTGCAGTGTTGACCCTTCTTCTTCAGGACCTCTGCAATTCTCCCTGGCATGCTCTCAATCAACTTCTGGACCAAATCCTGACTGATAGCAGTCCATTCTTGCACAATCAATGCTTGCATTTTGTCAGAATTTGTAGGTTTTTGTTTGTCCACCCGTCTCTTGATGATTGACCACAAGTTCTCAATGGGATTAAGATCTGGGGAGTTTCCAGGCCATGGACCCAAAGTCTCTATGTTTTGTTCCCTGAGCCATTTAGTTATCACCTTTGTTTTATGGCAAGGTGCTCCATCATGCTGAGAAAGGCATTGTTGATCGCCAAACTGCTCTTGGACGGTTGGGAGAAGTTGCTCTCGGAGGACATTCTGGTACCATTCTTTATTCATGGCTGTGTTTTTAGGCAAGACTGTGAGAGAGCTGATTCCCTTGGCTGAGAAGCAACCCCACACATGAATGGTTTCAGGATGCTTTATAGTTGGCATGAGACAAGACTGGTGGTAGCGCTCACCTCGTCTTCTCCGAATAAGCTGTTTTCCAGATGTCCCAAACAATCGAAAAGGGGATTCATCAGAGAAAATGACTTTACCCCAGTCCTCAGCAGTCCACTCCCTGTACCTTTTGCAGAATATCAGTCTGTCCCTGATGTTTTTTTCTGAAGAGAAGTGGTTTCTTTGCTGCCCTCCTTGAGACCAGGCCTTGCTCCAAGAGTCTCCGCCTCACATTGCGTGCAGATGCACTCACACCTGCCTGCTGCCATTCCTGAGCAAGCTCTGCACTGCTGGTAGCCCGATCCCGCAGCTGAAACACTTTTAAGAGACGGTCCTGGTGCTTGCTGGTCTTTCTTGGGCGCCCTGGAGCCTTTTTGGCAACAATGGAACCTCTCTCCTTGAAGTTCTTGATGATGCGATAGATTGTTGACTGAGGTGCAATCTTTCTAGCTGTGATACTCTTCCCTGTTAGGCCATTTTTGTGAAGTGCAATGATGACTGCACGTGTTTCTTTAGAGATAACCATGGTTAACAGAAGAGAAACAATGATGCCAAGCACCAGCCTCCTTTTAAAGTGTCCAGTGGTGTCATTCTTACTTAATCATGACAGATTGATCTCCAGCCCTGTCCTCATCAACACCCACACCTGTGTTAATGGAGCAATCACTGAAACGATGTTAGCTGGTCCTTTTAAGGCAGGGCTGCAATGATGTTGAAATGTGTTTTGGGGATAAAGTTCATTTTCTAGGCAAATATTGACTTTGCAAGTAATTGCTGTTAAGCTGATCACTCTTTATAACAATCTGCAGTGTATGCCATTCCTGCCATTCATCAGCGCAGGGTGCACTATGATCGGCACAGACATCTCATTGAATGCAGGCTATTATAGCTAAATGATAAAGTACATGAAAGATATACTGTATTGGACTGTAGTATTCAGGTTAAATTGCCATGTTGGCACTTTGTGATAAATAAGTGGGTTTTGGGTTACAATTTGGGCACTCGGTCTGTAAAAGGTTCGCCATCATTGGCCTAGGGTAATCTGAGAAAAGGCAGTGGCGCTCGTTGGATCATCACAGCCTCTTCAAGCAACTGATTGTTTAGGGTGCCAGGAGCCGGACCTTCACTGATCAGATACTGATGACCCATCCTGAGGATAGGTCATCAGTATAAAACACTCGGAAAACCCCTTTCAAGTTGCATTGAAATCCGTTGAGTTGAATCTGACAATGGCAACATCTGTGGCTTTTTTTTCCATTGGATGCTTTATAAAAATATATTTGTATTTTGCAGTCCTATTGCATTTTTTGCCACCATCTAAACAAAAAAACCGCAAAAAAGCAATATCACAATATGTGAATATTCTCTTGTGCCATTCAAGCATACATCACTTTTTATTTTCTTACTGGCAGCTTGCCTGCGTGATGCCGGATTTATTAGGACTTTATACTCCGTACCATTAGTTTATTGTGATCTCCTCAGTCAATATTCTCTTGAAAAATAGTGTCAGACCTAGATATTAGGTTTTATAAACCTTCATGGGCTGGATGAGAAAATATCTTGAAACAAATTAGTCATATTGTAACAATTTCTACCCCACCCTTTTGTGGCATTTTATAGGAAATACGAGAAGCTTCTGTCAGAGAACTGTCCTTTCATGAGCCAGTACAATAAAACAGTTATACTACGCAATCCCTGCAAGAGCTCAGTTAGCCGCAAGATTTCCCATTAGCCTCCACTCCCATTAGATTTCACAGTGCATTTAATAAAGTGAGATTTCACTGGGGACGGAACAGATAAAAATAGTTCCAAGTGTTCCTGAAAGCAATAGGTGTTACTGCTACGGCAGCCTCTGCAGTATTATACTTCTTGTATGAAAAGAAAAACCTGCATAGGTATGTCAGCAGCAGGGAGGTTAAAATGTAGACCCTACTAGTGAGTTATAATAATGCAATAAATGTATGGGAAGCAAAGTAAAGATAAGTAGCATATGTTCTCTTTAAAGGCTATGGACAAATTTTAGGGGCAATTTTTTACCATTGCATAATTATTTTGGGATAAAAATGATTTTGTCAATTCTCCTACACTTCTCAGTGGATCCTTTAGAGATCTGCTCTGGTAACTTGATCTGTAGCCCCCATCTGTACTTTCCTATCGGCTCATTATAGCCATAATTCTGTCAGTTCAAGTGAGTGTTTAGTAGATGTCAGAAGTTCAGAGATGAGGGCTACAGATCAAGCAGTCAGAGCAGCTCTCTGACAAATTCAATGAGGCGGAAGATATAGTTTAGGCTATTTTCACTCCAGATTTTTGCTGGATCTGTCATGGATCAGCAAAAACGCTTCCGTCATGATAATACAACCATCTGCATCCGTTATGAACGGATCCGGTTGTATTATCATTAACATAGCCAAGACGGATCCGTCATAAACACCATTGAAAGTCAATGGGGGACGGATCCATTTTCTAGTGTGTCAGAAGAAACTGATCCGTACCAATTGACTAACATTGTGAGTCATGAAGGATCCGTCTTGTGCCACATCACGTCGTGGACAGTAAAACACTGCTTGCAGCATTATTCTGTCCGCAATGGGGACGCAACCAAATGGAACGGAATGCATACTGGTTTCGTCCAGTTTTGTTCCTGTTGACAATGAATGAGGACAAAACGGAAGTGTTTCCCCCCCCCGCTATTGAGATCCTATGACGGATCTCAATAGGAGAAAAGGAAAGCACAAGTGTGAAAGTAGCCTTAGTTTGCAGATGAACCGATGATGAAAGCTGTAGAGGAAAAACTGTTACTGTTTTTTGGGGGGGGGGGGGGTTTAAGAACGACCAATTGAACAAAAAATTTAGTCCAAAATAAGTAGAATGCAATAATAAAAAAAAAAAAGTGTCCATAGCATTTGATGTGCATTGTCATGAAAACAATGTGTGTGACTTGTGGTCCAAGGACAAAATGTTCCACCCAAGAGAGTAAATAGTGTCAGGCCAAGAACATATGGACTGTCTGTGTCAGTTATGCCGCAAGACGGCTGTTTCTGATTGTTGTTTTTTTTTTAAGAATTATTTCTGTGGTACATATAGAACAAAGTATCTCTGATATAAAGTGGTTTGTTCATTTTTGCTTTTTAAATCTAGTATATCTATGGTCGATGCAGATGAAATAACTGCAGAAATGCAAAGAAAAATAGTTGTGCTGGCACTCTACTGGAATGATGCTTACAGAATCCGACTCTGACTTTCACAGTTACAGATGGAATTTGATAGTCCTTGGACTACTCGGAAATTGTCTACGTCCATGATGTACAAATCACATCAGCAGAACACCAACTCTCGGGATCAGTCACCTTGCATTTCCCACAGTGCTAAGGTTATTTGGAACAACAGAGGGCAACGTTACTACCTGTACCGTCAGCATTTGTACCCTGTCACATGTTTCGCTGAGAGTTGTGATGTTGGTCTTCATTTCCTGCTCTGATGGCTTCTTCAAGGAAACCAGCCTTTCCTCATTAAATCTCTCCACATCAACGCTTTGTTCCTTTCTGCCTTCCAGCCTGGATGCAAAAATTTGGTGGAATGAGAAAGCCAAAATTAAGTTTTGTGTTGGGTCAAAAAAAAATCTTGGTCAGCACTTTTTTAGGCTTTTTTAAGGCATTTAAGCCCATGTAGCACAATTTACAAGAACTCTTTAAATGGCGTTTTTTGTATGTATTGCATTTTTTTTTTTTTTGCAGAAAGTATGATTCCCCCCCCCCCCTCCGTCCCCCTGTAATGTCACTTCCTCTGTAGAGTAGTATGTCAAAAATACATTGGTTAAAAAAAAAAATTCATCCAAAAGCACTAATACAAAAACCAAAACCCACAGACCCAGAGCATGCTGTTATTTAAGGCTCATGCACATGGCTGTAAGTGTTTTGCAGTCTGTAAATCACAGATAGGGGGGGGGGTGGCTTCACTTATGTTAGTTTTTAAAATATTACAAGGTATTGTGATTTTTTTTTTTTCTTTCACTTGACTCTCTAATGGTATTTTGTGTGTTCATTTTTGTCTTTCTAGTGTTTGTCAAGCTTTTGTCTAACCCTGTGTTGAAAGCGTTTGTTGAAATTTCTAAACATTTTCTGGCTCTGGCATTTTATAAGAAACATGCGTTGATACTCTATTGTTTTAGTGATCTTCTTATAATAGCAGCTATCAGTTCTTGGAAACGTAAGCCATGAATTGTGTATTGGAATGGTTATGTGACAGATCCAAGTCTGTAATGATAACAGCTGCTGTTATATTTTCTGCCATAATTATCTTGTATTCTTCTTACTAATCACTTGGAGCTGTCATGGACTGACTAGTCCATTTTGCTTATTGGGAAATTTTGGAATAATTTTCAAGTGGTATTTACTAGTCTTAAAGCAGTTATCCATGACTTTAATATTGATGGTCTAAGTATCTGATCGGTGGTGGTGGTGAGCACTATGGCCTCTTCTGCTGCCTGTGACGTAATGTCCATCATGGCCTTGTGCTGATCAGCCCCATTCAAGTGAGCCAAGCATGGCCAATATACAACAATTGGAGCAATGTATGGGGAGATGTGATTTACAGGGCTGGTTCTAGCTTTGTTAGGAAAAAAATGTTTTTCAGAAATTTTAATTCTGATGACCTGTCCTCAGGATAGTATTTGACACCCGGGACCCCCGCTGATGAGCTGTTCGAGAAGGAAGTGGCACTCCTGTGAGCGCCATGGCCATCTCTCTGCTTTTTCTAGGCCAGTGACATCATGTTCATCATTCACGTGGCCTAGGAGCAGCGCTGCTGCCTTCTAAAAACTGATTGGCGGTGGTCCCTGGTGTTGGAACTCCACCCATCCTCAGGATAGGTCATCAGTATTAAAATCTCAGAAAACCCTTTTAATCACAGGATAGCCCCTTTACATTCTATCATTTGTAGAGCCAGTGCATCTATGTTATCAACTGATCTATGCCAGTAAATATATTAGCCATGCAGATTTGTGTACCTGATTTTGCCCTGGAAATACACAGCAAAGTACATCATAGTGCATGTGAATAAGATTTACAAATGTGGATTTTGTATTCTGTAGTGAAAATATCTGCTCTGTGTGCGCATGGCCTTTGATGACAAAACAAACCATACGTTGAAAGGGTTTTTCCGAGATTTTGATATTGATGGCCTGTCCCCAAGCACCACCGCTAATCAGCTGTTTGAAGACCAGTAACGTCACATTCATCGGTCATGTGGCCTTAGGCGCAGCTCTGTCCATTTCAAGTAAATGGGGCTGAGATGCAATACCATGCACAGCCACTATCCAATTAACGGCGCTGTCCTTGGTAAGCTACTAGGAGGCCGCAGTGACACCTGGAACCCCTGAGAATAAGTAATCAATATCAGAATCTCAGAAAACCTCTTTAAGTACCCAATAATACTCCAAATGAATGCATTGCTACAACTTATTTCAATCTGAGTAGAGTTTTACATCTTGGTAAAAAGGTCTATAAATAAGAAGTATTCTTCATGCAGAAAACCAACTGATAAGCCGTGATAGACATGGTATTAACTGTTCATAAGAAAACACTACTGGGAGGAAATACTAAATTAAAACTGCACAGTGCTATATATAGAGCAAGACAGGAAAGCATTTTGCGGCCAGAGGAATATAAATTATCATACTGCAGTATGGAGGCGAGGTTAGTACCCTTGTAATGGTTTCCCAAAAAAAGTCATTAATGAACATGATTGATAAATGGCCACAGACCACCTATGTAACTGTAATAGATTGTTTTAGTGTTAGCAGACCAACCACATGCTGTTTTATACACTTGACTGTGTATTTTTTGGAAGCAGTTTTACCCAGGATCTTTATGTTGGTTGCTTATTTGAGCATAAGCTTTTTGAAAGGCCTGACGTGTTTTCTTTGGAGAAGATAAAAGACATTGAATGGAAAATGAAATTGTAGGTATTTACAGGACCCTGGTCCACAGTAATAGAACTGTATGAATCTTTGGCCCTAGATCCTCCTTGCCTCAAACTCCCACAGACCACGCTTCATGCCATCTCAATACTGCCAGGTATTTTGGGTAAACCCCACATTTGAACAACAGAGAACACAGATGTAAAAGTGTAAAATTCAGTTGTTGTCCAGTAAGAAATGAGCTACAGTTGGAACATACGTCCACAATAAATGTTTCAGATTGAAGCAAAAATTTTAATCACACATGAACCACCTATATGTGACTGTCCTATGTAATGTTTTGTCTTGCAAATAAAATAACGGGTGGATGGTTTTTGGGATATAAATTTATTTTCCTGGCTCTATTACTTTGTTTTGGCTTTTTAGCATGGCAGACAGTCTTAGGGTGGGTTCACATCAGCGTTATGCTTTCCGTTTGTGTTTTCAGTTATAACATGGTTATAACGGAAAATAACGGAAACCATAAGACGGAAGTCAAAACGGAAGCCTTTAGAGGCATTCCGTTTTGATCCGTCATAATAGAAGCCTATGAGAATCATAACGGATCCGTCTGAGTTCCGTTATGCAGAACGGAAAAAAAGTCCTGTCGACATGACCAAATGGATCCGTTATGATTCTCATAGGCTTCTATTATGACGGATCAAAACGGAATGCCTCTAAAGGCTTCCGTTTTGACTTCCGTCTTATGGTTTCCATTATTTTCCGTTATAACCATGTTATAACGGAAAACACAAACGGAAAGCATAACGCTGATGTGAACCCACCCTTACTTAAAGGAGTATTCCGGTTACCATAAATATAAGTTATGTTTTAGACTAATTCATCATCAATCATTACCTAATATAATGTCAGTTTCACATATTTACCGTTCAGTAGTTATAAAAGTAGTTTTCTTCCTCTGCTATTCACTGTGTTTCCTCATAAGTTACCATGGCATCGACCAGAAGTTCTGCGGCTTTGTCAGGTCGAGCATGCTCAGTGTGTTGCTATCAGTTCTCTAGCTAAATGTCTTGTGATACAAAGGGAGTGTTAGTGTGCTGCTGATTGGTCAGTAGAGGAGGTGTGTCTGGACTGTATATCAGGCAGCCAATCAGCAAACATCAACATGAACAAGCACAAACTCGCAGCAGGAAAGCTAGGCATTGTGGAGATTGTAGTTTTGTGAGGGAAGATCAGGCGCCATGATACTGTCAGTCTGCTGCAGGCTCACACAGGAGCTAGACAAATGGATTGCAAGGTAAAATGATGGTCTGGTTATATGTATAGGTATGGGTTCTGGTTTGCTCACAGCTTGCAGCCTTAATGCAGTTTTTCAAAAATTAAAGGGGTTGTCCGGGTTCAGAGAAGAACCCGGACATACCTGCAATTTCACCCAGGCAGCCCGCCTGAAGAGGGCATCGGAGCAACCTATGCTCTGATGCCCTCCTTTGCCCTGCGCTAATTAGCGCAGGGCAAAGGAATTTAGCCAGGTTCCGGTGACGTACCGGTCCCTGCCGGGCAGAGGCTTCCGCCCGGCAGTGAGCCGGTGACGTCATCGGCGCTGATGGACGGGCTTTAGCGCTGCCCTAGCCAGTAAAACGGCTAGGGCAGCGCTAAAGCCGGCCCATTAAGGCCGGTGACGTCACTGAACTCACTGCCGGGCGGAAGTACCCGCCCGGCAGCGAGTATTTATAAACAAAAGAGACCTTGCCCTGCGCGATCTAGCGCAGGGCAAGGGGGGGGGCATCGGAGCATGAGATGCTCCGATGTCCTCTTCAGGCGGGCTGCCTGGGTGAAATTGCAGGTATGTCTGGGTTCTTCTCTGAACCCGGACAACCCCTTTAAGTTACTTTAGCGGAATACCCCTTTAACAACATGTCTGGCCAGAGAGATCGGTTCAGGCTCAGAGCATCACGCATGACATTGACCAGATTTATATTATTGTATTATTTATTGTTATTAGGAGTGCAATTCTGTTTTGTGGGCATCTTTATATAGGTCCGAGAACAATAGAGCTGTCATACTGTTATCCCAGTTCTACACACAAAATTATTGTGAGATTACCTTTCTGATATCATAATATGAGGACAATATGGCGACAGTGAACTTCCATCCGAATGGTGACAAATCTGCATGGTCCTATCCATTGGTTCCATAGGCTCTTTACAGCTCTAGGCACACATAGTGGTGCTGTGGTCAGGAAAGAATTTATGCAGCAATATTGTCATTTAGCCTATGCTGTAAATCCAGATACTGCAGTTTTTGATGGATTTAATATTGGCAGCTGAAAACCTGAGCTGTTACTCCACTGGTTATGGTGATGTTTAAGACGCTTATTATACTGATCCTGTCATCAGATCTCAATTTTCATATTTGTCTTTACAGCTGGGGAATGGCGGTCAACGTGTACTCTACCTCGATAACCCAGGAGACTATGAGCAGACATGACATCATTGCATGGGTGAATGACATTCTGTGTTTAAACTACACAAAGGTCGAACAGCTATGTTCAGGTATGTTATCAGCTGTTCATAATCTATATGGATCGTTGGCATTCTGCAAATATAAATGCTTATGATACTGTATTTTTTCCTGCTTTTAGTATTAATATTATATATCATTTACTATGCCACCAATGCCATCATCTTACAAATGCAAAAATGTTGCTGGGACAGATGGGATAGTTGAAATGAATGGAGGAAAAGAAGATGATTTATGAGGTCTTAGGGGTTGTCCAGGATTTTGATGGCCTATCCTCAGGATCTGCCTGACAAAACCTTTAAAATGATTTTGTCAGCATGATCAACCCTATTGAACCAGGCATACTGCCTAGTAGGGTTGATTATAAAGACATTAATATGTATTAGCTTTATAAGAATAGAAAATCTCTATTCTTAATTTAGTAAGGCTATAGTCTTTTATTATGTGTAAATGAGAGAAAAAAATAACTAAAGAAAAACAATCTAGAATTCTCTCATTGGATTTGAACCTGAGACATCTATGTGCCAGGCTTACCACATATTATATTGAGAAAAGTGGTTGTACTTATAAAGCTGATACATATTACTGGTGTCTTTATGATCATATATTGTACCTGTAAATAAATCAGTAATATGCATTAGCTTTCTAAGCATAGAAAACTTGTATTCTCAACATAAGTCTATACTAAGTAATGTATAAGATATGTACATGCTAGGACACAGCTCTGCCCTCAGCATGCTGATGTTTAATCCTGTCAATCAGGGGGGATTGGGAGAGAGTGTGGAGAGGGGTGTTACAAAAGCAGTACTCCAAAGATTTAGCTCCAACATGATAATTTGTATATGAATAAAAATACAGAAATCTCTGCAGCTGTTTATACAGACAAATCTTTTAATTAGCCTGATCAATCCTACCAGACAGTATACCTTCTTTAATAGGGTTGATCATGCAGACAGAGGCTCTTTAAAGTTGGTCAACCATAGTGCTTTTATTAATGTGAGAAATTATAGTTGTTACAAGACTAAATGGTGACTGAATTTTCAATTTATACTGCAAGTAATTTTGAAGAATGTGACCATAAATTCCAACACAAAAATCAACTAAATTGGAGCATAACTATTCAGAAAAATATGGCATTTGGGCTATACTTTTCAGTATATTTACCATACCAGGTCTGAGCAGGCCCTTTGGTTATTGATAAGGTGTGTGCCTTGTTGGTAAGAATTGAAGGCAGAAATATGTTTGGTTTCAATGAGCAACTGCACCACTTTTGATAAATTTATACCCCTAATGGTTTCTTTACGACACTTCAGTAGACTTAACAATTAGGTTGGCCCATCTTATACCTTGGGGGCATATTGCTAGGATATTATCCCAATGTCTGATAGGTGCGGGTTCCACCTCTGGGACCTGCAGCTATCTCTAGAATGGAACCCGCAATGTGGGAGAGCGGACTGTGTATGCGCAGCCATCCTCCATTTCTATGGGGCTACGAAAATAGCCAAGCTAGTTCTCAGCTATTTTTGTAGGCCCCATAGAACTGAAAGGAGTGGTGGCCGTGCTTGCACGGTGCGCTTCCCATGAATTTCTATGGGACTTCTGAAAATAGCTGAGCACGCCCCTTGGCTATGTTCTGCACTCCAATAAAAATGAATGGAGCGCAGTCTTGCATGCGAGATCCGCTCTGCTTCACATTGCATTCTACGTTCTAGAGATAGGTATGGGTCCTAGCTCACACCTATCAGACATTGGGGGCTTATCTAGAAATATACCCCCGATGTATGAAATGAGCCAACCCCTTAATATTAGTAAAATTGTTTGGATCGCTGACCGCACTTTCTACATTCAGGGCCAGCCTATTTCTCAACCAGCACAAAGTCATGTGGGAAATAAAAAGTTTAATGTCTGTCTGTAGCTAAAACATGAATAAGTTTCTTGTAATTTGCTAACAATGTGAAAGAACATACTTTCTTAATTGTATTTTCCCCTCATGTGGCCAGAAATTAGTGTGGGCGAATTAGTAACTGTAACTAGGGCAGCAGTTAAAAGAGAAATGGTGTTTTTTTTACTTTTTTCCCAGAGAAAAACAGAACTTTGTACTGTTTCTGAAGAACAGTGGACACTTGTCTGTGTATGGAGGACGAGCTCTTATATTGTTACATGTAATGAATGCTTATTAAATGTGATATGTGCCTTTTATGCCATTATGTGCCAAATGGTTGTGACTCCTTTTATACCAAACAATTAAAGGGCTACACAGCAATTTTGACTGCGATACCAATCTCATGACCAGAGTGCAGCCATTGACCTGAATGGGGGTCATGGCACAACTTGCAAGTTGCAGTGACTACAACCCAAGCATTGGACATGTGATGGGTGTCACAGTCAAGATCACTGTGTAGCTCCAGCTTACTTGTGGTATAAATGAAAAGTTCTACGACTTTGTGATATACTTTCATTTTTGATTCCTCACCATTTTCTAGATTTGTGTTTGCTGTCAGCAAATTGCTAATAATTTATGCTTCTTAGAACTCGTTTGATCGGGGGAAAAATATTTGTCTTTACTCAAAGATTAAAGTTTGTTCCTGAGAAGAAAATGCCTGCTTTTTTCTCTAAAAATAGCACCACTCTTGTCCGAGGGCGGACTGGCCATAGACCCTACAGGGAAATTCCCGTTGGGCCAATGCCCCAGGGGGCCCACCCACGTCCTCTGCTCTGTTGCTGACCGGGTACAAAATGAGCTCTCAACAGTTATTAATACTGTGAGAATCAAGCACTCAAGTCCCGCACCTCACCTCCTAAGCCCCCTGCTCCATATCTTAATCAAAGACAACTGTAGGAGGAGGACAGAAGATGGAAGCTATCATTGGCCACCACAGAGAGACAGTTTTTAGGGCAATATATTGTGCTACACTGTGTTATTTGGTTCTGCTGGGATGGTATTTTGCTCTATGGTATTGTTGATCCGACCTACTTTTGTTGCCCCACCTCTTGGACCTGCCTACAACATTGTGCCACTTTTAGTTGTTTTTTTTCAGGGCCACTGAAGTTCCCAGTCTGGCCCTGCCAGTGTCAGATATAGTAGCTCATCTTGCAGTACCAGGCATAGACCAAGGACAGGGAGGACAATGTCTGGACGAAGCAAGCATTTATGCTGGAAAGCCATTGGATCCCATTATAGTTAATAGGGATATGGGGGTATCTGGCTATGCCAGATATGGTAAGCTCCAGTAGTCTTCATTTGCTGGAACAGACTACCGTAGTAGTACCAAATATGTGAACCTACCGTAATTTACTCCAGAACCCTGATAGTCAGCCAGTTGCAGGTCTCTATGGAAACCTGAGAAATGGCTGATGAAGGGTTAATTACCCGAAACATTGTACGTCCACTTTATATATCACAAAGCGTTTTTTTTGCATGGATTTGAGCCAACCTGTGAATAAAATTCTGGGTTAAGTAAGGCAAAACCTGTCGTGTGCTGTTCTACCTTTTTAGCCAACTAATTCTTTGCATACTCCTTAGAAATGTGATAAGTTCTGTCATTCTGGTGAAGGAGGGTATTACTCAAAAATTCATTTAAAATGACTGGTTTGCTGGGATTCCCCAGAACAATGTGTTTGAGAATGCTTCAATCACAGCTTTCCTTTATTAATAATCCCTATGAAGTTTCTCATCAGCCCCAGTGATTCAGGCTGGAAAATAATAGACTCCAGGACTTTTTGGCCAAATAATCCAGGAAATGTTATTTCCCAAAGTGTAAGAATACTTACGAGAGGAAGTATAAGAACATCTGGCCTTACCCTGACACATGTTCTTGTTGTGATGCCACATTATAATGTATAATTAATGTATTAATTATTATTTGATCGATTATTTGTACATTCTGTCTCAGAATGTCTTTTAAAGGGTGAAAGAATCTCTGGAGCTAACGCAGCTAATGAGGAGTCATTCCTTATGATGGTGTCATGTATAAACATTCTTTGGATGGGAATGTGCAGACTGTAGCTACTCTTAGTCCAAGATGCCTTGCTCCACCATATGGCTTATAGCACAAGACTGCACTGTAAGCACCCATGTGTCTTGATTCTGGAGACACTGCAGATGTTGAATATATCTCACACCATCCAAATATGACCAGTTTCAGCAAATACCCTCTGGGCAAGATGACCACATTGGTTTGGGGGATGGGAAAATTTACCATAGTATTCCAATTTTGCTGGACTGGAAAACATTTTTTTTCCTGTGAAAATGTTCTGAACTATGCAGAATCCATGTAAAGGGGCAGCTCAGATGATTGAGCCAGTAATGAATTATTGAGATCTTTGTCTTATGGGATTTTGTATATCAATGCTTAACCGGTTTATGACCACGCAGTACATGTATGCCGCGTGGTGCTGGGTTTTAATCTGGTTCGCTGTATATGTACAGTGGTGGTTTAAAGCTACTGCAATCTAGTAGGTGTAGTTTAGGTCCCTGGCTGTCAGAGACAGAAGGGGGACCCAAGTAGACAACCAACAGAAGGGATTTATTACCATTTCTGCTTTCTCCTTTCTTGGATATGTAATGTTCAGTGAGTGATATGCAATGAATAGAGGACACAATAATGTTGCAAAGGATTCAGCAATCACATGATAACTGGATGTTCTTGGGCATAGCAGAGCTGCTGGGTCTTAGCAGACCCACTTTAGCTTTTTCTTTGTAAAATACCCCCACAGAGAGCTGTTTTCCCCTGCGACTAGAGCTCCTATGGATACCCCAATTACAGTGAATAAGTCTACTCTAATTTGCTACAGACCCCTGATAGTCAATTACAGTTCCCTCCTGTGAATTGATCCTGTACGCTACCCAACTATTATCCCTTAGGAGTCTTGACAAATTGCCGATGAAGGGTTAATTACCGGAAACATTGTACATGCTCTTTATATTCACTATCACAAAGTGGTTGTTTGCATGGATTTCAGCAAACTTGCACGCTCTGTCCTTGCCTCTTTTCTTTTCCAGTCTGCACAGATACACATCCTCTATGATCTCTACCATCCCTCTGCAGTCTGCTTTGTGTGTGCTGTTCTTAGGCTAGTTTCACACTAGAGGCATGCTCCTCCGCTAGGCTGTTCCAGCGGGTGAACAGCCTGCTGGATCCATGCTGCCGCTAATCACGCGTGCGGCTGAAACTCCACTCTGGCTTCATTCACTATAATCGGGGCAGGCCGGAGCTCCAGCCGCAGCACGGCTAACATGCTGAGAGGCGGCCAGAATAAAACTACTACATATCGTAGTTTTATTCCGGCTACTTTTCGCCATGCTGCAGCTGGAACTCCGGCCTGCCCCCATAATAGTGAATGGGGCTGGAGTGAACAGCCTGCCTGAGGAGCATGCCGCTAGTGTGAAAGTAGCCTTACTGTTTGGAATCTGTTGTAGTTCAGTATGTGTAAGCTGTCTTCTCTAAAACTTGGATGCTTTCCTTCCTCTCCACACTCTGATCTGCTTTTTACAACATCTCCCTTCCTGCTTCTATCTCTTACCGAAAGAAGGGATGGGGAGGGCATAGAGTTCACACAACCAGCAGAAGTATGTTGTTGGAGCTTTGTCTGAAGCACCAGGATAGCCAGCTACATGAAGAAATATTTGTTTAGGTTTTTAAGAATATTTTTAAAAAATTGCTTAATGTTGCATTTATAGTAGGAAGCAAATGAACAATAAACAGTACAAACATGTCCACAACCTTTAATGTTAGCTCACTATAATACAGGTTCTGACCATTAAAAAGAATACAGAAAAGTTCCTTGTCTCCCCTTATGTTTTAATTTTTGTGTTTTTTATTTCATGTTCATTCATTATTTTGCCAATTTGTGATGTAATGTGTTGTTATATCCATGATAGGCAAAACTATCCTTTGCAGTAATATCAAGTGCAATGTACAAATGTAAAGACCACATTACACCTTTATAAGAACAAAAACTGGGATGCTTTCCTCCCTCTCCACACTCTGATCTGCTTTTTCCAACCTCTCCCTTCCTGCTGCTATCTCTTACCGAAAGAAGGGATCCCCCATCATAGAGTTCCCACAACCAGCAGAAGTGTGTTGTTGGAGCTTTGTCTGATGCACCAGGATAGCCAGCTACATGAAGAAATATGTGTTTAGGTTTTTAAGACTATTTAAAAATTTGCTTAATGTTGCATTTACAGTAGGAAGTAAATTAACACTAAATAGTACAAACATGTCCATAAACTTTAATGCTAGCTCACTATAGTACAGGTTCTGACCATTAAAAAGAATACAGAAAAGTTCCTTGTCTCCCCCTTATGTTTAATTTTTGTGTTTTTTTTGTTTCATGTTCATTCATTATTTTGCCAATTTGTGATGTAATGTGTTGTTATAGCCATGATAGGCAAAACTATCCTTTGCAGTAATATCAAGTGCAATGTACAAATGTAAAGACCACATTTCACCTTTTATAAGAACAATCACTCACTTTTTTTAAGAGGAATTCTTTTTTAAATATTGTGACATATTTACTTTGTGATCTACTCAAAACTTGTCTTAAAAGTATGCAGCTCAAATTAAAAATTCTCAATATACAATAATTAAATGTTTCCAGTAGTTTCCCACATAATCACTCACCACTTATAGGTCCAAAATTTTATGTTCATCACTTGCCACCTAGGGTTACGACCGGAAGTTCAGCTTCAGTTTGCTGGTCAAGGATGCTCAGTATCATCATAAGGAGTTATAGGCACCTTAACTGGGAACTACTGTGAGAGGATCAACAGTAAGGGAGGGAGCACAATATGAAACCTGAAAGGCAGGAGAATACAGGGGAGGACAACATCCTGGAATAGACGTTCGTAATGCAAGATGGGAACTATACCACCTGACACCACCAAATTAGCATGGGGGGGATGGGACACCGTTTCAGTTTTGGCCTTAGAAAGGCTAGGTGCACCTCTACTACCTGTATGTGCTGCTGCTGAAGAAAAGACCATTCTTGTTGCATCATGGGGAGCACATAAGTAGTGAGCAATAGTGTGACAAAATTATAAATGTTTAGATGTAGTATTGTACTGTTACTCTGTGTGCAATTCCCCTGCAGCCTCTTTTTTAGTTTATTGTCTATTTACTAATAAAACAGATAATACTCCAAAGTCCTTGTTTAAAGGTCCCATGCTGTAGAGTCCCCAGGCATTTTAGAGTTTATTATGAACCTTTACAAGGTTCACTTATTTTGAAAAGGAAATTCTTTCCTTTCTTAGGCTACTTTCACACTAGCGTTTATATATTCCGGTATTGAGCTCCGTCATAGGGGCTCAATACCGGAATAAAACGCTTCAGTTTTGTCCCCATTCATTGTCAATGGGGACAAAACTGAACTGAAGACAACGGAATGCTCCTGAAAGCATTCCGTTCAGTCTTCAGACCGGAGAGCAAACCGCAACATGTTGCGGTTTGCTCTCCGTACTAGTTATCCGCACCTAAACGGATCCGGAATGACCCCCAATGCAAGTCAATGGGGACGGATCCGTTTGGTGTGGACACACTTGTAAACGGATCCGTCTTCCATTGACTTTCAATAGAGGTTATTCCGGATCCGTTTAAAAGATAATACAACCGGATCCGGAATTACGGATCCACAAGGTTGTATTACTCAGTACGGATCCGGCGGGTCCCTTCACTGGCCGGATCCGTACTAACGCTAGTGTGAAAGTAGCCTTACACCTCTAAAAAGGAACACCTGGAAAACCTAATGTGATTGAGCAGAAATTGACAAAGAATAAACTGCTAGTGGTGCTTGGTCAATCATCACACAACAAAGGTGGTGCACCCGTTTTTTTTAGATTCTACAGCAGGGTATATATTGGGCAGTGTCACATTTCTAGTAAGGGCATCTCCCCTTGCTGTGATGCAAGCTGACACTCTGTTATGGTAATGGTCACACAGATGCTGGATATCCTCCTGTGGTAGTTCATTCCATGCTGTTTCAGCTTGGACCTGTACTTCAGCCAAGGTGGTTGTTGGCTGCTGTGGTTGGGAGATCTGTCACTCCATCCAGTCCCAGAAATTCCCAATGGGGGAAAGATCCTGCAATTGATCCGGCCAGGGGAGCTGCTGGATACCCTGAGGAGAATGTTGTGTATCGTGGGCAGTGTATTAGGCTAGTGTTCTCACAGTTTTTCCTTACGGAGTCAAAAAAATCAGTAGGACTGGTTCCTGGACATACGTATTGAAGGCTGCTCAATGTTCCCTCCATGAAAAACAGATGGGAATGGGCATGGTAGCTTATGGTACTCCACGCCATAACATCTGGAGTTGGTCTTGTGTGTCTTTGCACTATGCATGATGGCAGTGGGCACTCTCCAGCCCTCGTGCGAACTCTAAAGTAGCCATCAATAGCAAACTATAGTGTTCAGTGATGAAAGAAGGTTCTGCCTTGGTACTAATGATGGCCACATCAGAGTCCATGATCATTGCCCTCTGTAAACATGCCACTTATCACGCAACAAACAAGCAAAGTTGACTTCACTTGTATGAATGGGAAAGAGACCTTCAGCTGTTTCAATTCATGTTGTCGAAAGATTGGATCTGCTGAGAAAATAATGGCTAGTTGCTTGGTAAAGGGTGCTTTTATAATCTGTGCTGTTTCTTGGTTTCCAAAGGCTTTTGTAGGCTTTCATGGTTGACCTGCAGTAGAAAGTACAGTTAATAACTGTTGAGATTAAATTCCCAAGAGATGCGCCATTTTCTATTTTAGTATTGTGGTTTAGTCCACGGTAGGAAACTGATTAATCAGCAGCTAAGAAAACAAAAACACTTGAAATATTCCTTATAAGGATTCACAGCGTCGGGCAACCTCTTCAGTATCGGCCTCCCTGCACCAACAGTGGTTTCCTCTATTCCCATATTGTTTGAAGATCAGCAGAATTCCACTACAATTTAATCTACTATCATTCCCAAGAAATGCCCTTTTTTGGTAGTTTTCTAATTTTGATCTATGTATAATTTTATCATTCCATATTTCTAATGATCATATAGTATAATTTTTGCACTAGGATATTTTTCTATGTTACATGATAACCATGTGCACAGGTACAGTACCAAGAGGTACTTTAGAGATAATTTAAAAGTTCTTCTGCTGTTTTTCATTTATTAGGTTATTGCTATTAAACTATTTTTCAAACATTTTGTCAAAATTGTGGAGCGACCTTTTAGACATTTTATAGTCTGATCACTGTTGCACTTGCAGCCTGCATTAAGAGTTTCAGACATATCAGTAGTAAAATCTGTACATTCACAAGAAGTAGTACACGTGTTGAGAGATAATAAATCATAGAAAAATGTGATACAACCTGTGTGCTTTACTACGACAAGTTAAATTCCCCAGGGATATGTCTTATTGGCGAGAATCTATATTGAAGAGGAGTGAATGTGTGGACGTATGTACCGTATTATGTGTGCACTGTGCTGGAGGCTGGATAATTACAATATACGACTACATTGGTCCCAGAATAGTTTCCTGACAAAACATGGTTAATCATTTTGTAAATTGCTTTTGCAGTATCTCTCGGCATCTGTATAATACATTATATCCAGTCACCTGTTATCAGCGCTTGCTTCCTAATCTGCCTTGTACACAGTGAGCTGCGAGGAAACGTCCATGAACACTTTCTACTTCGCCTGAACCTCTTTCAGGTTGGCACCTAGACAAGTATTTCTGATTAATTTATAACTTTCTTCTGTGTTTGTACTGTGTGTCCTGAGAAATATGGTTTTGTAAAAGTTCCCGGCTACCCTTCTATTACTTTGACACTCACATTATTATATTATCGGTTGCCAAAACAGATAAAGGATCCAAATAAATGCTACACAATAAATAGATTTAAAACCCAAAATATGCATTGTGGTTATGGCATTCACATGATATATAGTTATATCAGCTAAAATCGTAATATTGAGCGGTGAAGAGAGATGTCACCTGACCTCAGATCACTTATTGCTGGAGCTATTGTTGTGTCTGTAGATGAGAGTAGGTGTTCTTTACTACTTTTCTATGGTTGAGAGATACCTGTACACTAGAGTCCGACACCAGGCACCTCACCGATTATCTGTCTGTGGCAGCTTCTGGCGCTGGAGCTATTACAGGGAACGGAACAGAAGCAGACAGCACCGTTCTCTGTGTAGTGGCCGTGCTTGGTTACTGCAGCTCAGCTCCCATCCAAGTGGTCAGTAAACGACCTACATTAGCTTTTCCTGTCTACACATCCTGCCCAGTCTTAAGGTACCTTTACACAAGCCAATTATCGTGTAAATTATCGTTAAATTGAGTTAAACTGCACAATTATCGAGCATTGTGAAAGCGATGAATGATACAGTGACAACTGGTAGATTTCTTGTTCGTTTGATCGTTTGTGTGGACACAAAAATCATCCTTGAATGTTAACGGTTTCATACGTGTAAACAGGAATCATTCGCTGCACGCACAATTAGATAATTCATTTGTCCACAACACCATGAACACAATGCTGCTTTACAAACGATGAAACATGTGATTTGAAATTAAAATGTTACGAACGATAATTGGCGCGTCTAAAGGGTCGTTGTTGAAACGTTCACAACACCAAGAAACAACTCGTTTGTTGCTCAATTTTACCGATCATCGCCTCATGTAAAGGTACCTTTACTACTTCAATATAGGTGATAGATAATTTGTATTTCTTGAAACGGGATGCTGCAGGCAGTAAGATTTCATATCTAAAGGTTACCAGAACCATAGTTACCCCAATTGTATATTATTCCCAGAACTGGAACAGAAGCAGGCAGCTTCTATGTCAGGGATAGCCAACCTGCGGCTCTCCAGCTGTTGCAAAACTACAACTCCCAGCATGCCCAGACTGCCTACAGCTATCGGCCTAAAGCAGAGCATGGTAGGAATTGTAGTTTTACAACAGCTGGAGAGCTGCTGGTTGGCCATCCCTGTTCTATGTTGTTCCATTCCTTTATTATGTCTACTAGAAGTTCTGAATGAATTGCGAGCAGTCTCCAATAAGGGTACAGAGGGGTGGTAACCAGAGGGGGTGTGTACCTGTACAATCTGAAAATGGCAGCACTGATTGGATAGAGTAAGTCTGTGCAGGTACCCCCCCCCCCTACTGGTTACCACCCCTCTGTACCCTTATTGGAGACTGCTCGCAATTCATTCAGAACTTCTAGTAGAAATAATAAAGGAATGGCACAACATAGAACATGGATGGCCAACCAGCAGCTCTGGTTGGAGCCATAAGAATAGATGTTCCAGAATTGTTATTACATGGGGAATGCATGAAGTTATAAATACAGGCATGTCAGGAGAGGTGACAGGTCCTCTTTATTGTAGCTGAGTATCCCTATTACCTGGACGCCTCAATTGGAGTATCCTGCATGTTCTTTCCCAAACGTTATGTATGAATTTGGTCTCTTTGACCCAAAATGATTGAAACGGCTGCTGTGTCTTATATGATGCAATGTATCTTTTGAGCCTTGTGTGGTGCATGCAGATTACATTCATTGCATGGATCTCAGCTACTTCCAGCTAGAAAGAAAGGAGGATATGACTCATAAAATGTCCATACTTTCACATTAAAAAGCACAATTCTGTTTATATTATTGTCAAGTAGTCATGACCCGAGATTTATGAGAGGTACAGTACATTTGCTGTTTCTCCTCCATTGAAGTTTACGGGAGTTGCAGAAAGAGCCAGGCATAGACTTCTCTATTGACTTCTATGGAGAATGAAGATAAGCTTTCATATAGAGTATGAGTAAGTGTGTTAGAGCATTACTTTTGCAGTGAATGATCGTTTTATGCTGTACTCTATAGGACTTTATACGAATAGTCCACATTTAGCTGATTTGCAGTTGTGCTTTATTCCTTCTAGATTTGAATGACTTAACCATGTTCTTATATCCATCCCTGACTAGTAATCTTCAATAATCTTGTCACAGAGTGTTTATAATGTTTTTTATTTTTGTTCATGGTGTTGCTTTTGTAAGGAAATTGACTGATCAACAGTTTGTTCTCTATAAAATATATATAAAACCAGTTGGTTGTTCCTGTGATTTATTTTGGTGCATCATCGTAACGATGGTCCAGTTATGCCAGTTATGTATTCAGTTCTTTTTGGTCAATAATTGTAATGAATGTAGAGAACTACAAACTCGATTACACGTGACAGAAATGTAAAACACTATAAAAACAATTGTCAATAACGGTTAAAAAAAATCATTCATATTCCAGCACAAATACTTCATAGTTTATTTGCCTCTGGAAATACCCACACCCTCCTATCTTTTCTAGGGTCATTGTGGTCCTTCAGTCTCATCTGATGACCACTGGCACATTAAGGGTACAGTAGTTTCACATCTGTGTACGGTCACCAGTAGTCTGTTCCAGAGATACCATATGTCTATTCACTAAAATGAGATCCACAGGGTTTCCTGTATAAATGGAGTCTTTCTTTCTGTTCAAAAATAGCATTGCATGCATCACTATTTTTCTAGCACAAAGCTGATATTTATAGCAGAATGGGGATCCGGCTATGTCTGGCTATATCAGATAAAAATGGAAAAAAAAAGACAGAGTTGACCAGCAAATGTTCATGGAGCACCAATTATATACTAACCGTTCAGCAAAGGGGAAAAAAGGGGGACAGAGAATGGGTGTATCATATGAGGATTACTGATCCCATCACATTAGACAATCTAATATGTAAGGGAAGCTCTTAACTCTGCCCCTGATGAATGTCAGGGAGGGAAGGATTGGGCAAACTGAATACTATCCAAGCGTATGACGGCTTTTACTCTCTCCCTATCGACAACACATACACACTAGGCCAAACCGAATGTGTATGGGGAATTCTTGGGGGAGTCTGGAGAGATGGCTATCTGTGGAGTGACTGTCCAACCGACAACTGTTGTTGAACATGTATGGCCAGCTTTAGTCTTGTGCAGGTTCACACCAACCATGGGTGGGGCAATGGGACCATTCTATACTAAGGCCACCCCCCCCCCCCCCCCCATGCACCACATAGCAGCATCAGAGGCTGCCTCAAGGTCAGTAGTTATCAAAGTATCACCAGGATTATAATCATATATATTTCAGCAAATTATAAGCACAGCATGAGGACACATGTGAGTACCCCTAAAAACAACTGTGTGTACCCCCTGTGGTAAGTATACAACAGCCTGAAAGCCTAGGGCAGAGGTTGCGCTATATCTTTTCTGGAAGAGTAAAAATACTCCTCTTAACATTTTTGAGGAATATTTTTAGCCAAGGAGGCGTAAGAAAGTTGCAGTAGTTAAGGACTTGTTCACGCAAATAATGTTAAGGACTTGTTCACATCTGCTTTGGATGCTGCATTCGGGGCCTCTGTAATAGATTCTGTCAAAAAGACTGGACAAAAAGCTCTGCATGAAGGACTTTTTTGTCTGGTAAAAAGACAGGATCCTGAACTGAAACCGAACGGACTCCATCATAGTCAATGGAGTCTATTCAGCACCATCTGGGTCAGTTATGTGCCAGATCTGGCACTTCTGTTAGTTTCATTGTTCTGCTCATCAAACAGAAGAGCAGAACAGCAGAAATAAATAGCGGTGGGGTGAACATGCCATAAGAGGTGGCTATTTATGCAAGTAAACCATTACTAGTCTAAATGACATCTCTCTCCCCACCGGTCAGCCCCCTTCAACATACAGTCCTATGTAAATAACATCTCTCCCCTCCCATCAGCATCTCCAACATATAATTCCATGTAAATATCCACCCCCTCCCTCCAAACCCTATCATGTACTGTCCTGTTTACTGTAATGTAAATAACCTCACCACCTCCCTCTAGCCCTTCCAACATACAATCCCATGTAAATAATGTTGCTCCTCTCCTTCCAGGATAGAGTTAATAAGCTTGTGGGGGAGGGGTGGTCTGGAGTGAATGCACAACAGGCAGTTATGGCCAAGTGATAAAGTACAGTCCTGTATATTGCTCTAAGGAGCTTTGTTAGGTTACTTTCACACTTGCATTGTTGTTTTCCGGTATTAAGATCCAGCAGAGGATCTCAATACCGTAAAAAAAAAGAGGTTTCTGTTTGAGCCTCATGCATTCTGAATGGAAACAGATCCATTCAGGATGTCTTCCGTCCCGGCAGCATTCCGTTTTGTGACCGCAAGCTGCGATTTTGTGTTCGGTCATAAAAACAGAAAAAAAAACGGATCAGGCACTGAAAACCATGTAAGACAACAGTAATAGATTGTGTTTTTTTGCCTAAAAAAACCAGATATGTCGCCCATCTACTTTTAATGTATTAGGTGACGGAACAGATGCATCCTAATGTGCAAAATCAAGACAGATTCATTTAACAGCGAAAGTGTGAAATCTCTCTTACTGGATGTTTCAGGCACCAGCAGTATCACTGTGCCGCTCGTATTGCGCAATGCACTCGTGAATGTCAGGGAAAAGTCTGAAGCGTATTGATGCATGTGAGACTTTTTTTAGGGAGTAAAGTGGCCTGTACAGGCGGTATTGTGACCTCTGCTCTAGGGTCCTCCTATCTCGCACACTATTTGAAAGCATTGTCCATAAATCATTCCACACAGTTTCATAAAAAAGAGTTTTCATGAGTAGTCAGACGGTCTATCTGCCTCAAGATACATTAATAACCATGTTTATTTCTTCCAATATTAACTGTTCTCCTACATAAGGAGTTGGAGACCATGTCTGATCACTATGTGATGACAGCATGCTACTGTTCCAATCTGTTACTACCCTGTGTGTGATTCTCCTGGCTTCTCTCCACAGGTGCTGCCTACTGCCAGTTTATGGATATGCTCTTCCCAGGATGCATAAGCCTAAAGAAGGTCAAGTTTCAAGCCAAGCTGGAACACGAGTACATTCACAATTTCAAACTGCTGCAAGCCTCATTTAAAAGAATGAATGTCGATAAGGTATTTAAAAAAAATGCTTCATAGTTCCTGCTGTTATTGCCGTCAACTGAAAGCTTTGGGAAAATGCAGTCTTGCTGGGTAATGACTAAAATAGTAGGTGGCAAAGTGCCAAAGCATGATTTGTATCTCATCAGCATCTCCTGGGAAAATTGCAGGGCCGTTGAGTCTACAGGAGACCAGGCATCCGTCATTCGTATGCGATATGTAAGCATAGTTACGCAAGTCCCCCTCCGCCTGCATCTCTGTGAGTCGGTGGGAGCAGCAGTGACGAGCCCAGTCCACTGCAATAGACAGAGCTATCTGCTGTGATGCCGGTTACCGGACCCACGCCAATCAGCTAGTGATGATTGAGGCTCCATTCAGACGTCCACAGAATGTGTCCGCATCCGTTCTGCAAAATTGCGGAACGGGTGCGGACCCATTCATTTTCACAGTGTGCCGTCCGCATCTGCACTTCTGTTCTACGGCCCCACAAAAAAATAGAACATGTCCTATTCTTGTCTGAATACACGGACAAGAAAAGGCATTTTTATTATAGAGTCTGCCATGTGCGGTCCGCAAATTGCAGAACGCACATGGCCGGTGTCCGTGTTTTGCGGATCCGCAATCACACATGGACGTCTGAATGGAGCCTAAGGCTTCATTCACACATCCGTATGTGATTTGCGGTCCGCAAATTGGATCCATTGTAACGATGCCTATCCTTGTCAGCAAAACGGACAAGAATAGGACATGTTCTATCTTTTATGCGGAACGGAAATACAGACATACGGAAACGGAATGCACACAGAGTCCCTTCCGTTTTTTTTTTGCGGACCCATTGAAATGAATGGTTCCGCATACAGGGCAGATCTCACAAACGGATCCTGCAAACGCAAGTGTCAAAGTAGCCTAATAGATATTTTGTCCACTAATGATCTTTTTTTTTTTTTTTTAAGCATAAGATCTTTGGTTCAACTATTAGATGAAATTTTCAAATATGGCCGACTTCTTTTCAGATGGCAATGGTCGGTAATGGGTTGTCTAAAAAGGTTGTTGTTAAATTTCAACCAACGAAAGATCATTTTGGCTGAAATCGTTCATTTTGATCATCTTTAGGTTAAAGTTTATAGTCACCTTTAGGCAGCAAAAGACAGGTATGCTATGACTTTACACACCAAGCCCGTCCATAGTAAGAAGGTCGGTTGTCAGATCCACATTGTTTACGGTGTCATTGTTACTAAACATTAATGGAAATGTCTGGCAGTGCAGATAACAGCGACCTGTAATGTAACTTTTCTCCTGTAATTTACTCCCCAGTTCCTTTTTCACATATTCTGACCAGACTACCCTGTAATGTTTTCAGGTTCTATTTTTACTGTGGAATTTGGATGTTTTGCTTATCTCTCGTAGCACAATTACCATATTTATCTCTTCCAGTTCAATTACATTATTAAAATTACAATTTTATCTCCCCTTCTTATAATTTCACTATCACCGTGACGCTTCCTGTTAGATTTTCCTCAGGAATGCATTACATTGCTGGGTAAAACGGCTGTAGAGTCAAATGAATTGATCCTAGAGCGGAAACTACAGGTTAGGGCATGATGGATGTATTTTGCCAGATGTCAGTAAATTTATTATCAGAGTTAACTATAAGTGTACATCCACATGGGGCAAATAGACATGGAGACACTTCAATACTGCACTTGTGCTCAGCTCAGTCTAAGTTATGAATTTTATAGCATAATTAGAATTTTTTTTTTTTTACAGGCCCCCAAGTTTTCGGTCATAGCCATACGTGGTGTAAAGGATACAGATTTTCCTCACTCATTCAATTTTATAGTTTCAGCAAAGCAGAATCACACCCACATGATGTCAATTTATTACTTCTACCACGGAGTTCACCCTTTGCAATGCATAGGGTAAAATTTGTGGGGAAATGTGGAGCAAACGCTGCAGTGTAGGGAACTTCTACTTGGGGTAGTATTTCCACAGTGGATTTTTTACAAAGCCAGACGTGGATTTATCATGGATTTTACTGCTTGCAATTTTTATGGTTCTTTTAATTTTCTACCAAATCCACACTCCTCTAAATGGATTCAGGGGTAGGAGTGAGGATATTTACTATTACCTTGTGTAATGATGACTTTCCTGACTGCCTATAGTGTTGTGCTGCCGTCAGCTGCCACATTGTTCTCGCAGCAGTATTTATGTCCCCTATACCTCCGCTATGTCCTCTATACCTCCCCTCTCCATGTTAGCTAGGTGGAGTAAACCCTGTGAAACATTACAGAGCAAAAGCATGTTCTCCCCATGTTTACGTGTGGTTCCTCCAGGTACTCCAGTTTCCTCCCACACTCCAAAGACATACTGATAAGGAACTTGGATTGTGATCTCTGGGGACAACAAGTGTTGATAATGTCTATAAAGCGCTGTGGAATATGTTGGCGCTATATAAATGAGTAAAATTAATAATTAAATAAGTATGCTGGAATTGGTTAGAAAACCTAACAGGGAATTCTGCTTGTAAACATCCTGCCAGGATGCAGTGATGCTGGGAAAAGGACCAGGAAAGTGCTGACCTGAAAAACAGGTCTATGGGGCAAAAACGTGAAGTGTTTTGGGGTACTCTGGGCAGATATAAATGTGATTATGAATCCATAGAACTCTTTTTAAGCACCTTTACATCAACATTAGCAGAAAATAAGCTATTTAGTAGTTTGTGTATTGTCAGAGCTTGCTTTAGCCTACTTGCATATACATTTGAGCTAACACTTTACCTCCATTCCACACCCTTAAAGAACATCTATCACTATGATCAACCATATTAAACCAGGTATACTGCCTGGTAGGGCTGATCATGGTGACTAAAATGAGCTATTTCTCTTTGCAAACGATATTGTCAATGCAGAGAAATACTTATTTTTAGTTATATATGAGGGGAATGGCCTAGCTCCTCACAGCACCACTGCATCTCCGCTTCTCCCTATTTTCACACACTGTCCCAGTGACATTGACAGGGCCAGACATCCTCACTGCTTGGATGCCTGGTCCTGAAATATCGTACATGGTCCAGCACAGTGAAGATCTCTTGTGTTCCTCCCCACTTTGAGATTTTCAATGCATATGCTCTAATGGTACTTCTGCCGGTGCATGCACTCAATTTAATGGCCAGGCATCAGGGCAGTGAGGATGCCTTGCCCTGTCCATCTGAAAGGGAAGGGCAGAGATGGAGGTGAAGTGGTGCTCCAAGAGCCTAGGCCTGCCTCTCAGTGCTTTGACCACCTCATTTGCATATAACTAAAAGTTAGAATTTCTCTGCATCAGTAATACTGACTGCAGAGACCAAGGGTTCATTTAGTCACCAAGATTGCCTGGTTTAATGACCATGTTCTTTACAGTACAGAAGTAGCACAAATTCTCCAACATTACTACGTCCATAGAACACCTGTAGAGTTGAGCGAACATGCTCGTAGCGAGCACTGTACTGCTCGGATCCCCTGCGCTCGCATGGGCGCAGCCATCCGGATCCGTCCTCCTCACCCGACGGATCCGGATGCCTGCGCCCATGCGAGCGCAGGGGATCCGAGCAGTACAGTGCTCGTTACGAGCATGTTCGCTCAACTCTAAACACCTGCAAAAACCTAACAGTACCCTTTTCTTCCTATACCCAATTACATGCTAGCATGCAAGGTTCTATCTATCTATCTATCTATCTATCTATCTATCTATCTATCTATCTATCCACATATTAAATCACAGTAAATATTACATGGTATACAATTAATAAACCATGTGAAGTTATGAGCTCAATAGGTTCCTATCTGTCTAGAAGTATTCCAAAAATATCCTAGCAGTATATAACTGTGAATATCTTATCGCTTGTTAACATGACACTCTTATTATCTAGCTCTCACAAGATAAGCTGTAGTGTTATGTCTGCCGATTCTCATAGTTCTGTGGTTGAGGACTGGGTGAACTAGTTCAGCAAACTAGAATACATGTTGTTTTTACAAATAGTTGTAGAGATGAACCATTGAGTAAATACATTACTTATTTGAAATAGCACTCGCAAATATTTTTATTCTTTGACCCGTTAGAAAGGTACATTATGTAAACTGTAGTAAAGGTAATTTTCTTACCAGTCAATGTATTTGTGAGCTATCCCCTCCCTTCTGATCCTCAGCTGTGTCACGTGACCAACACTGATTTCCAACTGACACAGGACAGGGAGTCAGTTCCTTCTCTACTCATCATATGAGACTGACATTGAGGCTTCTGTGTAGGAATACACAGAGAACTGACTTCTTGTCCACACACAAAATGCTGTTTTATTTGGAAAGTCTGACTGTTGGTCATATGACACAGCTGAGGATCAGAAGTGAGGGGATAACTCACAAATACAGTCACTAGTAAGAAAATTTCCTTCACCACAGTTTACTTCATGTACCTTTCTAACAGGTCGGAGAATAAAAAAAAAAAGTGGGAGTGCTTCTTTAATATGTAATTATCTATTTTTTTTCCTGGTGTCCACACTGTAGTCAGAAGAGTTCACAAACACTACACAGGGTTATATGTCAATCATGAAGACTGATTGATATACTATCTCCTATTCCACTCAATAACCCCACGTTAAGATGAACAGCCTGCCAGAATTCATCGGATCTGGCATTGTTGGACACAACCAGGCACCGTCAGACTCCATTGACAATAATGGGATCCAACCACTTTTCAGCATAAATGTCAGCTTTTGGTCAGACAAAAAGTCCTGCATGCATGACTTTTTGTCCAGCCGAAAGTCAGTATTTCACTAGAATGTAGCCAGATCCCCTCCGGATCACATTATAGTCAATGGGGATCCAGCTGCGAACTGTAGTATGTGGCTATGCAGGATGTGGTGAAATCCAGTAGCCTGTTCCTTTTCCAGATCAGGCTACTATGTTTCTGAGTGTATATGTGAGCCTACTTTAATAAATCTGTTTTCAGTGAGTTCCTAGGCTCCTCTTAATGGTGGATGCAGATTGTCGGCATTTTCTTTCTTAATTAAGAATTTATGGTGGAAAGCATGATTTTTACATATAAAAACCTGGTATTAAGGTATATTATAAAATGAATGTGCACAAAATGGATCAAATAATAAAATGATGTTAATAGTTGGTACGTTTTAATAGCCGGACAGAAGAGCCAGCTGCAGACAGCAACCTGAAGGCTCCATAAGTAAACCATGTACAGACAGTCTGTGTAGAAAACCTGACAATGACCACGTCCTCTATGGCTCCCATACATCTATGGGAGGCAGCGCTGATGATTGAAGAGCAGCGGCTTACAGCCCCAGCCACGCCAAGAAAAGTCATGTCCCTTCTAAGCGTCTCAGTAGGAGGCAGAGAGGATGTAGATGTTCACCGAAATTTCGGTGCAGCTGTCCACACCAAAAATCCACACACCAAAAGCCACTGTGTGAATGAGACTGATTTTCAATTGAGGCAGCGGGGGATGGGGGGAGCTTTGAGCAGGGGAGGATTGGGAACTTAAAGTGGCCCTAGAAATAAACCTAAAAATGGCCCCATGTTGTAGGTGGGTTCAAACTGACAGAAGACAAAACAAGTAGGCAGGGCCTTCAATACTGTAGTGCAGCGCAGAATACCGCCCCAGCAGAACCAAATACTACAGGACAGCACAAAATACTGCCACCCTCACCACAGTATTAAACTGTATCACCATCATGAGGACAGTAATACAGTTCAGTTAAGGCGGGCACCTGCGGCCGTTGAGCATCAGATCATTATGTACCTGTCCTGTGGCCATCAAGAGGGCTTGAGTAGCCCCCTGGGCATCGGCCCACCAGGAAATTTCCCTGTAGGGTCTATGGCCAATCTGCCCTTGGCTTTGAGCTTATCGCACACAGATTTTGCCCCAGAAGGCACACCTGAAAAACTGTGTGGGTGGAAAAAAATTGCTGTGTGAACATATTGGAGGAGTTTTAGTGAGCTATATGTGCCAGAAGTTTGGCTAAATTTGCATCAAATAAAAACTGGTGTTCATGCTTTGCACCTGAGAGTTATGAAACTGTCTGAAATGGATGCCTCTTTCACAGAACCGTGTTTGGTCCTGGAAATATGTGATAGGCAGTGCTTCTATGACCCAATCTCATAGCGTCATAATGATTGATGTTAAAGATGCCTAAACTGTCTTTGTCACCCACCGCAATCAGAGAAAAAGTTTTTCAAGAGTACTTTAGGAAATTAAAGCCGTATTGTGATTGCCATAGACAACAAAGACCGTTTTCTTTTAGACTAGTTCCCTTTTTAAAGACTTCTTTAAGAAGGATGTGTGTACCTTGGTGAGGATCCACCAATATGCATAAAATTTTTGGCACAAAGTAAGCCAACGTAGGTGCTGTAAAATTAGGGGCAGAAAATGTCTAAAGATGCACCAAATTAACCCTCCAGAATGAGCCACCACAATAAATGTAGCACACGTTTGGACTGTCTAGTCTAAGTTTATACCGTCTAAACACTCAATAGCATTACTAAATCTGCCCCATAGTTCCTATGCATCTCTACTTATATTCTATAATATTTAATAGTTGTTCAAACGTAATATATATTTGATTCATTTCTGATTACTTTTTAGGTCATACCGGTAGAAAAATTGGTTAAAGGACGGTTCCAAGACAACTTGGATTTTATTCAGTGGTTTAAGAAATTCTTTGATGCAAACTATGATGGCAAGGAATATGATCCCATGGAAGCCAGACAAGGACAAGACGCCCTTCCACCCCCAGACCCCGGTGAACAGATCTTCAACCTGCCAAAAAAGTCTCATCATGCCAACTCTCCCACAGCAGGTACGATCTAGATCAAAGGAGGCAAATCACTTTTATTTTTCCAGATAATCATCTTTATTGTGATCTTTTGTGTCTTCGATCAAAAGAGATGTCTTCTATAAAGTAGTATTTACAGGAAAATATAATTAGGTTATAGTACATGGACACATACTGGTACAGAGCTGTTTGACTCTTCTTTTAAGTAAGATATTTTATGTCCTTGGAAAGTTAATTTGCCTGCAGAATGTGAATTGCTCTGAGCAACATTCCTCCCTGGATCGGAGTTCAGTTTCAGTATCCCTTTGGTGCCTTGTCATGGCATATATACATAATGTGCAGTTCCTCAGGGTCCGAGCCACCTTACATGACCCCTGTTCAGACTGATGAAATGGAATCCAAATTCCATCACGGTTTGAGTCAGTTTGTCTAACAATAAAATCTACATATCAGTGTCTCCTAAGGTTACACCTCATCTCCATATAATTGTCTAAATCATGGGATCAGTACTAAATCTTTTTTAGCAACTTACAGGCACTTTATTATTTTTAAAAGCAAAATTTTCTTTATTTTTTTATTTTTCAGAACAACACATATTATATATTATTATGAAGGATATTAGCAGGCAGCACGTTTAATTTACTGTTATAAACTTACATAGAGTGTCCTCATTTTTTTATGGGTTATCAAAAAGTGTGTTATATAACATGCATATAATGACCATGAAATAAAACTAAAACAAACCGGAAAAATGATTCTGCAGGAGTTTATAGCATAATGTCGGCATTTTACACTCTCCTTTAAAGGGATTATCCCATGATTGATGTAAAAAATGAAAATCGGACATCATAGTAAATGACAATCTCTTTCTAACAAACTAGAACCAGCCCTGTACCTCACATGGATCCAGAGACCTCCCCATTATTTACTCTAGATTTATGCTATGCTAGAATGTCTTTTCCAGGTGGGGGGTTTGGAAACAGCTGGTGGCAGCTGAAAGATTGAGCAGAGTATGTGCGACCACCTCAGTAATGTTACTGAGATGGACAGAGAAATAAAGAAAAGAACAAACTGCAGGTGGCGCTATACAGATATCTGGCTGTATTGAACTTTTAGTTACATGCAAAATATTCCAGATGCCTATGTATAAAATGTGGAATAATGGTCATGGGACAACCCCTTTAAAGGGAATCTGTCACTAAGTTTCTGCAGTATTACATAAGTAGAGCTGCAGATAAGGAGTCCAGATCACATTTCATTTTTCTACTGACCTCTGTTCCCTCGCTGTCAGCGTTTAAAGCTGCACTGAAATACACTGTCAGGACTGCTGCGCATGCGCACATGAGTCCTCTTCACTATGTTAGCACAGCACAGCAGTCCTGATTGTGTATTTTAGCACAGTTTTGAGTGCTGACAGCAGGAGACTGGGAGGCAATAGGAAAATAAAAGATAGTGATCTGGAGTCCTTATGTACCTTACTACTCATATATTACTGCATTTAGTAGTCCAGAATCTTGGTGATCGCTCCCCCTTTAAAGGGGTTATCCCACAAAAACTATTTATCACTAGAGATGAGCGAGCATGCTCGGCAGAGCATGCTCGAGTGCCATTTTTGCGTACGCATTTTAAAATTCCTACGCTATTCATACGCATATTTTAATCTATACGCAAATGCGTACGAATAGCGTACAAATTGAATTTGTACGCTATTCGTACGCATTTGCGTATAAATTAAAATATGCGTAGGAATTTTAAAATGCGTACGCAAAAATGGCACTCGAGCATGCTCGCTCATCTCTATTTATCACCTATACACAGGATAGTTTATCAAAACTACATCTCGGGAAGGATCCAATCGATGGGACCCTTTTACCGCAATATTAAAAGCAAGGGGTCCCCAAATCCCATCTCTGAATGGAGCACTTCCACTTCTCCATCTACTTCTATAGCACCGCGTTGTTGGTGATTGCATTGTTCATGTAGGCATAAATATGATTGTCGGCAGCACATCATCCCGGGTATATAGGGATGTGCCGCTAACAAATGTAAACTGGATGGGGACAGACATTAACTATTTGTTTCTATGCACTTGCTGTATACATTCTGTATATTAGATCAGCGCTCCTTACGGGCAGATAATCTACCTGTGTAAAAGGACCCTATATCAGACATATTTGAGTACTTTTGTTGGTTTCTCAAAGAGCAGTAAAAAAGGAATAGAATAATAATAAATGACTAATAAATTAATAGGTTAAAACTTCCAAAAACAGTGAGTTAATGCATACTGTATATAGTTGTCAATTCCTGTTAGACCATATTTCTACCCTAGGAAGTACAGTGGGCGTCACAATCTGAAGGCGGCCTAGGCATGATATAATTTTCTCGTGCTCTGGATGTTATAACTGACAGTCCTTTTGCCTGGGTTGGATTTTTCTGGCTGGCCACCATTGTTTGCTCTGTAATATGCTCCTGGGCTTTGTTCCCCAATTAGCTTGACCTTCAAGGATATAACTGCTTGCCCAACTAGCGTTTTTATGGAACCTGATCACCATTATCTTCTCTGTCACCAGCTTTAGTCTTTTGTCTAGTACAGTTTTAACAAGACACTAGTTGTCCGAGCCTATAAATGTGCATCCCACCGGGTGATGGCTCAGTGTACATGTATTTTTAGTGAAATAGAATGGGATGAGGGATTCTGTGCTGGTGGGAAAGAATACACACATACCTTTGTGTGCGAGGTAATCTTGCTTTCAGTATAAAAAGCATACAGTCATGTGAACTGGAACTTGTCCAGATGCAAAGTGCCTGTCCAGCAGCAGTTATGGCATTCCTTTACTTGAAACATGACTAACCGCAGTGGATAGGATCATTCAGGATGATGTGATCTGTTTAGAAGGCAGGAAATGTCATGTGAACAGCGTCTGAGAACAGTTAATCATATGGCGCTACTATAAAAGCTATATGGCGTAGGATAATAACTGCTTTCAGAAGAGTGTGGCCCTTCTGCTGTAGATAAAACTTTCACATAACAGGGGAAATGCAAAGTATTTGGTGGCCTTCTGTTTCTTCCTTCTGCCACAGATCTGTCAATTCCCAGTCCACTCTATATTCATCTTAAATGTCCATCAGCATTGGTCCATATGAGCAGAGGGGATTGGACTACCGAAGCTAAGTGAACATAGGGGGGCCTTGAAAAGCGAGTGGCCATTTTTGCTTTGTAAAATTTTGAGAGGGATGATTTAAAGGCTATGTACACCTTCATAGGCAGTTTTTGTTTATGATTGCATTTTACTCATTTTTAGCTAAAAAATCACATTTTCAATTGTCCTTTATTAAAAAATATTGAGCCGTTCTGTCACAAAGTGTTAACTGTTTTTGTAACTGTGACTAGTACTTTCATTTTGTGCTTGTCATCTAATAAACCTTATCTCTAAACTACTGAGAGGTCATAAACACTTATTTAAGCCACATTCTTTTCCATAAGATAAAAACTGAGCTCTAATGAGTGTTTGTTTATAAGGTCAGGGAGCAGAGATAAGCATACAGTCTGCTCCCCAGATGACGGAAAAGGGAGAAAATCTACAGGCTGCTACTAGAGCATCTCAGCTCTGTACAGAAAAAAGATCTCCATATTTTTAATAAAGACAAATTGAAAAATGATTTTAGCTCAAAATAAGTACAATGCAATAATAAATAAAAAAAAAGCCACCAAAGGTGTACATAGCCTTTAAATCTCTATCACAGTGCAAAAATATTTAAAAAGTATACAGTAGTTTCCACCGTTAAATAGCAGTATTGTATCGCAAATATGTATATACTGTAGGGCAAGTTCGGCCGTATTTATTAGAGATCTGTAAATGAATGTTTTGTGATGTTGTAGCTTATTATCTTGTATTTTGTAAAATTTTGATTAGGGAAATACATTGTATAAGATATACATGCTGACACATGAGCAATGTAGCATTATATTTGGGTAGAATTTGCCATTTTAATGCACGATACATTACATTGTAAAACAGTCTATAGAGAAGATATTGGGGAAGTGGAGATGGAACTGGAAGTTCAGCTTGAGCCCGTTTCTTCAAGTATCCTGAAACACTGTATTCTCCTTCTTTGACTTAGGATAACAGCCTGATTTTATGCACACTGCAGAGATAGATAATTTTTTTTAAGCTCCTGCATGGTGGACTCCAATGATTTTATTTGGTTTGCTTATGATTTTTTTTTTGTCATACTAAAATCGACTACAACAGATGGCAAATCTGATGCATTGCAAGTAACTGACCTGGTGTTGTAAAACCTGCTCTACAGAGACACCTAGTGGTCTGAGCTCTGTAACACACACATTACAGTCATGGCTGGCTTTCTAGTATTATTTATTATCCATTGGTTATGCAGTGTGTTTCTGTCAGTGCTGTACACAGATTATGATCACTCATATAAGTCCCTGTCCCCATTTGAACTCGCAGTCTAATTTCCCTATCACACACAAGCCATCTCCAGATTGGACATTGACTGTACAGAGAGAAATCCCAGTAGGTTGGTCAGGTCACGAGGCCGGCAGCTGGCTGATGGGGGCCCATGGCCTGTATTCTGCTGCTGTGCCCTCATTATAGTTTGATCCTGCTATGCCTTGTATGATATCATTCTATATCAGACCTAATAACAGTCAATATGGACAGGGTGCACTGATGGTGGTAGTACAGGGGGACAGGTCTTATGTAAATTATACCTAAAATCCATGCCAGCTGCTAGCTGACCATTGTGCAAAAGTCCAATAACTTACACAGGTTGCTGATAAAAGTAAAAGTCCCAGTCAGTGACCAAAAACAGAGGGGAAAAAAATCAATCCATAGTCAACTTAACAAACCGAGATGAACCAGAGTGCTCCACGTTCAACTGCCACATTTCAGGGGCGTTCAGCTTTCTCAGCCATGCATGGTTTCCAGTCCAAGTGTGACTATACAGTGTACCCAGTCAACCTTTAAAAGTTATTGTATATACAAATACAAACATAATATACAGATATAAAATAGGGCCTATGGGAAAAGGAAGCTGCAAATCATTACATGGTATATGTCTAATCTAAAAAATACTTAATTTTATAACTATCTTCAAATACAGATATCAGTTATGAGCAGTCATAATAGTGTCGACCTATTCGAGGACCTAAAGAGCCCCATTAGGAAAGCTGTAAAAAAAGTAAAGTAGTGCCTTCGATCCCTAACAACACAAGCCATTTTAGATCGTATACCTTATGTCCTTCTCCTGCAAAATATCTATCAACGCTCGTTTCATGGATTTTTCTAATCCCCACTGTCTCATTCTTGATTGTGCCTTGGCTTTATACTTTGAAATTCGCATTATATAAAATGTGCCTATTGTGGACTTGTGCTCATTAATAGGTAATTTCACTGTCCCACATATGCCTTCCCGCAGGGGCATGTTAACATGTATATCACATTAGATGAATTACATGTAAAATACCCTTTCAGTGATATTGTACTGCCCTTCATTGGATGTTCTACAACTCCCTCTTTAATCATGGAGGAGCAATTTTAACATGAACGGCTCACAAAAATGTGCCAGTTTTCTTAGTGTGCAAAAAAGTCTGTTTGAGATTTAAAAGTGTTTTCCATGGCTTTTATACTGATTGGTGAGGGTCCGACACCTGGGAAACCTCCACGATCAGCTGTTTGAGAAGGCACATACAATTGCTGTAGAGCCCCGGCCTTCTCTCTGCTCACCAGGCACAGCATTGCGGCTGTGGTTGGTATTGAGACAACCTCATTCACCTCAATGGGGCTGAGCAGCACCTAGGCCATGTGACTGATGAACGTGTTGTCACCAGGGGCGGATTGGCCATAGACCTTACAGGGAAATTTCCCGGTGGGCCGATGCCCAGGGGCCACTTGGGCCCTCCTGAAGGCCGGCCAGTAGAAGTTTTTGGGGCTGTATTTTGTGCTGCTGCCAGTATTTTGTAAAGGACTGTGGTATTTGGCTCTGTTGGGGTGGTATAATGTGCCTCAATGTGGTATTGCTGGCCCTGCCTTCCATCGATTTGGACCCAACTAGAAAATGGGGCCACTTTTTGTATTTTTCCAGGGCCACTTTAAGTTCCCAGTCCGCCCCTGGTTGTCACATGGCCCAGGCTGAGCTGCGAGAAGGCCTCAGGACCACTGCTGCTGTGTCTGACCCCCACCGATCAGTTACTGATGACCTCGTGTAAAGGTACCTTTACTTTCCCTGCCTGCCATGGTCTTTACATGAGGGATTCGATCTACTTCTATTCCAACCTTCCAATTTCCTCCTCACAATATTGCCTCTGAACAAATCTCATAACAAATCTCATAATAGACGTCTCCATTTGCCTGTAAGACAGTATTCCTGAACTGCAGAATCTATGCACCCATAAGACCTGCCCTTTATGTATTCCTTTAAATACTGGTGATGCATGATTACTCTCATAGTTCCACAAATTCTTTCTGTTTGTAAGTATAATGAATAATCCTATAGAAAACCTATTGCAACCTCATCTCTACTAACTTCACCATCCAAGAAATGAATAACCACAGGGTAGGCTTCCAATGTGAACCTGATCAGATCGTGGCATCCGTTCAGGTATGCAACAAACTGATCTAACTCCTCTTTCTCCATGCCAAAACATAAAGACGTCGTCAACGTATCTGTACCATGCCAGAAACCGATCATGAAATTCACTACTCATGACAAATTCATCCTAAAAAAAAAGACATATGCTTGCATAGCTTGGGGCTACAAGATCCTTGTAACTGTGAATAAATATCCTCCCCAAATGTAATATAATTTTTAGTAAGAACAATGTCTAACAATCCCATGAGGAATTTGATCTTCTCATTACTTAAAGCAGGATTCTCACTCAGTTTGTTTCTAACTGCCAACACTCCTTCCTAATAGGGAATATTAGTATAGAGACTGCAAATATAGAAGATGCTTCAGCATCATGACTATTATGTACAAACACTCCAGTATCTTTTAAACAATTAGGCACTCTATGTACAATTCCCTGTAGGAATGAATCCACATAGAGCAGAGCAACCCTTGCTGTACATCTCCATTTACTATGTTGAACATGGATTGATTTTTTTCCTTTGCTTTTTGGTCACTGACTGAGACTTTCACTATTCTCAGCAATCTGTGTAAATTACTGGACTTTTGCACAATCTGTGGTTATAACTGTGCTTTGTATTACGGATTAATATTCATAAAAGAAGATTGGCAGTATTACAGCCTGCCACGTGTGATTTGTTAAAAAGAAATCTGCAGCATAAATTGACATCCTGAGAAGTTAAAATCCAAAGTGTGTGCCGATTTTCTCACAGTTCTTTTACAAGGCATGTGGATAATATGTGTTTAAATCTCATCCACTTTGCTGCTGGTTTAAAATGCAGTGGATTTTGTGATCACAATTCCTCGACAGAAAATCCACAAAGTATCCATGTGGATTTACCGTAAATGATTCACCTGCAAGGTGAAATACGTTCTCTAGTTTATTTACAAAATAACCTTCAAAGACTCAGCCCATGGCTTGATTACCCCTCAAACAGGACCTTTTATCTCTTCAACCCTAGCTACACTCCATGCCATGCTTGACTCCAACATTCTAGACTTCTTCAACTGAAACCACATGCTAAATGTACCTTAACAGCCAGAACAAAACCTGCCTACATTCAACTTGTAAACTAAAAACCACCATTCTTTCCCTCGCCCACCTAATGTTTATGGGAAAAACAAAATTTTATAAAATATTGAATAAAAACAATTCATCAAAAAAAGTTCTACAATGTAAAGTAACATTTATGAGATTATTTTATATCTGGAATTTAAACAATCCTGGCCAAAATGATGGTCCTCCATTCTCCCATCTTACGCGCAACCACCCCTCTCTCCCTCCCCCACCTAATGTCTATGGAAAAAAAAATTCTCATAACATGTTGAATAAAAACAATTCATCAAAAAAGTTCTACAATGTAAAGTAACATTTATGAGATTATATCTGGAATTAAACAATTCTGGCCAAAATGAGGGTTTGTATTGACCCTCCAAGCTCTATATGGAATGGTTGCAGTGGGTCAGTGCCAGGGATTTGATAAACTACAGTACACTTTAGATCACCCGATGCTTGGCATAATTTGGAGACAATCCCTTCCTGTATATACATCACTAATATGGAACAGACTTCTCATAAAGTTTCCATGTGTTGGAATGAGCACAGTATAAGGAGCCAGCATACCCCAATAGATCTGCAGAGCTGTCTGGCTATTTTTACTTTGTCGCTGAGGCTTTTTTGTCTGTGCTATTACAAGGATCAGAGACAGGAGCGCTGACAAAAGGACTTTGGTGTCGCTGCTTGTGTACACTGCACCCAGATATTATAACGGCGGTATGACCCATCACGACTTAAGTCTTAGCCTAAAGCACACTAAACTTGCATTAATATGCTCTGCATTGGAACGTGAAATACTGCTCTTCTATATCAGCAGGTTTTTTTTATTATTTTGTAAAGGATGGCAAGAATGCTGTAATGTCAGTGATGTGACGAGTAGTATGCTATGTCTGATTAATAATAAAGGAGGCACACCATGCCAAATTCCCGTGGAGCCTACTGTCCAACACGAGGCATGGATTTCTTGCCTGACTTCACTGTGTTAAAACTACACATTCCCATTAACATGCCGTGCAAGTAAACGTGAAGTCATGTTCTTCTGTATTCTCTGCAAAATGTAGCAAAATAAGTAGAAAACCAGTTTTTTGTGCTGTCGTTGTATACACAAGTTGGGACTAAAATAAGATATAAAAAATGTTCTCAGTCCAGCAGTTACTAAGGTGCATTTTTTAGGACAAATTTACCTGGTGAACAAGTCTTGCAAGGCCATAAGCAAAACAGAAATGGACCATCAGAAGATATGTTGAAAGGTGATGATAGCAAAGAATAGTTTATTTTAGGATCCATGGTAAGTTACACTGGGTAAATGTCTTCATTAATTATATCTACTCTCAGATGGCAGCCTGGTGAGATTATTCTGTATATATCTCTGATGAGATCCAGTACAGCCATTCTCCATGTGCAGGAAGCTTGATTATGCCTTTATGTGACTGAGCGAACCCTGATGTATTAGGCTTAGAAAAGCTCCAAAGAGCATTTCTGTCTCTGAAAGCACCTGACACATCCCTGCATTACACAGAAAGCCCATTTATTTCAATGTGCACCATGTAATGTTTAATTTACCCTGTGGTGGTGTTATATGGTAACTGAACACATGCTGCCAGTTTCCCTCAGAGATTGCAGCAGGTTTCTCAAAGTTAAGCTATTATACCAGCAGTCCATACCCTCCAGTATCTTGCCTCTCCTGATGAGCATGGCCATTTAAACACTTGACCCTTGAGTGACTCCAGAATGGTGGCAGTCCGTGCACAGCCTCTCTGTCCCCCCAGCAGGTACAGCCACCAGCTTGGCCATTCTTCTGTCTGTTAGACTAGATTCATACATGCAGCACAGCAAGCCTGCCTGCATAGCCGAATAGAGAGTTTGGTCCCCATTGACTATATTGGGAAGTGATGGGGATTCGGCTGGACAAAAAACATTGTGTTCAGCAATTTCTGATACACCAAATCACAAAATTTATGCAGGGGAGCAGCCGGACCCCCACCAATTCCCATTATAGTCAGTGGGGTCTAGTGGGTAAGTGACACTATCTAGCTTTGCCGAATCCAGAGAATTCCGGCAGGCTGTTGTCCTTTTCCAGCTTCTTTTCTTCTGCCTGCTGTTACTAGTGTGTGTGCACTCCAATTTTCTCATATTTTAAAGGCTCAGTACACATGCAACCCAATCTGTCCCCAACAATGGCTGTTGTCCCTGGATGTTTTAAGTAGCCTTCCCCTATGGGAGGTGCCTGGGCAATAGGTTCTCTCGTTTACTAGTCCCTGCAATGGGTGCACTTTTATTCTTTTTTTATTTTCTATATTCCAACTCTGACTGTTTCCTGGATAAGACCCTCAGCTGCCTGACCCCTATGTGGACCCTGTGCTGCTTGCTCTGACTTATTGTCTGTACACTGGATTGAATGAACTCTGCCTGCCCTGGCCTCAGCCTTTCCACTGGCCATGCTCTACTTTGTCCCTTTATTGCCACACATTGGTGTCTCTAGACCCGCGTGGGTCAGCTGGCATGGTAGTACCACTTGTGGAGAAGCCAAATCTCTTTACAGGGGTTAAAGTGTGAAGACCAGGCAAACCACTCAGATAACCCCTTAGAAGGAGCCCCAAGCCAAATCTGTTTAATGACAGTGAGTCTACACCCATTTCATGACATGAGCCAGCAGTCTACAATATAAAATGGATGTTTTCATTCTAGTTTTCCAAAATCGCTCCACAGAAATGTGTATCTCTACTGCAGTTTTGTTTTTTTATTATTTTTTTGCAAATAACATGTTCATGCTTACAAACCTTAACAATGTAATATTGTATAGGCTGTTTGTATTCTAGTACAGATTATAGGAGATATTGCCAGAACAACCAGAATTGTGGTTTACTGGCAAACAATTAACCAGTGAATATTTTAGCCGTATAATTAAATAAACGTGATGAAAAACAGTTTATTCCAAACTTTAAATATATTTAGAAGTACGTCTATGTATCATATATATGTAAATATACTATATGGACAAAAGTATGTGCACATTCCCAGTTGCTTTGTGACACAGCCATGCAACCTCCATAGATGAACACAGGTAGGAAGGAGCATGGGTCTTACTGAAGAGATAGGATGATACAGTACCTTTGCCATGTAAATGCAGCTACTTACTTCCCCTGATGAGCGGTTGTCGAGAAGGAACCGTTCCTTCCAGATAATTGCCTGCTCAGCTGGCACCTGTAAATGCCCCTTAAGTGCTATTATTTTGTAGTGGAGGCATCTGGGAGCAACAGCAGCTCAGCCACAAAGCAGTACACCACACAGTCACGGGAATGCTGACGCGCGTATGAAATAAAACTCACCTATCCTCTGTTGCATCACTCACTACAGAGTTACAAAATCCCTCTGGAAGTGACACCAGCACAAGGTTGAAAGCTTCATGAAATGACATGAGTATTCATGGTGCTGCTGCTCCAAAGAGTGTGTTGGTGTAAAGTATGTTGCCATTGGATTCTGGAGAAGACACGTGTTTCCAGGGCTGTATTTAGAATTTATGCTGCCCTTGGCACGTTTAGAGCTCACACCCCCTATTAAAGGAAATGTGTTACCAAAATGTTATCTGCCTGTTAAAACCAGATAGTAACACATCTCCTTTTTTCTAATCTGTTTTTATTTTCTGATTACAGATTTTTTTTTATTCTATTTTTTCAAACATGATTATGGGGGCGGCCATCTTGCCTGAGCTGTTCCTAACAGCGTTTACAAAGCATTAAGAAAATTGCTTTACGGCAGCCACATGGGCCATAGACGCAGTGGTCAGGAGGGAATCTCATTGACTTCTATGGGAGAGATTTCTAGGCATGCTCTGTGACCTGTGCCGAGGTCATTGTAGAAGGAAAGATTAGATAAGGTCTTATAATCACCTATTGTGAATGGTGGATCCTGACTTATCTATATGCAGAGGTGATATCATTACAGGCAGGATTAGAATGACAGATAAGCAGATAACTGCAGTAAAGCAATCTGTATAGACCAAGAAGTGGCGCAAATTATTAGACATAGTGGACAGGATTTTTGGTTGTAAAGTATAAAAAGTGACATGGAAAATAAAAATAAAAACTTCATCAAAAATTATTTAAAAATATGTTAAACATAAAAGTGATTTAAACAGCAGGTCATTTTCTGATGACACATCCCATTAATTCGGCTAAAGCTGCCTATTGCCTTGAGGGTACAGCTCTAAAACATGATTTTGAACATGCGTTATAAAATGTTGAAAATGCAGTTGGTTTTACTGTGATTGCTGTGGTTTTTCTGGTGTGGTTATTGGCCATGTAATGTATACCAGTGAAATACATTTGTTACGTTTTTACCCTGGTACAAATGCATGGCAAAAAACCACATCACAAAACTTTAGCTAACCTGGTAAAATGGAATGTGGTTTTAAACGCCTTTTCAATGCAATTTTGACTGCGGTTAAAAACATCAATGTAAATATATCCTTACACAGCTGTCAGTGAAATATAAACCTAATCTAAGTCTGAAGACCTCTCCATCAATTGATGGTGCGTGCAATGAAAAATCATAGTATGCTCCATCCAGCACTGATTTTTCATCAAAATTCAGTGAGTTGGTCTGCAAGAAAAGCAGACAGGATGTGGACATCATCTGTGAGTGATCCTTATAAAAATGCATCCATGTTCACAGGCCTGAATACATCTCTTACCTGAATGAGCGGCATCTCTTTCTGGTTGTTTGGCCACCATTACTCTGTGGCTGCTAGTTTTTTTTTTTTTTTTTAATTATACTGATTAACTTTACCTTTGGTGTCAGTGTGTGGATTATAGAATGGTTTGCTGTGTGCTGGCTCAGACTGGTCCACAGGGGCACAAGGATCATCTTTTCCCAGGGACCAGCTGTTTTGAAGTCACTGCAGTGACTCCCATAATCAATCATCTACTAGTGGCTTGCTGCTGCCTACCACTGTGGGAGCTGATAATATTTGCATGTATCTGGACAGTGGGCTCTCGGAATTAATTTTACCGGCGGGCCGTAGGCAACCCAGTCTGATAGAGGCTGTGTGACAAGCAGAGAAATCCTCTCTGCTGGTTGGAAATGTACATAAGGGGCATACTATGTACTGGTTTCACCTTTCTTCTCACCTGACTGCTCTGATGTCTCCTTATAACTTAATTTTATTAACTGCAACACCATGTCAGGGGATCTAACCCTTACACTGCCTTCCTGAAGAGATGACCTTTACGTTAGCTGTAAGTAAGCCGTGTGAGGGCTAAGGGAGACATGCAGATGAGCACTGAGAAGCAGCACTAAGGTCAATCATTAGTTTTCTTTGTGAAGTGTGAAGTGCCGCCCCATCTTCCTGATGCCTAGGCAGGTGCCCTCATGTGTCTGTTATAGTTATATTATAACCATCTAAGGACTGGTGAAGAGTTGAGCTTTAATTTAAGCCAAATTCTGGTGTAAATTATATTAATTGTGGTGGACTGTGGAGTGTATATATATAATATAGCGAGAGATATAGATTAATATCTTTGGATATATTATGTATACTTACATGCAGCAAGTTCCTTTTCTTTGTAATTGGGTTAATGAAACTCCGACTCTTAAAAGAAAACCGTTACCATAGCAATCGCTTCTTATGCTGTATAATTCAGTCAAATTAACATCTGTGATTCCTGAATCATTAATATCGTTAGCATGTCAAACTCTAATACCAATTATATGCTCCACTTTCCTTCTTAGACCAGCTACATATATATATATATATATATATATATATATATATATATACAATCCAGAGTCATCATTTTACCCTCATGGTGTGACCTGGCTTGCTGTATTCAGGCCTCTTTCCTAATTTCTGGAGAACCCTATTCTGCACAGTTTACTGTATATGTGAATGTGGGTGATCATGTACAAAGGTCTGTATTTACCTGGGCTCCAAACCCCTCAATCATTCTTAAGAATTTGATGTAATCTGCTGATACGATGTAGTTATTTTAGGTAAAGTCCAAGGTGTAGAAATTGCTGTTTTTGATGCTATGTGACTTCTAGGGGACTTATGTGAGGCTTGTTCCATTTATTCACCGTAGCATCTCTTTAGGATGATCAACATACAGATGAAATTTTCCTATGCAGCACTTCTAGAGCTCTTGAAGATGGTGTACAGTCAGTCTTCTCCTCCCCCCATTTTCCCCAGAAGGTACTCTGGGAGCCTGATGACTCATAATAGTGTCTGGAAAATGCCACTAGATTGAGGGATTGCTAAAAATAAGTACCTACTGCTTGAAAGGGAAAAATAAGATTGGCAGAGGGCCCTAGATATTTGGGTCTCTGTTCTTTCGTGAGAATAATGTACCATCTGTAATAAGGAGTTACTAGATGTGCTGCATTTAAAGGGGTTGTCCAGCTTTTTAACTTTTTTTTTTTTTGTTGTTGTTGTTCATCACCCCACTGGACTTGTGGAAGGAAGCATACTTACTTGCTCCTCACATTTGGTTCCGCTCCTTTGGTCCACCACTGCCTTTGCTGCATTCCAGTCCCTGCTTGACGACTACCGGAGTGGACGGTAATTATGTGTCTCAATGCGGCAGACTGAAGAAGAAACCAAATGTCAAGGAGCAGGTAAATATGCTTCCCTCCCCAGCAGAGCAGGTGGACAACCTTCTCTTTTTGGAAGATATGAAGTAAGGCAGAAACTACCAAGCCATCCTAGTTTCGGACACTGACCATGTTAGGCCTTGTTCACACTTCAGTTATTTCCGTCAGTTATTGGGAGCTAAAACCAGGTGCGGCTGTAAACACAGAACAGGTACAGATCTTTTCATTATACCTTATCTCTGAGTAGCCTCCACTCCTGGTTTTTGGTCACAAAAGCTGATGGAAATAGCTGACCAAATAACTGATGTGTGAACTGGGCCTTACTTGTTTGGCCTTTATCTGGTGACCAGTAATATAATGAATATTATGAGAGTCTCATTCAGTATCATTTTGAAGTTCATTAATTAGGGTTCTCACTACACCGTCATCTTGAATACATCTTCAGAGAAATACAAAGGGCTGCATGCCTTTGCAGCAGTATCTTCTGTGACTAACATCCCCCGTTTGGCCAATATTGGTACAGCTAATTTTGAGCGTAATGGTAGTGAATTGTAATGTAGGTTGTCAGTATCAGTGGTTGATTGCTGAAAACCACCCGCCTGACGATTCCCACCTGGCATTCAGGTTTCCGCCATGATGTTCTTCACTTTACTGGCCAAAATAGCATGGCTTGATGCTCTATTTTAACCAGCATTTATGACAGAATCTGCTTCTTGGCCTCCCAATGTTTGGAGATCTGAATAAAGCCATACAGTGCCTATCTGTTTGATTTACTGAAGACCTCCAGAAGACCCACATAGATTTAGCATGCCAATAACCATAGAAAAAGACATCCAAAGATTGGGAATCCAGTTTATTAAAGGGGTTGTCTCACTTCAGCAAGTGGCATTTATCATGTAGATAAAGTTAATACAAGCCACTTACTAAGGGATCATGCACACGACCGTATGTATTATTTGGTCCACCAAACACGGATCCGCAAAAAAAAAAAAAACGGATGGCGTCCATGTGCATTCTTTATTTTGCAGAATGGAACAGCTGGCCCCTAATAGAACAGTACTATCCTTGTCCATAGTGCAGATAGTAATAGGACATGTTCTGTTCTTTTGTGGAATGGACATACGGAAACTGAATGCACACGGAGTAACTTCAGGTTTTTTTGTGGGCCCATTGAAATGAATGGTTCCGCATACAGTCCGCAAAAAAAACCAAAAAACCAGAGTGGACACAGAAATAAAATATGTTCATGTGCATGAGCCCTAATGTATTGTGATTGCCTATATTGTTTCCTTTGACGACTTCATTCATTTTTCCATCACATTATACACGTCTAGTTTCCATGGTTACGACCACCCTGTAATCTAGCAGCATGATCCTGATTGCACGTTATAGGAAAAAGTACCAGCCTATGTGAACCCCCACAGTCCTGGCCACCAGAAAGGCCAGCATTTTTTCTTATAGTGTTCAAGCACGAGCACCACTGATGGATTGCTGGGTGGTCATAACCATGGAAACGAGCAGTGTATAATGCGATGGAAAAATGAATCCAGCCAGCAAAGGCAGCAATATGGACAATAACAATACATTGGTAAGTTCCTTGTATTAACTTTCTTTACATAATAAATGCCACTTGCTGAAGTGAGACAACCCCTTTAACGACTGGAAAAACAAATTAACAAATGTGAATTTGTTTAGAAACTATGCAGTTGTCTGGCACCTAGAGAAATAAGAGATACAAGAAGAAAAAAAAGATGTAAGTGAAGAGGGACCACAGCAATCATTCGTACTGGCAAACATGATGCACTTTTGTTATGCTGGGAAACCATTGTAACTTGAGTCCATAACTCTATGGAAAACTAGTAATTAGTTCCAGAGTCCCAAAATGTCATCCCAAAATAAGAGAAAATAAAGATTTAAGAAAAATAATGAGATGCCTAAGACAGAAAGCAAGTCCTTACATATAACCGTAATAGATGCTGGACGCTGTAGATAACTTTGTGATGACAGGGGCTTCTTCAGGTTCCTGTATAGCACACAGCGTACCAGAAAAATAAAATGGAACTGCCCTCATCTGACATCCAAAGGTGATATATTACTGTCTTCTCCTGAAGAAGGGAACATCTAATCTACGAAACGCATTGAGTATTCAATAAAGATCTATCCACTAATTGGAGTCCATCATAGGATTTTGTGGTGTGACCAACTTTTCCAGGCAACTCTGGTGTGAGAGGTTCAGGCTATGTGCTCCTCCTGTTAACCCCAAACACTTACTATGGCCCAGGAAAGACCATGTTATGTCCAAAGTATTGTATCTTGTATATTACAGTTTCTATTCTAAAACTGCCAAAAGATTTGGCAGTTGATAGAACCATGCCTATTGGGTAGACCAGTGATGAGCATATTTTATTAAAGGGGTTTTCCAAGACTTAAATACGACATGACTTAACCTCTGGATAGATTATCAGTATCTGATGAGTGGGGTCTGACAGCAGGGAGCCCCGTCGATAAGCTGCATGAGAAGGTAGCGGCGCTCACAGTAGAGCCGCGGCCTTCTCACAGCTTTCCCTAGGCAAAGTGACGACACATTCATCAGTCACATGGCCTAGGTGCAGCTCAGCCCCATAGAAGTGAATGGACCAAGCACAGCCGGTATACAGAGCTTTGCTTGGTGAGCCTAGAGAAGGCCACGGCGCTCAAGAGTATTGGTGCCTTCTCAAACAGCTGATCGCAGGGTCCGGGGCGTCAGAACTCCACTGATCAGATACTGATAACCTATCCAGAGAATGGGTCATCAGTATTTAAATCTCAGAAAACCTTTTTAAGGATTCTTTTACTTCTTAAAGTAAAGTTGCAGATCTACAATGAATGTGCTGCCACCATTGCCAACTTTCTTATAAACCACACAATACTGTCTGTGATGCTAAAACCCACATTCTATTAGGCAACAAGCCAACCTTCCAGAAAGCCCCAGGAATGTTAAATATTTCTAATGGGAATAAACAGCTAAACAATGTGAGATAAGGTGACTAGTACTGCATGTTAGTGAGAATGTGTAAGAGGTAGGCATGGTTGTGTTTGGCTGTGCACTATAGCCCTGATTCATTTATTAGTAGAAATTGTAAAAATGATATTGTATAAAGATCATCCTTAACTGTTAATGTATCAATGCTTTTAGTTGGTAATCAGGAAAATCTGTCAGTGGTAGATACTAGGTTAGTGGAAGTATGAGTATGCACAGTCTACACTTTTCGGAAACACGATGGACAGATTTCATAATACCGGTGCACCATACACATGAATGTCCCAGTCTCTTCCCCAGTGCAGAATGTAGCAGACAAGGTGACCATTTTCAAACATCTTTATATATGCTGGAAAAAGTGGCACATGGGTTTCATAATTATGATATTTTGCTTAAACAGTGTATTTTTCCATGTATTTATGCTTGAAAACTACTTATGGGCCCCAATATGTCCTAGGCATGTCTTCACATCAGACTTTTGACCTACGTTTAACATATACAAAGTCACAGAAAATAATGCACTATAAAAAATAGATGCAAACACAACATATGGACTAAGCCCTCACTCGAATGATAAAATCTGAGACTCTTAGCCAATATATTTTGATCAAAACACATCTGTGCCCACCTACCCAGCGCCACGGTGGTCTCAGTTCAGGCAGGTCCTACTAAGTTTAGCGTAAAACCTGCCTGAACTGAGATCACCATGGCGCTGGGTAGGCGGGCACAGATGTGTTTTGATCAAAATATATTGGCTAAGAGTCTCAGAGTTTATCATTAGAGTGAGGGCTTAGTCCATATGTTGTGTTTGCATCTATTATAGTGCATTATTTTCTGTGACTTTATAAATGTAGCCTTGTACATCCGCACATTTTATTATCATATTGTGCAGGATGTTTTTGTATCTTTTTTTCCGTGACTATGTTTAACATTTAAACCAAGGGTGCACAATGTTTTTTAATTGGGGGCCATATTGTCAGTCAACAATATTTATTTAAAGGGTTATTGACAATGGAAATACTGTATTTATGCCATATTGAACCTATAGTATATATAGGGTTCCATTATAAAAGAAAAAAAATCTATATCTCTGCAGGATGGAAAAGTATAGTGTACTATTCTTTTTCATCCTTTTGTTTCTTAGCGTATATGTTAAATGTGGGACAAAAACATGGTGTGAATAGAGCCTTACAAATACAATATACAGTGGATGTTGATGCATCAACTGATGTGTATGCAGTTGCATTGAGCAACTAAAATGCTTCTTAAAAAATATTGGCCATTGAAAGGAAACCTGTCATGTTGGAAATGCAGTCCAGTCTGCAGGCAACATTTTTTAGAGGTGAGCAGAACAGATTTACAATATATACAGTATTTTTCTGGACCATAAGATGAAACCCAGGGTTAGATAACAGAAAATCTAAAAAAAATATTTCTTAAATGAAATAGAAGGGTCAAGGTCACTAACTTTGGGGTCTAGTGTAGGGAAATGGGGGTGGGGTTTTAATAGTTTTGGTCAGCTCCTGTTAACCTTAGTGTGTCATCTGCTGACCATTGTAACAAATATCAATAACTCGGGAACAAAGCCTCAAATCGCTAAAAGAAAGTGTTTTCAATCAGGTGATCCACTACTGTGTCTATACAAACAGATTAATAGGGAGGTCACTGGTGACAGATTCTCTTTAAAGACCCTACATCCACCATGCGTGCATGGCAGATGTCAGGAAGGGGTTATACTAGGACAGTGATGGCAAACCTTATAAAGACCGAGTGCCCAAACTGCAACCCAAAACCCACTTATTTATTGCAAAGTGCCAACAATTTAACCTGAATACTGAGGTTTTGGTTTAGAAAAAACAACTCGTACATTAACATGGGCCAGACTGGAACTTAAAAGCAGTCCTGGCACACAAACCTCACCAGTCCACAAACATTAAATGACCACACCATTACGATAACCTATGTATTATACTGTCCTTTTATATGGTTTCCATATACAGGGCAGTATAATACATAGGACATACAGTAGTCTCCTTACATACATCCTCCATATACAAGGCAGTATAATACATAGCCTCCTTACATTACATATATAGAGTAGTATTACATATCACCTCCGCTCTCCATACATCCTCCAATGGAGACCTCCATAATATGGAGTACACATACAGGGCTGAGGCCTGCCTATATTGACTTGGGGAGTGGCGGGGTTCTAAACTGTATGGGAGTCAATCAGGCGCTGAGGCTGCAGGCGGGAGGGCAGGAGCCAGAAATGCAATGGAGTGTCTGATGTGCTGACACCAGCACTCCTTCCTGCACACAGCAATGTTCCCAATGGCCTACACAGAACTAGTGGAGGACGGGCACACCACCAGCCAAGATGAGTTACCGTGCCTAGCTGACACCCAGATTGGGCCTGCCTGGGTATAATCCAGCTCTGTACGAATGCCCACAGAGAGGGCTCCGAGTGCCTCCTCTGGCATGCTTGCCATAGGTTTGCCACCACTGAACTAGGACTTTTCTAACTAAACAATATATCAACCTGCCCAGCTCCTGCGGCTCTATAACATGCTGCCAATGTGAATGGTTCCCTTTAAAGACAGCAGCTCCCTGAATAGCTCTCTCCATACATGTATTACAGATATTCTCTTTAGGCACAAGCAACAAGTCTCCGTTTTTTTTTTTGCCATTACAACTGTTTATTTGGTGTGCTGATTTGACCATTTGTTTGTTTGTTTTTACACCAGGAGCAGCAAAATCAAGTCCTATTGCAAAACCAGGCTCCACCTCATCTCGCCCATCATCTGCAAAGAAGGCAGCTCCCAGTTCTTCAGTAAAAAGTGACAAAGATTTGGAATCACAAGTTGCACATCTTAATGAACAGGTAACGTTGTATGAATGTTTTATTAACAGCAGCAACCACTATGCATTTATACTGTGTTGTGTGTTCTGAATTCCAGTTGACATCTGTACATTTGATTTCTTAGTCCGGGTTCACATCACCATTTCATTTTCCATTCTTCAGATCTATCAAAAGAACAGAAAACAACAAAAAATGGATCCTCTATTTTAAGCATCTTTTATGCTCAGTTATGCACATTTTATATCCATTTTAGCCATTTCCATCGGAGATCCGTTATTTTAGGTAGAAATCAAGTTTATTAGGTTGTTGTTTTTTTTTAAACAAGGACATAGAGAGATGAAACATTAAACAAAGACAATTGGCCACGCAGGGCCAGCAATAATCATAAGGTCGTCTTAGAGTATAGCCTAATAATGCAAAAAATCAGAGTTTCAGCTAAGATGGCTGTGTATGCTGCAAAACATTAAACGCCAGCTAAGGCAATCATCAGAACAGGCTAACCATGCATTAAATGAGAAGAAATGCGACCAGAAGAGAGTGGGGAGAAAGAAAGAGAAAAGAAAAGAGAGAACGCTACAAAGGAAGGAAAAGGCAAAGGAATAGAACAAAAGGAGAGGGGGGGAGGGGTCACACGAAGAAGGGCGAGCTCCACCCGGTCATCCTTCAAGTAAGGTAACGGGCAAGTCTGTCGTTTTCACTGAAATGGAGCCACACAAACCAGGGCCTTTCAATCTGCGCCCTTGCCCCATGCCTCGCCCATCAAGCTCTCCATTCTGTAGATATGGGTCAGCTCAGTGAGCCAATCCTGGACAGAGGGAGTGATGTCCGTTTTCCAAAATCGCGGCAGAACAGTCCGGGCTGCCGCCAGGAAGTGTCGAAGAAAGCCCTGTTTGATAGCCTTCAGAGGTCCAGGAATCATGGAGAGGAGCGCCACCTGTGGGGACGGAGTGATCTGTACACCAGACATCTCAGGGTAACTAGAAAAAATGGATTGCCAAAAGGGTTGGATGCGGGGGCAGGACCACCAAATATGGATCATGTCGCCAACTCCCGAACCACAGCGCCAGCAGCAATCGGGTACCTCAGGAAAGCAACGGTGAAGAAGGTCAGGACATCTGTACCAGCGAGACAAAATCTTACAGTTCTTTTCTTGGGCAGAGCAGGGAACCGGCATCTTATGCGTCAAAATGAAGCACTTTCTCCAGTCGCTGTCAGACAGCGGACCCAGATCCCCCTCCCACGCCCTAACATAGGACAACTGAGATCCGTTATTTTAAATACTTTTTGTAGGACTTTTTTCCATCTAAAATAACGAATCAAATTGATGCAAAATGTGCATTACAGAGCATAACGGATAAAATAGAGGATTTTTTTTCTTCTGACCGATTAGAAGAGAAAACGAAATAGTGATGTAACCCTGGTCTGAGTAAGAAACATGTTACATCCAGGCTTTAACCATCTTACAGAACCTCAGTATTCATTTTTTAATAGCCCCTTTGTAACGTTTTGGAAAGGAATCGTATCTGACCCCCCCACTGTCTAAGATTCATTATTCTTTATGAATCCCAGGATTTTCTTGTGTGCCATACAGTAAATGTGCTTTATGAGTATACAGGCACCAGACATAATGAGACTGGATAGCTGTACAATGAATTCTCCTGATAGAAGTTATTGTGATCATTTCTGTAATTACTTGTAGGTGCATTCATTAAAAATTGCCCTAGAGGGAGTAGAAAAGGAAAGAGACTTCTACTTTGGAAAGCTAAGGGAAATTGAACTGCTGTGCCAAGAACACGGACAAGAAGGTGATGACCTTGTCCAGCGGTTAATGGATGTGCTGTATGCGACAGATGAGCAGGTAAATTTCTGAACTTTAGTGATCTGCAACCTTTTAATAGTAGGACACTGTTTTTGTGTCTCTGGATTTTTGAGGATACAGTAGATTACAATAGTTATAAAGCACCAGGCTGCAAATTCCTCCATCACTGATGTTCTGCCTGGAGTAAATTGCCCATCATGTCCTTGCTGACAAATACATTTCACTAGTGATCTAGCAATGACTGCTGATATATTCAGTATTGGGATGTAGTGAATGGCTGGGATATTTTACTGCTTTGCAGTTATAGGCATGGATTCAGTCAGTCCTATCTGATGGACAGAGTGGAATACTGATGAGGGATGAAAAGCCATACAGACACTAACTGTAGCATAGCTGATACAAGCAGTTGAGAGCACAAGAAACTGAAAATCATTAAAGGGGTTGTCTAGCCTTGGAGCCCAGTTGTCCTCCCCTGAACATTAAAAAAAAAAACTACTCCTCTGTCCACGGTCCCCCTGAAGCTCCATGTCCAGCCACTTCCAGTGCCCACAAGGCCACAAAGTGGCTTGGTCCTGTGACCGTTGTGGTTCTTGGCCTCAGTGGTCACAGCAGCTTGAACACTACATCACAGCAGTGATATATCCTTCAAGCTGCTGAGGCCTGTGACTGGCCGCAGCAGTCACAAAATCAAGCCGCTTCCTGGTCCTGTGGGGAGTGGAGCAGTAGATTTTCTTATGTTCAAGGGGTCATGTCTCCTGGGTTGTCTCCTCCAAGCCACACAACACCTTTAACCAGCTTTCCTTTTTTTTTTTTTTTTTTTTTAAATCCAAAATTGGCAGATATGATTATTAAGATTTCCATGAAACATAGAAAAGAAATAAAAATATATGTAAACCTAAGCATCCCTGTATGCATCCAAGAATGATAGGTCATGTTTTATTAATTAAAATATGTAACCTTATGGTTTACTAGTGTGTGACTCTTATGTACATTCATACTTTGTACACACATCACAATTTATTTGTGATCTAGAAGATCAAATGGAACAATTGCATACAGCATGTTCTTCGAGACCCAAATTTTGAGAATGAAGGGGACACATCGCTTATTATATATTTATTACATTAATTTATTTTAGACTTTCTTTCCCCCTACAGAGTCACACATCCATCTGTGTGCAGGCCACAGAAGTGAATGTGGCTTGTTACACTTTCCTGCACAGACAGCCGGTGAGGAATGCTGCTGTGCAGGGAAAACGTAGAAGGGGATGCAAGCTCCCATAATGCCACATTCTTATTGTATAAAGTTTGGGTATGATGACCAAATACACAATGTCCTTCCCTCTGCACACAGAGTGATTAAAGATTGAGTAAAACAAGCTTCTCCCTTTTGATTGTGGTTGGAATGTGATTTCCATCCTCTGCCCAGATCCTCTCCATTATTATTATAATCTCACTGCTGGAAGCCAGTCATTTTCTGCTAGAGGCCACAGTACTTACTTCAACAACACATTCTTCCCAGCTGAAAAGTCCTGACTTGTTTCACATAACTGACAAAAGCCCAGGTTCCTGTGGGAAGGTCCATCTTGGGATGGATAGGTGGATGAATACACATAAGTCCAGCATATACTGTATTTTAATCTCTTTAAACTGGTTCTACAGTAGTTTCAATGTCAGAATAATATTGATTTATTAGTTTTGCTTCACTTGAGGTGGAGACTTAGAGAAGAGGGAAATAACATTGTCCATAGCAGGTAGTTGCTCTATAGATAGCATTGCTGTAGTGGGATCAGAGAACATTGATTACTGTGGCAATATCATTGGATTCTTTTTCGTACTATTTTGTGTTGCTCCATGGTTTGCTTTTTGATGGGCTTTTTATTATTATTTTTTAATCTGTATAGAGTTTGTGTCATTTTTATATAATCACATTGTGATGTTCCTGATCCAAACAATGCCATATTAACTGTGGTGGCCTCATCTGACCTGTGCATTACTGTAAATCCCTTTCCATGCATAAAATTCATCAGCCTTATGGATGGCTTTTTGTGCATTTGTAGACAATCTTACATATAGTGTAGTGTAGATATGAAAGTGCCAATTCAAATTTATATTTGAATATAGTTATATTGATTTGTATAGCTTAGTTATATACGTGTTAATGGAAATTAGACCAAGCTGGTCCTAAATATAGATGCCACTAACAAATGGCTCAATCTGGAGAACACGATGAGTAAGGCGCTAATAGTATTAAGAGTGTGCATGTGTAATAGTTAATTAAAAATGAACCTCTATCCGTGTCTTGTGGCTCTGCTAAAATTACATTTCTAAAAATCCATTTAAAGCTAGAAGACATTGATACTGAAGAACACATCTACATGTCCAGAGAGTAATCTGTAAATAGGTCATTGGCAGTAAGCGGCACAATGGTTTTCTTCTGCCTCCACCTAGTGGCTGCAAGTGGTAAATGCTATGTGTAGCTGTATTAATGTACAGTCTTGTAGTGAAGGAGATGGCTATTAAAACAGAATCAAAGAAAGAACTGCATTTGTTAGATCAGTAGTAAAACATGTAAAGGACATATATGACGATTGAGCAAAAGCAATGGATTTTGACTTACTGGTCTCCCCAGCTGCAAAGAATACAATTATACAGTTAAATATACTATATCAGTGCTACCTTACTCCAACCAGATTCCTTCATATCGGTTTAATAGCCTTCTACAGTGAATCAATATTGCCGACTCAGCAGGCAAATTTTACTAATAATTTTCTGAGGCTGCTCCTACATTGACTCATTCTGGTCAGAAGTAGTGGACCTCTTCTGCTTAGCATAATGTGGGGTTTGTGGTGTTCTAAAGAGGGTTACCAGTCAAGTACTCATGGATTCCATAATATATTCTCTTCTATGGCAGAAATTAATGTACAGTATAATGCGTTGTTCTTCTGATTTCTCTTTACGTACTTCTGGGTGATACTACTTATACTACTGTATGTGAATTGAGGTGATTCGCAATGAAAACTATGTAATTCAACACTACACACTTTATATTTTGTTTTTGCCTACAGCTTTAGTGTAATATGCTTTGTATACTTAAAATTACTTATCCAGCAAAGTCTATGACCGTTTCAGGGCTTTCTTGGATTGACCTGGAATATTAAAACATTTTGCATTGTATTGTATAACCTCCTAACGGTTTAAAACTTGAAAGTATCTTAACACAAATGTATAGCTGTACACAAACTATGGTATCTGTGTCCTAAGATCACCTTGTCTTCTTGCATTCTTCCATTTTCCAAGTCATATGAGCTACAGTGTTTTGTTTTTTTTCTCCCTATTCAGGAGGGCCAAACAGACCATCACGATGGCGACGATCATGACCATGTTCAGGAGGATCCACAGCAGCAGGACGAATACTGACCCCCACCTCCTCCCTTCCGCTCCCCTCACTGTTGTCATTTCACGTGGAACTTTCTTTCAAGAGAGCAATGTGTGGCCAGTCACTCTCGGCACACCCCTACCATGTAATGTACTATAGTGAGTGCCAGCAAACCACCGCATTCTGTACCAGTTACTTTCCCAAGAAGTGTTTACAGAAGTTATTCCAGCCCAAGCAAAAGTGAGAGGTGTGGGGCTACTCGGCAGCAGCTTGTACCACTTGACTGTTTCAAATTGTTTTCAAATCTTTTCCATATTTTTTTATTTATTTGTAATTGAGCTATTTCCTTGTTTTCCAAACTGCTTGCTTCTAATTGTAATATCGTACAATATTTATATATACATGTCATACATAGGAACCATCACTACCACGTATCACGAATGTAAAAGTGCTAAGTTAACATAAAAGAAAAAAACTAGAAAAAAAAACGTACACGTGTACCAGGTTAACGTATCATGTTAAGGAAACGGCTGCTGGCTTGTAGCTGAGAAAGTGTTGACCTGTTTTAGGGGGTTCGTTTGGTTAATTTATCCTGAAGGGAAATAATTGCACTCAAAAAGGCGAAGATCTGATCACTCTCCTACATGTAGTAAAGATTCACCCACCTGCTGCCAGATGTCCTCCAATACCAGTGGAGGGCAGAAGACATTAGTTCAAGGTAATGTATTTGTTCCTAGGTCTTCCATAACATCAGGACTTTTTCTTGCAAGAAAAAAACAAATTAGATTCCTGAACTGCATACATTTTTCACCCCTAAAATCTTCATTACTCCTCCAATACAGCTCTATTGTTGTCAAAATACATGTTTTATTAATATTTTTTCTAAGAGTTTATTACATTTTTATTTTGTTATTGTTGAAGTAGTAGAAAACCATTTACAGCACACACAGTAGCTATGAGATGTTGGTGTCGGACTGAAGCATGCAGAACTCATGCACCAGAGGGCCTATTGAGGAGGTACAGATATAATATGCAGTACAAATGTTTTTTTTTTAATTGTTCTTTATTTTTTTTATCATATAAATACATACTCTGATGTTTTGCTATTTAATGATCTTGAGTTATTGACTTAATTGTTAATTTGAAGTTTTCCTCTTCTCAAGCATTAGCATTTCCCGCACCAGTCCGACACTAACTTAGCATTACTGAGTCAGGCTGAAGAGTCCTCTTGAGGATATTTGTATTCAGTCATAACATCAGTTGTATAACAGTAAGGGTGCATTCACACTGCCGTGTCCATTTTGTGGACTGCAAAGGACAACACCGGCCATTTGCACTTGGCATCACAGTGGGAGCCTATTGAATTCAAATGGTCCACGATCCACATGTTGCAGCCTATGTCTTGCTTTGTCGCCGCACAGACCCAGAAGCACAGGGAAGCCTTTCTGTGTGTTTCTGGGTCTGTGTGGCCACTCCGCAGAAGATAGGACATGTCTTATTGATTTCAATGGGTTCGTGATCTGCAACGTGCAGCAAACAATGAGTCCGCACCACGATGCGGGAAACACACGGCCAGTGTTTGTATTTTGCGGATCCGCGGTTTGCAGTCCGCTAAACAGACATGGTGATGTGCATGCACCCTAACCTGAATTAATCACAGTGGTATCAGACTGACCAGATAATCACTTTAGTTTTTTTTTCACTGCCGAAGACCTAGAACACACATAGAAACTGTCAGGTAAACAGGAATACAGCAACGTGACTTCTCTAGAAATACATATACTCACTTAATTGGCATCTGCCTAAGCATAAAATGCAGTAATTCAATATAAACAGCAATATCGTAAGATGCTTGTTAAGCTTCTGTAGTGCACTATATTTCTCTGAATGCAGTATTAACAGACTTGAGTATACAGTGACACCAGTAATAATATAATCTGCCCCATATATGTACTACCTCTACTATTTATCAGATGGTTGGCTTATCGAAGGCTTTGATGACTACCTTCTTAACAAGCATCATGGAAACTTTTAGAACATTATTCAGATCCATGTGGTCTCTGCAGCTTTTTTATATCACAAACTAATATTCAAAATGTATAGAATAAAAAAACACTTCTAATCAGTGATGTCTCAAGAAGGCGATGCAACGGCAAATATCTCACCATGGCTGATGAGATGTCTATCCAGCCCTATGAAAACAGAAGAATCAAATGTATTACACCACTGATGCCAGCTGGACATACACAAGTTCTTCTCAGCCGACAGCTATCTCTCCAGATCCTTCCATACAAGATGTATAGGTAGTATTTGGGAAGAAGAGAGAAAGCTACTGCCAAAAAATTCTGGCAGCATTTTTTCTCCTGAGAGCAAAAGGATTGGCATTTGAAATCCAACACGCCCACTCGTTATCTCCCTAACATCAGCATTCAGGGGAGATTTGGTAGATCTTATACACATTAGATGGTCAGCCGATCCTGTAGTTACAGCTTTCTCCCCTGTGTATAGATCCTGTGTAAGCAGCACGTGGAGCCAAGTGGAAATGGCTTTAGGAACTGACAATTAAGTGAGACAGTCTTCTATGGATTGTATTGCTGTACATTTACAATTCCTGTTTTGTTTCCCCCGTCTTTCTTTTGGTATTTTCTTCTGTTATATTTTTTTTTTATTTTTCTGGATAGCACATCATACAAAATTATATATGAAATGTAAACTGAAAGGAATGTAAACATATGTATTGTTAAATATAAATAGGTAATGAAGTCCTGATTTAGATGGCAAGAGTCTTATTCGGATGTATCACACTCATTTTACCATACACATGACTTGTCGCATGATAGAGTAGGTTTTTTTTGTCTATGAATATGTGAATAACTTGCGTTTTATCTTTTTACATATTTAATTAAAAAGAAAAGTATATGTTATTAAAAAAAATGCCAATTTTACCAACTATTCAAAATGGGGCAAATTGTAACTTGTCTGTCTGTTATTAAACCACCACATTCATTTTAAAATGCATTTTGTCTATTACAGTTTCAGCTGAAAGGCTATGGGAGAAATGATCGAGTCCCATCTGATTAATAAAACACCCCCAGTTATGAACATGATTGGCTTCCTTGGTTCACTTGTTTAATGTTTGCATTGCGATCTTCTAAAAATATTAATGTATGCGCTGCAAGTGTAAAAGCCAGAAAAGGGTTTGGTCAACTCGGTGTTTGTCCTGCCAGGGTACAAAAATTTATTCCATTTATTGAACCTTGAAATCTTGCCAAATATCTTGGAATGATGTATGGTTCTTTTGGAAATATACTAGGTTTTACCATAGATATTGGGTAAGCATTGTCAATTGTGTTATAGGCAAAAAAAATCTTGTTGACCGAAGCATAAAAAGGGTAAGTAAAAAAAAAAAAAAAGGCATACCACGTCACCAACTTTTTGAAACTTTGCATGTCGATCAAAGAAATGTATTGACCTTGGCACTTTGGAGCTGAGGTGCATGCCAAGTTATCCTCAGGCTCTGTTCACACCATATTTAGTCTGTGCAAAAAGAGTATCTTTTGGCATACAGCACTGTTGCCTCACCTGTATTGAAAAGTACAGTCAGTTTTTCCATATACCTACACTACCGGAAAATGAAAAAAGAACACCCGGAAAACTTAATGTGATTGAGCTGAGACTGGCGAAGTATAAACTGCTAGTGGTGCTTGGTCAATGATCACACCACTAAGGTGGTGCGCCCTTCGGGTGGTTGTCTGCCGTGCATGGAAGATCCCTCTCCTCATTCAGTCTCACACATTCTTGATGGGGGAGAGATCTGGTGATCGAGCTGGCCACAGGAGTTACTAGAAACACTGAAGAGCACGTTGTGTAGTGTGGACAGTGTGTGACCGGCCGTTATGTTTTTGGAACACCATGTCTCCTGAGTCATAAGGCACAATGTGTTGTAGGGCTAGCTCAGCTGAATGTATAGATAGATACCTTTCACTTACCAATTTGTTGCTTCATTCTAAAAAAAAAGTACTTGTAATCCATAAGCCACTTCATGCATCCTACCTGCTTCTTCAATCAGTCCCTCCCTCTTCTTGATTCACAAGGCAAGCGAGATGACTATGCAGAAATATGGCCCTGTCAATCAAGGAGAGGAAGCTCTGGTTGCAAGGGTGCACTCAGTGGCTTGGGCTGCCCATGGTGCACTTAACTGCTAATTTACATATGTATTACAATGTTTTTTTTCCTCCAGAATGAGGCAAAGGATCACTAGTAAGTAAGTCTGTTTTTCACATTCTTTACAAAAAAATATTTAAGATGCTCTTTTAAAGGGAATGTGTCATCAGAAAACGACATATTGGTTAAATCCCATTTTAATGTGAAGCATTTTCTTTTTTGTAGAATTTTTTTTTTTAATATAATCCCTTTTTATACATAAGACAATGGCCACTAGGTCTAAAATATGCATTCCCACTTCAGTTATTTGGTCAGTTATTTTGAGCCAAAACCAGTAGTGAACCCTACACAGACATAAGTATAACGTAAAGATCTGTACCTGTTCTGTGCTTTTGCAATAACTGATGGAAATAACTGACCAGATTACTGACGTAAACAATTCTATAAAAATGTTACACAAAAAAGGTGATTTAAACAATAGGCCACTTTCTGATGACATGTTCCCTTTAAGTCTCCTCAACACTTATAATTACTTGGATTAGTGTTTTAATATAGACAGTAGTCCATCCAGGGTGGGCTTAGACTTTATGCTGCCTGAGGTGAAGACTGAAATGGTTCCTCATTCTGCAAATTACATATGGGAAAGTGTAAGATTGTATATTTTCTAAATTATGCCCCCACCTACAACCAAGGATGGTTGCCTCCTAAGGCAAAGTCCTTACATTGTCTCATAGATGGTCTTGGAGCAATGAGAGTCATTGAAAAGAAAAACAGTCCACCAATACATCTCTTATAAAGGCTGATCTGGAATCAATTAACTGTGTCACTCCTGTGTGAGAAGAATTATCCAAGTTGTGTTGGCTGCTTATGGATTACTGCCAGTAGAACTGTTCTCCAGGGTGTTGGGTGTGTCCTTTTGCTATAAGAACTTGCATCTTGTGTTTTGATGTTACAATGCATGATTGTTTTTTATCAGATTCATATGGGGAAAAAAAAACTGTTTTTCCTTGCTTGAGATCATACAATGCCCATACACATGGGTATTACAGCTCCATACTTCTCAGAGGTATAAAGATCAATAATATGGTCACATGGTGCACAAGCTCTTATAACAGTTTTGTTTTCAGGGACTGCATGGATGTGGTATCAGAAGACTAGATCATGAAAACATATTTTCCAAGGTTGATTGAGGTAGGAGTTAATATTGGCTGAGACCTTTGCATATGAAAGTATGAAAATAAAGACGCATATAAATTTCTTATCTGAATATACAAATAAGGAAGCATATAAATTCCTCATCTCTGCCTCGCCCTCTGTGGTAAAATGTAAGAAACACCCAGATGTCCCTTCTTCATTGTCCTTGACATAGGCAGAACCTTCTTAGTGGCAATACTTCTTTCTTTGTCAGAGATGGCATCCGTTGAACTGAATGATGTGATCTGCTTCATCTGTCTAAACGTTCCTATAGATCCTGTGACCTTAAAATGTGGACACGTCTTCTGCTGGGCCTGTATTGACCATTTGCTGAATTCACAGGAGGAATATGGATTGTACACCTGTCCTGAGTGCACAGAAGAATTTCAGGAGCGCCCTGTACCACAAAGGAAACTGCAGATATCTCCTGAAAGCAAGCAGGTGGAGACTGTGATTGGCTGTACGTATTGTATTCACTCTACAATGAGTGCTGTTAAATATTGTGCAATGTGTGAAGCCTTCCTATGTAATGAACATCTGATGGTCCACACTAAGTCAGCAGAACATGTCTTATCAGAACCAAGCACTTCCTGGGAAAACAGGAGATGCTCGGACCACAAGAAGGTTTCGGAATATTACTCTACTGAAGACAACATCCACATCAGTGAAGTCTGCAAGACTACAGAGCACAGAGGTCACCAGCTAGAAGCTTTGTCCAATGCAAAGGAAAACTTGAAAAAGGTTTTGGAGAATCTAATGATCATGAATGCAGAGACTGATGCAAGAATTCAGAGTTTGCAAGAACACGTGAAAACTGTAAAAGAGAGAGCAATTAATTTAACAGAAAAGGTAACAAGTATGTTATTATATACTAGGACCCAGCTAGATGAACTAGAGAAGAGGATCCTGAGAGAGATCACCAGCCAGAGAGAGAAGGTGTCACACCCAGTCTTTGGCTTAATCCAGCAGCTAGAATTAGAAAAAAGAGAACTGTTAAAAAAGATATGTCACATTAAGGAGCTTTATAACATGGATGATCCAGTACCAGTCTTAGAAGAATTATTTCAAGACAACAGTTGCAAGTCTGTGGAGGTAGACGCCAAGGAGGAATCATGTAAACTGCTTAATGTTACAGGGGATCTTGACGAAGTTCTGATCACGCTTATGTTAAATATGGGGTTACATAATATAATGACAGCAGAGAAAACAAGGATTGATATGCAGGGACCAGCAGATCTTTTACTGGATATTGACACAGCAGGTCATTCTGTGCATGTGTCAGGAGACCAGAAAACTGCATCTCGGTCACAGGTTAAGCTGGAGCGGCCAGAAACGCCAGAGAGATTTCAGAATTGTCAGGTATTGAGCACCACAAGTTTTTCTTCAGGATGTCATTACTGGGAAATGGAAACAAGCAGATGGACCTGGATGATTGGAGTGTGTTACCCAAGTATGGACAGAATTGGGGCATCTATTGGAAGTAACAAGAAATCTTGGTCTTTGATTAGGTGGTATAATACCAATAAATACAGAGCAACACATGATGGTAAATACATTGAAATAGCTCTCAATACACCATGTCATAGATTCGGAATATATTTAGATTATGATGCTGGAGAGTTGTCCTTTTACGCCTTTTGTGAGTCAGTCAGACACTTACACACCTTCAATGTTCCCTTCACCGAACCTCTTCATGCTGTATTCTGGGTGTGGGGATACAGTATGTTGTATAAAGATATCTGGGTGAGAATTGCACGCTACCAAAAATTGTAATGCAAAGAATTTAATTTAAAAAGGGAAAGTAAAACAACTAGTTTATTCAGTGGTGCTAATGATGTTAAAGGGGTTCTCCAGGAATTAAGAAAATGAAAATACTTAAATGTTACTTCATTATAAATATATTCCCAAATACCTTTCATTAGTTATAATGGCTTGTTTTATCTGGGGAACAATCATCAGGAGAAATAAAATGGCCACCGTCCTATTAGTACACACAGAAACTGTCCTAATCACACAGCAGGACAAGTTACCTCACATCACCGAGGTAAAGATCTGCCTCACTCTCCTCTCTGCTCTGCTTGTCAGGGATTATGATCCCGAATACAGATGATAAGATCTCTAGTCAAATCTCTGTAGGAATGGAGTTCATGAGCAGATGTGGCTAATGAGCAGCAGCAGTCTCCATTACCTCAGCCCCACATTACCACAGTCTGTCCTGTCCGTCCTCTCTGTACTTCATGTCTCCTCCTGAACCCCATTCCCACAAAGATTCAGCTAAATATCATATTAAACTGTATTCAGGATCATAATCCCTGACGAGCAGAGAGGAGGATGAGGCAGCTCTTTACCTCAGTGTTGAGAAGTAATTGGTCCTGCTGTGTGATTAGGACAGGTTTTGTGTGTACTAATAGGACGGCGGCCATTTTATTTCTCCTAATCATTGCTCCCCAGACAAAACGAGCCATTATAAACAATGAAAGTTATTTGGGAATATATTTATAATAAAGTAATATTTACGTATTTTCATTTTCTTAATTCCCGGAGAACCCCTTTAATGCCAGGGAAGCCTCAGCATTTGGTGAACCCTCTCTGTAACGTAATGTGGTCTCCACTACGTGGCTAACCTGCAGTGGTTCCTAAATGCATCCTATTACATCACCATGCTGGAATTCAGTGAGCTCTTTAGACTAGCCCATTCTTTCACAAAGTTTTGTAAAGGCAGACTGCATGGCTAGGGGCTGGATTTTATATACCTGCGGCAATGAGACTGAAGAAAATACTTGATTTCAATGATTAAAAGGTGTGCGTTTGTCTATATACGGCAGTGTATCTTTGTAGCCTGACATACAGTATATAACAGCTAAGCACTTACATGAACAAATTCAGTACATTTTATATTTTTATTTAAAAGAACAAAATACAAAATAGAAATGAAATACATTAATAAAACATTCCAAACTGTATACAGTGATGTAAACTATAACCAAGTTATATACATAACGTAAGCCCTGTCTCTTCTCATTCACCAATGTTCATTACGCTGATATCTGCACTTGTTAGACAGCTGTTATATAAAACTAGGTATTCAGAGACTTTCGATTTTCAGGCATCATATTTCTTCAAGGTAGACATTTAAATGGTGAAAGTTTTTGTCAGATGATTTCCCTGAAAGATAGATTAAAAGAATGAATGTTTATGATAATTCTAAGCTAGGGGACAGTGTCAATTAGTGATGAGCGAAACAAGCTTTGGATGCTACATCCGAAGACGATTTGTTCAAAACTTCGGATTAATACTGTACAGAGATCTGTCTCTGTACAGTACTAAAATGCATAGGCGCCGATGAGCTGAAGTCCGTTATTCACGAAGTCACGTGTGACTACCAGCCGGAACCAGTTGGTATAGGTTGGAACCAAAGCTGAGTTCGGTTCTAAGTTTTAAAGTGGTCTTCCACTTGAAAAATCAAAGTTATTTAACAAAGTCACATTATACACTGCTGGTTTCCATGATTACAACCACCTGCAATCCAGCAGAGGTGGCCATGCTTGTACTCTATGTGACAAAGCACCAGTTTACGCACGCTGCCGCGGTTTCGGCCACTTTAGAGATTGGCACTTTTACCTTTAGTGTGCAAGTATGGCCACCGCTGATGGCTTGCAGGTTGGTCATAACTATGGAAAGGAGAAGTGTATAATGTGAAAGGAAGCAATATGGATAATCACAATACATTAGTAAGTGCCTTGTATTAACTTTCTTTACATAATAAATGCCACTTGCTGAAGTGACACAACCCCTTTAGGCCTCATGTACACGACCGTATGAAAAAAAACGGATCCGCAGAAAATATGGATGACCTATAGAACAGTCCTATCCTTGTCCGTAATGCGGACAATAACAGGACATGTTCTGTTTTTTTGCGGAACGGAAATAGACATACGGAAGCGGAATGCATACGGAGTACCTTCCGTTTTTTTTTTTTTTTGTGGACCCGTTGAAATGAATGGTTCTGCATACGGCCCGCAAAAAAAAAACGGAACGGACACGGAAAGAAAATATGTTTGTGTGCATGAGCCCTTAACTGTAGAAACCAGTGTCAGGACCTACTGCCAAGGCCAATAAGATTATGGGGTGCATCAAAAAGGGCACAGATACACATGACAAAAACATACAATATCTCACAAAAGTTAGTACACCCCTCAGATTTTTGTAAATATTTTATCTTTTCATGTGACTACACTGAAGATAGGACACTTTGATACAATGCAAAGTAGATAACAGTGTAAATTTGGTGTGTCCTCAAAATAACTCCACACACAGTCATTAATGTCTAAACCGCTGGCAACAAAAGTGAGTACACCAAATTGTACACCAGTACAATGGTGAGTACACCAAAAGTGAAAATGGCCAAATTGTGCCCAAAGTGTTAATATTTTTTTAAATGAATGAGTGCTAGATAAGCAGACTTTTACTGTAAAACTCATGTCTTTCTGTGGAATAGGTGTGAGCGCAATGTCATTTCTTGTTACCCAGTTGCATTCATCAGGTGTTTACATGCACACGTCTGCAGGTTTTCCCAGTGAAAAATGAAGTGTGAAAAGTCAAATTAAAAAAAGGGTTATTTTTTTTTAATCTAGTAAAAAACATACATTCTACATTGATACATTCTATTCTTTTCAACACTAGACAAGAAAGAAACATGACAGGCAGTGAGAGATACAACACCAGCTTACACATGACTAGTATGCGTCATCATAACTTTTTAAACTGTACTGGAACTGTGCTTTCCAATTCAAATGCGTCCAATATCAAAATTTATATAATACAGCATACAATTTTATAACAATAGGAGTTAACGGCAGAGGTATGTAACTAGTTGCATATATAGTGTATACATCAGGAGACTTTAAGGGTACCTGCACACGTTGCAGATTTATGTGCAGGAAATCTGCACTATTTATTGTATTTTTGGTGCAGTTTTTCTACAGATTTCACCCTTCCATTGATAGGGAGAAATCTTAAGATAAAAAAACACACACACACAACAGTTGGCATGCTGCAGATTTCAAAATCCGCATGACAGGTCAATTTCTACACCTAAGAAAATTTAAAAATTACAAAAGATTGGTCTAATCTCATACACTTTGCGGTTACTGGATTACACTGCATTTTTTCCACGCAAAATCTGCATCATGAGTGGGCACCCTAACTGAACCCAGTGTAAATACAGCCTTAGAGCTCATGCACAGGACTGTTGTTTGGGTCTGCAGCCAAGCCGCATTTTTGGCCATTGCTCCGTTCCGTGGCCCCGCAAAAAAAAAAAATTGAACATGTCCGTTTTGCCGAAAAGAATATGCATTTCTATCGTGGGCCATCCGTTCTGTTTCGCAAATCTTGGAACACACACAGCCGTGTGCATTAGGCCTTAAAGAGACAGCCCGTGAAGGAAGTAAGAAGTTAGTCTGCTATAGAAGCGTGGCTTGTCGTAATACATCTCATATGAGAAACTATAAACTTTAAAGGGAGTTTGTCAGTAGTTTTCTTGATGCAACCCAGGTAATAGATGTAGATGGTGCAGGAGCCTAGTTGCAAAGGGTGTATTAGATGGCACAATTTTTGGGCCAATTATCGTACAAAATTCATACAAAAGCTTATTCCTGATAACTGGTCCGTATAATCTAGCAGCCACAAGCAAATGCTCGTTCCTCGGTTGATGGGCATTTTGCATCAGGATTAAAGATGTGTGAATACAGGCAGCACATCTCCCTGTATGATCAGGGATGTGCTGCTGATAACGAACAGAGTAGAACGAGGGAGAGATGACTGCTGTAGCAATCGTTTCTCCAACATTCCGACTATGCATCGGCCGTGCAAACAAGTACCAATGGATGTGTTCATTTTTTAAAGGGGTTCTCCGAGTTATATATATTGATGACCTATCCTCCGGATAGGTCATCAATATCAGATCGGCGGGGGTCTGACACCCGGCACCCCCGCCAATCAGCTGTTTGAAGAGGAGGCGCGCGCTGTACCAGCGCTGCCGCCTCTTCACTGTTTACATGCTGGCCAACACGGGGGTAGTGGTGAGTAGGTGTAATTACACCTCACCGCCCCATTCATTTCTTCAAACAGCTGATCGGCGGGGGTGCCAGATGTCGGACCCCCACCGATCTGATATTGATGACCTATCCTGAGGATAGGTCATCAATATATATAACTCGGAGAACCCCTTTAACCAAAGGAAAGCTGTAAAAATGAACTCTGCCACTCCCACAAGTGCACTGGGTTTCTATAGGCTCAGTGCATAGTAGATCTACAACCCCCTTCTGTGCTGTGAGCAACAGTTGTAGCATCCAACCCCAAGAGATCCCTTTAAGTATTAGTGTCTTTTACTATCACATATTATATTGAAGATTAAAAAAATAACACATGAAAATGAAAATATAAATCACTGGCCTATAGAAAGAACTCATAATGAGAACTGTCATTTTTTGTGTACGTTGCAAAATAAAAGGAGTGACCCATCTGCATTTGTTCTGCACTGGAATGTATAACTATCCCTCAATGTCTTTTCTTTACATCTGGCTATAGTGTTTAAAGCTGCACAAGAGGGAAAAAAACTTTGTCCTTTCGACAAGTTTATGAAACAATGTTTGGAACCCATTCTAGATGTCTCCAGAATAAACTAATATTAATATTTACAGCATGTTGCTTACAGTACTTCTAATAAAAAGATAAAACCTGTGGATTTACATGTCAGACACTCAATCTGCATACCGCTTCTTTAGAGAGAATACGTAAATATGGAAATGTCTGCTCAGCTGCTTCCCCTAAGAAAAAATTAAAGAAAAAAATACAAGATTAATATTTTACAGATTTAGTACCATGATCACATAAACTACTGTCAGTGCACCTACATTTGGGGCCTAAAGTGAGCCAAAACGTGGTGCAATTTGCCACATCCAGGTTTAGAGAAAATTGGCCCAATAGGCACCAAAATTGTACCACAATTCTGGAGTAAAATACTGTCTCAAATTAAGTCAACTAATAGTTGGTATAGAGTCAGAGAAAAGCATCTATTCCATGCACCAGATTTATCATCCCGCCTAAGCCACTGTCATAGACTTGGTACATGCCCAGAAAGCCTGTCTAAGTTTACGCTATCTATAGGCTTAGTAAATCTGCCCCATGTGCTCATAACTATGCTATCAGAATCCATGATGAAGAACATTTCTCTTACAGAGCACTGTATTTGTAGCTCTGTCTACAGATGGGTTTCTCTGATTTGCTAGATAAACCAAATCAAGTTTCAAAGCTCTTTAAAGAGGGCCTGCCCCCGTGTAAAGTTTTAAATCTACATTCCTCCAACAACTGGTGCCTATTGCCCCTTCCCCGATTCCTCCATGACTTTTATTTTCTTTGTAGCCCCTTAGTTACTAGGTCTGTTATTCTAAGGAGTCTGTGGTTAGCCAAGGGTCGGCCACCAGTACTCATTTCCCAAGGGGGAGTGATCTTCACTGATCTGATGCTGTCTAATCAGCATTACAGCATGCCCCTCAGCCAACCACTTCCTTCTTATCATCAGGCACCCGAGCTAACAACTCGGGGGAGGGGGGGGGGCTACAAAGGAAAAGCAATGAAGGACTAATAAGGAACAACACCAATTGATGAAGGTACAAGGTGACAGGTCATTTTTAGAGTTAAACATTGACTTACAGGGCAGTCACCTATAGATGGCACTAGAGAGACAGTTTTCTTCCAGTGGATAGCAGTTTTTATAATAACCTGACATTAAAAAAACAATCCAATTTACAGGTAGCATATTATAGAGCAAGAGGATCTGAGTTGATTGATATGTAGTTTCAGTTGAAACGATATTTAAGGTTCCTGTAGAAAGCCATCTCTCCCACCACCATAAATATGCATGCTTGGCTCCAAAAGGAACAGAATATTTCAACATGCCAGGTCCTTCCCTCTGCCACTGTGGGATTGTCTGTTCCCTCTTACAAATAAGATCATCGCATATAATAAAAACAACCCTAACATCAAAGAGCCATATGAACTAATTAGAATAAAAAAAATAGCACTCACCACACAAACTCCATAATGAATGTGAGCTGCAGTGGCAAAAGCTGTCATGGCAAAGAAAGTAGGCTCTTCCAGCATCCCAAGATATCCAGATACGGCTAGACCGACCACTAGAGTCAATGGCAAAAGGAGCCAATGGAAGACTTCAGATCTGGTGTTACTCATCTGGCATATAATAACTCTGCACTGTTAAATAAATGTATAGATGTTGACTGAAATCAGGAAAACTGCTAAAAAAAAAATTCTAATGTAGAATAGGGTATACACTTTGAACATAGATGGCAATTGTGGCATGAACCGGGCCCAAGGCCTCCTTCACATGGTCAGTATTTTACATCAATAATCGTAAGCCAAAACCAGTAGAACATACATTCAATTCTGTGGAGTTCTAAGAACAGCCAAGCAAGTGTGCATCTTGGGAGTTGTAGTTTTACCACAGCTGGAGTGTCGGAGGTAATCCATCAGCTTATTTAAAACGTCTGATTGCAGAACCCCACTCAATATTGAAAGCAGTAGCTGCCCTTTGTCCCCCCATGTTTTTTGCACTGGCTATTGAATCTCTGTCTACTCTTATTGGTTAGCAATAGAGATGAGTGCCATTTTCGCGTATTTGCGTACGCATTCTAAATTGGTACGCTAATACATACGCATATTTTAATCTGTACACAAATGCGTACGCATAACGTACAAATTGTTAAAATGCGTACGCATTAGTGTACAGATTAAAATATGCGTATGTATTAGCGTACCAATTTTAAAATGCGTACTCGCTCATCTCTAGTTAGCAAACTTAAGGTCAGCATGTTTGCTTCTGCTTATGTCCTCCTACTTACATTAAGCAAACTTCTCACCACCATCCCCAATGTGGTTAAGCTCCTTGAAGACTTTTCTAATGTGTGAGTTTTTAAGAGGTTTTCTGGGAATAATTGTTAACTGAAGGCCCATAGCCTGCATCGTCTAATGAAGGATTCATAAATACCAGCTCCCCATTGCTTCAGTCCTGCAAACTGGCACCAGTTCCTCCATCTTGTGGTCCCTGGCTTGTTTTCTTTCTGGCAGGTATGGACATAGTCTCATGTGCTGCTGCATCCATGGACTGGCTTCAGCAGTGACATTTTCCCAAGTGATATGTCACCTCTGTAGGCAGTCATTGACGGCAGCCACAAACAAGACCATGTCCATATCCAGCAGTAAGAAAACAAGCCGGGAACTGGAAGATTGAGGAACGTCAGTCAGCGCACAGGACGGGAGCGGTGGGGATTTACTAGTAAGGGCCCTTGCACACGACCTTATACGCTCCGAGACATACGGTCCGTGAGTGGCCCATAAAGTATGTCCGGGAGCAACACTGATCGTGCGCACGGGAGCGCACAGCATCATACCGTAGATTACAATTGTCCCACACTCGGCCCGACGTGTGCACAGCATCAATGTAATCTATGATGCTGTGCGCTCCCGTGCACACAATCAGTGCCGCTCCGGGACATATGGCCTGCTCACGGACCGTATGTCTCGGAGCGCATACAGTCGCGTGCAAGGGCCCTAAGTATGAATCTTTTAGTAGGAGATGCAGGCTATGGGCTACTTGGTGCCTATTTAGGCTGGGCCAAATCCATGCCATTGAAATGGTCATTCTACCCTTTTCTGGACAATACTGATCCCAATTGTCCTATCAGATCTCAGATTCTATCCAAGTTTATCTGGGCTGAGAAAACACCCCATATCAAGCGCTCTCTTTTATAACATCACAAGAGGTTTCGTTGGCTTTTGTTTCTAACCTTGTCAAGTACTAAAGGGCAGCATGTTTAGCTCAGCAATGGTAATGGATGAAGTTGGGAGTGAAGATGGATGTGGCTTCTATGGAAAAAGGCATGGCCTACTATGTAACATTTTGCATATTTGGTAACAAAACATGAGTGTCTGTCTATGCACCAAATTTATTATCCACAAAACTAGATAGAGAGGCACACAGTGTTCCAAATGGAAATTCAGGTGCAATATCCACTGGGTCATCCACCCCAGAGAGGTTAATTTGAATCAGGATAAAAATGGAGGATATGCACACTTGTTTCTGGAAAAATGTAGCAAAGTTTTTAATTCAATAAAAGTATACTAAAATACCTAAAAACAATAATAACATTCATATATCAATATATCTTTCCCACTTATATTGAAAACGCAATAGGATAATATATTTTCAATTATATTTGTATGTATAATATTATTTTCTATTTTTTATTTTTATTTCTTATTTTTTGTATTTTTGTATTTTTATATATTTTTTTATATATGTATTACTATATCTCAATATTTGTTATTGGAAGAAGATGACCCACCTAGATGCTGAAATAAGATGAACCTAATATACATACTTATACAAGAAATCGCATGTAAAATATATGGGCCTGTTCACATTATAAGATGATTTATTTGTGGAATGAAATGGGACTCTGTTAATCCGGAATCCTGTCCGGACTTTATAGACACCTGGAATCTACTATAAAAAGGCAGAGGGCAGACCCCCCAAATACTACCACTAATGAAGGAGAGCGTTCTCCGAAACGCGTCTGGTATATCATTGTCGGGTATATGGTCTGGACCTACACATAATACCCACTGTAATAACGGGGAGACTCTGCAAATACTCTGCGAAGAAACACAAGCTTGAAAATTGAATACCGAAGCCAAGTGTCCGATCACGTGAGCGAGACATCGCGAGACATCGAGCCCACGTGACTGGGAGTTACGGAGGACAGCGGGACTACACGCCGTGAAGGGAATCTTGCATTATACCCACAGGCCTGGATTAATACCATACCGCTACCGATACAAGCATAGGAGGACATACAACAACCCATTGCCGGCAGTACGGTTCCCTCCCGGTGCGGTAAGAGCCCAGTGGGCATATAATATAATATTTGCAGAGGTGTCGCCCAACAGATGCCATAGAAGACTGGTAACGAATATCCATCATTGTATGCCCCATGCCTCAATAACCTGAGGAGTCATATTTGGAGGGACAGATAAACCATCGGCTTTGTCTCTGGGGATTGAGCATCCACGTCCAGTGGAGAGGACTTTCTGCGTTTTCAATATAAGTGGGAAAGATATATTGATATATGAATGTTATTATTGTTTTTAGGTATTTTAGTATACTTTTATTGAATTAAAAACTTTGCTACATTTTTCCAGAAAAAAGTGTGCATATCCTCCATTTTTATCCTGATTCAAATTTATTATCCAGCCTGAGCCATTGTTATAAATCTGGTGAAGGTCTAGACTGCCTATATACTTTATGCCATCTATAGGATTAGAAAATCTGTCCCAAGGAACAAATATGTTTGCTTTCTACTTATACAAAAAAACATCACCAACTCATACTTACAGTCACATTTGAAAAGAGTACACCAACCATCCATAAAAATAGCCTTGGCTGCCTGTCCAGGATTTTACAGGGAGAAAAAACTGTCCAGATAGTCAGCAAAATAAATAAAATGGAAGGAGAAAATAATGGTAAAAGTCCTTCATAAACAGAGTCCTTTAGCAGGGTTTTCTGGCGATAAGCTCTGCAGGCAGAAGAAGAGGTAGAATATGTTGTCTCAAATTAATTCTACTTTTAATGCTACTCAAAAGTCATTTGGCAAAATCTATTACGCCCTACATTCTAGAATTCTGTCACAAGGTCACAAATTAGGGCTTTTGCAACTTATTTAGGTCACTTGTGCAATGTTTTTGCAACCTTTTGCAGTTTTACACTTCCTTTAGTTTTGAAAAGCAAGTGGGAAAATTGTTACTTATGTTAATTAGAGTCACTCCAGATTTATTACTGAGGCTTTTTAAAAAGTTGCAAAAAAGGTCTCAAAGCCACTCCAGGTGGTGCAGAAAACTGGAGTAGGATATCTAGACAAAAGCATTAGGTTGAAAGATGAGCCAAATTTAACAATGTGTACCTCTTGATGAATTTCTCCCCAATGTTCCTGACTCAACAGTATATCTCTCCTATAATTTCTTCATTAATGTATATTTCTGGTAGGGCTCATCATGCTAATTAAAACAATACCTTTCTTTTGTCTGTACAATAAATACAGTGGGGAAAAAAAGTATTTAGTCAGCCACCAATTGTGCAAGTTCTCCCACTTAAAAAGATGAGAGAGGCCTGTAATTGACATCATAGGTAGACCTCAACTACGAGAGACAAAATGAGAAAACAAATCCAGAAAATCACATTGTCTGATTTTTAAAGAATTTATTTGCAAATTATGGTGGAAAATAAGTATTTGGTCAATAACAAAAGTTCATCTCAATACTTTGTTATATATCCTTTGTTGGCAATGACAGAGGTCAACCGTTCTCTGTAAGTCTTCACAAGGTTGGCACACACTGTTGCCAGTATGTTGGCCCATTCCTCTATGCAGATATCCTCTAGAGCAGTGATGTTTTGGGGCTGTCGTTGGGCAACACAGACTTTCAACTCCCTCCAAAGGTTTTCTATGGGGTTGAGATCTGGAGACTGGCTAGGCCACTCCAGGACCTTGAAATACTTCTTACGAAGCCACTCCGTTGCCCTGGCGGTGTGCTTGGGATCATTGTCATGCTGAAAGACCCAGCCACGTTTAATATTCAATGCCCTTGCTGATGGAAGGAGGTTTGCACTCAAAATCTCACAATACATGGCCCCATTCATTCTTTCATGTACACGGATCAGTAGTCCTGGTCCCTTTGCAGAGAAACAGCCGCAAAGCATGATGTTGCCACCCCCATGCTTCACAGTAGGTATGGTGTTCTTTGGATGCAACTCAGCATTCACTCTCCTCTAAACACGACGAGTTGTGTTTCTACCAAACAGTTCTACTTTGGTTTAATCTGACCATATGACATTCTCCCAGTATTCTTCTGGAACATCCAAATGCTCTCTAGCAAACTTCAGATGGGCCTGGATATGTACTGGCTTAACCAGGGGGACACGTCTGGTACTGCAGGATCTGGGTCACTGACGGCGTAGTGTGTTACTGACGATAGCCTTTGTTACGTTGGTCCCAGCTTTCTGCAGGTCATTCATTAGGTCCCCCCGTGTGGTTCTCGTATTTTTGCTCACAGTTCTTGTGATCATTTTGACCCCACGGGGTGAGATCTTGCGTGGAGCCCCTGATCGAGGGTGATTATCAGTGGTCTTGTATGTCTTCCATTTTCTAATTATTGCTCCCACAGTTGATTTCTTCACACCAAGCTGCTTGCCTATTGCAGATTCAGTCCCAGCCTGGTGCAGGTTCTACAATTTTGCTTCTGGTGTCCTTCGACAGCTCTTTGGTCTTCACCATAGTGGAGTTTGGAGTGTGACTGTTTGAGGTTGTGGACAGGTGTCTTTTATACTGATAACAAGTTCAAACAGGTGCCATTACTACAGGTAATGAGTGGAGGACAGAGGAGCCTCTTAAAGAAAAAGTTACAGGTCTGTGAGAGCCAGACATCTTGCTTGTTTGTAGATGACCAAATAATCATTTTCCACTATAATTTGCAAATAAATTCTTTAAAAATCAGACAATGTCATTTTCTGGATTTGTTTTCTCATTTTGTCTCTCATAGTTGAGGTCTACCTATGATGTCAATTAAAGGCCTCTCTCATCTTTTTAAGTGGGAGAACTTGCACAATTGGTGGCTGACTAAATACTCCCCCCCCCCCCACTGTAGCTGCAGAGATATCTGCGTTGATATTCATATGCAAGTGAGCTATTGGAGCACGGGGATCAATTGTTTGAGCACTGCTGTGTAATAACCCCTGTACTCTGCACACTCTCCCCTCCTTTTTATTGACAGGGCTAGACATCAGGCTGAGGGCAGAGCCCTATCCGAGAGCTGTGTGAGCATGTAAATATCACTATGTACTATAGCTTTACCATACTTTAGTCACAGGCACAATGTATGATTAGGAAGACACCAGTAATATGTGTTAGCTTAAAAGCATAGAAAAAAACGTATATGTGGTGATGCTATAGCTTAGGCCTGTTTCCCACTGGCGTTTACTCATTCCTGCTGTTCCAGCCTGCCAGATCCGTACTACAGTGTACATCCATGAGCTGCCCGGCCCCTTTCACTATAATGTGGAGCGGCATGGATCCAGCTGCAGCGCAGCAGGTATGCCAAGAGGCGGCCGGACAAAAACTGCTGCATGCGGTTTATAATAATATAATATAATATATAATAATAATGACTTACTATATTGAGAATAGTGGGTTGGTTTTTGTTTTTTGTTTTTTTGTTTTTTTTGTTGCAAAATCTATTTCTGGTTTATGCAAAGACACAAAATATGATCATAAAGAAATCAGTAATATTTATTAGCTTTTCAACTTTTCTTATGGGATAAATGTGGAAGAAAAAATATCTGAAGAAAATAATTTTGAAGTCTCTCTCTATATGCAAAACTAATCACTCAACCACCAAGCTATAGCATTAACACACAAAGATGTTTGTTTTTCCCATGCTTATAACCCAACACACATTACTGATGTCTTTATCATCCTATGCTGTGTGGGAATAAAACAGTAATATGTAGATTAGGTTTCTGAGCAGATCTCAGTGTGGTGAAGCTATAGTATATAGAATATCTGATATTTACTTGCTAGCACACAGCTCTAGGACACAGCTCTGCCCTCAGTCTGATGTCTAGCCCTGTCAATCAAGGGGAGGGAGAGTGTTCAGAGCACATTAGGATGTTACAGAGCAGTGCTCAAATGATTCAGCCCTCCCTCCTCGTGCTCCAGTTGCTCATTTGCATTTGAAAAAAATGCAGATATCTCTGCAGATGTTTATCATACAGACAAAAGAAAGGTATAGATTTCATTACATGATGAGCCCTACTACCCTGTATGTCTGGTTTAATAAGGTTTATCCTGGTGACAGAGCCTCTTTAAAGATGCACACTAACCTACTGCAAAACAGACATAAGCCAATGCCTTTGTTCAAGGCTAAGTTTCACTGGTTACAGGTATGAGCACATAGATCAATGGTCAAAACAGAACAAAAACATGAAATACGACATTAGAGAAACAACCTGCAGTTTAAAAGAAAAAAATAAAATTAGGAGGCACTTGCATGTAAATAACTGTCCACAAGAATAAATAGTAGCTGTCATACTAAATACCAGAGCCTTATTTTACCGACTATGACAAGTATATAGCATGGGTCTCAGTAGGTCCGGCTGAGCTATTTTTGTGCAATAGCAGGATATACTAATTAACTTTACTGAGGCAGTATACAGTACATTAAAGTGACCCGCTGATTTTGAGAAACTTTTGACTTGGCCTAGAGATGTCTCAGTCTTCAATAGCAGTAGTCTATAACATTGCACATGCACAGATCATTAGAACCAAGGGGCCCAAGTTGTTTTTCATGTTTCATACCCCTTCGTTATTCCACTTGGAGATCTCAGAAGTTCTCAGAGTTAAATGTTGATGGTTCTCAAATAGACTTGGAATGCCTCCAACATTTATCAGGCAAATATTAATGAGCTAAACATTTGTTGTGATTGTGACCCCCTGCAATAAAATCTTTTAAGGGTCAATTTGCTTACATTTTACTTGAACATACGGTATATTGTGGTCATACAACCAAATGAACTGTGCTGTGGTTCATTAAAACTGCTATGTTAAAAGTAACCATTTACAGGGCATCTGTCAGCAGATATGTACCTATGACACTGGCTGACCTGTTGCATGTGCTCTTGGCAGCTAAAGTAATCTGTGTTGGTCCCGTGTACATATGTTGCCGCATTGCTAAGAAAAATGATGTTTTAATATATGCAAATGAGCCTCTAGGAGCAACGGAAGTTTTGCCATTACACCTAGAGGCTCTGCTCTTTCTGCAACTGCCTCGCCCTCTCCACTTTAATTGAGAGGGCCACATGTGATGATATTTTCGCTGCCTGGCCCTGTCAATCAAAGCGCAGATGGCACAGCAGTTGCAGAGAGAGCAGAGCCTCTAAGTGTAATGGCAACGCCCCGTTGCTCCTAGAGGCTCATTTGTATATACAGTGCCTTGCGAAAGTATTCAGCCCCCTGGAACTTTTCAAACTTTTGCCACATTTCAGGCTTCAAACAAAAAGATATAACATTTTAAATTTTTGGTGAAGAATCAAGAAGTGGGTCACAATTGTGAAGTGGAACGAAATTTATTGGATCATTTAAACTTTTTTTGTAATAATAAAACTGAAAAGTTGGGAGTGCAAAATTATTTGGCCCATTTACTTTCAGTTCAGAAAACTCACTCCAGAAGTTCATTGAGGATCTCTGAATGATCCAATGTTGTCCTAAATGACTGATGAAGAGAAAAAGAATCCACCTGTGTGTAATCAAGTCTCCGTATAAATGCACCTGCTCTGTGATAGTCTCAGGGTTCTGTTTAAAGCACAGAGAGCATCATGAAGACCAAGGAACACACCAGGCAGGTCCGTGATACTGTTGTGGAGAAGGTTAAAGCCGGATTTGGATACCAAAAGATTCCCCAAGCTTTAAACATCCCAAGGAGCACTGTGCAAGCGATCATATTGAAATGGAAGGAGTATCAGACCACAGCAAATCTACCAAGACCCGGCCGTCCCGCTAAACTTTCATCTCAAACAAGGAGAAGACTGATCAGAGATGCAGCCAAGAGGCCCATGATCACTCTGGATGAACTGCAGAGATCTACAGCTGAGGTGGGAGAGTCTGTCCATAGGACAACAATCAGTCGAACACTTAACAAATCTGGCCTTTATGAAAGAGTGGCAAGAAGAAAGCCATTTCTCAAAGATATCCATAAAAAGTCTTGTTTACAGTTTGCCACAAGCCACCTAGGAGACACACCAAACATGTGGAAGAAGGTGCTCTGGTCAGATGAAACCAAAATCCAACTTTTTGGAAACAATGCAAAATTATATGTTTGGCGTAAAAGCAACACAGCTCATCACCCTGAACACACCATCTCCACTGTCAAACATGGTGGTGGCAGCATCATGGTTTGGCCCTGCTTTTCATCAGCAGGGACAGGGAAGATGGTTAAAATTGATGGGAAGATGGATGGAGCCAAATACAGGACCATTCTGGATGAAAACCTGTTGGAGTCTGCAAAAGACCTGAGACTAGAACGGAGATTTATCTTCCAACAAAACAATGATCCCAAACATAAAGCAAAATCTACAATGGAATGGTTCAAAAATAAATGTATCCAGGTCTTAGAATGGCCAAGTCAAAGTCCAGACCTGAATCCAATTGAGAATATGTGGAAAGAGCTGAAAACTGCTGTTCACAAACGCTCTCCATCCAACCTCAAAGAGCTTGAGCTGTTTTGCAAGGAAGAATGGGCAAGAATTTCAGTCTCTAGATGTGCAAAACTGATAGAGACATACCCCAAGCGATTTGTAGCTGTAATCGCAGCAAAAGGTGGCGCAACAAAGTATTAATGCCGAATAGGGGGCTGAATAATTTTGCACGCCCCACGTTTCAGTTTTATTATTACAAAAAAAGTTTAAATGATCCAATAAATTTCGTTCCACTTCCACTTTCGTTCCCACTTGTTTATTCTTCACCAAAAATTTCAAATGTTATATCTTTTTGTTTGAAGCCTGAAATGTGGCAAAAGGTTAAAAAGTTCCAGGGGGCCGAATACTTTCGCAAGGCACTGTATTCAGCTGCCAAGTGTACATGCAACAGGTCAGCCAGTTTCATAGGTACAAATCTGTGGACAGATGCCCTTTAAGCCTCCATTACCCCTTCAAAGCAAGAGGCGTTAAAGCTATACATCTAATATAGAGTGAAGTACAACAATTTACCTCTTCAACATACATGTAAAATGCCAACTTACATAACAATATTATACAATGTCTGGGGAAGGGCGATTAGTAAACTGCATCCTGAAAAATATGAAACAAATATTAGTTAAAAGGTCTTTAGATTTCTAAAATTGATAAGAATAGATTTCAAGCATTCTAGTTAACTATAATTATGTCCCTGCACATACAGTAAGCACCGCATGAACACTTAGCTGCTGCGGTGTAGGGATAGTGCAACTGCAGTATATTAGGTTTTTAAGTTACATATGAAATCAATTTACAAATCTACTCATGTAGGACTGAAGCAACTTAAAGGGGTGGTCCGGTTTCTGATAGGTCATCAATATCAGATTGATAATGATCTGACTCCCGGCACCCCCACTGATCCGTGCAAGTGCTGCATTCTCTTCACTGTTAGGGCTCATGGGTGCTGGCCGACAGTGGGGCCACTGCATGCAGATCGCAGACCCATTCACTTGAATGGGGTCCGCAATCCACATCCGACAGTCCGGACCGCAAAAAGTAGTGCATGCATTATTTTTTTGCGGTGCGGAGGCACGGACTACAAAGTGCTTCCGTGGGCTTCCGATCCATGCCTCCGCACCACATCTCCCAGATTGCGGGCCCATTCAAGCTAGTAAACTTGCAGTGATTCATCTTGTGATTCCAAGCAACACTGGTGCAGCACTGGGCTCATGAATCTACACCCAAAGAGGGTCCATAGTAGTGATGGCTAACCTCCGGCACTCCAGCTATGGTGAAACTACGACTCCGAGCATGCTCCATTCATTCCTGTAGAATTCTGAGAACAGCCAAGCAAGTGTGCATCTTGGGAGTTGGAGTGCCAGAGATTAGCCATCACACGTCTAAAGGGTTCTATAAGGGCCCCTTCACACACATCAGATTTTGTTGCATAAAATTTCTCTTCATCTAAATAGGATGTTTTGGCAGGAAGCACAAGGATCTCTGCAATCCCCATTCAGATGAATGCAACAGATTTTCTGAAATTTTCTGCAACTAAATCTGCCACGTGTGAAAGCAAATGGATTTGATATGTTCTCATTGTAGTTAGGTTGGTTTTACCAGTACTTTCTTACATATTTTAAAAACATGAGTTAAAGGGTACGTTTAGTTTTAAAAAACTGATCCCACTAAAAGGAAGGAGCAGATATGCTATGCTGAGTACTGTGCCCTTTAATTTCTGATCAGTTCAGTCCTCCTTTATTGGCACATAGGAGTAATGTATCACGCCCTGCACTCCAGAATTCTGTCTTCAAAAAGTTGACAATGGGGCTTTTGTGACTTTTTGGGATCACGTATGCAAAACATTTTACGACTTTTTGCATTTTCATACCATGCCTCCAGTTTTGATAAGGGGGATGGAAAGTTGGTTAGCTATGGTAATATAAGCTTCACTCCAGATTTATCACTGGGACTTTTTAAAATTTGCTCCACTGCAAGGGATTGTAGAAAAGTGGAGTAGCATTTCTTAAAGGGGTTGTCTCATCACAGACAATAGGGGCGCACCTTTATAGGGAACGGAGCCCCGCAAAGTGGTGGCTGCAGGGTCGCAGTGTGCAGGGCTCTGTTCTCGATATAGGTGTGGGTCCCTGCAGTGGGACCTGCACCTATAAGACAATGGGGACATATCCTAGCGATATGCCCCCATTGTCTGAGATTACACAACCCCTTTAACAAAGGTTTTAGGTTTAAAGAGGACCTTTCAGTGGTCCTGACATTACTATATAAATACCTGGCAGTGTGGGGCATATTGATGACATGTGATATCGCTATTTTTTTTTCTGTTGGTTTCTCCGCCCCCATGCTTTCCCCCAGTTCTGGTTTCCCACCCTGTATATCTGGTGCACAATTTGTGGAGGACACAATTGCATTTTTAACCTCTTAGTAACATAACTCATTTTAACCTTAAGGACCAGTAACATTTTCCCCCTGTGTGTTCCATCAGTCATAACTTTTTAATTTTTTCTTGTACATTTTTTTTTTTATTTTGCAGGATGAGTTGTTTTTTTTTACTAACCATTTTGGGGTACATATAGAGTATTAAATAACTTTATTTTATTTGTAGGGAGAAAGATAAAAAATCTCAACATTAATTTTAACATTATTTTATGGAATGTATTTACTGTGTTCACTGTGTGGTATAAGTAACATGATTTTTTTCCCTCCTGCAAGCTGTCAGCTCCCTAGCTGCCCCCCCCCCCCCCACAACACTGAAGGGGGGTCTGCTTTAGCTGCTCATGTCTTGGGACTTTTGTTTGAAATCTTTCAAACAAGACCAGAATCACCGCATTATCTTGACTACATCGGAAGGTATAGCTGTTAGAAATCTGGATGGCAGTGGATGTAGCTGAAAGTGAAAATTAAAGTAGGTTTTACTGTTTTCATACCCGACTAAATTTCTAACAGCTATATCTCCCAATGTAGTGGTTCTGATCTTGTTTAAAAGCTTGGAATTCCGGGCCTTTATATCTAGCTGCTACCAGTTCCAATATATGAGCAGCTCCTGCAAAACTGGGCAAAACTGTTATGTGGTTAAACTGCAAAGTGGACCCAAATGTATCAAGTCTAGATGATACTCTGTGAGATAAATACATCAGCAGCACCAGAGCAAATCTCTCTAGTTTGCCTCTTGTTTCACTCACACAGCTTTGTCTCGACTTGACACAACTGTATTCACTTCTCAGGTGAGAGCAGCATTAGATACTGTATATAGGGATTTCCAACTTCTGCTGTAAACAAATATCCTCATTCACTGATAGCAAAACACATATCTTAAAAATAATGAGGAACTGAAACATGAAGAATAGCAAAGCTTTTCACTTGTATGGTGATTAAAGGGGTCGTCCCACCTCAGCCATTGGTGGCATATTATTAGAATATGCCACCAATATCAGATAGGTGCAGATGCTAGCAATATCAGATAGGTGCAGATGCCACCTTTGGGACCAATACCTATCTCTAGAACGCGACCCCTGTTCATTTCTATAGGAGTTCCGAAAATAGCCTAATAGTTCCAAAGGTGGGACCCTCACCTATCTGGTATGATATGCCACTAATGTCTGAGGTGACACTAGTCCTTTAAGCCTTGTTAACATAAAACTAGAAAACCTGCCAGTATACTGTATGTTCAGGTTTTTTTGATACAGCCACAAACAGGTGTCGATCACATATAGAAAAAAAATCCACATCTCCTTTTCTTGAATCCATTCATGGTTTTGACCTCCAAAACTACATAAAAAACCCGATCACCAACTTTTAAGTTCAGCCATTGTTACAACAGACCAGCAATGCACACATACCTACAAGGAATGTAATTAAAAAATCAGTCATGTATACATGTGGGAGCACTGGTTTATGGAAGGTCTCTACTCCAACTATCGCAGTGAGGATGTAAACCAAAGTCATTGACTGAAAAAAAACAAGACTTGTGTAAAAGTTAGAGATAACAAAGTGGAAAGAAACTTTACAATCTGTAGTTTATGCAAGAGATGTGGTTGGCTTGTTGATAATTATAGCTAGTAGCCATTTGCCTACTGTACTCAGACCATAGAGCTGTGCACCAGGGAATTACTCATCCAGCTTCTGCTACCAAATACACTGTTTCTGCAACACCCATTAACTTCTATGGAAGGAGCAAAACAGCATGGCTGTTTCTGTAACCCCAGCCGCCCCTGAACACTATCTAGGATGGGTATTTTAATCTCAGCAATAAATGGCTAAAATGGGAATATCCCATTAAGAACGGGGTATTTTTTTTAAACTCAATATTCATAGAAAACAATTTTTAATTTCCATTATTTAGACGTTTTTTTTTCTTTTTCATTTTGGCAGAACTATGATATTGACAATTAAATACAAACTATTATCCTTCTGTAGTAGTCAACACCAATAAGAGAGCTCTATTGTTCTCTTGATAGGCCCTTAAAATTTATAATTTATGCAAGTGTCCATTCCAACATGCTTACTGCCATAAAGAAAGGGTGAAAGAGGTTTAAAAAAAACCTGTGGCACTGCTCGCCTCCCTCGAGGAACAACGTCACAACTATATAAGCAGCATGTACCCTCTACCACATTATCCCCATGCAATTGGAAGCCCTAGCTGCAGGGCCTTTTTCCTTCTGTACAGACTGTTACACAGTAGGCCCATGCTTGTTTTATACTTTTCTTGATAGCTTATATATTTCATGATCCTCTCTGTGTATATGGATGCTAATGGTGCTTTAAAATAAATAATATGTGCCCCCAGAGGCTTGTCCCTAGAAAACATTTTTTCAATGCATCCTCATACTGAATATTTTTTTATCAGATTTTTGTGTAATTCTCGAAAGTCTAGAAAGAAAGTAGAAATAAGACAAAACTAACAGCTCACCAACTGGCTGATATCATATGCCCATGGAAGAAAGAGAATGCCAGTGTTGTATTTTTCCCAATGTGACAGCATAAAGGTGAAGAGTACAACACTAGTCACTAAATACATCTTCATTGGTGATAATCCAGCTTCTCTTGAATCACATCCAAATATTGAAAACAAAGACAGTGGAAATATAGATGCTGTCCAGCTGTCAAGCCCATGGTCAAATAACTCTCCCAAAGGGCTGCTGGACTGAGTCCTTCTGGCATGTTTCCCATCAATAGAATCTGCAAACAAAAAAAAACAAGTAAATTCTAGATGGTCCATGAAAGATGGACATAAGTCATACAATGCTTAATATGTAATGCAACTACATTTTGCCCTAGAAACAAATCGGCATGTGGGTGTATTTTCCAGCCTTGAGAAAATATCTTCACTGTAAGGCCTGAATCACATGACCATTGTTTTGATCCGCATCCGAGCCGCATTTTTTGAGGCCTTGTTGCCCATAGCAGTCACTCAGAGTTCAGCATCAAACTTGCTAGTGCAGTTCACAGAATTAAAATTTCTAATAAATTTGTATGGACAAAAGAGCAATTTTTTCTCTGAGCCAGTTTTGATACATGAATCCCAAATGTGATTAAGTAAGTGTGCCACCAGTGACCTCCCTATCCAGCTGTTTACACGGACACATAGCCGTGGGTCACCTGATGACAACACTGTTTTTTGTTTGTTGATCTGCAGCTCTGTTTCCAAGTTATGATACTATTTCCTAACATGTAAATTAGGTCTTTGGTGCAAGGAGGGCATTACCATTGCTCTTGTTGCACCAAAATTCTGTTCCTTTCTGAGCCAGCTCCTCCCTTGCCACATTGATTGACAGGGGAGGGGCAGGCCACAGAAAGGAGTGGAGCTTGGGTGCAACAAGAGCAATGGTGATGCACTCATCGCACCAAATGCCTAATTTGCATATTTGGAAAAAGTATCATAACTCAGGAACGGAGACTCGGATAAACATAAGAAAAACAGCATTTTAATAAGGTAAACTTCAGCTATGCGTCTATGCAAACAGATGGATGAGGAGGTCACTGCTGACAAAGTCATAAAGTGCATAATACTTTAATGGTATTATGACTACTGATTTTCATGACTATTTCTTTTTTGTGTGTCCAATAAACCTATAATTAGGATCCGTAGCACAAGTAGATGTGAATAGATACATTATCATACCTAATGCATAAGCCAAAAAGTTTCCCAAAGCAGCAGAAATCCAAATCCAGTTAGGAATGTGCTGATTGCCAATACCTGAAATTATGAGAAGGTTTAATATTAGCACAATAGACAAATATCGACATGGGCCAGATTTCACCAACATAGAAGAATGAATGTATTAGGAAAACCAAATGAAAACATTTAAAAACAGAAAAAGTGAGTTCGAAGAAAAGGAAGGGAGGCAGCAAGTTTTCTTTACCAAAAAAAAAGAACCGTGTATGGTAAGGATGACTTCACATGTGATGGAAATGCTACAGACTTTTTCTGTGTATATGTACTGGAAAATCCACAGCTGAAAACAGTACAAGGCAAGTGGATGAGATTAAGCATCCTGTGGAAATTGACCTGTATTTTATATTTTCAAATCTACAGAATGCCAATTGCTATTACATATTGGTCACAAATTTGTTGCAGATTTTCCCCATTAACTTTAATGGGATCTCAAATTCTACAGTAAAATCCACAAGCAGTATAGTGCTGAAACATTTGCTTTGGCTTACCAAAAACAAACATTGATTTTTTTGCACAATTTGGTGAAGATTTGTTTTGCAAATTTCCCTACAGATTATTTGCAGATTTGCTGAGTAAACTGTGTGCAGTTATATTCACATGAGCACTTTTTTCTGTTTTGTCCCTTCTAAAAAAAATGACTGCAAAATATTGTTTTCCTTTAATTGTTTATTTAAAAAAATGCACATCACGAACGACACAACATTAACTGTGTTAGGCTTCTTTCACACTAGTGTTAATATTTTCTGGTATTGAGATCCATCATAGGGTCTCAATACTGGAAAAAACGCTTCCATTTTGTTCCGATTCATTGTCAATGGGGACAAAACGTAACTGAACAGAACGTAATGCTCCAAAATGCATTCTGTTCCGTTCTCATACCGGAGAGCAAACCGCAGCATGCTGTGGTTTGCTTTCCCTCCTGGGATGACGCAATAGAAAACGGATCCAGCCCCCATTGACTTTCAATGGAGTTCATGACGGGTCTTTCTTGGGTATGATAATGGTAATACAACTGGATCCGTTCATAACGGATGCAGATGGTTGTATTATCAGTAATGGAAGCATTTTTTGCTGAACCCTCCCGGATCCAGCAAAAACGCTGGTGTGAAAGTAGCCTAAAAACCACAACCAAAACAGCACAAGTGCATACCGCCTAAACATACTCTGTAAAAGCATGTCACTGCTTATTCAATTTAAAGGGAACCTGTCACCATGAAAATGCAAATTAATCTACAGGCAGAATGTTATAGAGCAGGAAATGCTGTGCAGATTGATATATAAATTTGTCGGAAAGATTTATTATAATTTGTAATTTATTACATTGAATCTCATTTTGGGCTTTGAAGTAAAGAAGGCGGTCCTATCAGTGATTGACAGCCTTCCTTCTATGACTGTGTATGCAGAGATAGCTGTCAGTCACTGATAGGACCAACTCCTTGACTTTAAACCACAAAATGAGCAGAAATATAAATGGAAAAATTGACTTACTGACTCTTTTCCCATAAAATTATATATCAATCTTCTCAGCTGCTATGTATCATTTTCTCTGGAAGTTCATATAAGTCTATCCTTAGTAGAAGGTAGTCACTTTAGTAGTGTTTTTGACATTTGAACAAGAAAACGGATGGTTATGGTCATTGGGTCTTTGCCACAAACACAAACCAGCTGGTGGCTCTTTCTCTTGCAGCTTCCTCGCATACTATATACATCTCGGAGCCTTCCCTCAACTTGGCTCACTCACAAAGGCTTCACAACCCAGTGTAGCTAACCATTAAGAAGCCACTTATCCACTGACTTGGCAGGAAACCAGGCTTACAAAAGTTTACACAATTTTTCATAAATCAATAGTAAATGCAAATATAAGAAACTTTGTAATATATCTTATCAGAAAAAAATGCATTGTTCTCCATTTATCATCTGTGAGACAATGACAGGCTACCTGCTCACTGAAGAATTAAATTACATCATCCCAAAAAAGTCTATTGAGAGGGGAGGAGGAAGTACAGGTATGATTCAGCAGCTGTGTTAAATTCCGACCCAAGTGCTCACCTCTATACTGCTCAGTACTTCTCTGAGTCAGAGTTAGGGAGCAGAGTCTCTCATTTTTATGTTTAGACTATAGGTAGACATCATTACAGCTAGTCTCCACTCACTAGCTCAGTGACCACTAAGAATTATAGATGTAGCATGCAGAGGGAAAATGGCTTATACAAGTCATATAATGACCATATATAGTGCTATCACTGATGTATACACATATGGCAGATTATTCTGATGTCATCTGAAAGTGCCGTTATGGACTCTTCTTAGGTGGGACATGTGACCTCCTCACATGCCCACAATGGCAAGCCAAAAGGGTGTTCCTCCCTTCCTCTGCGAACTATGACATCATGATTTCCTGTAACCCATGACTCTCCCATGAGAAGCATGAGCTCTTGCACCACCTCACTCAAACACCCCGTGGACACTTCTGCTGCCAACATAAACAGTTCTCCCAACACCACTGCCGGCCACTCACCCAGCATCAGACTCCTAAAGGCAGTTCTCCCCCCTTAGCATCAAATACAATCAGTTAAATGCAATAAACATCACACTTTAATGGTCAAACATCTGTAAGTATGGTTGGTCATCCAATGAAATGGCATGACCTTCTGGACAAACCAGCCAAATAGGCCTCCCACTCATTATACGTTCACACGCAATAGATGTGCAGCAAACACATGGATTCCTGCAAGCCCCATTCAGATGAATATGACAGCCACAGTAATTCCTACAACAAATCTGCAGTGTGTAACTATACCCTTACTCTATTAGAGCTGGAAGCATAAAAGATGTCCATTCCTACGATCTCCAGTCCTATCATCTCTGTAACAAAACACATACATTACCATCTTATCTCTTACTACCATACATGTGGTAGCATATTCCTTCAGCTTCCTAACATGATATTATACATATCATTTCAGAACCTGAATAATTAACCTGATGTATAAATCATTTGTCTTACCTGATGCTGTGTAGTCCCAATCAAAATAGGACAAGAAGATATAATTTACTAAAATCATCAGAAATCCAGAGAAAGTTAACATGTTTGGAGCAATCCAAAGCGGTACTACCTGGCACAAAAACAGAAAAATTAATGAGAATATTAATATAGGAACTGTCATATAAGAGCATCCTATTCATATGCATGAAATGCTGATTTATTAAGTCTTGTGATAGCAGTGGATGTACCGTTAAGGCTGCTTTCAGACTGGTGCTAGGCTTTTCTGGCAGGCTGTTCCAGCAGGGAAACAGCCTGACGGATCCATACTACCGTGCACACGTGTGCTGCCGGAAGTCCACGTGGCCCCATTCACTATAATGGGGACCGGCCGGAGATCCGGCCACAGCATTGCAAACATGCCGAGAGGCAGCCGGAAAAAAACAGCCTGCCGGAAATGCCAGTGTGAATGCAGCCTTTCCCCCTTACTGAAATCAGATCCCAGCTTCTCAGTAGCAATCTTCTGCCACAGTTGGTCATCATTACTACACCCTAAGTACAGTACAGACTTGTAGTGAATCCATGACAGAAAGGCATGACAAATGGTCCCATGACACAATGGGATCTAGTCTTCACAGTGGCCAGTGATTGACTGTGGCTGTCAAACCGGATGTTTACAGAGAGTGAGCCCAATGGAACATCGCAGGTTGGGAGAAAGAGCGGGAGGCCCGCACCGGGAAGCAGATAATCAAACTTCCTTTTACAGGTCTGGCCAAATGGGGAGGGTTTGCTAAAATCCCCCACATTCTTGCACAACTCTTTTAACGTCACAAGTTTTTAGGATATAAGTCTGGGCTAAAAACACATGATCAAAAGCAGTAACGAATAGACTAAATGAATCTTACCTGTACAACTTTGTTCCATACATGCTGCATAACATATACAGATAATGGATTTGTGTCCACTGCACTGTACTGAAAGAAAGATGTCAGTTTCAATATGTCAGGAAAGGCAAAACCTTTTGTTCTTTTTTAAATACTGTACGTAATTGCAAAATATTCTATGGAACTGATAGCAGGCACCAGAGAATAACACTGAATGGCAAAAACAAACTCATGTACCTTATCAATTTTTAAATGATAGTTTATCAAGTGATAACTGTGGTGGTCCACAATACAAGAAGATTACAAAACTATTATAATGGATTACAAAAATATTATAATATAATACATATTATATAAAATATAACATGTGGTGCCAATATTCAAAAAGGGTCCAAAAACAGAGCCTGGGAACTATAGGCCGGTAAGTTTAACATCTGTCGTGGGTAAACTGTTTGAGGGTTTTCTAAGAGATGCTATCTTGGAGTACCTCAATGAAAATAAGCAAATTACTCCATATCAGCATGGCTTCATGAGGGATCGGTCATGTCAAACCAATTTAATCAGTTTCTATGAGGAGGTAAGTTCTAGACTGGACCGCAGCGAATCAATGGATGTCGTATATCTGGACTTCTCCAAAGCATTTGACACTGTACCACATAAAAGGTTAGTATATAAGATGAGAATGCTTGGCCTGGGAGAAAATGTCTGTATGTGGGTAAGTAAGTGGCTCAGTGATAGAAAACAGAGGGTGGTTATTAATGGTACATACTCAGATTGGGTCACTGTAACTAGTGGGGTACCACAGGGGTCAGTATTGGGCCCTATTCTCTTCAATATATTTATTAATGATCTTGTAGAAGGCTTGCACAGTAAAATATCAATTTTTGCAGATGACACTAAACTGTGTAAAGTAATTAACACAGAAGAAGACAGTACACTGCTACAGATGGATCTGGATAGACTGGAGGCTTGGGCAGAGAAGTGGCAGATGAGGTTTAACACTGACAAATGTAAAGTTATGCATATGGGAAGGAATAATGCAAGTCACCAGTACATACTGAATGGTAAAATATTGGGTAACTCTGACATAGAAAAGGACCTAGGAATTTTAGTGAACAGAAATCTAAGCTGCAGAAACCAGTGTCAGACAGCTGCTGCCAAGGCCAATAAGATAATGGGTTGCATCAAAAGAGGCATAGATGCCCGTGATGAGAACATAGTCCTGCCACTTTACAAATCACTAGTCAGACCACACATGGAGTACTGTGTACAGTTCTGGGCTCCTGTGAACAAGGCAGACATAGCAGAGCTGGAGAGGGTTCAGAGGAGGGCAACTAAAGTAATAACTGGAATGGGTGGACTACAGTACCCAGAAAGATTATCAAAATTAGGGTTATTCACTTCAGAAAAAAGACGACTGAGGGGAGATCTAATAACTATGTATAAATATATCCGAGATCAGTACAGAGATCTCTCCCACGATCTATTTATCCCCAGGACTGTGACTGTGACGAGGGGCCATCCTCTGCGTCTGGAGGAAAGAAGGTTTGTACACAAACATAGAAGAGGATTCTTTACGGTAAGAGCAGTGAGACTATGGAACTCTCTGCCTGAGGAGGTGGTGATGGTAAGTTCACTAAAAGAGTTCAAGAGAGGCCTGGATGTATTTTTGGAGGGTAATAATATTACAGGTTATAGTTACTAGAGAGGGGTCGTTGATCCAGGGAGTAATTCTGATTGCCTGATTGGAGTCGGGAAGGAATTTTTTTCCCTAAAGTGGGGAAAACTGGCTTCTACCTCACAGGGGTTTTTTGCCTTCCTCTGGATCAACTTATAGGAAAACAGGCCGAACTGGATGGACAGATGTCTTTTTTCGGCCTTGTAAACTATGTTACTATGTAAGTCTGTATGCTTAATATTGTCCTCATATTATTGTATACAGGTTTTGCACCCAATGGTTTTACTTCATTTTTTTTTTTCTTCTGATGTGTGGTAGCAATGGAAAAATGTATTAAAATGTCTACAAAGATCCAAGAGAAGGCCTAGGCATAAACTTCACACATTGAAGAATTTCTAGTATTGATCAACTAGTTTGCCATTAACCATTGAACAATTTCTGTACTTACAACTTACACAACTTGTTAATATTTTGCTTAAATCAAGGGGATTAAAATCCTCTTAATATTCATAGTGTATTTTTGTATGATAGATGGAAAATATGAACCCTGGACTCATAATCTCTCATTAGGCACACCAGATATACATTTTACAACTTCTAAGACATATTTTTTTTAAAAAAAACAACTATTGAACTTTCAGAGAAAAGGGGAAAAGGTGTGAATTAGTCTACTTTTACGGAGTTGCGCAATATCAGATTAGTGGGAGTCCACCTCTCGGAACCCCCGCCCACCTGCTAAATGAAGATGCCGTGACGCTCCTGCAAGTGCTGCATCCTCTTCAGAGTTTACCTGCATGCCATTTCCCTTGTAGCGGCGGTGCAGAGTAATTACACCTTCCTTTCCCATTCACTTTAATGGGAGAGGAAGGTGTAATAACACGGCACTGAGGGATATCTGACTTTCACTGTGTTGTAGACCCATAACTGGGGCTCCACGGTTATTTTGCATATTACTGTTTCCCAGGGAGCTTTGCATTTTGAATTGCTGTGTTGAGACCCTTAAATGAGGCTCCACTGTGTTTTTTGTAGCGGGTCTCCCTGAGATCAGCTATTGTTTTGTTTGAGTAGTCTCCAAGGCATTGCTCCTCGTTAGCCAGAATCCTACTCCACACTGATGAGAGGCAATACCCTGAAACAGCTGTCTGTGGATGGATAACTGGCTTAGGTTTTCCCCATCACATCCTTAAAGCTTGTAAAAGAGCGGGATTTTGACATAGGGGCCACTTAACATGGTGGATTTGGTGATCTCTGTAATGGGGACACCCCTTTGCTTAGTTTTCCTTCCTTTGAGGGATATCTGGCTTTCACTGTGTTGTAGACCCATAACTGGGGCTCCACGGTTATTTTGCATATTACTGCCGCTACAAGGGAGATAGTGTGCATGTAAGTTTTGAAGAGGACACAGCGCTCACGTGAGCGTTATGCCCTCTTCAAATAGCAAACTGGCAGGTTTCCAACCCTGGGCAATCTGATATTGATGACCTATCCTGAAGATAGGTCATCAATATCCTGACACTGCACAACCCCTTTCATGTACTTGTACCGCGCTATTCGGGTCTTTAAAGATTTTGACCACTTTCAAGTGCAGCGGGCGCCATGGCTGCCGGAGTTTTGTTGTTTTAAACTGTAGACACTGGGGGCTAACGTCTCTGATCAGCGATAACACCAATTGCATACATTTAATCCCTCAGATGCTGTAGTCAATTGTGACCACAAAGTATGAAGTAGCTTTTTCCAGAAGAACCGAACTGCTGGGTCCTAACGGCTTCCCCACACGAATATTGAGGAAGCCATTGGTTCTCTGTAATATGTAGCCTTTTTTCCTTCAGAGAGACCATTACAGCTGTAGCTCCTATGGTAGCTGCAGGTGGATAAGAACACAGCAAATCTGCCATACACTGCAGTGCTAATTCATTGCAGTGTAAGAAAAAAGCTATCTGAAAATCTAATATTCAATTGCCCTAAAGGACATAAAAAAGGTGAAAAAGTTTTTAAAATTATAAAAAACTAGCTGAAGGACCTGGCTTCGCCAGGGTATATTTAATTTATTTCATTTACTGTTTGTGTGTGTGTGTCGTTAAAAGATATCGAGAGTGACCTCTACAGTGCCCGCCCCTTTAACAGTGACCTCTACAGCAGCCCGCCCCTTTAACAGTGACCTCTACAGCAGCCAGCCCCTTTAACAGTGACCTCTACAGCAACCCGCCCCTTTAACAGTGACCTCTACAGCAGCCTGCCCCTTTAACACTGACCTCTACAGCTGTCCACCCCTTTAACAGTGACCTCTACAGCAGCCCGTCCCTTTAACAGTGACCTTTACAGCAGGCTGCCCCTTTAACAGTGACTTCTACAGCAGCCCACCCCTTTAACAGTGACCTCTACAGCTGCCCGCCCCTTTAACAGTGACCTCTACAGCAGCCCGCCACTTTAACAGTGACCTCTACAGCTGCCCGCCCCTTTAACAGTGACCTCTACAGCAGCCTGCCCCTTTAACAGTGACCTCTACAGAAGCCTGCCCCTTTAACACTGACCTCTACAGCAGCCTGCCCTTTTAACAGTGACCTCTACAGTAGCCCACCCCTTTAACAGTGACCTCTACAGCTGCCCGCCTCTTTAACAGTGACCTCTACAGCTGCCCTCCCCTTTAACACTGACCTCTACAGCAGCCTGCCCCTTTAACAGTGACCTCTACAGAAGCCTGCCCCTTTAACACTGACCTCTACAGCAGCCTGCCCCTTTAACTGTGACCTCTACAGCAGCCCGCCCCTTTAACTGTGACCTCCACAGCAGCTAGTGGCCAGTGTCTTCACCCCAGAAAGCCAGACCTCACCGGCCATTCCCCCAAACGTGAAACAGCGCCCCCAGTTCCCATGAAGACACACTACTAAACATGAGGCCACACCCCCTGGCTCCGTGAAGACATGGAGGAGAAGCTGTCTGAGTGTGAGCTACTGAAAGGGTGGACATCCCTGTGTCTGTCCAGGCACTGCGTCAGACGGAGAACAGGTAGCCAGAAAACTGGACGGTCCAGCCTAAAGCCAGACATCTGGCCACCCTAACATCAGCCTGCCCCTAGGGTGGCCAGAGGTCTTGTTTTAGGCTGGACAGTCTGGCTTTCAGACTCCCTGTCCTCTGTCATGCGCAGGGCCTGAATGTACACAGGGATGTCCTTTTGAACAGCTCACTCTCAGCAGCAGCACTGTGCAGTCTGAGCAATGAGCTGCAGGGAGAAAGTCACCCTCCCCCCACCCCTGCAGCTGAAAGAAGGTGATTTTTACCTATATTTTTAATCCCGGTCAAATGCGGCATGGGAGGGGTGTGGCCTGAGTAAGAGGTGTGACTTAGTGGGATCTGGGGGTGGGGCTTTTAAGTCCTTTTTTTGACGGTGGCCTGAATTACAGGTCGATGCCATAGTAATTTAGGAGGAAGGTGGGTAGCAGTGGAAGAATACATCTTTTATTACTACTGAACAGTAAATATGTGAAATTTACATTATATGAGGTAATGATTGATGATGAATTAGTCTAAAACATAAGTTATATTTATGGTAACCGAAATACCCCTTTACCATTGTCATCCACAGCGCTCTGCCTCTTTAATGCAGACCTACAACAGTGAACTGGCTAGGTTGTCATAGAAACCTGGTGTGTGGAGACTGCCTGTGAGCTTCTATTGGCTGATCATTGTCATGTGACCAGGCTACTATTGGCTAATGCATTTTTTGGGAATATCTCAGGAACGGTACGTCCTAGAGAGCTGAAAACTGTTCTAAAACCTTCCCGGACACCTGATGTACATGTGTGCCAAATTTTGTGATTGTAGCTGCAGCGGTGCGGACTCCTTTAGCGGACATACACACACACATACACTCAGCTTTATATATTAGATGTATAAAAATTCAAATCACTGTTTCCCCAAAATGCCCATACTATTAAAATCTAGGCGTATTTGTCCTGTACGATGAATGCAGTAACTGAAAAAAAAATGGCCAATTCACCATTTTTATTGTTGCTTCACCTCCCAAAAAGAATTGAATAAAAAGTGATCATAAAGTCCACTCTAAAATGGTATCATTAAACACTACAGATCACTCCACAAAAAAATTAGCCCTCACCCTGTCACCCTGCTCCGTAGACATATATATTTATAAAAAAAAATTATTGGGATATGAATATGGCAATACAAAGAAAACATTTTTTTCCAACGGTTTGAATTATTATTTTTTCAGTATTTTTTCAGCAAAACAGAAGAAAAACTACGCAAATGTGGTTTCTCTGTAATAGTACTGACTCGGAGAATGAAAGTAACAGGTCAGTTTTAATGTATAGTTAAAGCTGTAAATACGAAACCCATAAAACTATGGAGGAATTGCATTTTTTCCCCTAAATCCACTTCATTTGGAATTTTTTCCATCTTCCCACTACATTGTATACAATACTATGTGGTGCCATTAGAAAGTACAACTTGTACGGCTATGTCAATGGAAAAACAAACGTTATGGGTCCGGGAAGGCCATAAGGCTAAAAAAGAAACGTAAAAAAAGAAAGTGGTGCAGGGCTAAAAGGGTTAACATATAACCATCATTTCAGGCATTTTTTCAGAATAAGCTGCCATGGGGCATAACACTATGTCTGGCCATTATATCATCTGTATCAGGTATTTTTTAAATGAGTTTTCCCCTCAGTAATCAGTCTGTAATTCTTTTTTTCTGAGCAGGTAGAGATTAGCTGGTTTCATGTCTGCCCAGACACAGGACCTGGAGAAACATATGCGCCATAACTGTATGCAGAACACCCTCAGAAGCAGCATAAGTAATGGAGGGCATTACACAGCAGAGCTAAGTGGTTCAGATATATGTACCCAGCAGTTAAAGGGGTTACCCAGGGAAAGATAATGCTAACATATCCTAAGGATATCAGCTTTTACAGGGAGCCATCATGCTCACTGGAGCTCTGGTCAGCACAGCACAGTACATTATATAGCAGCTGTGCTTGGTATTGAAGCTCAGCCCTATTCACTTCAATGGGGCTGAGTTGCAACTAGACCGCGTCACATATTTACGGTGTCGTCACATGGCCTAGGAAGAGACCGCGGTGCTCACAGAGTGCTGGCCTCGTCTAACAGCTGATCAGTCGGCCCATGATATGATATTAGTGACCTATCCAGAGGAGAGGGCATCAATATCAATTACCAGATAACCCTTTAAATAAGTCAATCACTTGTAACCTGGCATTTACTCCTCCTCCTCCCCTCTCCATAGACTTCTATGTAATCTGATCTTCAGTGAGCAGGCAGCCCACCTTTACTGGAGTGAGGAAAACATGTGACACAAGGATTACAGGTAGTTTTGAGTGAAGCGAGCTTCTGGACGTCTCTGTGCAGTATTAGAATGTATGGGCTCCGATGAGCCAAAGTAAGTTATTTGCAAAGTCGCTTGTGACTTTGTTGTAAAACTTCGGTAGTTGATTTTTAAAGTGAAAAACCACTTCAAAACTTGAAACCGAACTTGGCTTCGGTTCCGACTAATACCTCAGCTTCAGTTGTATTTTTAGGACCTTGTAGGCGCAGGCATTATGCATGGAATACTCAAAGGATTTTGAGCTACAGTATAACAGTGTAATGGTTAAGGTTTTCTGGGCTATAGGGTCCATTTCTCAAGTTAGAAAATAGCAAACTTATTATATCCCAGCAAGTTTTGATTTTTAGTGGCATTTTATTAGAAATTGTTGGATATTTACCACCTTTTTAGTATCAGAGTCCAAATAAAAAATAAAAAAAATTAACCTATAATGCCCTTTAATATATTCCTGTTGGTAGGTAGAACCTTATACTGCAAGTTCATGCATTACACATTCATATATTCGGGCACTGTGTAAGGCTTCATGTTCCTTGCCTTAAAGGGAATGTTTAGGTAACCCAGGTTTATAGCTACAGGTGGGAGTTACAGTAGGTCCAAGGGTTGCATTTGAGGTGGAAATCCCTCCTCCTCTGTGCCAATTGATTTTAATTTAAATGTGGAAGACAAGCACTTACAGTGCTGGTGAAAGTATTCATCCCCCTTGGTGTTTTTCCTGTTTTGTTCCATTACAACCTGGAATAAAAATGCATTTTTGTGGGTTTGCACAATTTGATTTACACAACATGCCTACCACATTGAAAATGCAAAACATGTTTTTATTGTGACATAAACTTTAATGTGCATAAAGATTCAGCCTCTGAAAGTCAATACTTTGTGGAGTCACCTTTTGCTCCAATTACAGATGAAAGTCTCTTGGGTTATGTCTCTAGTAGCTCAGCACATCTAGACCTTGAGATTTGTGCCCATCTTTCCAGGCAAAACTACTTCAACAGTTAGATGAGTTAGGTTGGTGTATAGCAGTCTTCATGTCATGCCACAGATTCTTGGATTAAATTCTAGGATTTAACTAGGCCATTCCAAGACATTTATGTTTTCCCTTAAAGGGGGTTTTCTGGGATTACTATGGTTTTTAACAGATACTGGCTCACCACGTGTACATGTTTCCCAAGTTATTTTGTTTCCAGTTTGTAAACGCATAACTCAAAAACTGGTTTGTTTCCATCCTTCTTGTTACCAAACCCATGGTGCACTTCTCCTTTGTCTGCCATAGCTCCAGCACCGCCCCTAACAAGGTATATCTAGTTTATAGCTCCTCCCACCAGCTACATACATAGACCCTACCCTATCACTGCCCCTGAATCTGCTTTGACATGCTCATGGACAAGACTCACTGACGTATATGTGTTACAATTGAGGGTATATATAAACTACGGATCACCGTGAACCAAAAATAAACCCCCTTTAAAACATAACCTTTATTAAATATATCCTAAAATAACTTGCAACAAAATTCCCATAGATAATATAATAACCAATGAATAAATCTCTATAGCCTTGAAACAGGAGGTATAGGAAACAAAAATATAACCTAATGGTTGGGACCACTATGCAAATTTACATATGGTCCATCTGTACTCACGACAGGTGGTCAATCATCAGATCACCACAGGTGGGGTGCCATCCATATAGTCATTCCAATTGGAAAATGTTGGTTCTGGTTATTCAAAGATCCACACGGGACACATAGCTCGCCCTATACTACCTCTTACACTATCCCTGCCTACAGGGGGCAACCCCACCTCTCGGTGGCTAAACCCTTTCTGTACCTTATACCTCCCTGAACGTCTTCTTTGGGTGTCTCAACGCGTTTCCCCAGCACCTATGATGTTGATGTTGCAAGTCAAGTAGAAGCGCTCATGGACACAGCATCACATGAAATAAGAAAGAGCTCCATGTCCACATCCCAGGACAGAAGACAGGAGCAATGAAGGTAAAAGAAATACATTACAAAATTACAGCTACCACCATAAATTATTGTTTTAAAGGATGTTGATGCAAACAGGAAAACCCTTTAAACGACTCCAATGTGGGTTTAGCAGTATATTTAGGGTCATCATCCTGCTGGAAGATGAACCTCTGTCCCCGTCTCAAATCTCTGGCAGAGTATAACAGGTTTTCCTTAAGTATTGTCATGTATTTACTGCCATCCATCTTTCCTTCAATCCAGTATTACAGTCCCTAACGATAAAAAGCACCCCACAGTTTGAAGTTGCAACATTCATGCTTCACTGTGGAATTGATGATCTTGGGGTCAAGAGAAGTGTTAGATTTGTACCACACATAGTATTTCCAATAAAGGCCAAAAAGTTTCATTTTAGTCTTAACTGAGCAGAGAAGCATGTCTGGGTATTTTGCCACTTGATGTTTGGTGAACTCCTAATGTGTTTTCTTATGTTTTTCTTTAAAGGGGTTATCTGGTAATTAATATTGATGACATATCCTGGTTCTGCTTGTCTGGTTCCTCAGTATACGTCATCAGTATCAGATTGGGGGGGGTCCAATATATTTATTTTTTGTACTGTTTATTTTTATAACAGGTATTGCTGCATCTGAAAATGTCCAAACTATTAAAATCTAAAAAAATATTTTCCAAGTGTGGTGAATGCCATACCAGAAAACATAAAAATGGCTGTCCCCATGCCCCCCAAATAAATTTAATAAAAGGTGATCAAAAAGTCATACGCTTCCCAAAAAGGTACCAATAAACCTACGGTACTTCATTCCCTGCAAAAAAAAAAAAACAAGCCCTGACAGAGCTCTATAAACAGAAATACAAACAAGTAATCCCTTGTTCACACGTCAGTTATTTGATCAGTTATTTTTATCAGTTAGGGCTCGTTCACACGAACGTGCCGTGATTTGCGGTCCGTAAATTGCAGATCCGCAAAACACGGATGTCGCCTGTGTGCCTTCCGGAATTTGCGGAACGGAACGGATAGCCCATTATAAAAATGCCTATTCTTGTCCGCAAAACGGACGAGAATAGGACATGATGTAAAATTTTTGCGGGGCCACGGAACGGAGCAACAGATGCGGACAGCACACGGAGTGCTGTCCGCATTTTTTGCGGCCCCATTGAAGTGAATGGGTCCGCACCCGAGCCGCTAAATATGCGGCTCGGATGCGGAACCAAACCATGGCCGTGTGAATGAGCCCTTATTGTGAGCCAAAACCAAGAGTTGAGGCTACATGGAGATCAGGTGTAATGAAAAGATCTTCACCTGTTCTGTGTTTTTGACCCGCTCCTGGTTTTGGCTCACAATAACTAATGGAAATAACTGATCAAATAACTGAAGTGTGAACAAGCCTTTACTGTGTCAGAATATGGAGATGCAAAGAAAAAAAAATGTTTTTTCAAAGATTTTTATTTTTAAAAGGTGGTAAAATATAACAAAAACGATATAAATTTAGTATAGCTATAATTGTATGGACCCACAGAATAAGGTAGTCATGTCATTTTGAGCACACAGTGAACACTTTAAAACAAAACCCCATAAAACTTAGCAGAATTGCCATTTTGTTCCCAATTGCACCCCACAAAGATTTTTTTTCCTGTTTTCTAATACAAGCTATGGTAACATACAAAATATAGCTTGTCCAACAAGGCTATGTGAATAGAAAACAGAAACAAAAAAAAATATGGCTCTTGGAGGGCAAGGAAGAAAATGAAAAATAGGCCATGTCCTGAAAGGGCTAAATAAGGGAGATTCTTTGTTTTTTTTCATTCCACTGTACAATTTGGACTGCGTTGTCAACATTACATAAAATCTAAATTAAAGGGATTTTCTAGGATTTTACTATTAATGACCTATCCTCAGCATAGGGGATGTGCTGACTGACCCCCATTTTTTGCAGTTGTACTGATACTGGAGGTGTGGCTGCTCCAGCCAGTCTTGCACTCCTGACAAGCCTGTCTGCCCCATAGGCTGATTTTAATCAGAGTAAGTATAAAGCTGTGGCCTGCTCTCAGTATATGCATTAGAGGCATTGAGGCACCAGGAGAGGTATAGAGTGGGCTCAGCAAGCATGTTGGTACCTGTATCCCTGGATTTAATGGAGGCCTTTAAGGCACCAAAAATGGCAAAGGCAGAGTGTACCCAGCATGCATGTGGAACCAACACTCCCTGAATTTTATGGTGGCCATTATGGCACAAAACAGGTAGGAATTAGTGTCAGGTTCTCATCTTAAAGAGATTGCCTTGACGTTTGGCAGACGGGCCCAAATAATTTTGTACAAAATGTATTTGCCAAGAATCTCAATTTTGCAAAATAAGTGTATCACTAGCACCAGAATGTTTTCTAGGACTATGGCAATGTTGTACGTTATTTGTGTTTGCAGAGTGCTGCTGTACTGTGTTTTTTTCATATCCTCAGAATAGGTCATCAGTATCTGATCGGTGGGGGTCCCGGGTATCTGACTGGTATCAGCTGTTTGAGAAGGTATCGGCACTCCCGTGAGCGCCGAGGCCTTCTCTCAGCTCGCCAAGCACAACGCCGTACATTGTACAGTGGCTGTGCTTGGTATAGTGCTCCATTCACTTGAATGGGGCTGAGCTGCTCCTAGGCCACGTGACCGATAAATGTGACGTCACTGGCCTAGGAAAAGCTAAGAGAAGGCCACGGCGCTCACAGGAGCACCGGTGCCTTCTCAAACAGCTGATTGGCAGGGGTCCCCGGTGTCGGACCCCCACCGATCAGATACTGATGACCTATCCTGAGGATAGGTCATCAATAGTTAACTCACGGAAAACCCCTTTAAAATTTATTTCAATTCCAGGTTAAAATGCAACAGAACAGAAAAAAACAACAACAGATGAATACTTTTGCAAGACATTGTATCCAGTGGCTCTGACAAAGTACTAAAACAGTACAATGTATATAAGTAGTAAACGATAAAGAATAATAGAAACCGTGTAGATTTGATCATTAATTCTCAATATGTTCTCCATATCAAAATACTCTTATGTCTAATGCATTTCTACATGAGTGTGGTTATTAAGGGTTAATACGTAGGTTGTACCATCTGCTATCAATACTAGAGATATGAAACAATAGTGATTTATCTGTTGCAAGGTTATTGAATGTTTGTCATGTGAGGCACTGACTGGATAGTTTACTATTAACTGACAACGTACCAGGAGGTGCTGTCAGACCTGCTGTGATAAAAAAGCAATAAATGCAAGAAGGCTTGTCACCGGCCAAATGTGTCCACCCACTGAATTCCTAAAGATGGATTTTCCATTGATTCATACAGGTAATAAAGAAAGAAAAGAAGCTGTTCATAAAATGCATTAAATCTTTTAGAGACAGCATTGAAATCGGGTTAAAGGGGTTTTCCAACTCACTGAAACTGATCAGTATCTGATCGATGGGGGTCCGACACCTGCCACCCCCGTCAATCAGCTGTTTGACAGGTCATCAGTTAAAAAGTGTCAGGAAACCCCTTTAAGTTATGTGAACTTTGCCGGCCGTGGCCCGTATTGCAGCCCGCAAACAGTGGGTCGCCAATATGAGGGCACTGGCCATGTACAATCCACACCACGGATGCGGACCTATTCACTTGAATGGGTCCGCAATCCGGAAGGTGCGGTTCGGAACTGAGGCACGGAACCCCACGGAAGCACCATGGAGTGCTTCCGTGGGGTTTCTCCCCGTGCCTCTGCACCGCAAAAAAATAGAACTCGTTCTATTTTTTTGTGATGCGGATGGATCATGGACCCATTCAAGTTGCATGGGTCTGGACCCATTGTGACAGCCGCACAGATAGTACTCGTGCATTGGGGACCGCAAATTGTGGTCCCCAATGCATGGAACGGCAGGTCAATGGCCGTGTGCAAGAGGCCTAAGTCTGCATATATGAACCCCATGAAATCTTCTTTTGACATACCTAGATCACCCAAATTTCACCAAATTTCACCACTAAGGCTACTTTCACACTGGCATTTATCTCTCTCCCAGCAGGCTGTTCCAGTAGGGATACAGCCTGCCAGTTCCGTACTACAGTGTACACGCGTGCGCCGCCGGAAGTCCGCTCGGCCCCATTCACTATAATGGGGAGCAGCGTAGATCCGGCCACAGCACTGCAAATATGCCGAGAGGCGGGCAGTGGTCACATGGGTAGACAGGCATATCACCACTGCTGCCCAGTAAATAACTGGTGGCACTAGAATGACAATACATAAATGATGGTAGTCTGTATTCTGCATACCTAATAAGCAAAGAAGCTGTCCTATAAGGCGATAAGGAACACGACAGCCTGACTGCTGATTCCATTAAGAAAATGCAGGATGTGTAAAAGGTGAACCAAAGTGATTGTGGATGAATTAAAGAGATGGACTGAGGCTGGGAATCCACAAACCTGCTGTCTTATATATCAAAAGTCAGATTATTATATGGGCTGACATATCACTTATGACTTGACACTTCCTGGGAATATGCTGAAGGCAGCAAAAATTTCCATAGATAAAAATTAGACTACTATAGCATATTTATGCAGGAAGACAATTGATAAGACACATAGAAGCACGGATATTCCAATAAGCAAATGGTGTAATGCAGAAATACCTATGCTGAGCTATTTTTATATAGTGCCATCTGTCATGTGGCATCTGTCTTTGGTTTTTGCCAACTCAGTAGTCAATGATTGGAGAGGAGAAAATGAGTTTTGATGTGCATGTAATTAGATTCATTGTAACAGTATATTCAGATGTGGCAGATTTATTGCAGAATTTTCTGTGACTATTCCAGTTTGTAAAAATGGGTCCCTTTAATGGTCAGATTATCTTATGGTGCCGATCGCAGATATAGCATGCTGACTGGCATTTGTTTAGTACATTTAAATGTACCAATCATCTTTCTGTATGGGGATGAATGATCGATAGTACAATCATTCGTTCCCATTCAGTTTGGATTTGTTGGTATTAGTTAACATGGGGAGATATGCTGCTGACAAATTAGCATTTTTATAACCTCGTAAAAGATGCAATCAGCTGACAAATGAGTGTTTGTTTCATTCTCAGCTGATCGGAAGCATGTGTACAAGAGGCAATGATAGAAAAATCACAGAAAATAATGCACTGACTCTGATATGATAAAATCTGAGAGTTTCAGGCAATATATTTTGATCAAAACACATCTGTGCCCGCCTACCCGCACAAGGATTGCTAACGATTGTCTTCCATCATGTATGACGGAACCAAACTGAACCGTTATTTGTCCCCATAAACATGGACATATATTAGGACAGAGCAAAACAGAATGCCTCTTGTAGGCTTCCGTTTTGCATTCTGTCCTTAAATTCTCTTATATTCCGTTATAATCATGTAACAGAGTCCCATAATGGAAATGCAAACCCGCCCTTTTTTTTTTACACTTTTCTGGTTCTAAAAAATAAAAACTTAAAAAATACCAAAATAAAAATGACAGTGGCAGTGGTTAATACAATGTGGCAGTGGTTAATTCAAATTCAGTTCAGTGGTACTGAGTAATGGTACAAGTAATGCAGATGTCAAAATGTGCCCCTATTAAGGCAATGTGCAAACTACCTTTATACACTGCTGACAAAAAGTTAGGGATATTTGGCTTGAGGGTGAAATTTCAGGATGAACCTAAAATGCACTCTAACCTTTACAGGTGAACTTAATGTGACCTTCTGTAAACTTTTGAATTCACATGTCCTACTATTCAATGTTTCAGTAGTTTATGCACAACTTGCTGTTTTCTAACAAGGAGCTTAACAGCAAACTTCACAACAGGTGTTTGATTCATGAATCGCCCAAAAAATCTCCTGGTTCAACTAGAATTGGTATTTAAACAGTCCTCCTCATCATGCTGTTCACACTTTCATATCATGAGACTAAGACGACACCTAACAATTGATCAACAGTACCTCGCCATTGTGAGACTTGAAGCAGGATGTTCTCAGACAGAAGTGGACACTGAGCTTAGAGTGTCACAGAGTGTCATCAGCAGGTTGCAACAGAAATACAGAGAGACTGGTCACAGAAAGGCATAGAAGTGGACGTCCTTTGGCCACATCCCACACTGATAACCGTTTCATTATGAACAATGCCCTGCGGAACTGGATGATGAATGCCACACAACTCCAGGTACATTTAAGGGAAGTGAGAGTCATCCAAGTGTCATGTCAGACCATTCAAAACTATTTAGATCAGAGTGGTCTGTGTGCTAGATGACCTGCAAGGCTACCTGACCACAGGTGTTATCGTCTTGCATGGGCCAGGGAGCATCTATCCTGGATGAGGGACCAGCGGGCCTCAGTGCTGTTCACTGATGAAAGTCAATTCACGCTAAGCAGAAATGATGGCTGCCAACCATGTTGGAGACCTCAAGGAGAGCACTATGCATCAGCCACTGTTGTCACTAGAAGAGCCTTTGGTGGTGGTGTTACAGTGTGGGCAGATGTGTCTAGTCAATACAAAACTGTCCTACACTTTATGAATGGTACAGTGACAAGCCCATACTACTTGAATAACATCATTAATCCAGTTATTGTGCCTCTGCATGAACAACACAGGCCTAATTTCATCTTTATGGATAACAATGCGCCAGCTCATCGAGGTCGCGTAATTAGGGAAGGGCTGCTGGAGACTGGGGTCCCTCAAATGGAGTGGCCTGAGCTTCCTCCAGACCTGAATCCCATTGAAAACCTATGGGATCAGCTGAGTTGCCGTGTAGAGGCTTGTAACTCTGTACCTCAGAACCTCAATGAGCTGAGGGCCACCCTTCAAGAAGAGCAGGATGCCATGCCTCAGCAGACAATAAGTCGACTTGTGAAAAGCATGAGATGTTGTTTTCAAGCTGTAATTGATGCTCAAGGCCACATGACAAGTTATTGAGACATTGACATTTTTAGTAGGGGTATACCCACCACTGGTGTTGGCTTTTGTATTAATAAATTGTTAGAGATGAGGAAATCGCCATTGCTGCTTCTACTTAAATGCCCTACTTTCATGATATATCACTGTAGGGTGAACTTTTTACATTTTCCATAAATTTCACCCGAAAGCCAAATATCCCTAACTTTTTGTGAGTAGTATATATGCTTGTGTATAGGATAACAAAACATTGTAGACTACTAATTAAATTAAAATTCTTAATATTATTTCAATGCAAAATTTCTAATCTGCAAAAATTATTTCATTTTTCCCAAAAAGTAATTTTAAATCATCAATTTTCTTTTTGTATGGAATTCAGTAAGTGACAGACAAATACATAGTTAGACAGACTGAAATAAACAGTTCATTACATATGATTTTGCTTTACCTTTAGATATGGCTGCATGTGTTGAATATTGGCAAGGATGTCATAGGAATTAATGGGGTCGCAGCATGACTCACACATTTGCTGCAACAGTGACACAAAAATCAGAAAAAATGCAGCAGTGTTGGATTTTTTTGCCATACTCGTTTCACAGCCGCAGCAAACATGCGCGTTACACTGCGACCCCATTCATTCCTATGGCACCCATCTATACTGCAATACATGGGTGCGACATAGGCTAGCAACATGTTGTGCTCACAATTGCTGTGTAGCCGTACCCTTAATGTCAACTTGCAACAGGATCCAGTCTGTAAGGGCAGAAGAAGGCCACAAGAAGAAATAAGATCTAATTTTGGTTAATTAATCATCAGCCTTTTTCACTTAGATGCCTAACATACAGACAATAGTTAAGTGCTAAACTAAACTCCCTTATAAGAAGCATGGAGAGATGTAGAGCTATAATGATAATACACCATGGGGAGATTTATCAAAGACCGTTTTCTTGCATGCAAATGCTGCAATTTTTGGCACAAGCAGCATTTTTATAAAATTACTAACTTTTTATGTTACACTCTGGAAACATGGGTTGGACACAAGCTGGCAGAAATCACAGCACAAATCTACCCCAGCTCATAGCTGGCACAAAAGATGCATCTCCTTAAAGGGAGTCTTTCACCTGTTTTTCACCTAAATAACTAACAGCAGTGCCCCACAGAAGATTGCATATACATCCCAAGCATAACTTTGTGTACTGTGTGTCTGTATTACATGTCCAGGAAAAGCACTTTTATTCTGCTGGAAAACAGCTTCCAAGTGCCCAGCTGAAAGTGAAACTAAAAACAACTTTCTCTCCGACTCAATTTCTAACAGCTATATCTTCTGGTATACTGGATATAATGCTGTGATTTTTTTTTGTATCATTTGAAAGCTTGGAATGCCAACTTTCAAAGAAGGTCAGAACCATTTTTCTATCTGGTACCAATCCCAAAATATGAGCAACTAAAGCAGCCCTCCCCTCTTAGCAGCAGAGCTGGGCACTTGGGAGCTGTTTTCCTGCAGAATAAAAGTGCTTTTCCTGGACATGTAAGACAGACACACAGTGCACACAGGTATGTCTGGGATGTGTCTGCAATCTCCTGTGGGGCAGGCCTCTTTTACACGAGTGTGACGGATTAGGTACGGATGCGTTCAGGAAAACTCACACCATTTTGCAAGCAAGTTCAGTCAGTTTTGTCTGCGATTGCGTTCAGTTGTTCAGTTTTTTCCACGCGGGTGCAATGTGTTTTGATGCGTTTTTCACGCGCGTGATAAAAAACTGAAGGTTTACAAACAAAATCTCTTAGCAACCATGAGTGAAAAACGCACAGCATCTGCACTTGCTTCAGGATGCAATGCGTTTTTCACTGAAGCCTCATTCACTTCTATGGGAATATAGAACATGCTGCGATTCTCACGCAACTCAGAACTGATGCGTGAAAAAAACGCTCATGTACACAGACCCATTGAAATGAATAGGTCAGGATTCAGTGCGGGTGCTATGCGTTCACGTCACTCATTGCACCCGCACGGAAAACTCGCTCATGTGAAAGGGGCCTAACAGCTAAGGGCTCATGCACACAAATTGCAGTCCCAAATGCACGGGCACTGTCCGTGTGGCTGGCGCAGACAGATACAGAACCGTTTAACTTGAATGGGTTCATGATCCATCCGAACTGCAAAAAAATAGAGCAATATTTTTTTTGCTGTGCGGAGGCACATACCGAAATGCCACGGAAGCACTGTAGTGCTTCCGTGGCCTTCTGCTCGTATCCGGATTGCGGACCTATTCAAGTGTTTGTGGGTCGAAATACCATGTGCATGAGCCCTAAGTGGTTAAACAGAGGTAAGGGGGGACTACTCTGTTAACCCATCTCCCCCCCTGCCATGTGACTGCAGATGGGTTTCCATGGGGCCGAACAAATGGCTCCAGGTCTGTCATGGTCTATACAGTGCCTTGCGAAAGTATTCGGCCCCTGGTTTTCAACCTTTTGCCACATTTCAGGCTTCAAATAAAAAGATATAACATTTTACATTTTTGGTGAAGAATCAACAACAAGTGGGTCACAATTGTGAAGTGGAACGAAATTTATTGGATCATTTAAACTTTTTTTGTAATAATAAAACTGAAAAGTGGGGCGTGCAAAATTAGTCGGCCCCTTGCATTAATACTTTGTTGCGCCACCTTTTGCTGCGATTACAGCTGCAAGTCGCTTGGGGTATGTCTCTATCAGTTTTGCACATCTAGAGACTGAAATTCTTGCCCATTCTTCCTCGCAAAACAGCTCGAGCTCTTTGAGGTTGGATGGAGAGCGTTTGTGAACAGCAGTTTTCAGCTCTTTCCACATATTCTCAATTGGATTCAGGTCTGGACTTTGACTTGGCCATTCTAAGACTTTTGAACCATTCCATTGTAGATTTTACTTTATGTTTGGGATCATAAGATAAGAAGATAAATCTCTGTCCTAGTCTCAGGTCTTTTGCAGACTCCAACAGGTTTTCATCCAGAATAGTCCTGTATGTGGCTCCATCCATCTTCCCACCAATTTTAACCACCTTTCCTGTCCCTGCTGAGGAAAAGCAGGCCCAAACCATGATGCTGCCACCACCATGTTTGACAGTGGGGATGGTGTGTTCAGGGTGATGAGCTGTGTTGCTTTTACGCCAAACATATAGTTTTGTATCGTTTCCAAAAAGTTAGATTTTGGTTTCATCTGACCAGAGCACCTTCTTCCACATGTTTGGTGTGTCTCCCAGGTGGCTTGTGGCAAACTGTAAATGAGACTTTTTATGGATATCTTTGAGAAATGGCTTTCTTCTTGCCACTCTTCCATAAAGGCCAGATTTGTTAAGTGTTCGACAGATTGTTGTCCTATGGACAGACTCTCCCACCTCAGCTGTAGATCTCTGCAGTTCATCCAGAGTGATCATGGGCCTCTTGGCTGCATCTCTGATCAGTCTTCTCCTTGTTTGAGATGAAAGTTTAGAGGGACGGCCGGGTCTTGGTAGATTTGCAGTGGTCTGATACTCCTTCCATTTCAATATGATCACTTGCACAGTGCTCCTTGGGATGTTTAAAGCTTGGGAAATCTTTTGGTATCCAAATCCGGCTTTAACCTTCTCCACAACAGTATCACGGACCTGTCTGGTGTGTTCCTTGGTCTTCATGATGCTCTCTGTGCTTTAAACAGAACCCTGAGACTATCACAGAGCAGGTGCATTTATATGGAGACTTGATTACACACAGGTGGATTCTATTTATCTTCATCAGTCATTTAGGACAACATTGGATCATTCAGAGATCCTCAATGAACTTCTGGAGTAAGTTTTCTGAACTGAAAGTAAATGGGCCGAATAATTTTGCATGCCCAACTTTTCAGTTTTATTATTACAAAAAAAGTTTAAATGATCCAATAAATTTCGTTCCACATCACAATTGTGACCCACTTGTTGTTGATTCTTCACCAAAAATGTAAAATGTTATATCTTTTTGTTTGAAGCCTGAAATGGGGCAAAAGGTTGAAAAGTTCCAGGGGGCCGAATACTTTCGCAAGGCACTGTACATATTAGGCCTCATGCACATGGCCATTGCCTGGCCGTGGCCATATTGCGACCTGCATACGGCGGGTCCGCAATACACGGGCTCCGGCCGTGTGCACCACGCATCACGGATGTGGACCCATTCACTTGAATGGGTCCGCAATCCGGGAGATGCAGTGTGGTGGTACGGATCAGAATCCCACGGAAGCACTACGGAGTGCTTCTGTGGTGTTTTTGTCCGTGCCTCTGCACCATAAAAAATAGAACTTGTTCTATTTTTTTGCGATGTGGACAGTCGGATGCGGATTGCGGACCCCATTGAAGCGAATGGGTCCGTGATCCGCATACCAGTGCCGGTGCCAGTGCATTGCGCATGGCCCGGCACATGTTCGTGTGCATGAGGCCTTAGACTGTGCAGAAAGCCTGTCAGTTTGTTACTGGCAGGCAATAATGCTCATAGATTGTAAGCTCTTGTGAGCAGAGCTCAGATTCCTTTTGTTTTAGTTGTTGAGTTGTTTGTTGTGATGTTGTTTGTACATAAACCCTCTGATTGTAAAGTGCTGCGGAATATGGCACCATATAAAGATTATTATTATGTTTTAGTATACTGTGTACCATACCTCCCAAGTGTCCCTCTTTTTGACCCAAGTCCCTCTGTCCCTCTTTGATCCTTAAATGTCCCTCTTTTTGACCTGGGGAATTAATGCATAAATGTGCATTAATAAATTTACTAAATTGCTCCTTACTAAAGTGTCTGTATGGTTTCTACCTGTATATTAGACCAGAACTTCATTATTTGGTGCAATTTGTACCTTAAAATACCTATAATCTGATGATTTATGTGCGAATATTTATATGGACATTGAAACGCAAGAAAAAAATTGCCGCAGGGGCTCCAGTAACTATGCTTTGGGTGGACTTATAGGGGTGGCCTAGTATGAAAAAAACTGCCGTGATGTGCACCGCACACATTGTCCCTCTTTGCAATTTTCAAAAGTTGGGAGGTGTACATTAAAGCAATATTGAAGCTATCAAGCGATTGAATTGTGAAAACCCCAAGTGGGGCTAAAAAAAAGTTTAGTGAAGTTAAAAATAGTGTTCACATATAAATACTGCCACACAATCCCAACCTAAAGTTTTCATCTGTCCAGAGTAACTTTCTTTCCTACTGAGTTTTTGATGCACTGGATACATGAGAATAAAAAATATTTTTATCTTCTTTCTAAGGGTGTGGCCACACGGTCAGTTTTCCTGATGCAGTTTTAGAAGCAAAAACCAGGAATGAATTAAAAAAAGAGAAGTCGTATCTGTCCCTTAGGTCTCATGCACATGACTGTATGTATTTTGCGGTCCGCAAAACACGGATCTGTATAAAAAATAGATGAGATCCGTGTGACGTCAGTGTTGCATCCGTTTGTTTTTGCAGATGCATTGTAACAGTGTTTTTTGTAGAACGGTTATGCGGACATAGACTGCATATGGAGTCATTTCCGTTTTTTTGCAGCCCTATTGAAGTGAATGGTTTGGCAGAAAAAAACGGAACAGACAAAAAATATGTTTGTGTGCATGAGCCCTTATGCTTTCTCTTTTTATATGATCCACTCCTGATTTTGGCTCCCAAAACTGCATCAGAAACCCCAACTCTATGGCTAAACCCTTAGGGCTCATTCAGATGACCACACTGTGTTTTTCGGATCCACAAAACACTGAGGCCATGTGCTTTCCGCAATTTGCTGAATGGAACGGGTGGCCGATTATAGAAATGCCCATTTTTGTCTACAAAAGGACAAGAATAGGGCATGTTCTATTTTTTTTGCGGGGTCACAGACAGGAGCAACGGATGTGGGCACAGTGTGCCGTGCGCATCTTTTGCAGCCCCATTGAAATTGCGGAACAGATGCAGACCCATTCATGCGGTCATGTGAATCAGACCTTAGGGTTATTCTGGCCTCTAAAATACAATTGTAGCTGCTTATGGGATAACATAAAGCAACAAGACTCACCTGTTCAGTCCCTGACTGGTCCATTGTTCCCCTGCCGGGCTGTGGTTACATTGGTGAGGCTGTGCCGTACAGCAGCGCGTGACAATCACAATTCAGCACTATCAATTATTTCATATGTCAGGCTAATAGGCTTGTGTGAATTAAAAGTTTTGTTTTTTTTTTACCTTGTACTTGTCAAAACCCGTCAGTTGATCGGAGGTGATATACTGGTAACTAAACATGGTGCTGATTTACGGAGTCGCTTTTCTTTCCTGCGATATCAGGTCTGTAACCGTTCTCCCCCAGGCAGCAGGATGCAGGTCCTGTAGTTAAGCAGCCGGCTCAGAAAGAACAGATCGCATACGTGCGCTTGTCAGTCTATGTCCTGCTATCTTATCTGTGAAGAACACAGTTCTTGATGTCACAAACCAGGAAGGCAGGTATCTAAGAAGTAAAGGTATCACCTCGCTTGCAGGGCTGCCAAGTTAGAAACAAATATAACCAAGACAGTCAGCCGATGGTTGTCTACGACATATTTGCTGGGGAATGTTTTGTTTGGTATTTGAAGTAAAGATATTGTTTAAAGGAGTTGTACAAGAATAGGGGGGGGGAGATTGGCACCATCTTCACACTTTGTCAGACTTGTAAAGGAAAGATTGCTTACCTGCTTCCCGGCACTGGCTTCCCGCTCCTGCGATATCCCGCTGGGCTTCCTCTCTGCAAACATCTGGTTAGACATTGCCTACAGCCAATCACTTGGCCACGTGGAGACTGGATCCCCTTGCGTCATGTGACCATTGTCGATGTTGACATCGAGGGAACCCAGCAGAGCATCGTAGGCCTAGAGAAGGAGCGGGGAGCCATCACCGGGAAGTAGGTAAGTAATCATTCCTTTACTGGTATGGCCAAGTGGGAGGTGGGGGTGCCAAAAACGCCACCATTTTTGCACAACCCTTTTAGAACTTTGTTCACATCTGGGGTGGAGGCTCCATTAGGTGCCACTATTGCAAGTTCCAGTGAAAATCCTGGACAAAATGCTGTGCTATGCTAAGGTCAATCGGGTCCATTGGGTATTGTTTGTATCCTTTATGCTAGGGATCTGGTGCTTCTAGATTCGGACTGGCCCACAGGGAAGCAGGTGAATCCTTCGGTGGGCCCCTGAATCAGGTGGGTCAGTAATCCCCCCACCCCCTACACTAGTTGCACATGGCACAGTACACTGACTGGACTACATACAGACATTGGGGGATTTTTATCAAAAGTGGTGTAAAGTAGAACTGGCTTAGTTGCCCATAGCAACCAATCAGATTCCACCTTTCATTTTTCAGATCTCCTTTGAAAAATGAAAAGTGGAGTCTGATTTGTTGCTATGGGAAACTAAGCCAGTTTTCTTTTCCACCACTTTTGATAGATGTCCCTATTCAGTGTACACCCAGCCTATGTGATCATATAAAAAAGGGTAGATTTTTTACAAACTTTATTATTAGGGTACGGCCACGCGGTCAGGTTTCCGGATGCAGTTTTGGAAGCCAAAACCAGAAGTGTCTAGTGAATTCAAAAAAGAGAAGTCATATCTGCCCTTTATACTTTCTCTCCTTTTATGATCCACTCCTGATTTTGGCTTCCAAAACCTGACCGTGTGGCCATAAGCTTACAGGTGTATTGGGTGTCTTTTACGACTGAACTGACAGCAGACTACTACTGAAAATAAATGTGGGTTGGTGCTGTTTTAGGGATTTGCGAATGGGGGTTAGGTAATAGTTACATGTACTTGTAGAATGGGCCCTTAAAATTCATTTTACTGGTGGTCCTTAGGCACTCCAGTCCGACAATGGGCGCTTCCATTCTACTGCTTTTATAACGGCACAGAACAGAGAATAAAACGCTGATGTGAGCAAAGCCTATGATATATTCATATACCATTTGACTATAAATCAATAAATCATTTCTAAGAAACAAATAAAAAAAACTGCGACATCTGAGTGGTTAGACAGAGGGAGAGTGCTCCCCTGTTTTTCAATCAGCACTCCCTTGGCATAATTTCAGGGTGTCGATCAGTTCCTATGGATGCCAATGGCCTTTCTGATGGCCCCCAGATCTGCCAAGTTACTGCTCCCATTACCTCTGGCGGAGTGCAATAGAAAGCTGATAAAATCGCTATTTTAGGCTTCATTCACACGTCCGTATGTGTGCACATCCTGGAAAACGGTCAGTTTTTTGCGGATCCGTTGTTCCGCAAAAAACTCAGTTTTTCCAGGACATCCGTTTCCCGTTTTCCGTAAAAAACGGAAAGGATGTATCCATATGTCATCCGTTTTTTGCGGATCCGCAAAAAACGGAAGGATGAATAACATCTTTTTTTTTTTTCACCCCTCCTGGAACGGAATACGCAAATACGGATGACATGCGGATGCCTTTCCGCATGTCTTCCGCATTTTTTGCGGATCCATAGACTTTCATTGTGCTACGGACCGCAATTCGGGAGAAAAGTAGGACAGGAGGATTTCTGTTTGCGGATCCGCAAAACGAAACGGAACAGATTAACGGATGCGGACAACATACGGTGCAATGTCTGCAGATTATCAGGACCCATTGAAATGAATGGATCCGCAAAATATCCGCAAAAACCGTCCGCAATTGCGGAACGGATGCGGATAGATTAAACGGACGTGTGAATGGGGCCTAAGAAGTATTGCTGCGAATAGCACAAGTGATCAAAAAAACTGCAGGTTCCAGGCCGGCCCCATATGGGGACTAAAAGTCAGGTTAACTACTTTTTTAAAAAATATTTTTTAAAAAAAACAAAATGTAAAAAAATCTAAAAAAAACATAAAAAAATAAAAAAAATGTACATATTAAAAAATAATCATAATTGGCATGGTGGCATATGAAAATGTCTATAATATCAACATATATCATTATTTATTGTGTGTGGAGAACATTGTAAGAATAAAAAAAATCCCTGAAGCCAGAATTGTTAGTTTTTGGTCACCTCACCTTTCGGAAAAATAAAAAATAAAAAGAATAAAAATTTATCAAAAAGTCACATGTACAGAAAAACAATCAATAAAAACGACGTCTTACCCTATAAAAAAAAGTAGTTATAGAGGTCAGAATTTGGCAACACAGCAATTTTTAAAAAAAAAAACAGCAAAAACGTTGGTATAACCATAATCGTAACACGTTATTGCTATTGCATCATAGAAACAAGACCCAAAAAATCCAACCATTCCCACCCAAGGCAAGAATTAGTCATGTTCTATTTTTTTTGCAAGGCCATGCCACCATGTGCAGTCCGCATCTTTTGTGGCCTCATTGAAATAAATGGGTCGGATGCAGACCAAATATACGGTCATGTGCATGAGCCCTTCACACTTCAGTTATTTGCCTCTTAATAAATTAGGCGCGTCTCTCTCCGCCACACAGGGATCAAAACTAGCAAAAAAAGAAACAGCATATATTACAAAATTGATTATTTTTCAGCATAACATCCCTTTAAGAATCATTGTTTAAAAGAGTGTAACCTATGGACTTCAGCCCTTGGAAGACAAAACTGTTGAAGCACTGTTATCTCTGAATGCACAGCTAACACATAACGCCACCTTTGCCCCTTCCTTGCCATGAATGTAAGAGTTTTTTTATACAGTATCTGTAAAGCATATTGCTATAACGAGCCGGGTTCACACATGGATCCATGACATTTGTGGTGCAGCAGAGAAACATTGCTATAGACAGAAAACTACCTGTTTCTAGTATTACATTGTGGACATTTCAAACAAGTGTATTACAGGCATATTTTTGCGCCCCTATTATGGACAGTCTACTGATCTGAACTTACAGCTCCATAGGGAATACGGGCGCATTTTTAATACTCTCATGTGAAACTGGCCTATTGAAGTAAGTGGGAAAGAATTACTATAGAAATTTAGAACATGTGTGCTGTTACTAAAAAAAAAAATTATATATATATATATATATATATATATATATATATATATATAAATAAAAAAGCCTATTCCTCCACCGCTGGCATCTCATCATAAGGCCTCTTGCACACGGCCGTTGTGTGGTCCCCAATGCAAGGGCCCCATCCGGTTTTTGCTGTGCGGAGGCACTTCCTTGGGTTCTGTGCCTCTGTTCCGCTCAGCTCCGGATTGCAGATCCATTCAAGTGTTTACAGGCCGCAATACGGGCCACAGCCGGCAATGGCTGTGTGCATGAGGCCTAAGAAGGAATTTCCTAGCAGTGACAGTGGCTACAGAGAGTGTTCCTTGCTAGGGCTCATGCACACGAATGTATTTTCTTTCTGTGTCCGTTCTGTTTTAGTTTTTTTTTGCGGACCGTATGTGGAACCATTCATGTCGATGGGTCTGCAAAAAAAAGCGGAAGTTACTCGTGTGAATTCCGTTTCTGTATGTCCGTTCCACAAAGCAATAGAACATGTCCTATTATTGCCTGCATTACAGACAAGGATAGGACTGTTCTATTAGGTGCCAGCTGTTCCGTTCTACAAAATATGGAATGTACACAGATGCCATCCCTATTTTTTGCAAACCGTAAGATACATACAGTCGTGAGCATGAGCCCTTACTCTTGTTCAACGACGCCCAGTGTATCTATAATTATTCTGTATTTACACAGTCATATCTTATATGTTCGGAAATATTATGAAAAAAATCAATAAAAAGGTTTAACCTTTTATTCAGAAACATGCTAACGTCAGACCCTAAGCTCTCACGCACCTGGCGTTTTACTGATCTATGTTGTACGGTGCCCATAGAACTTATTATTTTATAAAGGATTATTTTCTCACAGATTCATATGAAACCAATCTGTGAGATGGGACTTGTATAATACTGGGAAATTATAGGGCATTACTAGAAACACTATTAACCTTATTTTTGGTGGAGGCACCATAGGAGGCATTTTTATTACTTGGGCACTAAAAAGGGAATGATTATTACTGGGGGACAATAGGGGAACATTATTATTGATATAAGCACTATCGAAGGTAATTTTTTAATATGGGGACATTTTTAATACTGGGAGCTCTATAGGGTATTATTATGGGGGAACAAGAGGGGGCATTGTTATTGCTGGAGCTGCTATAGGGGTATTATTAATACTTGGGGCACTATAGCAGCATTATTATTACTATGGGCATTATAGGGGGCAATATTAATAAAGGGACACTACAGGGGACATTTTTATTAGTGAGGCATTTTAGGGGGCATTATTACTACTAGGGCAGATATTTCATGTACATGTATATGCAAATTATATAAACGAGATGTATGTGACTATAGGGTCAACCTCTGCATTGAAGGTCCCTGAAATAGTGGCTGTTAGGGCTCATGCACACCACCAGGGGCGTAGCTATAGGGGGTGCAGAGGTAGCAGTCGCTACCGGGCCCAGGAGCCTGAGGGGGCCCAAAGATTCTTGTGCCGCATAAGAAGACACATAAAGTACTGTGGGAAGGGGGCCCCAAGCTGAACTCTTTGACCGGGGCCCATGAGACTTTAGCTATGCCCCTGCACACCACCATTGCCTGTTTAGCAGTCCGTACATTGTGGATCTGCAAAAGACGGATACCGACTGTGTGCATTTCACATTTTGTGGAATGGAATGTTCGGCCTCTAATAGAACAGTCCTATCCTTGTCTGTAATGTGGAAAGAAATATGACATGTTCTAGATTTTTGCGGATGCAACGGAACGGACAAACAAATGCAGATAGCACATGAAGTGAGTGGGTCTGCATCCGACCCTCAAAAAATGCGAACAATAAATAAGTTTGTGTGCATGAGCCCTGAGATGTATACATTAGGCAGGTGGAGTCCATAGAATCCTGTTCCTTATGGACGCTTTTACATTAATGGACTCCTGGGCGAGTTATCAAAAGCAGCTTTATTCCTGTGTATCTGGTTGGGCATACAGGACTTAAAGGGGATGTTCAGAAAAAAAGAAAAGTTGTCAGATGTTGGACCCCCAACAATCATAGCCCTACTTTTTGACCAGGGAACACCCCTTTAAAAGGAATCTGTCACCATGAAATTCACTGTTAAACCGGCCACAATGCCTTGTAGGGCTAGCTAAATAGGATGTAATCATACCTTGCACTTAGCAATCTGTTGTTTCATTCTGAGAGATGACAATGCAGGAACCTGTCACTCAAGAAGAAGAAGGAAGGGCTGTCAGAGGAAGGAGGTGGAGCAATGGTGCACAGAGTATATTGGGCCTGTCCTTGATGTATTTAGCTGCTTATTTACATATGGATTAAGAGTATTGTTATATCAATGGCCAATGTCCGTCACTACACGACTACTTTTATTAAGGACATTATTCACTGAACTACTACCCCTCCTGTTTTGTCACCACCACCACACCACTCCCCTCCTCTCCTTGCTCTGTGTGCAGTTGCACGTCTAATTCTAATTGTCAATCAGCTTCTGCTATAAATGCTGACCTTCCCTCTTACTCTTTGCCTGAACTTAGGTTCCTAGTTTAACCAGTGAAATCTGTCTGTCCATGTACTGAACCTCTGTTTACTGACTGTTACTCTGCTGCCTGCCCTGATCTAAGCCTGTCTACCATAATGACCCTTTGCTGCTCTGACCTCAGATTAGTATGGATTTTCACAAACTCTGCCTGACCTTACCTCTGCCTGTTTATCAACTACAAGTTTTGCCTGACCCCTCAGTGCTTCACATCAGTGTCCCTGACCCATGAAAGTCAGCTGCCAACTAGACTGGGTCTGTTCGAAGAGATAAGGTCCTGGTGGGTCCCCTGCAGCGAAGGCCAGATCCCTATATAGGTGTTAAGGGGTCAGCCAAATGCTAGACAAAAGTGTCTAACCTTGCACCAGATTTATCATCCAGCCTGTGCCAAAGTGGTAGAGGCCTAGACAATCTCATGCCTGTGACACTGCTTCAAGCAGCAGTGCAAGCCAAGAGGATCTGCTTCTGCTACTGGAGTAGTGGTTGTTTGTGCACCTGAAAGTGTAGTAGCACACGCGCAGTTGCTACTGCAGCAGCGGAAGCAGATCCTCTGTACTTGTGTTTCTACTTGGAGGAGTGGTGCAAGCATCAACCTCTCAGCACTGGCTCGGATGTCCAGTCCTGTCAATCAAGTGGCAGGGGAAGTGTCCTCAACTTCTTCAAGCTGCAGAATCCTGCTTAGTTCTGCTCTTAGTTCATAAAGAATTTTTTCTGTACATGGATTGACAATACGCATTGCGAGAAAAATCAAGTTCACAATGGGTGCAGATTCTGTATAGGAGATTCCCACTGAAATCATTGGGTGACAGAAAAACCACATCCAACAGCAAAATGTGCATTGAATCAATTGCAATATCTGCATGCAACACATTAGGATTTTGCAGCAGATTAGACACAGATTTCACCCTATGCATTGCAAAGGATGAAATCTGTACGAGAGGTCAATTCCACATAGATTATTTGGTAAAATCTCATGCACTTTTCTGGTTCTGTAAATGCTGCAAATTTTCTGCAATTCCACAGCTTATCCACTGCCTGTGGCAATACCTAAGATTCACACGAGCCATAATAAAAATGATTTGTGTTGCGGGTGGAAGACATAGATGATTTTTAATACACAGTGAGATCCATATGTCCAGATAAGAAAGGAACCTGGCAACTGCCAAAGACAATGGTCGCTGGAGACACTAACAATGTAGAGCATGCCCCAAGTTTCTCGGCGGGGTGACTTGGACCACTGTCTTACTTCTATGGGTCAGTGTGCAGTCCATTCACACATAAACAAATTATATGGCTGCCTGAATTGGGCCTAAGTGTGGTGTCACACATAGCTTTTTGTGGCAGTTTTTTTTACCCAAAGCCAGAAGTGGGTTGGGGCAATGAGAATTATAAAAGAAAGACTTCTACCTCTACTTCATGATGAATCCACTTCTGGCTTTGGCTGTGAACACTGCCACCAAAAGCTGTGTGACTCGACCCTAAGGCTGGTTTCACACATGCTGTTTTTGAAGCCAATGAATAAAAAGAAAGATAAAAGTAAAATATGTGCTACATAATCCCCCACCCATTACCATCCACTCCATGTGTTGGCTTAAAAAATGCATCAGAACAATATGTGTGAAACCATCCAAGGGATAGGGCTGGCCAGGGCATGGTGGAGATGCAGGAGTGAAGCAGTTGAAAACCGTGCACCATGCAAGCTGTTTGGTATCAGATCATTAAAAATTGATTGGTTGTTGTTATGACCATGCAGTTTCCACAAATCAGTGTGGCTATTAAAGGTGTTGTCCTTTTTTTTATATTCATGACCAGAGGATGGAGGATGGGCCAAGGCTGGAGGATGCCTACTCTCAGGATGTCCAGTCCTACTACTTTTTTGACTCTGTCCAACGTGTTCTTCAAGATATTTAGAAGCTCCCTTGGTCAGCTGGATCACATTGAGAATTTCTGGGATTGGACAACAAGATCCCGCATGGTTGCAGCCAACAACCACCTTGGCTGAACTACGGGTCCAAGTTGAAAGAGTCTGGAAAAGCCTACCACAGAAGGATATCCAGCATCTGTATGACTGTTACCATGCCAGAGTGTCAGCCTGTATCACAGAGAGGGGGAATGCCTTAATATACTGTATACCCAGCTGCAGAACCAAAATAAAGGGTGTGATCATTGACCAGGCTCAAGTAGCAGTTTATACTTTGTCCTCTTGACAAATATAACTCGCTAAATTTATAATAGTGAGGTTCTTAGCGCACATTTTAATCAGACTGTGCGAGCCCATCTGCCACGTCACGGCGACCTCATTCAGATGGGTCCCTACACTAAGATTTCATTTGTATAAGAGGGTAAAACTAGATGTTGTATGTGTCCCTTTTATATGTGGAATCCTCTATCAGGGCACAGAATCACATTGTCCTAATCCAGATCAAAGTGATCCAGCTCCACTGATGTATAGAGAAAGCAATATAACCATTTCCATATGATACAGCACGTTCTAATCTAATTATATGATAGCACACATAATATGTTACACTGTCACAGGTTATAGCTGTACCACTACATAGTATAAATCATTACAATACAAACCTTGCTGTATGCTGCACTATATAAAAACACCTATAGACCTGAGGATGATGCTATGGAGCAGGTAATAGTCCTGTGAATGATCAACAAGGAAAGTGCAAAACTATACTGCAAGTTTAAAGGGTTTCTCCAGGAATAAATAAAATGCATCTAAAGATCACTAGACTTGGTCTAGAGATGCAAGGTGACGTGTCGCATGATATTGCACATAATAAAAGCCAATGGCACCGCATTAAGACATGCAACATGCATCAACTGCGACGTGACAGTTACAAAAAATCCAGACATTATGGATTTTATGTTGCAGGTCGCACATGCCTTGTACTCCACTGACTTTAATGTAAGTGGCGCACAACACGTGACTTGCTTGAGACTTGGCTGTGTTTTAATAGCCAAATCACCAGTGTAAAATAGTTGCGGGACAGCAAGTCGCATATATTTTTTTTGCTGACTTGCTTTTGCGCAACACATGTTGCCATGTAGCCCTAGCCTTCCTCCTCTATATACTCCTCTGTGGCTGCCACCCACCTACAGAAGGTCCAAGAGATCAGGTACTGCAGTGTAGCAGTGAAGATATCAGGGTGTTAGAGCTCATCTAGTAATTGATTATATAACTTGCTATTTACTCATTTATGGCTGAGCTGTGTAAACCGCTATATACATGCTGTTTGATATATTCCCAGAGAATCCCTGTAAAGCCGACCAATTACACTGAAATCTCCTCTTCTACAAATGAAGTGTTAGTGTAGGGACCCATCTGAATAAAGACACAGATGGGATGAAGAACGTGCTTTAAATGTGTGCTACCCCTATGTTATTGTGGGACAATAGTGAGTATTTGGAAAGCTTTAGTCATTGTACTTTGATTGTGTTCTGTATGGTCACAGCTCAGTGATACCTGTTTAGTCACTACATAATTATTAATTATTAATATATTCAAAATTTTCCTGTAGATACTATGGGTAAAGTCTCCTCCAACTTTGAATATTATTTCATTTCTAAAGTTCAAAATGCAGCGCTCTTTATTTATATACCACATCTTTATAGAGGCTCAGCCACTAGGGGGAGGTTGGGAGGGAATTAAAAACAGATGAATAAGAAGGCTTTCAGTTCAATGAGGCCTGTTTTCAGTAAGCTCCCCCTAGTGGCTGCTGATGGACTTTATCTACAATTTTATAACTTCACTAATTTATAATTTATCACAAAAATATGCCAGTTTTGCACCGTGATTGATACTTTTCCTAAAAGTGAGGAGCGGGGTGGGCAGTATGGGACCTAGCTAATCTGGCACATTCATTATTATTTATGGAGTAAATCACCTGAAATCTACGTCAGCTCCTGTCCTGGCACACTGTGCCACCCAAGATGTGCCACAACTATTAAGTAGCATGCATCTCATAATAATTGTGGCACGTAAGCAGAAGACAGATTAAGACTGGGGCAGAAAAGACCAGTCTTAAATTGATTAGGAACACTAACTTTAGGAACATGCACAGTACTTTATCACTATGAAATACACCTACTTAAACATTTCTATAAACCAAATTATATATCCTAATATAAAACAAGGTTTCCTATAATAGTGAATGATAATTCACACAGCACGATCTGCTTCCGGCAAACGGTGATTTACGTGACTGAATGATGCAATTCATTCACTAATAACTGAAGCCACAATGCTTTGGACATAGCAGACATCATGAGCGCCCAGTAGGTCCCAGTGAACTTCAAAAGGATTTGGTGGGCTTCAGTGCAGTGTCCATCATTTTCTCTGCCTCTATCTTACACATGTATTAACATTAAACATTATATATATTAAAATATATGCCTATTATATACCTATAATATACCTATATACCAATATATACCAATAAATATACTACATATAGGGACAATACATACATATACATAAATTATGTATGGTGACAATACATACATTTAAATATATTACATATGGGGACAATACATACATATACTATATATAGGGACAATACATACATATAAATATATTACACATGGAGACAATATATACAAATAAATATGACATATGGGGACAATACATACCTATACATATATTACATATGGGGATGGTACATACTTATACATATATTACATACGGGGACAATACATACAGATAAATATATTACATATGGGGACAATACATACATTTAAATGTATTACATATGGGGACAGTACATACTTATACATATATCACATATGGGGACTATACATACAAATAAATATATTACATATGGGGACAATACATGCATTTAAATTTATTACATATGGGGACAATACATATTAATGTATTACATATGAGGACAGTAAATACCTATACATATATTACATATGGGGAACATACACACATATAAATATATTACACACTGGGAGAGTATATACATATATTACATATGGGTACAATACATACATATAAATATATTACATATGGGGACAATACATACATATAAATATATTACATATGGGGACAATACATACATATAAATATATTACATATGGGGACAATACATACATATAAATATATTACATATGGGGACAATACATACATATAAATATATTACATATGGGGACAATACATACAAATAAATATATTACATATGGGGACAATACATACATATAAATATATTACATACTGGGACAATACATACCTATAAATATATTACATACTGGGAGAGTATATACATATATTACAAATGGGGACAATACATACCTATAAATATTGTACATATGGGGATAATACATACCTATAAATGTATTACATATGGGGACAGTACATACCTATACATATATCACATATGTGACAGTACATACATATAAATATATTACATATGGGGACAGTACATACTTATACATATATTACATATGTGGACAGTAAATACCTATACATATATTACATATGTGGACAGTAAATACCTATACATATATTACATATGGGGACAATACATACAAATAAATATATTACATAAGGGACAATACATACAAATAAATATATTACATAAGGGGACAATACATACAAATAAATAAATATATTACATAAGGGACAATACATACAAATATATTACATAAGGGGACAATACATACATATAAATATATTACATATGGGGACACTACATACAAATAAATATATTACATAAGGGACAATACATACAAATAAATATATTACATAAGGGGACAATACATACAAATAAATATATTACATATAGGAACAATACATACCTATAAATATATAACACATGGGGACAGAATATACATATATTACATATGGTAACAATACATACCTATAAATATATTACATATGGGGGCATGATATGCATATATTGCATATGGGGACAGTACATACAAATAGATATATTACATATTGGGACAGTAGATACCTATAAATATATTACATATAGGGACAGTATATACATATAAATATATTATTACATATGGGGACAATGTGGGGAAAGTATATACATATATTACATATGGGGACAATACATACCTATAAATATATTACATATGGGGGCAGTACATACAAATAAGTATATTATATATTGGGACAGTACATACCTATAAATATATTACATATAGGGACAATATATACATATAAATATATTACATTTGGGGACAATACATACATATAAATATATTACATATGGGGACAATACATACATATAAATATATTACATAAGGGGACAATACATACATATAAGTATATTACATATGGGGACAGTACATACATATACATATATTACATATTGTGCCAGTATATACATATATTACATATGGGGAAAAGATATACTTATACATATATTACATATTGTGACAGCACATACATATAAATATATTACATATGGGGACAATATATACCTATAAATATGACATATGGGGACAATACATACATATAAATATATTACATATGGGGACAATATATACCTATAAATATGACATATGGGGACAATACATACATATAAATATATTACATATGGGGACAATACATACATATACATATATTATAAATAGGGACAATACATACATATAAATATATTACACATGGAGACAATATATACATATAAATATGACATATGGAGACAATACATACCTATACATATATTACATATGGGGACGGTACATACTTATACATATATTACATACGGGGACAATACATACATTTAAATGTATTACATAGGGGGACAGTACATACATTTAAATATATTACATATGGGGACAATACATACAAATAAATATATTACATATAGGGACAATACATACCTATAAATATATTACATACTGGGAGAGTATATACATATATTACAAATGGGGACAATACATATCTATAAATATTGTACATATGGGGATAATACATACCTATGAATGTATTACATATGGGGACAGTACATACCTATACATATATCACATATGTGACAGTACATACATATAATTATATTACATACAGGGACAATACATACAAATAAATAAATATATTACATAAGGGGACAATACATACCTATAAATATATTACATACTGGGAGAGTATATACATATATTACATATGGAGACAATACATACATATAAATATAGTACATATGGGGACAATACATAACTATCAATATATTACATATGGGGATAGTATATACGTATCAATATATTACACATGGGGACATTACATACATATAAATTATATGAGGACAGTACATGCATATAAATATATTACATATGGGGACAATACATACATCTAAATATATTACATATGGGGACAATACATACAAATAAATATATTACATATAAGGACGATATATACATATAAATGTATTACATATGGGGACAATAAATACCTATAAAAATATTACATATGGGGACAGGACATACATATAAATATATTACATATGGGGACAATACATACAAATAAATATATTACACATGAGGACAATATATACCTATAAATATATTACCTATGGGACAGTATATACATATATTAAATATGGGGACAATACATACCTATAAATAAATTACATACAGGGACAATACACACAAATAAATATATTACATATAGGGATAATACATACCTATAAATATATTACATATGGGGATAGTATATACATATCAATATATTACATACATATAAATTATATGAGGACAGTACATGCATATAAATATATGACATATGGGGACAATACATACATATAAATATATTACATATGGGGACAATACATACATATAAATATATTACATATGGGGACAATACATACCTATAACTATATTACACGTGGGGACAGAATATACATATATTACATATGGGGACAATACATACCTATAAATATATTACATATGGGGACAATACATACATATAAATATATTACATATGGGGACAATACATACAAATAGATATGTTACATATTGGGACAGTAGATACCTATAAATATATTACATATGGGGACAATGTGGGTAAAGTATATACATATATTACATATGGGGACAATACATACCTATAAATATATTACATATGGGGGCAGTACATACAAATAAGTATATTACATATTGGGACAGTACATACCTATAAATATATTACATATAGGGACAATATATACATATAAATATATTACATATGGGGACAATACATACACATAAATATATTACATATGGGGACAATACATATTAATGTATTACATATGAGGACAGTAAATACCTATACATATATTACATATGGGGAACATACATACATATAAATATATTACATATAGGGACAATACATACATATAAATATATTACATATAGGGACAATACATACATATAAGTATATTACATATGGAGACAGTACATACATATATTACATATTGTGACAGTACATACATATAAATATATTACACATGGAGACAATATATACATATAAATATGACATATGGGGACAATACATACCTATACATAAATTACATATGGGGACGTTACATACTTATACATATATCACATATGGGGACAATACATACAGATAAATATATTACATATGGGGACAATACATACAGATAAATATATTACATATGGGGACAATACATACAGATAAATATATTACATATGGGGACAATACATACAATTAAATGTATTACATATGGGGACAATACATATTAATGTATTACATATGAGGACAGTAAATACCTATACATATATTACATATGGGGAACAAACACATACATATAAATATATTACATATGGGGAACAAACACATACATATAAATATATTACATATGGGGACAATACATACAAATAAATATATTACACACTGGGAGAGTATATACATATATTACATATGGGTACAATTCATACCTATAAATATAGTACATATGGGGATAATACATACCTATAAATATATTACATATGGGGACAATACATACATATAAATATATTACATATAGGGACAATACATACCTATAAATATATTACATATGGAGACAATATATACCAATAAATATATTACGTATGGGGACAATGCATGCCTATCAATATATTACATATGGGGACATTACATACATATAAATTATATGAGGACAGTACATACATATAATACATATGGGGATAATACATACCTATAAATATAGTACATATGGGGACAATATATACCAATAAATATATTACGTATGGGGACAATGCATGCCTATCAATATATTACATATGGGGACAGTACAGACATATACATATATTACATAAGGACAGTACATACATATACATATATTACATAAGGACAGTACATACATATAAATTACATAAGGACAGTACATACATATAAATATATTACATAAGGACAGTACATATATAGAGACAATAAAATTAATATATTAAATTATGGGTAAAATACATACATATAAGTATACCAAAATTATGTAGACAGTATACACCAGGGATCTCAAACTCGTGGCCCTCCAGATGTTGCAAAACTACAACTCCCAGCATGCTCTGGTAGCCGAAGAATGTCCAGGCATGATGGGAATTGTAGTTCTGTAACAGCTGGAGGGCCACGAGTTTGAGATCCCTGGTATACACAAATATATTTCATATGAAGACAGGCAAGCATATCAATTCTGTGTATTAGATAGGGAGACCATACATATAAATATACTGCATATGACAACAATATATAGAAATAATATATTACATATGAGAAAAACATCAGATGGAATAAACATCATAGTATACATATGGAGTAAATATAATAATATACATTATTGAGTAAAATATGTGTACATATAAATATACATCTGGTACAATACATAAGAAAGTATATACATGTAAATATACTACATAAACAAACAAGAGATACATATTAATATATTATAAATGGGGAAAATATGCATACATAAATATATTATATCTGGAGATACTATATACAAATAGATTACATAGAGGGACGTTAAAATAGATTACATATGGGTATAGTACAGACATATTTTATACTATATATGGTAATAATATATGCAAATAAATATATTGCATATGAAGAAAATATATACCGGTACATATAAATATCTATCTATGTCTACCTCTATTTTATAGATTTATTGACACTAAATGTTACAGTACATAAATTAAAATAGTTCACATATGGGGACAATGCATACATATATTACATGAGGACAGTACATACATATATTACGTATGGGAACAGTACATACATATAAATATATTACATATGGGGACCGTGCATATATAGAGACAATAAATATTAATATATGGCATATGGGGAAAAATACATACATATAAATATATTAAACATAGAGACAGTATACACAAATATATTTCATATGAGGACAGTGCAAGCATTCTGTATATTAGATAGGGATACCATACATATAAATATACTGCATATGACAATACATACAAATAAGATATTAACCCCTTCGCGACCAGCGCCGTACATGTACGGCGCTGGGGCGATGCGGGCACATGGCGCCCGCTCGCGGGTGCGGCGGGCGTCATGGCCGGCAAGTCTCTGCTGTTTCTAACAGCAGAGACTTGCCGCTACCTACTTCATCGGCGGCGTCTTCCGGGTTGACTAGATGCCGTGATCACACGTGATCACGGCATCTAGTTGCGTCTAAACCCGGAAGCGTTCGCTTCCGGGTGGTGTACAGACACCCCGTGTGGCCAATCGGGGTGTCTGTACACCATATGAAAACTGTAATCCTCGCTGGTGAGGATTACAGTTTTCAAACTGCAATTCTTATTCTGGCCACTAGATGGCAGACCAGGATAAGAAATGAGCAATTCATGGCTTTCTGAGTCTATAAAACCCAGAATTGCTCATAAAGAAAAAAAAAAAAAGGCACAATATATAAGCCCATATTTGAGCTTTCTAATAGTACAAAAAAAAATAAAAAAAAATGTTAAAAAATATATAAAAAATAAAAAAGATGTAAAAGTTCAAATCACCCCCCTTTCCGTATAAGTAAAAAATAAATACCTAAATAACAATAAATATAGACATCATGGGTATCACCGTGACCGAAAACGCCCGTACTTTTAAAATATAAAAAAAAAAAATTCCAATACGGCGAATTGTGTGGCGGAAAAAGCGTCCAAATGGCGATTTGCCGTTTTTTGTCGCTTTTTTTTTCTAAAAAAAATTAAATAAAAAGTGATCAAAAAGTCATACACACCCCAGAATGGTATCAATAAAAACTTCAGATCGTCCCGCAAAAAATGAGCCCTCATACAGCTCTGTACACATAAATACCAAAAAGTTATAGGGGTCAAGATTTGACAAGGAAAAAAAAAAAAAAAAAAAGGGCAACTTTCTAATTAGTTTATCACTATGAAAACGCAGGAAAAACTATACATATTAGGTATTGCCGGATTCGTACTGACCAGTAGAATGAAAGTAATGGATCAGTTTTAATGCACATCGAACGCTGTAAATAAGAAACCCGTAGAACTGTAGCGGAATAGCGTTTTCTTTGCAATTTCACCCGGTTTGGAATTTTTTTCCCGCTTCCCACTGCACCGTATGCAATATTAAATGGTGGCGTTGGAAAGTACAACTTGTCCCGCAAAAAACAAGCCCTCATACAGCTATGTGAACAGAAAAATAAAAGAGTTATGGCTGTTTGAAGGCAGGGAGCGCAAAACGAAAATGCAGAACCGAAAAAAGCTCCGGTCGCGAAAGGGTTAAATAAGAGAAAAACATATATAAATATATATCAGGTATACATATTGAGAAAATAATATACTTTTTTGAGTAAAATATGTATGTATAAATATACATCCGGGGACAACTGCATTATTTACATTAAAATATATTACATATTGGGGCAGTAAATATGTATGCGGTTAATATACTAAGAAAATACATACATGTAAACACTGTACGTTACATAAAGGAACAAGAGATACATATTAATATATTATAAATCGGAGATACTACATATAAATATATTACATATAGGGACATTAAAATTTATTACATATGGGTATAGTACATACAAATACTGACACTACATATGAAGAAAATATATACATATAAATATATTGCATATGGGGACATTACATAAATCTAAATACATTATATATGGGGTGATTTTATAAATTTTAATAAAGTACATATGTGGACAGTATACATATAGTGACATTAAAACAGAATACTGTCTATTACATATTGATACAATAGATGCATATAAATATGAGATATATGGGGACATACACAAAAATAAACATAGACAGACAGTAAGTATATGTAAATATATTACATATTAGAGAAATAAGTATATATAAATATACTGCATATAGGGACAATACATACATAAATATCTACTTATGTCTGCCTCCATCATATATATTTATTAACATTAAACATTACATAAATTAAAAAAGTTTACATATAGTGACAATACATACATACCAATATATTACATATGGGGACAGTACATACATATCAATATATTACATTTGGGGACAGTACATACTGTACATATATTACATATGGGGACAGTACATACATATCAATATATTACACATGGGGACAAATACATAACTATAAATATATTACATATGGGGACAATACATACCTATAAATATATTACATATGGGGACAATAAATACCCATAAATATATTACTTATGGAGACAATACATGCATATAAATATATTACATATAGGGACGGAACATACATATACATATATTACATATGGGGACAGTACACACATATAAGGCTTCATTCACACTTCCGTATGTCATTGCGGATCCGCAAAACACGGACACCGGCCATGTGCGTTCCGCATTTTGCGGACCGCACATGGCCGGCTCTATAATAGAAATGCCTGTTCTTGTTCATGGCTGCCGCGAACCGGAAGTGTGGATGCGGACGGCACACTGTGTGCCTTCCAAATCTTTTGCGGCCCCATTGAAAATGAATGGGCCCACCCATTACGCAATTTTTTCGAACACATTATCAGGACGTGTGAATGGAGCCTTAGTATATTGCATATGGGGACAATACATATCTATAAATATATTACATATAAGGACGGATCATACATATACATATATTACATGAGGACAGTACATATATAGAGATAATACATATTAATATATTACATATGGGGAAAATACATACATGTAAGTGTATTAAAAATAAGGAGACAATATACACATAAATATATTTCATATGGGGACAGTGCAAGCATATCAATTCTGTATATTAGATAGGGAGACCATACATATAAATATACTGCATATGGCAACAATACATATAAATAATATATTACATAAGATGAAAACATGATATATATATATATATATATCTCAAGTATACATATGGCGTGAATATAATTATGTACATTATTGAGTGAAATATGTACGTATAAATATACATCTGTGTACAATTGTATTACATACATTAATATATATTATATATTGGGGCAGTACATACACACTGTATGAGGTTAATATACTACATATGAGGAAAGTACATACATGTAAATACTGTATATTAGATATACAGACAAGAGATACATATTAATATATTATAATTGGGGAAAATATACTGGACCTGGAGATACAATATACAGATAAATATATTACATATAGATAACATATATTCATATAGGTATAATACACAAATATAAATACTGTATACTACATATGAGGAAAATATATCCTCTATCCAAAACTACGGTAACTAATCATTTGGGATCCAACTGCTGGGACCTCTGTTGATCCCGAGACCTCAGGGTCCCATTCTCCCCATACTCATGGAGCCGCACATGTTCCCTGTCACTCCTTTTATTCTCTATGGGACTGCCGGAGGTAGACGAGTACAGCACTCAGCTATATATTTCAAATAAACATAATTTAAACGTAATAATATACATTATAGAGAAAAACATATTTCATTTGGGGACAATACTGGCAGATAATTATATTACATACAGGGACATAACATATAAAATGCATTACATATGGGGACAATAGATACATATAAATATATTACATATTAATAACATACATACTATAAATATACTTCATATAAGGGTCAATATATATAAATATATAAACTATAGGATAATTACATAATTTAAAATACATTACATATGAGGACAGCGCATATATTTCAGTTTATTACATATGTGAAAGTGCATGAATATGAATACTGAATATTACATATATTACATACTGGGAAAGTACATGCATATAAATACTGCTTTTTAATTACATTACGTCATTTACATATAGGAACGTAATACAAATTAAAATATATTACAGATGGGTACAGTACATACATATTAATACTAAATATACTGGTAAGAATATATTAATGAGTAAAATACGCACTTATAAATATATTACATATGGGGCAATACATATATAACACATGAGGGGAAATTATACATTGTACATGCTGGTAATTATGTCACATACATATAAATATAGTACATGTGGGGAAAGTGCATATAACGTTACATATAGGAACAGTAAATAATTTCTTATAGGAAAAATATGTACATATAAATACATTCAAATGGAGAAAATACGCACAGTTAATACATTACAACCGAGGACATTATATACATTCAAAAGCATTAGATATTGGAACAGTACATACATACAGATAATATATATGATAATGCTATAAATTTTCTGTATAGAAACTATGCATACATATTGCATGTGGGGACTATATATATATATATATATATATATATATATATATAAATACATTACATATGGAGACAAATTACATACCTATAAAAATATTCACATATGAGGATAGTACATATACATATATAACATATGGGGACAAAACATACATATACATATATAACATATGGGGACAATACTTACATATAAATATATTACATATGGGGACAAAACATTATATATATATATTACATATGGGGACAAAACAGTATATATATATATATTACATATGGGGACAAAACATTATATATATATATATATATATATATATATATCTATATATTACATACGGGGACAGTACATACATATCAATATAAATGACCACCATAATGGTGCAAAATGACATGCAATCCATTTATCTTGCCGTTAACCCTTTCCCATCTTACAGTTCCCGTCTCCACGCTATGGCGGTCCTCTGCATCTTTGGCTCCTCTCTCATCCTCAGAACGTACATTCAGTTATCTGCTGTGAAATCTGCAGACAAAAAGACGTCAGAAGAAAGTTTAGTGCTTCTTCTCCTTATTACTGTCCGCCCTCTATTTGCAGTATATGAGATTTCTTACAATCCCTGTGAGACGTCCATCAGAATCAGTGACATAAATCATCCATGTGATTATTATATATCAGGCTCTATTCACATTACTGTCATGGCCTCTGTATATGTATGGCAGCCAGGCTGGATGAAGCCATCATGAGATCCCTCAGCATTCTGTAGAGATGCTGCACATTGCTCCACTGCTGGTGACAGAAACCTAAAAATCCAGTGGTGACAGTTTGTCAAACTGGCTAGAGGTAAAGCTGTCTTCGTTGCCCATAGCAACCAACCACAGCACAGCTTTCATTCCGTATTGTGCTATGGGAAAATGAAAGCAGTGCTGTGATTGGTTGATATGGGCAACTAAGACAGTTTTACATTTAGTCACGTTAATAATCTGACCCAATGAGGCAAATGTACTAATCCTGTCTGATATTTACACAGTGTGAACGGAGACAAGATGCATCACATTTCTCACAGTCGCTCAGGCTGGATGATGTTTGCTGCATTGTTAGTCACTTATATTTAACTTTACTCCTCCTATTGCTTGACTTACTTTGTACCAATATTTGGGCCAATTTTCACATCCACAGGAATCCACACGCCTTCCATTAGGACAAGCACCCTTTCCTCTTGGCCCCATCGAAGTCCAAATAGTGTCTAAGTCATTTAATAAACGTGGCACATGCCATGTACACAAGTATTTTTTGTGTTGAGTCTCAATACTGTTGCATTCCCCAAAGGAAATCTCCCCAGTGTGAGTACCTTACTGAGCAGAGCTGAGCGTGTAGCGTCCTCTTCTCTCCTCACTGATCAATAACTGACTGAAGCCAACTGACTTTTTTCAAATCCAGCAATCCTATTGATGGTTGATGACAGCAGTTACCATGGTGACAAATGCAGTTTAGGATTTAAAGAGACATGACACTTTTTTAAATGAGAACATTTTTTTTCTATATTATTGCTTAAAACTTACAGGGTATCTGGTTAAAAAAACAAAACAAAACTTTTTTTTACTGCTAGGTTTACCCATGGGTTACAGTCCCAGTAGAGGAGACACTTTGGGATCTGCAATGTCAGAAGATTATAGTTCATAATCCAGTATCTTACGAATTGCAGTTCAGTGCTAACATACTAATGTAAGTCATGATGCATGGACAATGGTAAAGTTATAAGCCACAAATACTGCTAGGACAGTCATACCATGTGAAAGCAGGGAAATCATGTCACATGTCTTATACACAAGCTGGAATCATACAGAAATCTTAAAGGGGTTGTTCACACCTGAGGTCCCTGCAGTCCGACCCCCCTATGTCGCCGGACCTGTAGACAGAAGCATACTTACCAGCTCCGCACTGCTGGTTTCCGGCTCCCCCGCCGCTGTTCTCCACCTGTTAACATCTGGTTTGACAAAGGTTATGTGGCCGCTGCAGACAATGACTGGCCCGAGCATGTTGTGTTCCTCCAAGTTTCATATGACCCAATGAAAGCCCTATAGAAGGCATTATTATTACTGGGGGGGCACTCTTATTCTGAAGGCCCTATAGAGGGCATTATTATTACTGGGGGGCACTCTTATTCTGAAGGTCCTAAAGAGGGCATTATTATTACTGGGGGGGGGCACTCCTATTCTGAAGGCCCTATAGAGGGCATTATTATTACTGGGGGGGCACTCCTATTCTGAAGGCCCTATAGAGGGCATTATTATTACTGGGGGGGGGGGGGGGGCACTCCTATTTTGAAGGCCCTATAGAGGGCATTATTATTACTGGGGGCACTCCTATTCTGAAGGCCCTAAAGAGGGCATTATTATTACTGGGGGGGGGGGGCACTCCTATTCTGAAGGCCCTATAGAGGGCATTATTATTACTGGGGGGGCACTCCTATTCTGAAGGCCCTATAGAAGGCATTATTATTACTGGGGGGGGGGGCACTCCTATTCTGAAGGCCCTATAGAGGGCATTATTATTACTGAGGGCACTCCTATTCTGCAGGCCCTATAGGGGGCATTATTATTACTGGGGGGCACTCCTATTCTGAAGGCCCTAAAGAGGGCATTATTATTACTGGGGGGGGGCACTCCTATTCTGAAGGCCCTATAGAGGGCATTATTATTTACTGAGGGCACTCCTATTCTGAAGGCCCTAAAGAGGGCATTATTATTACTGGGGGGCACTCCTATTCTGCAGGCCCTATAGGGGGCATTATTATTACTGGGGGCACTCCTATTCTGAAGGCCCTATAGAGGGCATTATTATTACTGGGGGGCACTCCTATTCTGCAGGCCTATAGGGGGCATTATTATTACTGGGGGGGCACTCCTATTCCTGAAGGCCCTAAAGAGGGCATTATTATTACTGGGGGGCACTCCTATTCTGCAGGCCCTATAGGGGGCATTATTATTACTGGGGGCACTCCTATTCTGAAGGCCCTAAAGAGGGCATTATTATTACTGGGGGGCACTCCTATTCTGAAGGCCCTAAAGAGGGCATTATTATTACTGGGGGGCACTCCTATTCTGCAGGCCTATAGGGGGCATTATTATTACTGGGGGCACTCCTATTCTGAAGGCCCTAAAGAGGGCATTATTATTACTGGGGGGCACTCCTATTCTGCAGGCCCTATAGGGGGCATTATTATTACTGGGGGCACTCCTATTCTGAAGGCCCTATAGAGGGCATTATTATTACTGGGGGGCACTCACTATTCTGGAGGCCCTATAGGGGGCATTATTATTACTGGGGCACTCCTATTCTGGAGGCCCTATAGGGGGCATTATTATTACTGGGGGCACTCCTATTCTGAAAGCCCTATAGAGGGCACTATTATTACTGGGGGGCACTCCTATTCTGAAGGCCCTATAGAGGGCATTATTATTACTGGGGGCACTCTTATTCTGAAGGCCCTATAGAGGGCATTATCATTACTGGGGGGCACTCCTATGCTGAAGGCCCTATAGAGGGCATTATTATTACTGGGGGGCACTCCTATTCTGAAGGCTCTGTATGGGGCATTATTATTACTGAGTGGAGCACTCCTATTCTGGAGGCCCTATAGGGGGCATTATTATTACTGGGGGAGGGGGCACTCCTATACCATCGGTACAGGGAGGAGGAGGCGGCTGGGTTTCTCAATGGGCATTTTCTTCTCCCTGGCTATAGCACAGTCCAATCTAAGCGGAGAGCATCAAAGCCAAGGAGAAAAAGCAGCTCACCTTCTCCCTGGCTGTGACGGTCTCTGCTGCGACTGGACCAGGCTACCGCCAGGGAGAAGGAGATGCCCATTGAGAAACCCTGCCGTCTCCTCCTCCCTGTAACGATGGTCTAAATTAACATATGAGACGCCAAAACCAGCGGGGGACACAGCGCAGGGGTATTTTAGAAAACAATAGTGCTTGCATCTGTAGGGGCCGCCCTATCTGGTAATCATACCAGTTTCACATAAACCCATGAAAGGTCCTCTTTAATACTAAGTGGTATTATTCTTACTGGGAGAACAATAGGGGGCATTATTATTACTGAGGACATGATAGGAGCATTATAATTAAGGGTAGAATAGTAGACATCATTAATACTGGGGACTTTAGGGGCATTAGTATTACAGGGGGCACTATAGGGGACATTATTAAGGCCACATACACACGACCATTGTTTGAGTCCCACTCCACATTTTTTGCAGATAACACACGGACCTATTACTTTCTATGGGTCCATAAAAAATGCTGACGGTCATCCATGCAGCCATTCTGAAAATGTGGCATGCACATAGCCAGTATCTGTATTTCGTGGATCTGTTTGCGAACTGTGCACGTAGCCTATTGCAGAGGCATTATTATTACTGGGGGCATTTTAGGGGGCACTATAAGGTGTGTTTACATAATGAGTTTGGTATGGCACTGTATCTATGCTACTGCACCTTAAATAGACCACTCCCCCATTGCGTAACATTTTAAAATAGCAATCAAAAGTTGGGTTTGGTACCGACTTCGGACTGCTAATTTTAAATGCTTTTAAAGATGCAGCAATGAATACCGAATTCATTCACCGAAATCTTGCGCCACTTCAGGGGAAACAAATTTTGCCTCCCCAAAGGCAATACATATGATCCAAAGCTCTGTTAGCTGAAGCCAATGGCTACCATAGTAAAAAAAACAAACCCAGAAACTAGCATAGTACCCAAACCTGCTAAATCCAGCTTCATACAATATCAATACAATAATAATCATCATAATAATACATATTAATACAACACAAGAAGTTCTTTGGGAAAGGAGGCGACAGCCTCAACGTCCTTATGACAACAGCTCCACTACCTACAGCGACTACTCATAAACCAGCAGCACGCTGATCTCCGCATGACGTCACGCTTCGCGCAGCCGCAAAGCCAATTACATTTCTACATTCCTATTGGCGAGTCTCTCGGCAGACAGGAACCAATCAGAAGTGAATATTGAACAGGGGCGCCAGAGATCAAGAGCAGCGGCGCTTCGGCTGACCCGGGACTACGGGAGGGAGGAAGGGTCATATTGGTGTCATTATTTCAGCGCTGTTCATGTGGTGGCGATGCCTCATGCGAAGGTAACGCTTTTGTAGTTACTTCCGCAGTCGTGTCCCGGCCTCTGCACTCACCGTGAGCAGTGCAGCTGTCTGTATGGCGCCTGTCTTCCCTCAGGATATCGCCGTGTAACATGTGTATTGTATAACCGTACATACATGACTGGCCGGCTCTTGTAGTTTAAGCCCTCCACAGGGTCCGGTGACAGCCTGACAGGAATGGTTTTTGGCGCTAGAAAGAAGTGTGAACTTTTTCTTAAAATGGTTTGACGTCCTGACCTTTTGTAGTTGATAAAGGGGCACTCCAGAAATAAAGTAATGTCTGAAGTATGTGTGCTGGACTTCGTCTGTACCAGTGATGTAACTACAACTAACTGGGCCCCACAGCAAATTTTTGAACAGGGCCCCCCGAGAAACTTCTTGGCAACCCCCAACTCACATGCAACCCTCACTCTTGTGGCTAGTCAAGATTGAGCTCTCCCAGACAAGGCCTGACATTCGCACCATCCGTTTCCTACAGTGTCATTGTATAATACTGTTGAGGGGGCCCTGACAATAAAATCTTTTAGTCTCCCTCCTGAGGGGGCCCCTTGTGGGTCTGGGCCCCAAAGCAGCTGCTTCCCCTATAGCTAGTAGCTACGCCCCTGGGCTGTACCCTAAGTGTTTGGACTGTATTACACGTTCTGTCTTTGTATTATTAGGCTTGGCCTTCAGAATGGGAATCATTTATTACAGCCTCTAGGTCAGTTTTCTGGCGTGGAAAAGGCTTAGATTTAGGCGCACACCTTTTGAGCAAAAATTAAAAAAGTGGGAGGGGTTTGACCGTTGTAACCTGACCGGTTTAAAGGGGTTGTCCAGCTTTAAAACAATTTTTACCAGCAACCTCCCCCTGGACCTGGAACAGATGCCTACCATCTCCCCTCTGCTGGGGTCCGGCTCTTTGGTTTGCACGCTCCTGTACATGCGGGTGACATGCCGCAGCTGCCACTAACTGCACATGGTGGTGAAGGGGCTCTTGGGGAACAAGTCACTGGTACAACCAGTCATTGGCAGCAGCCTCCCGTAGGCCCCTGGGGTCCATGCCTCTGCGCCGCAAAAGATAGACCATATTTTGTGTTTCCCTGCATCTTGTGGATCGTGGACCTATTGAAGTCAATGGGTCCATGCTCCGATGCACACGGCCGGTGCCTGTGTTTGGTGGACTTTTGGTTTGCGGTCCGCAATACGGGCACTGCCACCCCATGATCACGTGTACTGTTGAGCAAAGCCAGCTTCGGATGCTTCATCCAAAGTCGCCTCGTTCAAAACTGCGGAATAATACTGTACAGAGATTCGCCTCTGTGCGGTATTAGGCTACATTCACACGACCATAAGTGTTTTGCGATCCGCAAAACACAGATACCGGCCGTGTGTGTTCTGCAATTTGCGGACCGCACATGGCCAGCGCTATATAGAGAATGCCTATTCTTGTCCGCAAGAATTGGACATGCTCTGTATTTTTTTCGGAGCAACTGCGGGCAGCGGATCCATTTCTACGGTCGTGTGAATGCAGTGTTAGAATGTATGGGCTCCGATGAGCTAAGTAAGTTATTAGTGAAATCGTGCGTGTTGTCGATGAATAACTTCGGTAGTTGATTTTTAAAGTGGAAAACCTCATTAGAAACTTGAAACCGAACTTGGCTTCGGTTCCGACTAGTACCTCCGACTAGAACCCGTGTTTGGTTTCAAGTTATTCAACGACGTCACGCGCGTCTTTGTGAATAACTAACTTCTGCTCATTGGAGCCCATACATTCTAATACTGTACGGAGCGCTCTCTCTGTACAGTATTCTAATGAAGTTTTATGCAAAGTCGATTGGCTCATCCCTAATCATCAGTTTTAAAGACTCAGACAACCCCTTTAAGATCAACATGTCCTGTGACTAGGGTTGTCGCAGGTATCAAAATTTCGATACTGAATCGATACTTTTATACCGCTATCGATTCGGTACCGGAATTTCCTATTTTGCGATACTAAAATAAAAAACTCTCTCACCTGTCCTGCGCCGTGGCTCTGCTCCGGTGTCCGGCGTTCCTCTTCTTCTCCGGGCCTGCACTGCACTGTCCTGACCGCGTACAGCGTCAGGACGTAGTGCGCGCACTCTGACCTTACGCTGCACGCAGTCAGCGGAGCTGCGGCGCGGACAGGTAAGAGATTTTTTTATTTTATTTTGATGGGGGCACAGTGGGCTGATCTGAGGTCTTATGGGGCACAGTGGGCTGATGTGAGGTCTGATGGGGGCACAGTGGGCTGATGTGAGGTCTGATGGGGGCACAGTGGGCTAATGTGAGGGCTGATGGGGGCACGGTGGGCTGATCTGACGTCTGATGGGGGCACGGTGGGCTGATCTGACATCTGATGGGGGCACGGTGGGCTGATCTGACGTCTGATGGGGGCACGGTGGGCTGATCTGACGTCTGATGGGGGCACGGTGGGCTGATCTGACGTCTGATGGGGGCACGGTGGGCTGATCTGACGTCTGATGGGGGCACGGTGGGCTGATCTGACGTCTGATGGGGCACGGTGGGCTGATCTGACGTCTGATGGGGGCACGGTGGGCTGATCTGATGTCTGATGGGGGCACGGTGGGCTGATGTTAGGTCTGATGGGGGCACGGTTGGCTGATGTGAGGTCTGATGGCACGGTGGGCTGATCTGACATCTGATGGGGGCACGGTGGGCTGATCTGACGTCTGATGGGGGCACGGTGGGCTGATCTGACGTCTGATGGGGGCACGGCGGGCTGATGTGAGGTCTGATGGGGGCACGGTGGGCTGATGTGAGGTCTGATGGGGGCACGGCGGGGCTGATGTGAGGTCTGATGGGGGCACGGCGGGCTGATGTGAGGTCTGATGGGGGCATGGTGGGCTGATCTGATGGGGGCACGGTGGGCTGATCTGAGGTCTGATGGGGCACACAGATTTTTTGTGTTTAATTTTTTTGGCGTGGTATCGAATGGTATCGAGTATCGAATACTTTTTCTTGGTATCGAAATCGAATCAAAATTTTGGTATCATGACAACTCTACCTGTGACATGATCGCAGTTCTTCTTTGTGACGTCATGAGCAATGATTGTGGATGTGGTCGTATTGTGACACTTGATGTAACACAAAGAGATGCAAACATTTTTTTTGATTTTTGGTTGCAAGTAGAGATGAGCGAGCATGCTTGGGAGCAATTTTTGAGTATTAGCGTACGCATTTTATAATCTGTACACTAATGCGTACGCATCTTATAAATTTGTACGCTACTACTCGAAAATTGCTCCCGAGCATGCTCGCTCATCTCTAGTTGCACGTAATTTACGACTTTCCAGCATTGACCTCAATGTAAGGCCTCATGCACACAATGATCCGCAAAGTCCTTGCCGCAGTTTTCTAACTCCCTTCACTAGAACTGGCTATTCTTGTCCGGAAAACAGTCCTGTGCATGAGGCCTGAGTCTTGAGCGACTCCTTGTGACGCGTCTGATTTCGCTGACAGTGTTGGGTGTAATTCAAAATCGTATGCGACTTGTAGTTGTCTGACCAAAGGTGCTGTGTGTCCCTAACTGTGATAGGGCGTGTGAAAGTGCGGCACGAGCCAGAAACATCAAGAGTGAATGTCCTGTTGCTAAATCTGCCAGGTCTGACCTGAAGTGTATGTACTCCAGAAAAGTGGCGTAAATGAATGAATAAATCTGTTTCTATGAATTTCTTGCCAGGGCCGGGGTCCCAGCATAGGAAGGTTGTAAAATAGGAGTATCTTACAGTGGTTACAGTGTCACTATTCTCCTGCAGAGAGTTGAGAAAGTCTGCCCCTCTGCGTTTTCTGTTTTGTTGCATTACAATCTAGAATTAAAATAGATTTTTATTTTTTTTTTTTTGGGGGGGGGGTAAATACCATTTCATTTACAATATACTGTATTTTTTGCTTTATAACGCGCAACTAGGTTTTAGAGGAGGAAAATAAGAAAAAATTTTTTTTTCATCAGGCTTCAGAGCAGACCCCCATCAGAGATAAATAAATGAACTTACCTCTCCTGCTCCGCCGGTCCGGCAGTCTTTCCTGCAGTCACCGCTCCCTTATCTTCTCTGGGTCTGTGCTGCACTGTGACCTGACAGCATCAGGGGGTCACTTATTAATCTGATTTAGGTGACTCGGAAGCTGTCTTACATTTAGACTGGCGCTGGATACGCCAAAGTTATGTAGAGGCCGGCACCTCTTCATAACTTAAAGAAGAACTCCCGCAAAATGTTTTATTCTCTGACCTGTTAGAAAGGTGCATGATGTAATCTGTAGTGAATGTCATTTTCTTATTAGAGGCTGAAATTGATAGTTATCACCTCTTCTTATTGTAGCTGGGTCATGTGACCAACTCCCTGACCTCCAACTGACCCAGGACAGAAAGCCAGTAACTGCTCTATTCATTCCTATGAGACTGAAAGTGAGGCTCCCATAGGAATGCATAGAAAATTAGACTTCCTGTCCACACATAAGTCTCTGTGTGAGTTGGTGGGTCTAATTCCTAGTCACATGACACAGATAAGAAACTTCAGGATGATATAACTCAAAAATTCAGCTACTGGTAAGAAAATGACATTCACTACAGATTACATCATGTACATTTCTAGCAGGACATGGAATAAAATTTTTTGCGGGAGTTCTTCTTTAAGCAAATCCACCGCCAGCAAATCCAACAGCTTGAGGGCTCATTCACACGGCCGTGGTTTGGTTCCGCATCCGAGCTGCATTTTTTGCGGCTCGGGTGTAGATCCATTCACTTCAATGGGGCCGCTGTCCGCATCTGTTGCTCTGTTCCGTGGCCCGCAAAAATTATAGATCATGTCCTATTCTCGTCCGTTTTGCGGACAAGAATAGGCATTTCTATAATGGGCCGTCCGTTCTGTTCTGCGATTTGCGGACCGCTAAATACGGCACATTCATGTGAACGAGCCCTGACACTGTACACAGTCAGGACAGTGCAGGATGCCCCCGTCTGTCACTGCACTTCCCGCATACTAATGAGTGCTTCATTAGTATTCGCTTTATAAGACGCACTGCCATTATTTCCCCACTTTTGGTAGGAAAAAAGTGCATCTTATTAAGCTAAAAATACCGTACCAATGTTATACTCTGACACAAACAATAATTGAGCCAAAAAAATAAAAAATGAGTGTGATAAGTATTCACCCCCTGAAAGTCAGTACTTTGTGGAGCCTTTTGCTGCAATTACTGATGCAAGTTTCTTTGCTTTTGTCTCTTATTTTCACACTAGCTCTAAAATGGTCTGTCCCGCAGAGGAATGGTGTGCTGTCCGCATCTTTTGTCGCCCCATTGAAAGTAATGGGTCCACATCCGAGCTGCAAAAAATGCAGATCTGATGCGGACCGAAAACATGGTCATGTGAAAAAGATACGTTTATCCATCATGTACTTGTTCCAGAATCTCACTTGTGGAATCTGCACTGAAATTCTACATCAAAGTAAAACGCAGTATATTTTGTCAATCCCCATTCAATCCAAAGATTAAACAAAATCTGCTGTGAGTGCACGGCATGCTGGGGATTGTTCACAAGGCAGATTTTGGCGCTGAAGCTGTGGCGGTTTGTTCTTCAGTTGTTCACTTCAGATATAGCGCTGTGCCAAAATTCAGGGGCAAAATCCGCCATGTGAACGGCTCCTTAGCATGCAGTAGTGCAGAAATAACATGGATTTGTACAATAAATTTCAGTTACTGAAAGGCACTAAATTTTGCATGAAAATCCATAGTGAAATCCACATTAAGAACTCACCCTGATACACGGATGACAGGTTCAGGAGAGCTGCTGATTCTCCTCTCTGACTAAGACTACACGGCGACATCTCATGTAATGTATTTCAGTGATGTCACAATTTAACATGTTTCTACTGGAACGCGACAGTTGTAAAAACTTCATTCAAGTCGGATTTTTTTGCTACTGTGACATCGCAGTAGTAGCATGTTACATTGTGACATCATTGAAATACATTACATGAAATGTCGCTGTGTAGCCCTAACCTCATAGTAGGGAAGGCCTTGGTCGTGAAATCATCTAATATTATGTCCATATGGCCTAATAGAGTATTTTAAGAAGAACTCCCGCAAAAAATTTTATTCTCTGACCTGTTAGAAAGGTGCATGATATAATCTGTAGTGATTGTCATTTTCTTATCAGAGGCTGAAATTGAGAGTTTCCACACTCTTCTTATTGTAGCTGGGTCATGTGACCAACTCTCTGACCTCCAACTGACCCAGAACAGGAAGCCAGTAACTGCTCTATTCATTCCTATGAGACTGAAAGTGAGGCTCCCATAGAAATGCATAGAAAATTAGACTTCCTGTCCTCACTTAAGGTGCTGTGTGAGTTAATGGGTCTGATTCCTAGTCACATGATACAGATAAGAAACTTCAGGATGATATAACTCAAAAATTCAGCTACTGGTAAGAAAATGACATTCACTACAGATTACATCATGTACATTTCTAGCAGGACATGGAATAACATTTTTTGCGGGAGTTCCTCATTTTTTAAGAAAAATGTCTGTTATATTCCAATATATTCAGGTGGTCGGCTTTAGTGGCATGATGATGATGGAGTTCTCTGTCACACATTCACAACCCTTTGTGATTATACCATTAAAGAGCTGGATCCGGACATGTCCCCTTGTTCCCCTACTAAGCCTCCCTTACATTTCATGCTCAATGTTTTGTCGCATGGGCATTTAAAAAGTCACAAAATGGGGTCTTACTACTTTTTTTTTTTACCCCAAAAATGGGTGTAATGCTTTTCTTAAATGACTCCCACCAACTTTATATTAGGAAGATGGAAGAGATCCTCAAGAAAGCCTCGTTACTGGGTATTACGGTGATCACATGATAGGGACACAATACAGTCAAGTCTTGAGATGCCGCCAGGACCCACGTATTCACATTGCTGTACGGCGCCAGATCACCACGAGACAAACGTACATAAATACAACTCCCGCACAGTGCCAGCAAACGCGAGCAGCCCGGAAGGGGTTAATTAGCAGTGCGCCACCTGCTGGATTGTTTGCAGGAGACACTTTTTGCAGAGATGTCGGACATTATATCGGCCGTTTATAGTGCTAGGAAAAAAGTGTTTTCTGCATTATTTGTGATGTGCGTGCTGTAATGTCCTTCTGGATTCTGTAAGTATATCTGAAGGAATTTAAATAACAACTTGAAGCCCCCTGGGATAGTGGTTACTGCTCCATGCAAAGCACATGTGATTCACACATTTCCTGGAGTCGACCAGAGGAGATTTGACTTGGCTGAGTTCATTGGAGTACAGCCAACAATTCCTGTGATGTAACATCTCCTGACTTTCTAGTGTTTTCCTGGATGGTGCTGAAAGTCAGATTTTTATTTTTTAAATACATTTTAAATTTATGTACATTGCATGGATAGGTAGGTAATGCATTGCTGATTTCCCGGAGGATCAGAAGTCAAAGGAATAGTGCGTGTGTATACTTATACATAATGAAATGGCTCAACAGAGAAGTATTTGCCAGCTTTTTCAATTCTGATGTGATAATAATGTTTATCCTCACGTATGCCCCTATATTTCATAGGAAGGTTTTTCAATCGTGTTTCCTTTTCTGTGGACATGGTTCCCCGTGTTTAAGCTTAAAGGGGTTGTCTCATCATAGACAATAGGGGCGTATCGCTAGGATATGCCCCCATTGTCTTATCGGTGCAGGACCCGCACCTACATCAAGAACGGAGCCCCCAAGGTGGTGGTTGGAGGACTCCGATCTGGCCACCACCAAGCTGGTTCCCCATAGAAGTGAATGGGAGTGCACTGCGCATGGCCGGCCACTGCTCCCATTCACTTCTATGGGCTCGATGGAAATAGCTGAGCCAGAGCTTGGCTATTTTCGCCGGCCCCATAGAAAATGAATGGAGGGCGGCTGCGCTTGTGCGGTTCGCCCTACTTCACTTTCAGGGCTTGGTTCTCAATATAGGTGCGGGTCCCAGCGGTGGGACCCACACCTATAAGACAATGGGGGCATATCCTAGTGATATGCCACCATTGTCTGTCATGAGACAACCCCTTTAATGTATGGCTTGGCACTATGAAGCTGGGCACCATACCTACATGAAATACCATAATTACCTGCTATTTATTTTTCTTGCTGCTTGGCTGCATTTTATTATTATTATTATTATTATTATTATTATTATTATTATTATTAAGCCCTGTACAGAGATTGTAACTGAAACCAGTATCTGTTCCCAATGGAGCTCACAATCTAAATTTCAGATAAACCTATCTGCATGTTTTTGAAGTGTGGAAGGAAACTAGAATACCTAGAAGAAAGGCATGTATATGAGGTGAACATGGAAGCTCCATGTAGATGTTGCCTTTCCACTGCAAGCCACCAGACCTAACAGGGCAGAGCTGTGATATGTGACTACTGTGTGGCTACAGTTCTTTTAGAGAGTCTGAGCTAGTATGGGACACACCTTCTGTTTCATCATTGGTCCGTAATGGACGGAGCTGTGTAGTCCCAGCTCCAGAGCTTCTGAACATTATGGCGTCCGGGTACCCGAACACGGACCTTGGTGCAAAAGTCCGTGTTCAGTTAAAAAAAAAGCTTGTTCAAAGGCATTTAAGCTGTGGGCACTTGGAAGCCATCACAGTCACGCCTAGTATTGGCATAGCTGTGATTGGCCGGTGCACCATGTGACCATGCATGCATAAATGCCGTATCACAGGGTAGGTTAATTTTGTGGTTGACCTGAAGTTATTATTGGGGTTCAAAACTCTGCATTTGCACCCGTCTCACTGTTATAAGACAGTTAATTAGTCTCTTAATTGTGTCGGTGACATAATGGAATTTTTTGGTTCATGACACTACATTTTCATCTGTATAGCTATTATAGGAGGTTTAATTAATCTGTTAATTGTCTTGGTGACACAAAGCTATTTTTTAATAACTGCATTTTCATCTGTCTAACTGTAATAGGAGATTTAATCAGTCTGTTAATTGTGTCTGTGACAGTCAATTTTTGGGGGTTCATCACAATACCTTTGCATCTGTCTTTCTGTAATAGCAGAGTAAATCAGTCTGTTAATTGTGTCGGTGACATAAAGCAATTTTTTGGATTAATTGCACTACATTTTCATCAGGCTAAGGGCTCTTGCACACGACCGTGGGAGCACACAGCATCATAGATTACGATGATGCTATTCACGTCGGGCCGCCCGCAGGACTATTGTCCGACAGTCATATGATCTTATGAGTGCAGGACCTAGGACATTTAATCAGTCTGTTATTTGTATTGGTGACCTATAGCCATTTTTTGGGGTGCAAAACACTTAATTTGCACTCGTGACACAGAAATACAATTGTTCGTCTGTCAGCCAATTTGGTGGGTGACCATAAAGAAATGAGAGGCGCTTCAACTAGGGGACGTGGCCGTGGTCTTAGTGGTGGTGAAGTTCCTGCTGCAGGGAGAGGATGTTGTTGTGTCTGTGCCAGCTACACACCCAAATGAAACACCTTCTTCTGGTGCACACAGGCGACAGGGGGTTCTATGTCATTTCTCACCCTGCTAATGCTCGCCTGTCTGTGCTGCAGCATAAATTCTGCTGCTCACCGCCTCATATGCGTCGCACATGCTGGAGAGACTGTGCGAGCAACAGCAGGTGATAGTGAAGTTTCAGCTGCAGCATACACCGGTGAGACGCTCTGCGGAACAGCACCACTTCACCTCCAGCGAGTGGACCTCTATGTGGGACGTGTATGCCATTTTGCACTGTTTTGAGTACTCCACCAACATGGCCAGCACCGATGATGCTGTCCTCAGCGTTACTATCCCACTTCTATATCTCCTTGAAAAAAATGCTTCGGGTGAGGATGTGGCACAGGAGGAAGAAGAGATGGAGCAGGGATCATTCCCATGGTTATCAGGCCAGTCGTCCACAGGTGGCTCAGAGGGTAGATTCCTGCACCAACAGTGGCCAAGTACACAACATCCAGCACCACCATCTGATATGGACCGTCTTAGCATAACGGCTCATGCACACGAACGTATTTTCTTTCCGTGTCCGTTCCGTTTTTTCATACGGTCATGTGCATGAGGCCTAAGGCTGTGTTTCAGCAACATGGTGGAACAGTACGTGTGCCCATGTCTGCACATACTGACTGATGCGACTGCCCCATTTAAATTCTGAGTCTCCAAATTGGGCACATGGCCTGAGCTTGCCCTTTAAGCCTTGGAGGTGCTGGCCTGCCCTGCAGCAAGTATATTGTCCGAATGTGTGTTTAGCATGGCGGGGGAGTGATCACCGACAGGTGCATCCGCCTGTCCACAGCCAACGTGGAGAAGCTCACGTTCATTAAAATGAACCAGGCATGGATCCCACGGGACTTGTCTGTACCTTGGGCAGATTAGAGAGGTATACTGATTGCACCCAGCAATTGTTATACTCATGCGCGTTTTGTGCGCTCTCTTTATTATTTCCCAATGTTTTGGGGCCTCCGCAAACTAAAAAAAAAAGGAAGAAAAAAAAAATAAAAAACACTTGGACATCCACCTCCTGGCTTAAAGAGGACCTTTCACCGTTCCTGACATTACTGTTTTAATAGCTTCATGCATTCCCCATGTAATAACAAGTCTGGAACATCTATTCTTATGTCTGTATGTTGTGCCATTCCTTTATTATTTGCACTAGAAGTTATGAATGAATTGCTATTTGTCTTCAGTAAGGGTACAGAGGGGAGGTAACAAGTTGGGGGGGTGTACCTGCACAGTCTGAACATGGCAGCACTGATTGGATACAGTGAGACTGTACAGATACACCCCCCAACTGGTCACCTCCCCTCTGTTCCCTTACTAAAGGCAAATAGCAATTCATTCACAACTTCTAGTAGAAATAATAAAGGAATGGCACAACATAGAGACATAAGAATAGATGATCCAGAATTGTTAGTACGTGGGGAATGCATGGAGCTATTAAAACAGGCATGTCAGGAGTGGTGAAAGGTCCTCTTTAAGGTTATTATGTCTTATATTTGCAGAGTAGAGAAGTATACCTGCTGCACCTGGCAGTTGTACTCCTGCGCAGTTTGTGCGTTCTCTTTACTATTTCCCAATGTCTTGGGGCCTCCACAAACAAAAAAAAAATAAAAAAATTAATAATAATAATTAAAAAAAATAAAACAAATTGTTGGCTACCTCCTCAGCCTCTTCCACCTACACCGCCACATCTACAGCCTCCTTACTCCACCTACCTACTCCACTTGGACCTCCGCCTCCTGGTTCAACATTACTATTTTTTTTTGTAATGTATTTTAAGTAATTTCCCTATCCACATTTGTTTGCAGGGCAATTGTACTGCTCTTACCCCCATTTTGGGGTCCTCTAGCCCTTTGTATGACTTTTTTTAAAGCCATTTTTCAGCCCCAAAGTTCGGTACCCATTGACTTCGGGGTCAAGTTTGGAACCTGAACCGAACTTTGAAGTTCAGTCGAACCTGAACATCCACCAGTTTACTCATCACTAGTTATTGATCATTTATCCTAAGGACAGGCCATCAGTCTAAATCTTAAAGAACCCCTTTAAAGCAGAATCTAACAAATAATTCACAGACAAGTTGTTTAACCCGTTCCTGTTTTTCTTTATGTATATATACATCAGAGGTTAGGAATTAAATATGGTGTCCACTTGCGTGTGTGGGCGGCATAGCCACTGGGTGCCTGCTGTGACCCGGGGCATGTACCCGCGACCGGCTGTAACACTGATCACGGACTTTTTACTCTTCAGATGCCGTGGTCAAATGTGACCACGGCATCTGGAGGTGCAAAAACTAAACACCGTGGGTACTCTGTCCATACTATTAAAATATAAAAATATTTAGTCCATACGGCAAACAGTGAAACAGAAAAAAAGTCAAAATGGCTGATTCGCCGATTTTTGGTTGCTTCAGCTCCCACCAAAAATTTCATAAAAAGTAATAAAAAACTCATACACCCCCCAAAATGATATCAATGAAAAGTACAGCTTGCCCAGAAAAAAACACAGCTCCATACACATAGAATAAAAAAGTTATGGGGGTAAGAATATGATGATGCAAAGAAACAATTAGTTTTTTTCCAAAGTTTTTTTTTTCAGTATTGAAACACAAGAAAACTATACATGTGGGTATTGTTATAAACGTACTGATCCAGAGAATGAAAGTAACTGGTCAGTTACCACATAGAAAATGCTGTAAAAACAAAACACGTAAAACTGTGTCGAAATTGTGTTTTTGTTTTTTAAATCCACCCCATTTGTAATTTTTTTCCAGCTTCCCTCTACATTGTATGCAACTGTAAACTGTGCGATTAGAAAGTATAACTTGGCCCGCAAAAAACAAGCCCTCATACGGCTATGTGAATGTAAAAAATAAAAAAGTTATGGCTTTGGGAAGGCTGTGAGTAAATAAAGAAAATGAAAAAATTGAATTTCCTGGTCATTAAGGGGTTAAAGGGAATCTGTCACCATATTCTTCCATAGTAAACCAAGTGCAGTGCTGGATGCATGTAGGTCTTCTGATTGAAACATGTTTCTCCCATTCCGATCAATGCGGTCTTTTTTTAAAAATTAATCCGTGATTTCATGTTATGCAAGTTAGCTGCTTGGTGCAAGAAGGCCATCACAGTTGCACCGAAAGCCTTGCTCTTTATTGCTTTCTGTCTCCCCTCAGGTTTGATTGACAGGGCCAGGCAGGGGAGATGTAATCTTGCCTGTCCCGTTCTTGCTCATACTCTGCTCTGCACAGACGTCTGCGTGCCCGTATGTCTCGGAGGGCATACGGTCGTGTGAAAGGGGCCTTATTGTCAGACGTGACTATGCAAGGTGGGGAAACTATTATCATCACCTGTTGTCAATTTTGATTGTTAAAGGGAACCTGCACCATGAAAATGCAGTGTAATCTGCAGGCAGCATGTTATAGAGCAGGAGGAGCTGAGCAGATTGATAGATGGTTTTCTAGGAAAAGATTCAGTGTAACCTTATTGTCATTCATTTATATCTCTGCTCATTCTTTTCTTTGAAGTCCAGGAGGCGGTCCCATCAGTGATTGTCAGCTGTCTCTGTATACACAGCAGTCCCTCACAGGGACACACAGCCTTAAAGGGGTATTCCCATCTCACAAATGTAGTTTGTATAGTCAGATATAGCCATACCAATATTATTACTAATAGAATGTATTTATATAAAATGTACCGTTTAGAAGATTTCCCTATTTGTATATCCATTGTACCACACACATCAGTCAGGCCGTTGCCCCTAGTTACGACCACCGTGACCATGTAGTAGTGGTGGTTGGCTTGCTCCTTTTCAAACCCGCTCTGAGGTAACTGCTGTATTGTGAACGCACATTGTATGAGCATGCGGAGACACATCTTAGGGTACTTTCACATCTGCGTTTTGGACGCTACCAGTCCAAAACGCAAACGCAGACTTTATAAATGGAACCTGCCCCATAGAGATGAATTGATCTTGGAGCAGGATCCGTTTCTCTGCGTTTTGGAAGCGCAGACAAAAATGCTACAACCCTAAGATGTGTCTGCGCATGCTCATGTAATGTGCGTTCATGAGACAGCGGTTACCTCAGAGCGGGTTTGAACAGGAGAAAGCTGACCACCACTACTACATAGCTGTGGTGGCTGTAACCAGGGGCAACGACCTGACTGATGTGTGTGGGACAATGGAAATACTAATAGACAAATCTTCTAAACGGTACATTTTATATAAATACATTATATTAGTAATAATATTGGTATGGCTATATCTAACTATACAAACTACATTTGTGAGATGGGAATACCCCTTTAAAGAAGAACTCCCGCAAAAATTTTTATTCTCTGACCTGTTAGAAAGGTGCATGATATAATCTGTAGTGATTGTCATTTTCTTATCAGTGACTGTTTCTGTGAGTAAAAACCTCTCTTCTTATTGTAGCTGGGTCATGTGACCAACTCCCTGACTTCCAACTGACCCAGGACAGGAAGCCAGTAACTGCTCTATTCATTCCTATGGGAGCCTCACTTTCAGTCTCATAGGAATACATAGAGAATTAGACTTCCTGTCCACACATAAGTCTATGTGTGAGTTGGTGGGTCTAATTGCTGGTCACATGACACAGATAAGAAACTTCAGGATGATAGAAGTCAAAAATACAGACACTGGTAAGAAAATGACATTCACTACAGATTACATCATGAACATTTCTAGCAAGACCTGAAATAAAATTTTTGTTGGGAGTTCTTCTTTAAGGGCCCATTCAGATGGCCGTAATTCAGACCCGTAATACTACGTCTGCTGCCCGGCGTGTGTTCCTCAGCGCTGCGCAACACACGGCCGGGCGCCCCATTCAAAATGCCTATACTTGTCCGCTGTTGCAGACAAGTATAGGACATGCTTTATCTTTTTATGCGGAGCCGCCCGCTCCCATAGAGGTGAATGGGGCCACATCTATTCCGCAATATTGTGGAATAGATACGCACAGCATTATAATGATTTATAAGGCCCCATTCACACGACCGTATGAATGGGGCCTTATAAATCATTATAATGCTGTGCGATCCTGTCAGCGGATGAGAGGTCAGAACAGGACCTCACACTGCCACACGCAGCAAGTTTCTCCCAGTGAACTCCCTCATGTGTGTCTGGCCTTAATGTGTAAAATGACTGATCTTTAATGTGCAATCAACTATAAAATGTAACTCTGTTAAAACCTTTTTTTGCTCTTACAGGGGAAACGGACATCGGATAAGATACATGCAGTTTTTCCAGATGAGTTAGGTCACGGTGGCAAAAAATCCTCGACAAAGTCTAACTTGATGCCCCAGTCCCTCAGTAAAGCATGGATGCGATGTGCTGAAGGATTTGATGGATGTCAGGCAGGAAAGGTAGGAGCTTCCAAATGTTTATTTGATTTATTTTGTACCAAGATCTGCCTGTGTATCTCAACATAAACATTTTCCTTTGGTATAATTCTGACCTACATGGCATCTGTCAGCAGATTTGTACCTATGACCTGCGCTTGGCAGCTGAAGGCATCTATATTGGTCCCATGTTCATATGTGCCTGCATTATATGCAAATGAGCCTCTAGGAGCAACGGGGGCGTTTCCAATACACCTAGAGGCTCTGCTCTCTGCAGCTGCTGTGCTCTCTCCACTTTGATAGAGCCAAGCAGTGAAAACGTCATCACACCTAGTGTGTGTCCACAGCCGTATACTGTTTTAGTAGATGCCTTTGCAGTTGCTTCTTATACAGTGAAAAAATAAAATAAAATCCAAAAGTATACCCAAAAGTACACTCTTTTGGCTGAATTGGGGCCTGTGGGTCATGCCAGGAACAAACTCCGAACATCAAGGAAAAACAAAATGTTAAAAGACCCTAGGACTAAAAGGTATTCTAAATTTTTTTGTAATTCAACCAAAAGTTTACCTTTAGGGCTCATGCACTCGAAGGTGCTTTTTCTCTGCATCTGATCCGCATTTTTTGTGGGTCGGATGCAAACCCATTCATTCAGTGGGACCACAAAAGATGCGGACAGCACACCGTGGCATCCGTAAAAGCATAGAACATGTCCTATTCTTGTCAGTTTTACAGACTGTTCTATAGAGGGCCAGACGTTCCGTTCCACAAAATGCAGAACACATGCGTCCGGTATCCGTGTTTTGTAGATCCGCAATTTGCAGACCTCAAAAATGGCTGTGGCTGTGTGCATGGGCCTTTAGGGGGGATGTTGATTCTCCAGGATCTTATGCAATATGATTCTCCCACAGCTGAAATACTTGCAGATCTTTATTCACATCTACATATTCATGCTTTTTATCCTTTATTTGATAGTCATCCAAATCATCTGAAAGAAAATCCCGAAATGTCCAGCTCGCAGCCGGCTCAGTTGTGTTTGATGAAGGTAAATGAGAACTTAAACCACATCCTGAAGTTTTATGAAGTGACCTTCCCTGATTTGTCTTAGTAATAAATTGTATTACACACAAATCAACAATTTTCAAGAATATTTTCTTATGACATTGTGTTCTGCCATCCCTCCATTATTCCTGTTAGATGTTTAGGAATGAATTGCCAACTGAGTGTTACAGGTTGCATGTGGCCCTGCACAGTCTGACACTGTCTGTTCAGGGGCACACCCCCAACTGGTAACACCCAGATGTAAATTCATTCCTAAATTTCTAGTAGGAATAACACATGAATGGCACAACATAGAGTTATTGGAAAATATGCTCCAGAAATGGCATTACATGGAGAATACAAGTAGCTTCTAAAGCGTTCATGCCAGGAGAGGCGACAGGTCCTCTTCGACAGGATAAAATTTTGTTTTGTTGCAACTAAATTCAATTTACATTGTATGTATAATTAACAATAGTGAACATGATTTAAAAGTGCTAAGTTGGGCTACGTTCACATATGCGTAGTGAACTCCCACATTCTGTTCTGGCTTAGAAACTCGCTGTTGGAGACACTGCTGTGCACCTCCGGATCCCCATTGACTCTAATGGGATCTGATGGGTTTTTTTTTTCCCACTTTGCAGCATAAATGCTTGGTTTCAGCTAGACACAAACTAGTACATGTTGTGCATTTTGTCCAGCCGAAAGCCGGCATTTATGCCAGAAACCATTTGGATCCTGTCAGATCCCATTATAATGCATATACTGGATATGGCGAACCCCGGCAGTCTGTTCCTCTGCTGATAAAGACTGCCAGAGTTCACAATGCATACCCTGTCTTTCCAGGGTGATGTCTCAGATGTGTGTGTACATGAGGAGGCTCCATATCCAATTATTAATATTCCCTGCACTTATCTCAGCGCGACTTCGTGAATAACTTACTTCAGCTCATCGGAGCCCCTACATTGTAATACTGTATGTAGACGAATCTCCGTGCAATATTATTCTGAAGCTTTGAACGAAGCGACTTAAGCATCCAAAGCTCGCTTCGCTCAACTCAAGTGGGTCCTGTTACTTGCCGGCCATTCAAATGAAGGGAATCGCTCCCTCTGTGACCTCCTCATGGCCCTCATAGGGCATATTGTTTTAGTTAGAGATTTGGAAATTCCCAGAGGAGTCTGCTAGTGACAGGACGCACTGGGAAATGGACCTGATTGTAGAGAGCCAATGTAGTTTAAGGTGGATTTACACCGCTCAGTTGTCAGACAAACGTTTGTTCGTGCCGCAGATCACCTGATGAATGAGCGAGAGACATTCTTTCATATTGACACCTAAATCATCGTTTCTAGGAGCGGATTGTGCTGTCAGATACTGCAAGATTAGTTACTGCAGTACTTTTAGAATTATTTCTGACATTTCTGTATATCTGGTTGTAGGATACATATTAGAACCTCATATTGATTACTTTTTAAACTGTTTTAATAAAAATGATATTTTTTAATGGGAATGTTATAGCTACATTTTTTGGATATGATAGTCTTTGGGTAGCTAGTTCTCGGTTAGGTTTAGGCCCCTTTCACACGAGCGAGTTTTCCGCGGGTGCAATGCGTGACGTGAACGCATATCACCCGCACTGAATCCTGACCCATTCATTTCCATGGGTCTGTGTACATGAGCGTTCTTTTTCATGCATCCCTTCTGCGTTGCGTGAAAATCGCAGCATGTTCTATATTCTGCGTTTTTCACTCAGTGAATGGTGAATGGGGCTGCGTGAAAAACGCATTGCATCCGCAAGCAAGTGTGGATACAATGCGTTTTTCACTGATGGTTGCTAAGAGATGTTGTTTGTAAACCTTCAGTTTTTTATCACGCGCGTGAAAAACGCATCAAAACGCTTTGCACCCGTGTGGAAAAAAGTGAAGAACTGAACGCAATCGCAGACAAAACTGACTGAACTTGCTTGCAAAATGGTGTGAGTTTCCCTGAACGCACCCTGAACGCATCCGGACCTAATCCGTCACGCTCATGTGAAAGGGGCCTTAAAGGGAACCTGTCATCTCCGAAACACCCCCTGAACTAAAGTAAACGTTGTATAGTGTAAGTGATGCTGAATCCGAATATGTAATTTTTATCTTCATACTCACTTCCATTCCGACGCTGTGCTCCCACAAACCAGCAGTAAAATGCACTCAGTGGACTCCGGTTCTCACTCATATAATGGAGAGGACTCAAAGAAGAGTCGTCTCAATGCATTTTACTGCAGGTTTGTGTGAGCACAGCGTCAGAATGGAAGAGAGTATGAAGATAAAACTTACATATTCAGATTCAGCATCACTTAGACTATACATCTCTTACTCTAGTTCAGGGGGTGTTTCGGAGATGACAGGTTCCCTTTAAGCTCTGGTACAGAGGAAGAACTGCTTGAAATATCAGAATGTAGAAGCCTAAACTAGAAGTGGAACCTACAGAAAAATAATTTAATGGAGAGATTTGTGACTCTTTTTGGTTTTGGATCCAGTCTTGGTTTTGAATGACAAATACTGATGAAAAGTACTGTGCGTGAGAAAGAGGCCTGTACTGAAGGGATTGTAGAAGGAATGCTTCAAAAGTTTCCTTTATGTTATTACAGAAACTTCAGCAGATGAAAGTCTGAAAGATCCTGCAGATATAGTGTGGAGTTCCAGTGATAATGAATGGTCAGATGATGGCAGCAATAAGACCGGTTCACAGCCTGATATTGCAGATGTGTCCCCACACAGTGCGAGCAGATCACAAGATATAGAGGTGTCTTTATCCAATGACAGATCAAGCAGTGGTAAGTAGATATACTAAAATAGACCGCATTACAACAAACTCCAGTTTATTCTCTGAAAACATGATAATGCGTAATCGACTCTTTAATATTTTTATATGCAGCCTGTGCAAGATTAAATGAGTCCAGTATTATTAATCCTGAACGACACCTTTAACAATAATTTTCTGAAGAGTTTATACCGGATGTATGATTTGAACAACACCTAGTCAGAAAGCTTACATTTTTATTAAGGGGTTGTCTGATGTCTGTATGCTCTTCTGGGGCATTTTAAAGAGCTTCTCTATTCCAAGGTCATCAATATTAGATCAGCGGGGGTCCGACACTGCGCACCCCTGCTGATCGGCTGTTTGGGAGTAGCTATGGCACTGGAACTACACGGCTTTGGCCATTGTGTAGTGGATGGAGCCGGTTACCGTTCACTTAAAGTGAGCAGCACTGTAGAACCAGAGCTGTGTAGTACTACCCCCAACAACTGATCAGCATGGGTCCACGGTGTTCAGATATTCATGACCTATCGGAAGGATTGCTTTTAGAAACATAGAAATTTATCAAATATTTTTTGTGTTGAAGTCATCATCATTGACTAGTGTTATGTCAGATGATTGCCTCCCTCCATCTCTAGAAGTAAATGAAAGGTGGATATTTTTTATTTAACTTAGTAAGACGTCTTGGCTTCCACCGAGGTGGCCAAAGGTTTTATGAGAAAACTATGAAGTCAGCAATGGAAGTTCTTATAATCAAATTGCTAAATGATTTTATTAGTTTTGTTTGATATATTTTCACTAGGTGACGTCCCTCATATTACTGACTGGCAAGATGACAGTGACGTGGAGTGCGGTGAGGAAGAGGGCAATGTGTCTGAAGCAGCTGAGAGTGAGGTGGAGATTTCAGACTCTGAGTCATTGACCAGTGATCAGAGACACAGTGACGTAGAAGCGTTGAAAGTAAGTTCTGCTTTTTTTTTTTTTTTTTACTGTTTGTGAAAATCCTGGAGCTTCTGCTTGTTTCTTACACAATCATCACTAACATATAAGTCTTAACGTTTTCTTCAGGTCATCCTCGTCACGTTAAGGGTCATTGGCATGAGATATTATGGCTAGATATTTCTGTTATACTCCAAAAGTGCCACCATGCAGGACCAATGTTAATAATAAAAATATATTTTTATTATAATCTAAATAAAATCAAATGTACATAAATAAACATGAAAGTTTTAAAAAAAATCCCTATAGAACCAGCACTCCACTGCTAGACAAAACTTCATTGCAAAATGCATTGGGTGCGTTGGGTCTTCTGTGGGGCAGTAACCAGCCTCCACTGCTGCTCTGTTTACTCTTTTAGGTGTGATTATACTCTTCTGATCTCCTTTCAGATGGCCCATATGTACAGTACATGCCCACTGGGTCCTTACTGTTACATATAGGGGTCTAAACTAGGCGTATTTCAGGAGCTGATTGCAGCGCAACAGCTAGGTGTGCCGCAATCTGCAGCCTCGCACCGCTCACATGACGTGGCGTGGTGGGGAAAGGGATGATCCGGCAGGCCCGTCTCATTCATCATTTTCTATGCCTGTTTTAGGCGTAGAAAAAGGTCTAAATGTAAGACAGCTCGGAAGCTGTCTTACATTTAGAACTGGCGTTGGACGTGTTGAAGTTATGGAGAGGCCGGTGCCTCTTCATAACTTAGGCGAAACCACTGCCTGCTTAGCGCTTTATTAAGAAATGTGCCCCAAAGTATGTATATTACTCTTATTTTACTGTAGTCGGTTGGTTGCCATTAAGATATTTGTCCACCAGGTGTCCCCCTTGTTCCATAGGTTCTATTTACAGTACAGACCAAAAGTTTGGACACACCTTCTTATTCAAAGAGTTTTCTGTATTTTCATGACTATGAAAATTGTAGATTCACACTGAAGGCATCAAAACTATGAATTAACACATGTGGAATTATATACTTAACAAAAAAGTGTGAAACAACTGAAAATATGTCTTATATTCTAGGTTCATCAAAGTAGCCACCTTTTGCTTTCATTACTGCTTTGCACACTCTTGATGAGCTTCAAGAGGTAGTCACCTGAAATGGTTTTCACTTCACAGGTGTGCCCTGTCAGGTTTAATAAGTGGGATTTCTTGCCTTATAAATGGGGTTGGGACCATGAGTTGTGTTGGGCAGAAGTCAGGTGGATATTCATGCCGTGAAGCATGGAGGAGGAGGTGTGATGTTGTGTGGGTGCTTTGCTGGTGACACTGTTGGGGATTTATTCAAAATTGAAGGCATACTGAAACAGCATGGCTACCACAGCATCTTGCAGCGGCATGCTATTCCATCCGGTTTGCGTTTAGTTGGACCATGATTTATTTATCAACAGGACAATGACCCCAAACACACCTCCAGGCTGTGTAAGGGCTATTTGACCAAGAAGGAGAGTGATGGGTGCTACGCCAGATCACCTGGCCTCCACAGTCACCAGACCTGAACTCAATCGAGATGGTTTGGGGTGAGCTGGACCGCAGAGTGAAGGCAAAAGGGCCAACAAGTGCTAAGCATCTCTGGGAATTCCTTCAAGACTGTTGGAATACCATTTCAGGTGACTACCTCTTGAAGCTCATGAAGAGAATGCCAAGTCTGACGTCATCGGCGCAGGCGCAGTGAGGTAGCCGGGAGCCCGGCGGCCAGCGCCGCTCACTGCGCCTGCGCCGATTTTATTCCACACGGCGCAGGCGCGGGATTTGAATCGCGCACAGGGCCGGCAGAGGATCGAACAAGCTGCCTGGCCCTGTCAATCAAGACAAGGTAGGCGTGACCGCAGGTGGGCAAACGGAGCTTACTAGGTGCAGGGTAACCGCCCCTTGCACCTAGTAAGCCTAATTAGCATAAAATAAAACATCATTTTTATCAAAAACGGGGGCACCAATAAAAAAATTAATACCAGATTTTGCATCAGGTGACATTTGCACATTGCAAATGTCATCCTGTTTAATATGCCCAGATCTGGTGACAGAAACCCTTTAAGTATATAATTCCACATGTGTTAATTCATAGTTTTGATGCCTTCAGTGTGAATCTACAATTTTCATAGTCATGAAAATACAGAAAACTCTTTGAATGAGAAGGTGTGTACATGATTTCTGACTGCTGATTCTTGCTTGTTTGCCTCAGGGCTGACTGTTTTCAATTTGTGGATGTAGCTTAATTTGTAGCAAGTATATTCCATGTTTCTAAACCATGAAAGATGTTTTCTACCCCACAAAACTGTCAGCCATCCAATGGCAGTTTTTGCCAGGCCTGTGTCTCAACATTCACTTTGGCAGCATTTTTGTAACACGTCTATAATAGTGCACCAAATACATATACGTGTTGTATTTTAATCTTGAAGCAAATGGCTGGTTTCTACACCGCCCTCTCCACCTTCTGAGGCACAGTATATTCTTTAATGCCAGTTTTCAGGAGTAAAAGAAGACTTACATCTGTGGCATTTCTGAGCCATATGGATTTCCAGAAGATACTCCTAATTTATAATGTGGCCTGCGCCTCGCCATAAATTACGTACATCCTCCGGAAGAGCAGGAGTTATTATAGACAGCTGTAAAATGCCGGTCTATGATAAATTCCTGTACCTGTCACACTGACAGAACATGGAATTCATTAGTTTAATATTAAACTTTTATGTTCTATTTCCACGCACTCATTGAAGTCTATGGTAGTTGAAGAAAGACCTGATTCTTGTGATGGGGGAGGGGGGGTGTTATGCCGATGAATTGTACTGTTGACTAGTAGCAGTGTATATAAAAATGGAAACATGAACAAAAACACTTCTTCAAAAGGTGAGCTTTGCTGAAGATTTTATTCTCCTGGTCGCTTATTAATTGGATGCTTGGTGGAGATGAAAATCTTCTATATTAAAGGGGTTGTCTGACGAAAAATATTCTACAGTTTTCAAACCAGCACCTGGATCTGAATAATGAATTGCATGTAATTAAAAATGTTGTACAGCTAACGAGTTATTCAGTAAAATGTATCTGTATAGTGCCACTTAATTTCTTATTTCTTTGTCCTGCTCACTGAGATGGCCGCACATGCTCAGTTTCATCTTTCAACTACCTCCTGAGTTGTGATAGGGAGAGCTGAGACACGCCTCCTGAGTTGTGATAGGGAGAGCTGAGACACGCCTCCTGAGCTGCAGCAGAAAAGACACTCCCCTTGAGCTGTCAGTTTGATATAAATCTAGCAGAGCAATGAATGTGGAGATCTCTGGATCCATGTGAGGTACAGGGCTGGTTCTAGCGTTGTTAGAAATAGGTTGTCATGTCCTATATGATTTCTGATTTTAATTTTTTACATTATTCGTGGGAGAACCCCTTTAAGTGGAAATATTGCTGTGTAAAATGACACTGTTCTCTGCTTGAAATAGAGAAGCAGGTGCATCTAGGATTAGGACTGGCTTTTCGCCAAATATTTCAGGGAAAGACCTCAGTAATCCGATTTATGTGCAAAAGATTGTAACAAGCTTTATTCATTTGCTGAAATAATATGTGCCATTACATGTATACTTCATCCATAATTTATATTTCTGAGAACGTGAATGCAGACTCAAGAGTCGTGTGACATTTTAGGCCAAGCAGGACCTTTGTCAAGTTGTATGTGGAAGTAGGAAGAGGGATGTGTGCAGGTGCATGCTGCGCTGGGTAATACTTTTCTGCTTTATTTTTACTCCTGAGAATTAGGATAGGAGTTCTGAGACACGAGATGACTTTTTAAACACTTTTGTTTTTTTTTGTTTTTTTGCTTTAGGTCAACATTTTTCACCCTTCTGTACTAACAAAGTGAATATAATGAAATGTGCAAATGTACCAGCAGAGGGCAGCAGTGTTCCATTGCTCATTAATTAAAGGGGTTGTGCAGGAGGTTTATATTGATTACCTACCCCAGGATAGGACATCAATATCAGATCAGCAGGGTCTGACTTCCGGAACCCCTACCGATCAGCTGATCATCCTCTTCAAGATTGCAGAGGTGGGGCAGAGTAATTACTGGTCCCATTCACTAGAATCTTTGTTCCACCAGGAGATGAGCGGTGCCATTGGTATCCCTGTTCCTCTACTGAAATCTAAGTGTGCCTGTTAATGGGGAGTTTTGGAGAGACAGATGTCAGCTGAACGTGTATGACCAGCATAAGGGCACGGCCACATGGTCAGGTTTCCTGATGCAGTTTTGGAAGACAAACTCAGAAGTGGATCATAAAAAGAGAGAAAGTATAAAGGGCAAACACAACTTATTTAAAATTTTATTTAAATTTACTCCTGGAGTGTGGCCATACCACAGTCTGACCGTGTGGCCATACCCTAACACATAATTAGATTTAAAGCCAACACCGCAAAGAAGCTTTTATTTATCTTGTCACGTTTCAGATCGTGTCTATATATAGAAAAATAGTAAAATATATTTTTCTCTATTTTACCTGTACATCAATCTCAGGTAAATGGTATTGGTCAGCTGTATATTATTATCAGCTGGGGTGTGTCTGGTCTCAGCTCTTCTGGTTTCCTTTTACCTTAAAGAGCTTCTCCGGGATCTACATATTGATGACGTATCCTCAGATTAGGTCATTATGAGATTGGCAGGGGTCTGACTCCCAGAACCCTCGGCCATCTCTTGTACAGAGAGGTTGGAGGGCTCTGCGAGCACTTAGGCCTCTTCTTAAGCCATATGGCATCATGTTCATTGGTCACATGGCCTACGCGCAGCTCAGCACATCTGTGATGCCAAGCACGGCCTCTATGTATTCTGCGAGAAGGCTATGGCGCTTACAGGAGAGCTGCAGCCCTCTTCAAACAGCTGATCGGCTGGGCTGCTGGGAGTCGGACCCCCGCCAATGTCATAGTGATGACCTATCTTGAGGATAGGCCATCAATATGTAAATCCTGGAGAACCTCTTTAATTTTAGCTCTCAAGATTCGTTCATTAAAGAAGAACTCCCGCAAAAATTTTTATTCTCTGACCTGTTAGAAAGGTGCATGATATAATCTGTAGTGATTGTCATTTTCTTATCAGTGACTGTTTCTGTGAGTAAAAACCTCTCTTCTTATTGTAGCTGGGTCATGTGACCAACTCCCTGACCTCCAACTGACCCAGGACAGAAAGCCAGTAACTGCTCTATTCATTCCTATGGGAGCCTCACTTTCAGTCTCATAGGAATACATAGAGAATTAGACTTCCTGTCCACACATAAGTCTATGTGTGAGTTGGTGGGTCTAATTGCTGGTCACATGACACAGATAAGAAACTTCAGGATGATATAACTCAAAAATTCAGACACTGGTAAGAAAATGACATTCACTACAGATTACATCATGTACATTTCTAGCAGGACATGGAATAAAAATTTTGTCGGGAGTTCTTCTTTAAGTAAGAAAATCACTATGCTGATGGACTTTATCATTGAGATATGTTTCAGCCACATGGACAGTGCATCAACTTTAACCTACTTTTACTTTTTACTGTATTTCATATTTTAGTTAATCATTGGTAGAATTTCCGGCATTTATTCTTAGTACTCAATCAGGTGAAGCTGGTAATACCTTTATGTTCCCACAGAGGGAGCCGTAATCCAAGAAAATTCCCCACGTGTGTCTGTTGACACAGCAAAACAATAATGTAAGAGATATTGTAGGTATATATGTGTGTATTTACTGAGTAGGCTTTCCATTGTGTTCTGATGATATTACTTTTTGTAATTTTGTATTCAGTGTTGTACAATATACATTTTTCTCTTCTGTTTTTAGACAAGTTCATATCATTTCTCTAGGCTGTCCTTCTGGGGGAATTCTCATCTTGTAAAGTTGTGACATTTTGCTAGGATATGACATAACATAATAATTGTGGAGGTCTGACCCCTGGGGCGCCGTCCCGTTTCCATTCCTTCTGCACAGTGGATCTGTCGTCCACCCGCTGTGCTCTCCACTCAAATGAGCGATGGCTGGGGGCATCACTGTGAAGGGCCAGCAGTGTTAAATGGTCACATTGCATTCAAAAAACTTCCCAGAAATCAATAGCACAAGTGAATATAAGAGACTTTGTAATACAGAGTGAGGCTAAAGTCTGGACACACCTTTTTAACTGGTGTTTTTGTAGAAAGTTGACTTCCAGTGTGTGAAAGTGTTAATTAGGAGGCTATATTATTTGGTGCTCGAAATTTTTTGGCCGCCATTTTGAAATCCGCTATGATCAGGTTTTTCCAGTGGGAAGTGGGCCTTATGATATTAGTCTTGGCTAGAATTTACTCAGAAACACACTGGAGGTGTCAGTTTTGATCTATCTTCACCTGTTTAGGAGTTAAATAGGTTGTCTCATCTCAGACAATGACGGCATATTGCTAGGATATGTCCCCATTGTCTCATATTTGCGGGTCCCACCGCTAGGACCTGCACCTATATCAAGAACGGAGCCTCAAAAGTGGTGGATGGCGCAGCCACCCTCCATTCATTTTCTATGGGGCCGCTGAAAAGTGAATGGGAGCTGTGGCCGGTCATGTGTGTTGCTCTCACATTCACTTCTATGGGGAGAGCGCTTGGTGGTGGCCCTACCTGAGTCCTCCAGCCACCACTTTGCGGGGCTCCATTCCCGATATAGGTGTGGGACCCGCACCTATAAGACAATGGGGGCATATCTTAGTGATATGCCCCCATTTTCTAAGATGAGACAACCCCTTTAAGCGAGGTCAGTGTTTTCCATGAAGTGTTCTAGGTGTCCACCATGATTTTATTTTTAATCCAGTCTTAGTAAACACGCTGAAGAACTGCAGGTGATACTTCTTCACAGCACTCTAGGATTCACCATTTGAGGTGTGGGCTCCTGTCATGGGTTTCCATGGCCATGCAGCTGCAGACAAGTAAAACATAAAAAAATGCAACAGCACTCTGCGAACACAGACAATAAAATGAGTACATATAATACTGCCATACTCACTATCTACACGATACTACCGCTACATTGTAAATGTGAGATTCTTGGCAAATAATTTTGTACAAAAATTATCTGTGTCCGTCTGCCCTACATCAAGGCGATCTCTTTAAGACGGGAACCTAACACAAAACGCCATAGTCACTAAGTGCCATAGCAGCCTCTATTAACTACAGAGGATGCAGGCTCCACATGCATGCTAAGCCGACAATATATTGTACCTCTTATGGTGCCAAAATGGCCTCCACTGATTTCAGGGAATGCAGGCTCCACATGCATTTAACAACATTTAAAGCTGTGTCCTGCTCTCCCTATATGCATTGGAGGCCAGTTGGCACCAGGAGAGGTGGAATACAGAGTGGGCTCAGCATTGTGTGGAAGCTGCATTCCCTGAGCGTAACAGAGATCAGTGTGGCACCAAGGAGGTATCATATTGTGTGGGCTCGGCATGCATGTGGAGCCTGCATTCCCTGAAATCAGTGGAGGCCATTTTGGCACCATAAGAGACTGGAAGTGTGGGTGTGTGAGTGTGGAAGAACTTGACTGGCCACACAGAGCTCTGACTTCAACCCCATCAAACGCCTTTGGGAAGAACTAGAACAGCAATTGGGAGCATGTTCTCTCATCCATCATCAGTGTCTGACCTTACAAATGTTCTTCTGGATGAATGGACAACATTTCCCATAAACACACTCCAAAATAAGGTGGAAGAACTTGACAGGCCCACACAGAGCTCTGACCTCAGCCCCATCCAACACTTTTAGATGCACTAGAATGGAGATTGTGAGCCAGGCCTGCAGTGTCTGGCTTTAAAAATGTTCTTCTGGATGAATGGCCTTCCCAGAAGAGTGGAAGCTGTTTTAGCTGCAAAGAGGCGGAGCAACTCCATATTAACATGGTGTATCTGCAGCTACGCAGTGGCTCATCAGGTAAAGGGGCACACTGCTACCTTAAAAGCAGCCAGCAGCTTTCTACAGATCATTAGATTGCACATAAGGGACTGAGCTAATACATTTCATAGCTCACACTTACTGGTGAATTGTGAAAGATACATAAGGATGTTACGCCGTGTCAGGCTGAGGGAGGATAATGGACCCATGGACATGGACACCATGCATTCTTGTGCCAACCCTTGTAGGAAAGATGCTTTAAAATGGATTGGCCATTTTTTAACTGTAAAATGGACTATACTGGAATGTACTGGTATGTTAGATCTTTATATCCTCAGGAATTACATCAGATGCCCATTTTACAGGACCCAACTTCACATGGTGTCTGTGTGGTCGCTGGCAGCTGATTCGTGCATGGCGCCAAGATGGCATTCGAACAGGAGAAGTTTCGTGTGTGCACACATATAGGAAGCCTCATCTCCTGTATCTGCACATGTGGGAAGCATGCAAAGGCTCCCAGCTTGGGTGCTATGGACTTGGCAGCGGCTAGTGTCTAGTGTGTTCATACCCGCTTCTGGGGCTTGTAACTGGGCAGCTGTGTTAAGACATTTGGGGAAGGAAATATGGTCAACCATGCCAGTACACAGCAGTTTAGGTGTCATATAAGAGCTATCATTAGAAAGTGGCCAACTCTGCTCATATTAACATCATGGCTTCTGTTTATAATGAAGATTTGTCTACTGTGCTAAATCTGTTAATTCTGACAAATCCTCTTGGACCCTGTTGACTTTGAAGAACCCCATGTGGAAACTGCTTAATGCATTGTGTACATAGGCTAACTGTAACCTGTAATATCTACAGTAACAGTAAAGGGGTGGTCTCACTTCAGCAAATGGCATTTATCATGTAGATAAAGTTAATACAAAGCCCTTACTAATGTATTGTGATTGTCCATAGTACCTCCTCCTTCGCTGGCTGGATTCATTTTTCCATCACATTATACATGGCTGGTTTTCCCCCTGGCAGTGGCTGTACTTGCACACTATAAGAAACAGTGCTTCCCTTTACAGATTCAGCCAAGTGAGTGTTTAGGGGGTGGGGGTACGGGGGCTTGCCACCATTTACCCCTTTCATGCATAATCCCTTTAAAATGTGCACATTATGACTTGAAGGTCTAAATAAGACTAATGAAAACACTTGTAGATACATATATCTTTTTTCCTTGGTATATTTGTTTAGGTATAGATTCGCTGTATGTACAGTAGATGCGCGCTAGATTTTACAGATGTTTGAGACCACTCTTTAGTACCCTACGTTGGCTTTGCTAGGGCTTCAGCAGGGGGGAGAAGGAAACTGAGGGGGGGTGTAGCAAACAATACATTAGTTACCTGTGGGCGGCCAAGTTGGGTAACACCACGCAGTGACCAGTACCACTAATTAGTGAACAAATATTGCAACTAGAGATGAGCGAATGCTACATCCGAAGCCGCATCGCTATAAAATTAGTTATAATACTGTACGGAGATCCATCTCTGTACAGTATTAGAATGTATGGGCTCCAATGAGCCGAAGTAAGTTATTCACGAAGTCGCGCAAGACTTTGGTGAATAACTTTGGTAATTGATTATTACCATGAAAAACCTTGGAACCTAACTCTGCTTCGAAGTTTTGAAGTGGTTTTCACTGGAATAATCAATTACCGAAGTTATTCAATGAAGTCTCACTCGACTTTGTGAATAACTTACTTCGGCTCATCAGAGCCCATACATTCTAATACTGTATGGAGATGAATCTCCGTACAGTATTATAACAAATTTTTTAGCGAAGCAGCTTTGGATGTAGCATCTGAAGCTTGATTCGCTCATCTCTAATTACAACCATACTGTTGCAAAAATCAGTGTTACCCCCACACAGTGACCATACAGTGGTGGATATTTCTTTTACACAGGAGCTCTGCAAACCATAAGTGAATGACTGCAGTCCCTATCATCTTTTAGAGAGTCTGCGATGGTGCCAGTCTATCTAATGTGATTAGAAGTGCTGCTTGGTGGTACATACACAGGTCTGGTAGACCCACGCCCCCTTTGTCATACAGTGTGTCAGAAGGTGTCTGTGGAGTCTCATTTTTTATGCCTGTATTTTTATTGATGGAGTCTAAAACTTGTCTCGATGAACCTCAACAGGCCACATCTTACTATTGCTTCCTTAATATTAATAATTAATGTGAGGTTGGTTTGGTATATCTTGGACCTCTTTCACATGAGCAGTACAGAATGTGTCAGCATCAGTTCAACCAGTTTAGTCTATGATTGTGTTAATTGTTTCAGCTTCTTGCATCCATTTTAGACCTCATGCACACGACCGTATTTTTGGTCTGCATCTGATGGCATCCGTATGTCCGTTCTACAGCTCATATCCTAGAACATATCCTATTCTTGTCCGTTTTGGCGTAGGGATTTGTAACATAGTACGGGAGCTGTGGATGGGGAAAATGCGGGATGCACATGGCCGGTATCCATGTTTTGTGTATCTGTGATTTGTGGACTGCAAAAATGGATTCGGTCATGTGCATGAGGCCTTATTTCCATTTTTCACATGTGTGAAAAACAGAAGAATAACACACATCTCCTTGCAACCATCAGTGAAAAACGGACTGCATCTGAGTGTTTTTTGCCGTTTGTTTTTTTCATTGACTTGAATGGACCAGTCCTGCTTGACTAATTGAAGATAGGACATGCTGCAATCTTTCCTACACAGACAGATGGTCAGTGAAAAACAACACTTGTGCACATATCCATTTAAATAAATGGGTCAGTGTTCAGTCTGGATGGCATCCATTGTCAGAATGAACTGCATCCAGATGGAAACTGTTGTGAAATAAGCCTTGCTTTACACCCTGTATTCCCATCTTCAGGAGATTTGAAAGCTGGAATGGTTTTGTGCAGACACCAGAATATAAAACTGCCAGGGTTCAGTCAGACAATGCCATTACTGATCTTCGCTTGTGTTTTCTATGATTTCTAAAAAAAATAAAAATAAAGAAAATGAGTTGTACTTTGGTTTAAAGCCAATATTAATACCTTGGCTTAAAGTGACCCTCTGGTTCAAGACAAAAAAAAAATGACATTACATAGTATAGTTGAAAGACATAAGTCTGTTGAGTTCAACGAAGAGATGAGTGGGGATGTAAATGTTGGGAAAGAGGAGTGAGACCCAGATTAAACACATTGACCTAAACATTAATCTTATTTAATTCTAAGTACTTATCTGAGCCTTTTTTCAAACTGTGAACTTTCCTGCTGTGACCATGTCCTGAGGTAGACTATTAGACAGACTTAGACCTGGAGATGATTCCAATTTTGCAATTGCAATTTTTAAGTAAGCTAAAAATTCATCATTTGCCGCGGCATATTGTGCTGTCTAATCATGCTCTGCTGCTGGCAAATAATGATTTTGTATGGGGATGAGCAATTGCATTAGCGATCACTGCTCCCCATACCATGGAGGAGATTGCAGCATGTAATAGCAGTGGTTTCCTCCACTGAAGAGCAGGCAAATGCTTCCTTCCCGATAATTGTCAGCCGCATCTGCTGGTCTAATACAGGCCGTGTTCCCATCTTCAGGAGAATTGAAAGCTGAAATGGTTTTGTGCAGACCCCATGTTACAACCATTTATAATGCTCTCCTAAATAAATAAAGAAGTTTATGTTATCTTTCCGTCCTCTTTGAAACATTCTGTTATAGGCACACTACAAAAAAAAAACACTACCGACCTGGTTCTAACCTCCCCTTCATCTGTAAACTCCTGGAACTTCTTGTCTTTTCTCACTTAAAGGGGTTCTCCGGGAATTAAGAAAATAAAAATGCATAAATATTAATTTATTATAAATATATTCCCAAATACCTTTCATTAGTTATAATGGCTTGTTTTGTCTAGGGAGCAATCATTAGGAGAAATAAAATGGCCGCTGTCCTATTAGTACACACAAAACCTGTCCAAGTCACACAGCAGGACAAGTTACTTCACAACACTGAGATAAAGAGCCGCCTCATCCTCCTCTCTGCTCTGCTTGTCAGGGATTATGGATCTGAATACAGATGAATATCTGTGTTAATGGAGAAGATAAGACATGATTATCAGCAGCACTTGTGTACAGTCTCCATTACCACAGTCTGTCCTGTCGTCCTCTCTGTACTTCATATCTCCTCATAAACTGCATTTCTACAGAGATTCTGCTGAAGATCTTATCACCTGTATTCAGTATCATAACCCCGACGAGCAGAGAGGAGGATGAGGCAGCTCTTTACCTCAGTGTTGTGAAGTAACTTGTCCTCCTGTGTGATTAGGACAGGTTTTGTGTGTACTAATAGGATGGTGGCCATTTTGTTTCTCCTAATGATTGCTCCCCAGACAAAATGAGCCATTATAACTAATGAAAGGTATTTGGGAATATATTTATAATTAAGTAATATTTAAATATTTTCATTTTATTAATTCCCGGAGAACCCCTTTAATAAGCTATCTTTCTGAAAACTCTCTTCATGACCCCTTACAATTTACCTTTTACCCTCTCCACTCTACTGAAAATGCCCTTACTAAAGTGTCTAATGACCTCCTGACAGCAAAAAGGAATGGTGACTATTCTCTACTAATTCTAATGCATCTCTCTGCATTGTTTGATACGGTAGACCTCAAACTTTTCCTCACCATGCTCCACTCATTTGGCCTTAAAGAGGACTTTTCACCTCTCCTGACATGTCTGTTTTAATAGCTCTATGCATTCCCCATGTAATAACAAGTCTGGAGCATCTATTTTTATGTCTCTATGTTGTGTCATTCCTTTATTATTCCTGCTAGATGTTATCATTGAATTGCTATTCGCCTTCAGTAAGAGTACAGAGGGGAGGTAACCAGTTAGGGGTGTGTACCTGCACGGACTGACTCTATCCAAACCAGTGCTGCTTTTTCAGACTGTGCAGGTACACACCCCCAACTGGTCACCTCCCCTCTGTTTCCTTTACTGAAGGCAAATAGCAATTCATTCATAACTTCTAGTGCAAGTAATAAAGAAATGGCTCAACATAGAGCCAAAAGAATAGATGCTCCAGAGTTGTTAGTGCGTGGGGAATGCATGAAGATATTAAAATAGGCATGTCAGGAGTGGTGACAGGTCCTCTTTAAGGACACTGTTCTCTCCTGGTTCTCTTCCTATCTCTGGTCTTTCCTTTAATGTATCGTTCGCTGTCTCTACTTCTTCTCTTCTTCCTATTAATGTTGGGGTTTCTCAGGGTTCAGTCCTAGGTCCTCTACTCTTCTCTCTCTATACAGCCCTCATCGGAAAGGCTATCAGTAGATTTGGCCTTCAGTACCATCTCTATACTGACGACACCAGGGATTGGCAGCTGTCTCTAACATCGTGTCACCTCTGTATCTAAAACTGAACCACTCAAAAACTGGACTTCTTGTCTTTCCTCCCATCTACTAACCTACCTTAACTTGATATTTCAGTTTCGGTCTGCGGTACTATAATAACTCCTGGGCAGCATGCCAGCTGTCTTGGGGTCATGTTTGACTCTGATCTTTCTTTTGTTCCCCATATCCAATCACTTGCTTGCTTTTGTCATCTGCACCTCAAGAACATCTCCATAATCTGCCCTTTTCTTATGGTGGAAACGGCCAAAACTCTTGTTGTTGCCTTGCTTTATTCTCATCTTGACTACTGGTCTCTTCAATATATTTATTAATGCTTTATAGAAGGCTTGCACAGTAAAATATCAATTCTTGCAGATGACACTAAACTGATGACACTAAAATTAACATGGAAGAGGACAGTATACTACTACAGATGGATCTGGATAGATTGGAGGCTTGGGCAGAGAAGTGGCAGATGAGGTTTAACACTGACAAATGTAAGGTTATGCATATGGGAAGGAATAATGCAAGTCACCAGTACATACTAAATGGTAAAATATTGGGTAACACTGACATGGAAAAGGACCTAGGAATTTTATTGAAAATCAAACTAAGCTGTAGAAACCAGTGTCAGACAGCTGCTGCCAAGGCCAATAAGATAATGGGTTGCATCAAAAGAGTCATAGATGCCAGTGATGAGAACATAGTCCTGCCACTTTACAAATCACTAGTCAGACCACACATGGAGTACTCTGTACAGTTCTGGGCTCCTGTGAACAAGGCAGACATAGCAGAGCTGGAGAGGATTCAGAGGAGGGCAACTAAAGTAATAACTGGAATGGGTGGACTACAATACCCAGAAAAATTATCAAAATTAGGGTTATTTACTTTAGAAAAAAGACGACTGAGGGGAGATCTAATAACTATGTATAAATATATCAGAGGTCAGTACAGAGATCTCTCCCATGATCTATTTATCCCCAGGACTGTGACTGTGACGAGGGGACATCCTCTGCGCCTGGAGGAAAGAAGGTTTGTACACAAACATAGAAGAGGATTCTTTACGGTAATAGCAGTGAGACTATGGAACTCTCTGCCTGAGGAGGTGGTGATAGTAAGTTCACTAAAAGAGTTCAAGAGGGGCCTGGATGTATTTCTGGAGGGTAACAATATTACAGGTTATAGTTACTAGAGAGGGGTCGTTGATCCAGGGAGTAATTCTGATTGCCTGATTGGAGTCAGGAAGGAATGTTTTCCCCTAAAGTGGAGAAAATTGGCTTCTACCTCACAGGGGTTTTTTGCCTTCCTCTCGATCAACTTGCAGGATAACAGGCCGAACTGGATGGACAGTCTTTTTTCGGCCTTATAAACTATGTTACTATGTTACTGTAATTCATTACTAATTGGTCTCCCACTCACTAAACTCTCCCCCCTTTAGTCTGTCCTAAATGCTGCAGCCAGGCTCATCTATCTGTCCACCCGCCATACTGATGCTACTAGCCTGTGCCAGGCCCATCCACCACAGAATACAGTTCGAACTTCTTATCCTCACCCACAATGCTCTCCACAGTGCTGCACCTCCATACATCTCCTCCCTCATTTCCGTCTACTACCCTACTCTCCATTCTGCTCTCAGATTAACACCCTCCGTAATTCATACCTCTCTCACCCGTCTTCAAGGATTTTCTCGAGCTGCACTCACTCTCTGGAATGCTCTGCCCTGGAATATCAAGTCAATTTTCAACTTCAAAGGAGGGGGGGGGCATGAAATCATAAGAACAAAATCTAAGAAATACCCTTTTAAAATCTAGTGCAGGAAAGTGGCAGTGTTGTACATGGAAATTATATCACTTCTTTATTATCAAATCTGTTCTGGGAAAATCTGCAATCTAACTGGTTGCCATGTATAACAGTGGCTAACCATTTAAACATGTCCTAAAGCTGATTTGCATTTGTAAACAGCACAGTGAACTCCGAGAAAAGCCGTGGCCAAAAATTAATCTCCAGAACATGTTTGTGCCATTTATAAGATAATAGAATAAGTCTTCTTGGAGTCTACGAAGCCCTGTATAAGCGCTCAGGCTGAACTACTTTCAGATGTCTAATTGATGCATCGCATGACAGTTTGCTGAGGCCAACATGAGGACTTGTCTTCTGTGCAATCAAAAGCTTAGCTGATATCTGCTCCACGTGGGCCTTACCGTTCAGCAGGAAATATTACTAGCACAGAGCTGATTTTCCAAGTCAAGTGCCAATTTTATTCAGGGCTGCTGGTACTTAGCTTTGAACAGTTACATTTGACTCTTTTTTTTTTTTTTTCCCTCTTGCATTGCCATTGTCAACCTTTGTCTCATCCTGCTTCACCTTTCATGTGCTTAAAAATGTGCATATAGGAGTTATCACATGGAAATTATTTATCACAGGATAGGTGTTAAATAACAGATCTTGGGGACCCTGTGATCCCGAGAACAAAAAATCTTAGTCCTGTCTTTGAAAGGAGCATATCAGTCCTTCACTCCATTCCCCTCTGTTGTGCGGACAGAGCACTGTCTATGTCATTCCTATAGAAGTGAATGGAGCAGTGGACTACCATTGTGCGCTCCCGACATCCACAGCGGGAAATCTGTAGCAGATCTGATCAGTGTGGAAATGCAGTGGATTTGTTTCAGATTTCACCCTTCCCATTAACAGTAAATAAAACATATAATGAGGGAAACGCTGACAGTCATCACTTTCAACTGGTCTTAGAGGGAATATGTTGCCAATTTTTTTTCCTGCCAGTTAAAACCAGATAGCGGCACATATGCTTTTTTCTAATATACTTTTATATTTTGATTGCAGATTTTTTAAATTCTGTTTATTGAACATGATTATGGAGGTGGCCATCTTGCCTGAGCTATTCCTAGCAGCATTTAGAGATGTGCTTTACAGCAGCCACCATGGACTACAGGCACATTGAACAGGGCCACTTATAGACTTTTTTTAAGCATGCTCTGTAATCTGTGCTGTATCACATATTTTTCTGCCTATAAGATGCACCTTCCCATAATACGCACCTAAGTTTTAGAGGAGGAGTATAAGAAGAAAATATTTTTCATTAGACCTTAGCTCAGAGTCCAAATCAGACCCCCAATGTTAATAAGACCCTCAATTAGACCTCAGCTCAGACCCCAATGTGAATGACCCTCCAATCAGACCTCATATCAGAGCCCCAATATGAATAAGAATCTCCCCCGGTCCCTATTCATATCTCAGATCAGACCCCCGAATGACCCTCAGACCTCAGTACAAATAAAATAAAAGTCACTTACTTCTGCTCCGGACGCTGCCTCTTCATAAGGATGCTTGATTATTGGCAGCATATTTCCCTGTGTAATAGGGATGTGCTGCCAATAATTAATAGAATGGAAAAGTTCCTCCAACATTCAGAGTGGTCAGTGGTCTTTATTTTTTAATACACGATAGATATTGACATGGAAAGTTAAAAATAGCACCACCAAAGATTCTTTAAAAATATTTTTAACTGCATACATGTACGGTGGATGATGTCTCTGTAAAGATGGTGCCTGCTCCAGAGCTCAGTGAGTGCTATAGCTGCCTGGGTGCCTGCTTTTCACACAGCAGACAACTGGGAGTTAATGTCTGTGGTTGAAGATAACGCTGATCGCAGACATTTAACTCCTCAGATTCCGCATTCATATTTCACCAAGGCTTCTGTGCACTAAAAACCTGGCAGTGCTGCACTCCCAGGGCTGGAACCAGGGGCGGACTGGGAACTTAAAGTGGCCCTGGAAAAAATACTAAAAGTGGCCCCATTTTGTAGTTGGGTCCAAATTGATGGAAGGCAGGGCCAGTAATACCATATTCTGGCACATTATACCACCCCAACAGAGCCAAATACAACAGTCCATCTCAAAATACATCCCCAAAAACTTCCACTTGCTGGCAATTAGGAGGGCCCAGATGGCCCCCTGGGCTTCGGCCCACTGGGAAATTTCCCTGTAAGGTCTATGGCCAATCCGTTCCTGGCTGGAACGGCTCCCTGTAGTGATGATCAGGGGAGCCGTTCATTCCCTGTGGCAGGCTTGGTCCCTCTCTGTGGCAGGAACATAGCAAATTTTCCTTAGACGATGGAGTCTGACAGAAGCAATCTTATGATCACACTTTTAAAATCTGTGTAGAAAAAAACAAAGAAATATACAGTTTTTTTTAAAAGAAAAAATATCTTAAAATTGAAATCACCCCCCTTTTCCCACAATAAAAATAAAGGATAAAAATAAACATCATCATTTTTATGCCTATTTATCCTGAACAGGAAAAAAATGATTCTCCATTTGTTCATCCCTTCAACCTCCCCCCAAAAAATAAGTCATGGTGATGAAAAGAAAAAAATTAATTTTTTCAATTTAATTTTTTTAAAAAAGATGTAAAACACAAGTAAAACGACATAAATGTGGTATCACTGTAGTTGTACTGACACTTTTTTTTTCCTCCTAATTTAGGAATTTTTTTCTGGCTTCCCGCTACATTGTATGCAACAGTAAATTGTGCCATTAGAAAGTAAAACTTGTTCCGCAAAAAAAACAAGCCCTCATTCAGCTATGTGAATGTAAAAAAATTATGGCTCCAGGAATAAAAAATGGAAATGTAAAAAAAAAATAAAAATCACCTTCTCAAAGGGTTAACCTAAAACCATGATCTAAACAATTGGTCATTTTCTGATGAAAAATTCCCTTTTTTTTCTGGTCTTGATTGATGGAGGTCCGACAGCCCACATAACCCGCTGATCAACTGTTCTTCAGTAGCTTCGGTGCTGGAACTACATGGCTCCATCCATTATGTGTAGTGCCTGGAGCTTGTAACTGCTCTGCTGCCATACACTTCACACAAGCAATGTAGTAACGGCACTGATGCTACTGCAGAGCAGCTGATTGGTGGGGGTTGGTCACTTGCTGATCAGATATTAATGGCCTATCCTGAGCATGGGCCTTAAAAAAAAATAGGACAGGGAAACCCCATTTAAAGTGATTTCTCTTTTTAAATGAAAATCGTACCCAAATGACATACGTGCTTCATACAGCATGTGATGCACTCCATTTACACCCAAATTAAGATCCTGGTTTAAAGGCTATGGCTTTACACTAAGGAGCAGATTGGTGCACGCCGCCCAAACTATACGAAAGTCAGGTCATCCACATTGGGGACTTAACTCAGCCCTTCATAGTAATCTTGGAAGGAAAACGCACACACACGCAACTATATATGCATCTAGGGCTGGGCAATTTTGGGAAAAAAACAAAACATTTCATTTTAAGAACAATTATTGATTTTTCATGATTTTTTTCTGCCAATAACTCGTTTATGTGTTGATATAGTTAACCGTAGATGTATTTGGGACATAACAAGACACCAGTATGGATTTGTACACTAGAACCAGGTCAGACTTGGACAGTTGGGGGAGTTACAGAATACACATATACGGTAATTGTTATACATAGGGGTGGATGCATATGGGATATAATAAGACACACCAGTATAGATCTGTACATTAGAATAGTCCACACCAACAGGCACACCGCTCCTGACACCTGTGCCTTGCCTCTGCAGCAGACGGGGGCCTCGCCTGACATCTCACACACTCCATTCCCCAACGATTATGGCCCTGAGATAATATATAACCAGAGGGGCACTGAGCACAAGACACGTAACAGGGCGAGGAGTGTCCTGCGTGGCCATACTCACCACATGCACATCACTAAGTCTGGGAGCCATCGCTGCCACCACACAACATTCCCAGATGCATCCTTCACCTACTCCAGATCCACATTTTGGGAATAGAGATCCTTCTGCCCATTGATCGTAAATGAAAGCTTAAAGTGTAACTGCCGTTTCATTTTTTATCCCCTAATGGTATACTACACCCTGATGTATAAGTGCTTTTGTGCTTTCAAATTTGATCATTTTCAGTTTTACCTGCTAATAACCCCCACAGATACATGCTACTTTCCTATTCAGCTGCTCTCATCTTAGAGTGATGCCATGTGCAGGTCCTCCTCTCTTTGAAATAAACAAGAGACTGATCAGCACTGGGGGAGGAGCTCAGCCCTGAGAGCCTGGTGCTGAGCTGAGGCAGAAAGTGGAGGGGGGAGGGCTGATTTACAGGCTGATATCTCCTGAATGGTACCAGCTAGAAACATGCAACTTGGCTTGTTTGAAAGATAACAGTCCAAGTTTTTCATGCACTAGTCCAAGCATTAGAGGAGAAATCACTGTTAGAAATCGAGTCGAGAATAATTGTTAGTAAAATCTGCTTATACTTTCATTTTCAGCTTCATTCACAGCATCCCGATTTCTATGAGTGATATCTCCCCCTGTACTGAACAGATTTATGTCATTTTGGTATTGTCTTAAAGCCTGAAATGTCATCTTTCAGTGACAATATAAAGCCCATATTTCTAGCTGGTACCAAACCAGAGATATGAGCAGCTAAAGTAGCCCCTCCCCTACCTGTCAGTATGGAAGATAATGAGGGACAAGTGACTATTAGACCTCTTTCACACGAGCGTCACGGATTCAGTCCGGATGCGTTCAGGGTGCGCTCTGGAAAATCCGCACGCAATCGCAGTCAGTTTTGACTGCGACTGCGTTCAGTTGTTCAGTTTTTTCCACGCGGGTGCGAAGCATTTTGTTTTTCACGCGCGTGATAAAAAAATGAATGTTTACAAACAACATCTCTTAGCAACCATCAGTGAATCATGCATTGCATCAGCACTTGTGTGCGGATGCAATGCGTGATTCATGCAGACCCATTCACTTCAATTGGGCCAGGGCTGCGTGAAAAACGCAGAATATAGAACATGCTGCGATTTTCATGCAACGGCGAACTGATGCGTGAAAAACATCGCTCATGTGAAAAGCCCCATTGAAATGAATGGGTCAGGATTCAGTGCCGGGTGCAATGCATTCGCATCACGCATTGCGCCCTCGCGGAAATCTCGCCCGTGTGAAAGGGGCCTAAAGCAGCTAAAACAAATGGTCACTGACTTCATGTAATTGCAGGGCTTGTCTCTAGTTAGCTGTATGTGAGAGGATACACATTGCTCTGGGGTAGTGGGGAAGTTATCTGCATTCTGATTGGTCCTGCTAGTTTATGTGAGGAGATCAAAGGCTTATGGGAAGTGAGGGAAATACAGGATGGCCTCAATGACAGGGCAAAGATCACCACAGGAAGAGCAGCAGAGGCCATTTTGGGAAGATGCTGAAATAGAGGCACAGAGCAATAGGGTTTCTGAGGGCTGAATACAAACATCAGAAAGGTAAAATTAACTGAAAAATACAGCTTCATGAATATCTGCCCTTCAGCATCACATATGTTAGGAATTTCATTTTTGGTAGTGAAACGGCAGTTACACTTTAAAGAGGACATGTCACTAGGGCTGCAGTAAACGATTATTTTAGTAATCAAGTAATCTATCGATTATTCCAACGATTAATCGAGTACTCTAATAAGAAAAAACATCTTAAAATAACGTATTGCTTTATAAAAACAATATTTATTATTACTTACAGTGGTACACAGTGTTTTGAATGCACATAAGGCTTCTTTAACAGATGCAATATACATTCTGTCAGAAGAACAGCCAGCCTGAATGTACCGTATCAGGTATAACTGGATATTGCCGGCTGCTGCAGTGATTGACTGTAATGGGGTCCGGCCTTGTTACAGCGTTCAAGCTGGGTTTTGGCTGGATACTACAAAAAATATGCTTCAAGTAGCGTTTTTTGTTTGGACCATACCCATCGTGTAAGCTAGAACATGGACAGATGGCCTGCCCTGGACCACATTATAGTCAATGAGAGCATATAGCAGCTGTATGCGGCTATACCCAATATGGTATGTACAGCAGGCTGCTCTTTTGCCAGTCTGTGTATCTATTATACACCAAGGCCATCAAATTAACCCCTCCATGTCCCCCAGCACCATCATTAGCCCCTCCATGTCCCCCAAGGCCATCAAATTATCCCCTCCATGTCCCCCAGCACCATAATTAGCCCCTCCATGTCCCCCAGCACCATCATTAGCCCCTCCATGTCCCCCAAGGCCATCAAATTATCCCCTCCATGTCCCCCAGGCACCATAATTAGCCCCTCCATGTCCCCCAGCACCATAATTGGCCCCTCCATGTCCCCAAAGGCCATCAAATTAACCCCTCCATGTCCCCCAGCACCATCATTAGCCCCTCCATGTCCCCCAAGGCCATCACATTAACCCCTCCATGTCCCCCAGCACCATAATTAGCCCCTCCATATCCCCCAAGGCCATCACATTAACCCCTCCATGTCCCCCAGCACCATAATTAGCCCCTCCATGTCCCCCAAGGGCCATCAAATTAACCTCTCCATGTCCCCCAGTGCCATGAGCCAGCCCCCTACTCTTTTAACAATACTTACCTTACCAGACAGGGTCCGCTCACCACGCTGCTGGGCGACATGGAGTCCGCAGGAGACGACCGCTGCTTCTTCCCAGCATGCAGTGGGAGGGGCCTGACGTCACACACAGCGCCAGGCAGCGCGCGCGCGCTGACACTGTGTGTGAAGCCAGGCAGCGCGGCGCCAACAGGAGGCCACGGAGCGGTGAGTGAAAGCCTTTTTTCACTCACCCTCTGTTGCCACGTGATTTAAACGAATCCTCGATGCAGGAAAACTGCATAGAGGATTTTTTTGTGTCAATTTCATCGAGTACCTCGATGAATCGTTTCAGCCCTACATGTCACCTCTCCTGATATGCCTGTTTTAATAGCTTCATGCATTTCCCATGTAATAACAATTCTGGAGCATCTATTCTTATAGCTCTATGTTGTGCCATTCCTTTATTATTTCTACTAGAAGTTAGAGGGGAGGGGAGATCTAATAACTATGATGTATAAATATATCAGAGGTCAGTACAGAGATCTCTCCCACGATCTATTTATCCCAGGACTGTGACTGTGACGAGGGGCCATCCTCTGCGTCTGGAGGAAAGAAGGTTTGTACATAAACATAGAAGAGGATTCTTTACGGTAAGAGCAGTGAGACTATGGAACTCTCTGCCTGAGGAGGTGGTGATAGTAAGTTCACTAAAAGAGTTCAAGAGGGGCCTGGATGTATTTTTGGAGGGTAAAAATATTACAGGTTATAGTTACTAGAGAGGGGTCATTGATCCAGGGAGTAATTCTGGTTGCCTGATTGGAGTCGGGAAGGAATTTTTTTCCCTAAAGTGGGGAAAATTGGCTTCTACCTCACAGGGTTTTTTTGCCTTCCTCTGGATCAACTTGTAGGAAAACAGGCTGAACTGGATGGACAGATGTCTTTTTTCGGCCTTATAAACTATGTTACTATGTTATGAATGAATTGCTAGCAGTCTGCAGTAAGGGTACAGAGGGGTGGTAACCAGTTGGGGGTGTGTCCCTGCACAGACTCACTCTGTCCAATCAGTGCTGCCATTGTCAAACTGTGCAGGGGCACACCGGTCTACACCCCTCTGTACCCGTACTGCAGGCTGCTAACAATTCATTCATAACTTCTAGTAGAAAAAGTAAAGGAATGGCACAACATAGAGACATAACAATAGATGCTCCAAAGTGGCTATTACATGGGGAATGCATGAAGCCATTAAAAGAGGCATGTCAGGAGTGGTGGCAGGTTCTCTTTGATGAATAAGCGCAGGCTGTGAAGGGTCTCTTGAGCCAGGGTTAATATCATGAGCTGTATGGACCAAAGAGGGGATGGAGGCCACACTCATACAGCGCTCTAGAAAAAATCGATATGACAATTAAAAAAAAAAAAAAAAAGTCAGAAACTAAAAGGACAAATTAATCAAATAAATTCACTAAATCGCTGAGCCCTATATGCATCCTCTGAAATGGCACTTGACATAAAATTCAACATTACCTCAACAACATTACTGTAGTAATAGTGGGTGAGTAAGAAACATATCTAACACCTTTACGTGTATAAGCCTGGGGCACACCCCTCAGTACTCCAGGGTATAAGTGGCACAGAGTTTGTGCCTCTGTTATATCAGTCCGAGACATGTCTTATGAATAATGAGCAATTAGAACGTCGTGTACATTTGTAATATTATGTGACAGCATAAATATGGGAGTAAAATGTGTCCCAGCCACATTATTCATACTTGAGCCGCCTTTCGTGCTGCTGCCTACCTCCTGGATCTTCCGCAGCGCGAATTAAAGTATCACCCATATCTGAATTTTTCCCCTTTTATCTCCAGTTTACTGCCCTTTGAAGCTACACGAGTTGTTCTCTCATGTCTGTGAGCCTCACTTGAAGAATGGACCCATGTAGTTTCAAACACTGATTGGTCACATTTAATGTAAGAAAGTGCTTTCCCGAGGTCACTGATGAGGACATCTGCATGACATGTGTAAAGCATTTCTTCTGTGTAAGGGATAAAGTTCTTTAAAGTTTTGTATTCCCGTGGAAGCAGCAGCAGAAAAAAATAACCATTTCTGAATATCCTTTCTGTTTCCTGCAAATGCTATCTGTGCCTATTCGTGTATCCTTCGTGTATTCGTGTGTCCTTAGCAGGGGCGGACTGGGAACTTAAAGTGGCCCTGGAAAAAAAATACTAAAAGTGGCCCCGTTTTGCAGTCGGGTACAAATTGATGGAAGGCGGGGCCAGCAATACCATATTGTGGCACATTATACCACCCCAACAGAGCAAAATACCACAGTCCATCACAAAATACTGCCAGCAGAACAAAATACATCCCCAAAAACTTCCACTGACCGGCAGTGAGGAGGGCTCAGGCAGCCCCCTGGGCATCGGCCCACAGGGAAATTTCCCTGTAAAGTCTATGGCCAATCCGCCCCTGGTCCTTAGGTGCTTTAGAGCTTAGGAAAGTGTTTACAAGCCCCCATCACCTACACACATTCTGTGCATTCTGCTGGGTGCTTTACTATTAATTATATTTGTTATATAAGCATGTTCGGACCTGTACTGTGACACACATAGGACAAACATGGCTCTCAAAATCGAAACCTGTATGTTTGACATGATTGACTGCCAGAAGTATGCACAGTCATTATAGCCCAACAGTTAAAGGGGTTATCCGGTAATTTATATTAATGACCTATTGTCAGTATCAGATCGGCAGGGTCTGACACCTGGAAGCCCTGCTGATCAGCCATTAACCCCTTCGCGACCAGCGCCGTACATGTACGGCGCTGGGGCGATGCGGGCACATGGCGCCCGCTCGCGGGTGCGGCGGGCGTCATGGCCGGCAAGTCTCTGCTGTTTCTAACAGCAGAGACTTGCCGCTACCTACTGTGTCGGCGGCGTCTTCCGGGGTGACTAGATGCCGTGATTACGGCATCTAGTTGCGTCTAAACCCGGAAGCGTTCGCTTCTGGGTGGTGTACAGACACCCCGTGTGGCCAATCGGGGTGCCTGTACACCATATGAAAACTGTAATCCTCGCTGGTGAGGATTACAGTTTTCAAAGTGCAATTCTTATTCTGGCCACTAGATGGCAGGCCAGGATAAGAAATGAGCAATTCATGGATTTCTGAGTCTATAAAACCCAGAATTGCTCATAAAGAAAAAAAAAAAAAGCCACAATATATAAGCCCATATTTGAGCTTTCTAATAGTAAAAAAAAAATTAAAAAAAAATGTTAAAAAATATATAAAAAATAAAAAAGATGTAAGTTCAAATCACCCCCCTTTCCGTATAAGTAAAAAATAAATACCTAAATAACAATAAATATAGACATCATGGGTATCACCGTGACCGAAAACGCCCGTACTTTTAAAATATATAAAAAAAAAAATTCCAATACGGTGAATTGTGTGGCGGAAAAAAGCGTCCAAATGGCGATTTGCCGTTTTTTGTCGCTTTTTTTTTTTCTAAAAAAAATTAAAAAGTGATCAAAAAGTCATACACACCCCAGAATGGTATCAATAAAAACTTCAGATCGTCCCGCAAAAAATGAGCCCCCATACAGCTCTGTAGACATAAATACCAAAAAGTTATAGGGGTCAAGATTTGACAAGGAAAAAAAAAAAAGGGGCAACTTTCTAATTATTTTATCACTATGAAAACGCAGGAAAAACTATACATATTAGGTATTGCCGGATTCGTACTGACCAGTAGAATGAAAGTAACGGATCAGTTTTAATGCACATCGAACGCTGTAAATAAGAAAGCCGTAGAACTGTAGCGGAATAGCGTTTCTTTGCAATTTCACCCGGTTTGGACTGTACGTCGGTTACATGGCCTAATTGCAGCTGAGCTCCATTGAAGTGAATTTGGCTGAGCTGTAATACCAAACACAGCCACTGTACAATGTATGGCGCTGTGCTTGGAAAGCTGCAGGGAGCCAATTGTGCTCAGCACCAGGTCGGTGGTGGTGCCAGGACTCGGACCTATCCTGAGGATTGGTCATCAGTGTCTTTACCTGGATAACCACTTTATGTCAGTGTATACTTTATAATGCAATGTGTGAAATACACTCATTGAAAAATAATATAATGCACCCAGGTAGAAATGCTGGATTGCTGCAAAACTCGACATGCAGTTATTTCTCAGGCAGGTATTTAAATGGTTAAATGTGTGGTCTTGCCACAAGAGGTCATAAAAGTTCTTCCGTCGCTGCCTTAAAAAAAAAAAAGGCTCTCAGAAGCTACTTTTGGGTAGTGTACCTCTTGGTGAGATTCAAGAAAAATATAAAGTATAATAGCTCTTTTGGGTGTCTGTACTGAGCGCAGCAGGTTTAAATGAAGTCTTCACACAGTCTCAGATTTAAAAAGTAAACTTGCTTTTTCCGGGGTACAAAATAACAAGAATGCATCACATATTGCAAACTTGATCCCTTCTCAAGGAAATAGGTGGGCGGGTATTCAAACTGTGATGCATTCTGATTAATTTGTGGCCCTTAAGAAGCATTATGTGAAACTAGAGTTGGTATCGTCGGAATTGTTTTATGATATGCGAAATCATGTATTTTAGGCTATTTCCACATTTCCTTTCCAGCTTTGAGATCCAGCAGAGGCTCTCAAAATCGTAGGGAAACACTTTAGTTTGATTTAATACAACCGGCTGCATCGGTTCCATTCAAAAGTGAACAAAGCTTCCGGCGCAAACACCGGAACTCAATGGGGACTGGACTTGGACAGGACAAAACCGGATCTGGCACTATTGACTTACCATATTTTTCACCCTATAAGATGCACCGGCCCATAAGACGCACCTAGGTTTTAGAGGAGGACAATAAGAAAAAAAATATTTTTTATTAGATCTCAGGTCAGAAAAGCAATTAGACCCCCAATGTTAATCAGACCTCAGCTCACAGCCCCAATTAGACCCCCAATGTTAATCAGACCTCAGCTCACAGCCCCAATTAGACCCCCAATGTTAATAAGACCTCAGCTCACAGCCCCAATTAGACCCCCAATGTTAATAAGACCTCAGCTCACAGCCCCAATTAGACCCCCAATGTTAATAAGACCTCAGATCAGACCCCCAATCAGACCTCAGATAAGAGCCCCATGCATCTCATCAGCCCCCATATGAGCTTCCATGCCACTCTTCACTCCCCCCCATATGAGCCCCCATGCCTGTAATTAGCCCCATATCAGCCCCTAATGCCTGTAATTAGCCCCCATATCTGTAATTAGCCCCTATGCCTGTAATTAGCCCCCATATCAGCCCCATGCCTCACTTCAGCCCCCATATGACTTCTTATTCCTCTATTCAGCCCCCATATGATTCCCTATACCTCACTTCAGCCTCCATGCCTCTTATTAGCCCCCAGTTAGAGCCCAGCATGCCTCAGTAAAAATAAAAAAGCCACTTACCTCTCCTGCTCCTGGACGCTGCCGCTCCTCTCCACCCGCGCTCTCTCTTCTTTTTCCTGTCGACTGTGCTGTGACCCGGCATACACAGAGTGAGGTCACAGCACGCCCTCACGTTGTGCGCAGCACTGCACAGCCGAACGGAAGTCCAGAAACCAGTGAGTACAGAGCCTTCACCGCATCCCGGTCCTCTGGTGCTAATGAGCGCTTCCATAATGGAAGCGCTCATTAGCATTCGCCCCATAAGATGCAGGGGCATTCCCCCTCATTTTGGAAAAAAGTGCGTCTTATGGGGCGAAAAATATGGTACATTGTTTTTAGTGCCAGATCCAACAGTTTGCAGCGGTTTTGTGTCTGATCAGAGAACGTTACGCAACAAACTGGAATGGAATACATTCTAATGCACTCTGTTCCGTTTTTTCAGTTTTGTCTCCATTGTCAATGAATGGGGCCAAAACTAAAGCATTTTCCTCCGTTTTGAGATCCTCTGCTGGATCTCAAAACTGGAAAGGGAATTGCATATGTAAAAGTAGCCTTATCTTACGAGTATAACAAAATCTACGTTTATTTGTCTGACCTAGCATGATTTCACTATGTGCTCGCCTTCTGCCTGAATTCTTCTCAAAGGCTAGTGGCAATAAGCCTGGGAAAATCTCACTCTGCTGATACAGTACATCACATGGAGGAAATGTTGCACATTTGAACTCTTCCTTACCTTGCTGGTCTAGTGGTGAGCTGGGCGGTTTACTTTTTAATTTTACCTCCTATTTTGAACTATATAACCTATTTTCATTGCTTGACATGTTTTTACAATGCACTCAGAAGCTTTTTGACCAGTAGACAGACTTTGGGAGGTGGGACATCCTTGGGCTGAGAAAAGCAGCATGGTCACTAATCGAATTGCCCACCATCTGGTCCATTCAGACTTAGCTGTTAGGGATCAGTGGTTACATGAGGGCACACACACAAGGCATATAGGCTCCAGAGAGCTCAGACGGACCACTAGTAGAGAGGATAGTTTGATCTGGTGATGAGAACGAGTAACTCCATTATTTCCAGGCACCTAGCAGAAGGACATTTGGTGTCACAGTGCCCAGATGTGTCTTGACATTGACACCCAGTCACCATTGCCTTCCTCTGCCCCAATTACAGGTGTGATGATTTGGGGAGCCAATGCATATGACAGTCAGTCACCCTTGGTAGCGAAAATAGGGATAGTAACAGCTCAGCAATATAGTGCAGGATATCCTGCCACCACATGTGTTGCCTCTCGTGGCAGAGCCTCCAGCTGGAAAATTTCAGCAGGATAATTATTGCCGACACACAACAAGGTTTTCCAGGAATGTCTCCGCCAGATTGCAAAATTTTTTTGGTTTGCCCAGTTGCGTTATCACCAATAGAACTTTCATGGGACCAGCAGGGACCTCAGCTTTGAAAAGTTGTGAGTGCAGGATCTACAGGCCAGTTGCAATGTTTGTGGGCGAATGTCCCACAGGATAAAATACAGAACCCATATGCCTCTATCCCCAACTGCATGTCTTCTTGTATCCAGGCTAGAGGTGGCCCAAAAAGGTACTAAAGCCTCCTTTCAATTGTACAATTTTCCCCAATAATCTTATTCTTCCGCTATTGTAATCACTTACTGTATGTACATATATCATCATTACAATCACACATAGAAAGTTCCAGTCAATTCCAACAACTCCTTCTTTGTCATATTTTTGTCAATGTATTTCTATTTTTATTATGATATATATTTATATTTTTACTATCACATGTATTGTAGGTTCAAAAATCTAAAAGCTTTGCATTTAACCTTTGTGCTACATCGTTATTGACAGCTTTGAAATAGTAGTTACAGTTGCATCTCAATAAATTATAATATCATTGAAAAGCTAATTTATTTTAGTAATTCAATTCAAAAAGTGAAACTCATACTATATAGATTTATTACACAGAGTGGTCTATTTAAGGCATTTATTTTTTTTAATGTTGACGATTTTGGCTTAAAGCTATCGAAAACACACTCTTGTCAGCTAATCAATACAAATCACCTGCAAAAGTTTCATAAGCATTTAAATGGCCCCTCAGCCTGGTTCAGTAGGCCACAGAATCATGGGGAAGATTGCTGACTTGACAGTTGTACAGAAGACAGTCATTGACACACTCCACAAGGAGGATGAGCCATAAAAGCTCATTGCTAAAGAAGCTGGCTGTTCCAAGCATATTAATGGAAAGTTGAGTGTAAGGAGTAAAGTGTGGTAGAAAAAGGTTCACAAGCAACATGGATAACTGCAGCCATTCAAGAATTTGGGGGAGATTCACAGGGAGTCAGTGCTCCAAGAGCCACTACACACAGACATATACAGGACGTGGTCTAAAGTGGTCTACAACTGTCGTATTTCTTGTGTCAAGCCACTCAGGACCCAGAGACAATGCCAGAAGCATTTTACCTTGTTTAAGAATAAAAAGAACTGGACTGTTGCTCATCTTGTTTTCAGATGAAAGTAAGTTTTGCATTTCATTCGGAACTCAGGGTCCCAGGGTCTGGAGGAGGAGTGGAGAGGCCTCAATCCAAGCTGCTTGAGGTCTAGTGTGAGGTTTCCACAGTCAGTGATTATATCAAGTCCAAAGTCAGTGCAGCCGTCTACCAAGAAATTCTAGAGCACTTGATGCCTCCCTCTGCCGACAAGCTTTATGGAGATGCTTTTCCTGCAGAACTTGGCACCTGCCCACACTTCCAAAAGTACCAACAGCTGGTTTAATAACCACAGTATCACTGTGCTTGATTGGCCAGCAAACTCACCTGACCTTAACCCCATAGAGAATCTATGAGATATTGTCAAGGGGAAGATGAAAGACACCAGACCCAACAATGCAGACGAGCTGAAGACCGCTATCAAAGCAACCTTGGCCTTCAGTAGCCAACATTTCCGTATTAAAAATAATTTTTTTTAATTGGTATAATCTTGTATAATCTAATTTTCTGATATAATGACTTAGATTTTTATTTGCTGTAAGCCATAATCATCAACATTAAAAGGAATAAACCCTTGAAATAGATCACTCTGTGTGTAATGAATCTATATAATATGAGTTTCACATTTTAAATTTCATTACTGAAATAAATTAACTTTTTGATGATATTCTAATTTATTGAGATGCACTTGTATAGGAAATTAGTTACTAGTTATACATAGTGTCTGCAGATCATTGTCTTTCCTTAAAAAAAGTGTTAAAAGATAAATGTGAAATCTTTTTGTGATAGAGGTTCCATGTGAAAAGAAAAAAGAGGAACAATTCTCACACCAGGTTCAGGACCCACAGATTGCCCAATAGAAGAGTACAGATGCTTCCTGCAAGTATAGAAAGCAATCTTACAGTATCACCAAGCCACAGAGTCCACCTGATTGGAACACAGCAATGCTAATCATTGAATTATGTTGCAACTCTAGACCTCTATTGTTTATACTTTGAAAACCATAGAAAACAGAAGATCACCACACCATGTATTGTAAGCCAGAGAAGAATTCATTTTAGGTGGTCTAGATACTGACAGTGTGTGGTGTATTTATGGTGGTATCAGGGGAGCTGGCTGTTGGCTGAATCTTCCTTCAGCTGACCATTATCTCATGCCCATGGCCACATTAAGATACTTTAAGAGATACAAACAGATATCTCTTTGGCAACATTGGGTTGATGAGCAATCTCCATGAAAAGCCACCGGCAGCCGGACAATTCTGTTCAGGGGAAATAATGGGCAATCATATAGCAGAGGGAAACCTCCAGCTGTTCTGAAACTACAACTCCCAGAATCCTTCTTTCACTTCTGTGGGAGTTAAAAGAACAGCCAAGTACGTGTGCATGCTGGGAGTTGTAGTTTCACAGGAGCTGGAGTGCCGAAGCTTGCTGATCCCTGATATAGTACTTGGTCAAACTGTATGCTTGAGAATGTTTTTTTTTTCCCCCAGTGGGCCTCTTTTCTGGCTAAAAAAGATTTTATTTTCTGAGTAGGTGACTGTAAGTTCATTAACCTAATAAGCACATGGAAAGAAAATTCCTCAGATGGGGACAACACTTTGAACTGTATGAGTTCATTTTTGTATCAATGAAGAGGGAATCCTTTGAAATAATACATTTACAATAAATAATAAAGGGATCTTCCAGGTGATAAAAAATATTGTTGACCTATCCTCAGTGTTAGGCGGTACACCTGCCGATCAGCTGTTTGAAGAGCCTGAGGCACTCTGCAGGTCACCAAGCACAGCACCGTCATTTGGATAGTGGCCGTGCTTGGTACTGCAGCTCAGGTCCATCTGCTTCAATGCTGCCCCTGGTGCATTTGTACATCTTTGTGTTGTAGCTGCTCTGATTATATTATATAGCTCCATTATATTTTACATAATCAAAACCTTTTAAGGTGAATTATAGCTTTAAGTCTGTGAATTAAGACAAAATAAAAATTGCATGTTATGAAAATGATATCACAATTCTTCATAAAGACAGATGTAGCAGAAATCTGAATTTCTGTTTAACTCTCTGAAGCCAGTCTTATACAGTACATAAGTGAGGGCCAAAATGCTGACCATCATACAAATGATACAACCATCAACATACCAGGCTAACCAGCAAATCAGGTAGGACCTATTAAAAAGAACAACTAAAAAAAACCTCATGTAGCAGAGTGGGCAATTGATTACCTGCATTTGGCAACTGATTGACCATTGCAAATGATCTTTTGCATATACTTTCTAAACATTTGTTAGCCAAAATGATTAAAATTGGCAGTTGAGCTTAGGTCCCGAGAATGGTGGAGGGTTCCCCTTACCCTCTCTCTGAATTGAGCTGTAGCGTGCATGTTCATCCACCTCTCCAATCATTTCTAGGGGAACTGACATAGGGCGCTGTAGAGAGTGGTGGACTGACGTGTGCACTATCACTCCATTCACATAGGGGTCCCTTATTGTTGGGATCACAGGGGTTCCAGTAGTTGGCTCCCCCGCGATCTTATATTTATCTTATCTTATAACAGGTGATAACTAATTTTTGTGGGGTAACCCTTTTAAGCTAATTATCTGCAGTAATCTAGGACTTTGTCATCTGCTTAAACTTTACATAACCTTTTGAATAATTTTAGTTAAAATTTTTCTAAATGCTGTATAATTCATTTTTGTAATGTACTTTATTTTTTACCTTCTTACTTACAGAATAAGCACCTGAAGTTCAGGTGTCTATAGCGCTATGGGATATATGTCAGTGGTGTACGGATTCCACTATACTGCAGGCATAAGGGCCACAGTGAGTGCTGTGCTGGCAGGAGCACACTTCTGCTTGTGCTAGCTCCGCTCTGGTAAAGTCTACCGTAGTACATTGCAGGAGACCCTGTACCGATGTGCTGTGCCAGGCTTTAGCAGAGTGGAATAAGCACAGACAGAAGCTCTGCATAGTATACCCGATGTGCTGTGCCCGGCTGTAGCAGATCGGAGCTGACGCCAGCAAATGCTACGATGTGTGCTCCTGCCAGTACAGCGCTCTTTGCGGCCCCGGTGCCTGCAGTATATTGAAATCCACTAAACTGTACAAATCACTGGTGTTTGGTGGTGCCTATTTTTAAGTGAAAAGGTAAAAAAAAAAAAAAATAATAAAAAAGTATGTTACAAAAAATAATTATATTCCATTTAGAATAGTCTTAATTTAGTTTTTCAAAATGAAACTGGTGACATTGCTCCTCACCGTGTGTCATTATTATACTGTAAATGAATTGTGTTTATGGTGTAAATATAAGGTGAAGAGAACGGTATAACATTCGATAATCATTAGGCTCTGTTCACATTTGCATTGGAGACATGACATCCTTCATATTTGATGTGCAAGGAAGCGTTACATGAAGCGTTCTTTTGCCTATGAAAATACTGACACCATGACGGAATCTGCTGGACCCTGGTATAACTCAATGGGGTTTGTTGAAAGTTTCTAGTATCCATTGAACGACAGAACTGGCACTATGGTGTGGTTTCCATTATAAACTGAAACCATGACACAAGTGTGAACATAGCCTTAGACAGCTATTACGTGGTAAGCAAACCAGTTAGATTTGTTCGGTGTGTAGGCCGGCCTCCCTTTTGGCAGGTTCTTGTCAATATGACACATTGTCTCCAAATTGTCCATGATCACCGTGGTTGGGAGATACTAGATGAGGTTAGTCACTGAGGTTATGTTATGGCTTTCAGATCTATTGTTTATTCATGTGACCTACATTTGTATAAGCGATTTGATGTCATTAGACTTTTTGTTAAAACGATGTGTTGCTAAGCTGTATTAACCTAGATTTTTCCTACGATTGCCTGTTAATTGCTTCCTGGAACAAACAGCTATTCAGCTGACATAATAGCTTTCCTATGTGTTTGTGTCAGCTATATAATTATAAAGTTCGTCTCTTGTTTATGTAAAATTACAGTTTCATAGACTCTGTCATTACAGATCTCCACAAAGTGATATTAAATTTATGGCAATAGATTGAGGCACAGAAAAGTGGAAGATGTAATTCAAGCCCATTATTTACTTTCATTTCTTTTAAATATCTTTACAGTCCTTGCTTTCGGCACATATAAAGCAAACCTGTCATTTTGAACTAACTGCCCTTTCTTCAGAAAACTCTGCGGACACTGATGTATAGCTGCTTGACAAAATAATCATTTTAACTTGGAATATAGTGATCTCGGCTCTGGACTGATGAGTCTAGTAGGTTGTCACATTCAACAGCTGACCATGTGTGCGTGCTCCCCCTCCACAGGGATAAGGTATAAGGGAAAGATCTGCAACTGTTCTTTGTGTAAAGCAGCACCTTGTTTTGGCTGAAAAATCACTTATGAAAATCACTGACTGAACACTGACGTGTGAATGAGGCATAGGATGCATGCCTTTTAATAAATTTGTTGCATCTTTGGTGTCTGTACGGGAAAAAAAAAACTAAAATCCATTCCAGCAAAGAGGTAGAGTATAATATAATTTGCTCAAATTTTCTGTTTTAAATCCGAAGCTGAGGAATCAGAGTCGTGGAGTCGGATTAGAAGCTAGTTTTGGATGGTGCCAGTATGAATCTATCGACTCTGACTCCAGCTTAAAAAATGTTATTAATATTGTGCAATTCATTAACTTAAATATAAACTTAGCAAAGTTTAGAAAAGTCACTTATAAATATATTTGATGGTCTATCAATTTAAGGCCTTTTTTTTTTATCAAAAAGGGTAATAAGCAGGGTGTTCTAGTGGTGATAGATAATCAGTTCTCATCTCTCCTGTGTTCTCTCCTGTTCTTACAATATAATCAATGATAAGCAGGGTGTTCTAGTGGTGATCAATAATCAGCTTTCACCTCCCCTGTGTTCTCTCCTGTCCCTTATACTACACACAGTGGTAAGTAGGGTGTTCTAGTGGTGATAGATAATCAGTTCTCATCTCTCCTGTGTTCTCTCCTGTTCTTACACTATAAAAAGTGACATGCAGGATGTTGTAGTTGTGATAAATAATCAGTTCTCATCTCTCCCGTGTTCTCTCCTGTCCTTACACTATAATCAATGATAAGCAGGGTGTTCTAGTGGTGATAAATAATCAGCTTTCACCTCCCCTGTGTTCTCTCTTGTCCCTTATACTACACACAGTGGTAAGTAGGGTGTTCTAGTGGTGATAGAGAATCAGTTCTCACCTTCCCTATGTTCTCTCTTGTCTCTTATACTATCATCAGTGATAAGCAGGGTGTTCTAGTGGTGATAGATAATCAGTTCTCACATCCCCGTGTTCTTTCCTGTCCTGTATACTATAAACAGTGATATGCAGTGTGTTCTAGTGGTGATAGATAATCAGTTCTCATCTCTCCTGTGTTCACTCCTGTCCTTATACTATAATCAGTGATAAGCAGGGTGTTCTAGTGGTGATAGATAATCAGTTCTCACCTCTCCTGTGTTCTCACCTGTCCCTTATACTAGGTATCTTCATGCTGCTCCAAGGCCCTTAATTACAACTCCTGAAACTGTGCTGCACATGCTCAGTAGTAAGTGTACAGAACAAGAAGACATCATTAAAGTGTTTGCCCGGAAATAAGTAACTTTTCACAAATTTTGCAACTTTTTCATGCCAAAACATGAGTATTAAACTGTAAATGATCCCCAGTGAGTCCAGAGGGGGTATTAATTTGAATCAATATAATCTAATTTATACCAAATCTTTCACCACAAAATTATATTCCAACATGCTCATTTTATTCTTCTGTATTACATGCTGCAGACAAAGTAGGATAACTAAACCTTTTGTCAAGAAATGAAGGGAGAACAGTGTTGCTCAGATCACTCTGCTATTAGCTGTGTTTGTCTTTTAGAGTGTGCAGAGTGCAGATCCATAAAAAGCTGGATCACATTGGAACCTTGTTGAGTCCCAGCTCTCTGTGACACACATAGTTCAAGGGAAGCATAAAAGAGGCTGCAGAAGCTGGTGTCGGGCGTGTACATGCCAGTGTGGATATGTATGACCAGTTTAGAGGGTGGGAAAGGTTAGAGGGTGACCATTTAGTAATCCAGTTTAAATAAACAATGGCACAAGTTATGTAATCAGTGTTTGTTAGTAAAATTAATGGCGGCTAAATATTGTTCTAAATGCTTGTATGTGCTACATGCTTTCTCCACAGTGGATTATTTTGTTTTATGATGAATAGACAAAAATAAATAAATAAATAAATACATTAGCTACAGATTTTATAGTTTAAGGTTTCTTGCACATGTAAATTTGATAAAACAAGTGCTGATTAATCGAGCAAGGTTCAGGCTGGGTTTCCATTTTCAGGTTTTTTTTTAACAGTTTTTGAAGCCAAAGCCAGGAACAATTTATAAATGGAGGACACATATAAAGGAGAGGCTGAGTCTTCTCCTCTTTTTAAACCACTTCTGGCTTTGGCTTCAGAAACAGCATAACAAACCTGAACATGGAAACCCATCCTTAAAGGAGTGTAATTGCTTAAAATGACAGATAGTTACAGTTATGCAGTTCTTTCACCTTTCAATCATTCTTACAAGATCTGTGCAACACAGTGCATGCCTATGGGTGCAACAGGTGCCTGTATTCAAGGGGGAGGCCATTTCGGACCTAAATCAAGGCCCCTTTTCACGGGCCAATGCATAGAACATTATCAAGAATGAACTGAAATTTCCTGATTGTCAGTGGAGATGGAAGCTGCATTTACACTCTGCACTCAGCTTGACGATCAGTTGCTATCGCTCATCCCGATACAGATTCTTAGTTTCTGGGAAATAGATCCCTGTTTACACAAACCAATCTGCTGCCCAGAAACTATAATTTTAGTTGCTGCACCAACGATCAGCATTTGCTTCTTCATCAGGTGTTCGGTGGCATCTTTACAAAGGGCAATTATCGGGAATGAGCATTTGTACCCAATAATTGTCCTGATAATCTGCTCAAGTAAAGGGGTCTTTGTAAGATGTTTTTTTGCATTCATTAGATAAAAAGATAAACTGATTGATATCCTACCACAGTAGTGTGGAGTATGCTGTCGTGCATACATCTAAGGCCTGCGCTGTTCTGGCATTGAGCACTATTTTGACGTATCACAACTGTCTGATGCCAGTGGCTGGTTTTGGTTTGTATATGCTAACTATTATGTATCCATCCTTCAGTTATGTGACTCGGCTGGCTCATGTAATGTCCATTCAAGGTATCACTTAGGGCTCGTTCATATCTCCATCAAGCATGCAACGTTTTTGCATGGCCAAAACCTCACATTTATGACGGAAAGTGGTTGGATCAGCTCCAGACTTCATTACTGTCAATTTGGATCCAGGGGTGAACTAGAGAATCCGGCAATGCCAGATCTGGCGAAATCCGGCAGGGTGCATACTGCCAGAACAGCCTGCACAATCTGCTGCCGGAGATGTGAACGAGGCCATAAAACATTTTTTTTGTGGATATCAACAGGCCTAAATATTGATCACACTGATAGCTGCTTGCTTTGTACTGCTATTCTGTAGTTTTGTAATTTTGAACGTTTCTATAAAATAATTTATTATTATGGCAGTGTAAAATAATTTAGACATTAAAGTACAGATGTATACACCATGGCAGTAAAATGATTTAAATCTGGGTCCTGTTACAAATGGTAACCCTTGATAATGACTCCTGTCATATGATCATGCCTTAATGTGGTATTTTTGTTGCCTGTTTTATAAACATTAAAGTCGTTCTTTATTTTTAGCAGGCTTTTCTTGCTTTAACAGAGATTCCTTACTGCCACCTTCTGATTTTTATCAGAAGAGTAACTGCAGATATGTGATCCAAATCAGCATGTGGGTGAATAATAAGAGGTTATTGTGCCTGGGGAAGTTAGCGTGACAGCCGTGTTCTCTGCATATTCCTTGGCCACAACTTCAGGGCCCGGAAGTGAGTCAGTGCTTTGTTTCTGGCGGCAGATAGCTCTGTCTCTCTCACTGTGTATCTGCAAGGTGTGCTGGAATTTTCCAGGTTTAACGTAGGAGTATCAGGGAATGGGTGTGTGTTTGTTGGAGAAGGAGGGGGTGTCTTCGTAACTTCAAAATGCAGGTTAACTCCTTCCGCACTGCTGAAAGGGTAACATCTACATTTATTCAGATGATATTCCTTTTTTTTAGTGTTTTCTTTTGTTGTTTTTCTTAGTTTACTGATATGCAGATGTATACAAACATTCACTCTGGTTGAGATTTGAACACATATTTGCACAAGGGCCAAGAACACTATGTTCTGTGAAGTCATCTGTGACGTTGGTTCATGGACAATTGCCAGGAGCGGTCAGGTTCATTCCAATAAGTTTCTGTGCTGGCTCCAGAGCAGAGGAATGTCAGTCTTGTTTTCACATGATAGCAGGCTTCTCTCTTGTTCCTAGGAAAAGAGGTTCATTTGCTGGTCCTCTTATTTTTCCTCTTTTTTACTTCTTAGTAAGTACTTCTACTTATTTTTTACACATCTATGGGCAATTTTATTATGTACATATCAAGGAAGAAAATTGTTAACCCTAAAGGAAATCTGATGCCAGTTTAATAGAAGTGACCCTGAGTAAAACACTGAGTGACTCACTTGAATTGACCCAGTTGTTTTGCTAAAATTAGTAGGCCCATCAATGGATTCTGCTCCATACACTGCACAAACTCATGGTCCTCATATTCATGTGCTGCCCCCGAACCCTGCCATCACTTATTGACAGCTCACTTTCTATAGCATTCGGCAGCGAAGTGGGAGGGAGCTGAGCAGCATAAAAACTCAGATTCCCTTTCAGCTGGCCATACAGTTTAGGTGGGCAGGATTGGCCGACCATCTAAGGTGTATAATGGCCTCCCAGCTCTTCCCTGAAAGCTCATGTTGGGAGATGATAAAGATTGGGTATTTTGGATTACAGTTGTCCAATACTTTTGTTCTCAGGCAGACAAGCTGTTAAGTATGGCATTGGCTTTCACCCCTATCCATATGTACAATCCACACGTGTGTGTGTGTGTGTGTATATATATATACAGGAGCGTAGCTAAAGGCTCATGGGCCCTGGTGCAAGAGTTCAGCTTGGGCCCCCTTCCCTCAGTAATTTGTGTGTCTTCTTATGCGGCACAAGGGTCTTTTGGCCCCCTTAGGCTCCTGGGCCCGGTAGCGACTGCTACCTCTGCACCCCCTATAGCTACGCCCCTGTGTGTATGTGTATATATATATATATATATATATATATATATATATATATATAAATGAATGAATCTGGAAAATAGCTTTCAGGGCAAGATCTGCACCTGTTCTGTGTTTAGAGCCGCAACTGGTTTTGGGTTCAAAATCACTGATTGAAATCACTGACCGAACAGTGACATTTGAATGAGGCATTACAGGCAGGACTTTTTTGTCTGGTAAAAAGACAGGATCCTAAACAGAAACTAAACTGACTCCATTATAGTCAATGGAGTCTGTTCAGCTCAGTTATATTCCAGATCCAACACTTCTGTTGAAATGAATTGTGGTGAGCGTACCCTAAGAGGTAGCTATTCAAAGGGGTTCTCCGGGAACTAAGAAAATGAAAAAACTTAAATATTACTTTATAATAATTATATTCCCATAGGGAGCAATCATTAGGAGAAACAAAATGGCCTCCGTCCTGTTAGTGCACACAAAACCTGTCTTAATCACACGAGAGGACAACTTACTTTACAACACTGAGGTAAAGAGCTGCCTCATCCTCCTCTCTGCTCTGCTTGTCAGGGATTATGACCCTGAATACAGCTGATAAGATCTTCAGCTGAATCTCTGGGAAATTTAGTTCATAAGGAGACATGAAGTACAGAGAGGACGGACAGGACAGACAGTGATGATATGGAGCTGGGTAAAGGAGACTGCATAAAAGTGCTGTTGCTCGTTAGCCACATTCCCATCCTCCTCTCTGTACATGTCTGCTCATCATCTCAATTCCCACAGAGATTCAGCTAAAGATCTTATCAGCTGTATTCAGGATCATAATCCCTGACAAGTAGGAGAGGAGGATGTGGCAGCTCTATAGCTCACTGTTCTGTAGTAACTTGTCCTACTGTGATTAGGACAGGTTTTGTGTGTACTAATAGGATGGTGGTCATTTTATTTCTCCTAATGATTGCTCCCTAGACCAAACGAGCCATTCTAACTAATGAAAAGTATTTGGGAATATATTTATAATAAAGTAATATTCAAGTATTTTCATTTTCTTAATTCCTGGAGAACCCCTTTAAGCAGGGAAACCATTACTAGTCTGAATAACACATCTCCACTTCATACAGTCCCCTCCAACGTACAGTCTGATGTAAATAACCTCTCCCTTCCCGTCAGCTTTTCCAACATTCAGTCCCATGTAAATGACCACCCCTACCTCTAGCCCCTCCAGCATAAAGTTCTATGTAAATAATATCACCCCTTCCTCCATGATAGGTTTAATACAGGTGTCTGCAGATGAGGTGCTGGCTTATTTAATATCCGAGTCATGTCTCAAGACCTATTTAAAAGGTTGAACACTGACTGATAGGATAGCTACCTTACATATGCTGGCTCCACTCACATGACTGTGTTTCATTCACTTCAGTGAGGCCACAGAAGATGTGGACAGCACACCGTGGGCTGTCTGCATCCGTATGTCTGTTCTGTGGCACCCGCAAAAAAATAGAACAAGGATATGACTACTATCGAGGTCAAGGTCATTCCGCAAAACGTGTAGCGCACAAGGCCAGTATCCATGTTTTGGGGATTGCAAAATTGGCTACAGTCTTGTGCGTGAGCCTTGACAATCTTTTTCTTACTTTTCAGCAACATTTTATAGTCACTTCTCTGCTATGAAACCACAAATCCTCCGTCTTCATGTTATCTCTTTAGTAATAGAAGTAGATACTTTAGATAATTGACAATGTGCACAGTTTCCACTACGTGCAGATGGTCATTCAGTATTCAGTATTCATTTTCAGAAGTCTTAAGAAAAAAAAAAACGTAGTACAGTCACCTGCTACATCCTTTATTCAATGTGGATTCTGCACTCATTTAACAGTACAATGCATGTGGATAGGGTCCCGAACAATATGTTCACATTTGTGTGGCGATTGGCTGTTGTGGGTTAGCAGGGTTGCAACAGTTACTTGGAGGCCCTGGACTATAGAGAATCAGTCTCTATGACAGATCTATTTAAATCTGGACGTCAGTATGATGCACTAATAGAGTTATGCTAGTGGGTCCAACTACACTTACTAAACAACGCTGCCCCAAAGCAACCACCTGGGTTCTGTGGAGTCATATAGTGTATTGATTGTTTCCTTTACATGGGGTAGGGTGTTACATTTAGTTCTATTCAGTTAGATCACAGATGTAAAACGTGCAAAAAAACCTGAGGGTCTAGTCCTTCAGTTTAGCAGTGCTGCCGGATCCGTATAGAAGCAGGTATCCTTCAGTCTGTACAATAATAAAGTCAAAGATCAGCGCTGCCTAGATGGTCCTGAATAGTACAGGTATATACAGTACCTTGCGAAAGTATTGGGCCCCCTGGAACTTTTCAACTTTTTGACACATTTCAGGCTTCAAACAAAAAGATATAACATTTTAAATTTTGGGTGAAGAATCAACAACAAGTGGGTCACAATTGTGAAGTGGAACGAAATTTATTGGATCATTTAAACTTTTTTTGTAATAATAAAACTGAAAAGTTGGGCGTGCAAAATTATTCGGCCCATTTACTTTCAGTTCGGAAAACTCACTCCAGAAGTTCATTGAGGATCTCTGAATGATCCAATGTTGTCCTAAATGACTGATGAAGAGAAATAGAATCCACCTGTGTGTAATCAAGTCTCCATATAAATGCACCTGCTCTGTGATGGTCTCAGGGTTCTGCATCATGAAGACCAAGGAACACACCAGGCAGGTCCGTGATACTGTTGAGGAGAAGTTTAAAGCCGGATTTGGATACCAAAAGATTTCCCAAGCTTTAAACATCTCAAGGAGCACTGTGCAAGCGATCATATTGAAATGGAAGGAGTATCAGATCACTGCAAATCTACCAAGACCCAGCCGTCCCTCTAAACTTTCATCTCAAACAAGGAGAAGACTGATCAGAGATGCAGCCAAGAGGCCCATGATCACTCTGGATGAACTGCAGAGATCTACAGCTGAGGTGGGAGAGTCTGTCCATAGGACAACAATCAGTCAAACACTTCACAAATCTGGCCTTTATGGAAGAGTGGCAAAAAGAAAGCCATTTCTCAAAGATATCCATAAAAAGTCTCGTTTACAGTTTGCCACATGCCACCTGGGAGACCCACCAGACATGTGGAAGAAAGTGCTCTGGTCAGATGAAACCAAAATCGAACTTTTTGGAAACAATGCAAAACGATATGTTTGGCGTAAAAGCAACACAGCTCATCACCATGAACACAACATCCCCACTGTCAAACATGGTGGTGGCAGCATCATGGTTTGGGCCTGTTGTTCATCAGCAGGGACAGGGAAGATGGTTAAAATTGATGGGAAGATGGATGGAGCCAAATACAGGACCATTCTGGATGAAAACCTGTTGGAGTCTGCAAAAGACCTGAGACTAGGACGGAGATTTATCTTCCAACAAGAGAATGATCCCAAACATAAAGCAAAATCTACAATGGAATGGTTCAAAAATAAAGGTATCCAGGTCTTAGAATGGTCAAGTCAAAGTCCAGACCTGAATCCAATTGAGAATATGTGGAAAGAGCTGAAAACTGCTGTTCACAAACGCTCTCCATCCAACCTCAAAGAGCTTGAGCTGTTTTGCAAGGAAGAATAGGCAAGAATTTCAGTCTCTAGATGTGCAAAACTGATAGAGACATACCTCAAGCGACTTGCAGCTGTAATCGCAGCAAAAGTATTAATGCAAGTGGGCCGAATAATTTTGCACACCCCACTTTTCAGTTTTATTATTACAAAAAAAGTTTAAATGATCCAATAAATTTCGTTCCACTTCACAATTGTGACCCACTCGTTGTTGATTCTTTACCAAAAATTTAAAATGTTATATCTCTTTGTTTGAAGCCTGAAATGTGGCAAAAGGTTGAAAAGTTCCAGGGGGCCGAATACTTTCGCAAGGCACTGTGTCATAGGAGAAAACAGCGCCGTTGGAAATTAGTTTTTTAAACATTAAAGGGGTTCTCCGAGTTATATTTATTGATGACCTATCCTCAGGATACCCGGCACCCCCACGATCAGCTATTTGAAGAGGAGGCGCGCGCCGTGCCAGTGCTGCCTCCTCTTCAATGTTTACCTGCTCGCCGTAACATGAGTAGCGGTGAGCAGGTGTAATTACCCCCAAGTCGCCCCATTCATTTCAATAGGGCGGCTCGTTCCTATACAAGTCTATAGGAACTAGCCGCCCCATTGAAATGAATGGGGCGGCTTGGGTGTAATTACACCAGCTCACCGCTGCGGATGTTACAGCAAGCAGGTAAACAATGAAGAGGAGGCAGCGCTGGCACGGCGCGTGCCTCCTCTTCAAACAGCTCATCGTGGGGGTGCCAGGTATCCTGAGGATAGGTCATCAATAAATGTAACTCGGACCACCTTTAATGTAACTCGTAACACCTTTAATTCTTATTTGTGTCTTGCGGTACTTCACTATATGGTCCATATTCTCCTTGTAGAAGGGGCTTATAACAAGATCTGTAAACGCAGCTTAGCTAATAACTGTTTTCTCCTATGTGATACACCTGTACTATCCTGGACCATTTAGGCAGCGCAGATCTTTGACTTTATTATTATAGATGACAGATGTACTTATCCTAATACAATTCAGCCATGCACACATGGGCCCTTTGTGCAGATGGGTATTTGTTTCTGGTCTTCTTTTCGATGTGATTCTCTGCTTTTGAAAGGTGTTCATAAAAATCAAAACCATTCATTAAAATATGCACCTAATCTAGAATAGTGACCTTTTGTCACGATCCAGCGGGTGTGAACCCACTGTGCCTCGTGCCCTACCTCCTCTAAGGGCATTGTCTAAGTGAACCCCTCAATCTTCACAATACCCTTGATGGTGGGGATAGACTTTCCGAGGGGAACACCAGGTCGCTACCTCTTGAGGAGGGTTCGAACACGAGGCAGCTGGTCCAGGCGGACCAGGAGGTACTAGAGCAAGGCACCAGAGGTAGTCAGAAGGCCAAGTCATTACCAGGAACAACAATGCAGGGCCGAAAGATGAGGCAGAGGCGAAGCCAGACAAGAAATGGGTCAGGGCAGGCGGCACAGGTACAAGTCAGGCAATCCAGGTCGGCAACAAGAGAGTCAACACAGGCAGGCAGGGATCAGGCGGGTAGCGGAGTTCGGTAACACGAGCAGGAGTCAGGAATAACAGCAACCAAAGGCAAGACACAAGGACCTAGACACTGAGGCATCTGGAAAGAGGGCTGAGCCACTTATATATGAGCAGGTGGACCAGGGTTGGTCAATGAGGTCACATGATCCAACATGGTCACATGATCCAACCCACATGATCCAACATGCGCCGGCCCAGAGGGAGTGATGCAAGGAACAATCAGCAAGAATGTTTTAGCCAGGGCTAAATGGAAACTGTGGAGTGGATCCTGAAACAGCACAGAGCCCAGGACTGCAGCAATGAAAGAGAAGCATAGGCAGCAGATCATTGCTGAACACGGTGCCCAGGACCGCGGCGGTAGCAGGGGAACAGTAGCGCACAGTAGCTGCTGTTACTTCTTTCTACAATGATGTAATAGAAAAACTATTAGCTGTGTACTATAAAACAAAAAACACCTCTCTAAACTTAAACAAGGACATTCTATTAAAGGACAGTCAAAGGGGTAGGATAAAATTGTGTGTTTTCTTTTAATTGTGCGTTGTCCAATATGCCTTTCCAAACGTTTTTTTCTGGTATCCTATCAGCCGAGTTCCAGTGAATTTGAAGTCTTCCTTTGACATCTTACTTAAATGAGTAAACTGGCAGTGAAGAGTATCCTCATACAGTTCCCATGGATCCACACCCCCTGCTTTGCATTATCTGAAGCAGCCCAGACTTGTCGTTGGCTGTAAACTTGACTGCGTAGGAGATTGATGATTGATAGTCTTGAGCCCCGTGTCACCTGTGGAATGTTTGGAAGTCTTATATATCTTATATATCATACATGATGATAGTATATTCAAATTGAAGACAATGGCTGCACAGCAGGCCAAATATAAATATGGAGGTGCAGGCCTATGGATCCGACAATAAATCCAGGATAATATAAGAAGAAAAATGACAGCACATTCACAAAAATGAGTGGAAAGAAAGATACATTATTCACCCATGTGGTCGCAACATTTCAGCTCATCCATAGAGCCTTTCTCAAGCAAGTGTGTGGATCACAGTGTACAAATTTATAAGCAGAGTCACGTGAACATGATTACAACCAATAAAACAATAATCACATCAATTTATGATAATGGTACAAAATACGGCTACTTTCACACTTGCGTTTGCAGTATCCGTCTGTGAGATCCCTCACAGGCTCTCATAAACAGTCCTGAACTGATCAGTTTTGTCCTAATGCATTCTGAATGGAAAAGGATCCGTTCAGAATGCATCAGTTTTGCTTCAGTTCAGTCAGCATTCCGTTTTGGAGGCGGACACTAAAACGCTGCTTGCTGCGTTTTGGTGTCCGCATGAAGAAACTGATCCAAACTGATCCGTCATAACTCACAATGTAAGTCAATGGGGACGGATCCGTTTTCTCAGACACAATAAAAAACGGATCCGTCCCCCATTGACTGTCAATGGAGTTCATGACTGATCAGTTTGGATCAGTTTGGCTAATTAAAAGATAATACAACCGGATCCGTTCAGAATGGATGCAGACGATTGTATTATCATGATGGAAGCATTTTTGCTGATCCATGACTGATCCAGCAAAACGCTGGTGTGAAAGTAGCCTTATTTAGTTCAAAATCCATTTGTATCTGCATCTATAAGTGAATTCCTATAGTGTAGGTCATACATCACATTGCAGTATTCCCAGTGTCCCTCATAGTGTCTATATTTCTTCATAATAGCAAGTAATTAATAAAGGGGACAACACCAGATGTCCTAGGTGGACGCAATAGACATACATGTGTTTAGAGGATAGCACAAAACTTACCCTCCCATACCGCAAATAGAAAAAAGCACAATGAGCACGTCAGGAAGCAAAGTCAGAGTCTTGCAAGTCACATGACTAGCCATATGTCACAGACATGCACGGCAGAGTTGACGTGCCGGCGACCGTCTCACTGTTGGGCAAATCTACTGGAAAGTTGTAAAATCCATAGTATTCTCGCTAAAAGCACTATAAGACTTCCAAAAATGTAAAAGAACATAATAACCATACAAGTATAGATATAAACCTAGCTATCACATAGATAAAAGGTATCTGACATAAGGACATCAAACAGGGATCTCCTGCAAAGCCATATGATATGAGTAATCATTGTCCATATGTTGAGTCCTATGTTACTTGTGGAATGTTAGGGAATGTTTGGAAATCTTAGAATTAATATTTTTTTCATAAACTGCATATACTTGATAATAGTGTATATGTATCATTCTCCAGAAATCCAAATCCTAGTCACATAAAATATAATCTTGGTGAAAATAATTACCCCGTCATGAATCGGTAATCGTTTGTTGTCAAAACGTATTGCAGATATTGGGTATTGCGTGCTCCTGATGAACTCGGTGCAACTAGACCACACTGTTATAACTTCATAAAATAGCGAACCGGTGACAGCACTACAATATGGATATACAAAGAAGAAAAAAGTTCCCTTTTAATCTAACGCTTCTGTCAGATGCATGAAAAGGTTTGGTGAGTTATATTCTAGTTAAATTTCACCTGCCAAGTGCTAATTTTACACTGTGACCATAATATTTGAACAATTCTGTTCTTGGCATTGTTTCAGAGATACCAGACTGTTTTGTCTGCCTTACTCATATAGACAAGTCTCCCAAAAAGGGAACCATCTGACCAGTGCCACCTATTGAAAGTGGCTCCGTATTAGTCAAGATCCGATTTTCCAGCAAGTCAATAGAAGTAACAACTCAGATTTGTGCTTTGAAATATCAGATGTTTTTATTATAAAGAAAATTGCGGCTTTAGACATTAGTGTTACGTTTCGGCCGTAATCATGGCCTTCTTCAGACTACAATAGATACAAAAAATACAATATCATAATTCTTGTACATACAGTAGAGTATAAATGCATAGGAACACTAATGTCTAAAGCCGCAATTTTCTTCATAATAAAAACATCTGATATTTTAAAGCACAAATCGGAGTTGTTACTTCTATTTATAACGAGGGGTGGGAACCATACTCCGATTGCTAAGTTTCCAGCAAGTCAGGTATCTGGCTTGGCTATATTCCCTTGTCAAATCCCAGGGCTTGTCGGAAATTTGTTTCCCATGGAGCTAGAGATGAGTGAAGCGATTCGTTGATTCGTATCAAATCTTGGAAATTTTCAACTGCGAAGCGAATCCGAATACGATATGTATGAAACGTACGCATTATGCATGAGGCGGAACAATGACGATACGCCCACGCAAGAGCGGGAAAGTGAAGATACGCCCCCCCTCCGAACTAGAAAAAACAGCCCACCGGGATCTAACTATTTTGCACGTATAGGGAGTGAAGACTCCTCTCTCAGTACTCCACCCTCCTCTGAAGCCACTCTTAACCAGTGCTGACTTTAGAGCAAGCATCATGGCTAAGAAACAGCTGCGCCCAAATTGGGATGAAATGTGCTTTGGGTTCGAGTTCCCTGTACCACCGCGTGCTCCAGACATCAGGATGTCACAAGTTCAGCTCTGTCAGAGAAACCAAGCTTCAGTGCCTGTGTCCTTACCACCTGCTGAAGTTGCTGCGCCTGCGACTCGTGAGGCGGCTGGAGTGTCCGCTATGTCTCCTACGGCAGAGGCGGCTGGAGCGTCCACTTCTCCGCCCAGGAGGAGATCCACCCCTTCCATACACCAGAACCCAATTGTTCCACCATCTGTGACTGTCCATGCTAAGACTCTCTGGGACTATAAAACCGCAGTGGAGGACAAGTTCTTGACCACCCTAGGCCGGGAGATCCTTCGTTGGAACGCAGGAAGGGAACTGTGCTTTGGTTCTCGGTTGGGAGAGGGTCTGGCTTCCTGCAGGATGACGAATATTTTGTGGGCTGCAGGTCGGTGAAATGGCCGTACCTGCCACAACATCATCATAGCCTGTACGTGAGGGATCAGGTGGAGTACACCCCCATGGCGTCCCTGAAAGGACCATTTGCGACGGGGTTACCCTCCTGTCAAAGCCTCTGGTGCCTAAAACGGAACCAGAAGTGTGGCCGGATGAACCACCAGGTCCAGGACGCTTGCGCTGCCTGCAGGAGTTTCCAGATGGCGTCCTCCGATTCAGGAAAAAGCCACAGCCTCAGCTGGAGCTTCTGATTCCTGGACTGCCAGCACCACCACAGTCCTTTCAGCTGGGTCAGCTCACTACATCATCATTCACCTTCCAATCAATGGTCATCCACCAGTACCAGCTGCCGTGGAAGGTGAAGCCAGCAGCAGCCAGGGAAGCTGGGCCTTCTTCCCTGGATGCAACCTTTCTGGAACCGCTGCAGGTCCTGGCAGGAGGATCCGGAAAAGCGCAAGTGGCTGCAGTGCTCACCAGCGTAACCACCACCCGGACCCGGTCAAGTCCAACTGAAGGAAGAAGAGGCTGGAGTTCCACCACCACAGCGAGTGTGGCCTTCAAGGGGCAGGAGCGTCCTCTGATGAGCTTCAGCAGCAGCTCAAGCGAGGAGGACTTCAGGTCACTCATCTGAGGAACCTACTACTGGCTGCTGTCAAGAACTGCAGGAGGACCTATGGGAGCCACACCATAGACTGCACCTAACGGGTGAGAGCTAGTTGGCACTTTTATGTTTGTGTGTTTCTTTGTATTGCCCCCATTTGACTCTCACCCAGATGGACATCGCTGTCAGGACTCCCCCCATTCTGCAGAAAATTCCCTGTTGCGCTGAAGTGCGACTATTCTCCTTTTTCCCCCCTTCTCAGGTTATTTGGGATTTTGCAAAAAGGGTTTTCTATTTGCTGCTATTCTCTATTATCCATATGGATTACACATTACCTGTTTGGATTACAATTTTACCTCACGTGGATTACAATTGAATTTTGGAATATGTGTTCCAGACAGACTGTTTTATCATTGCCAAGCCAACTAGGAGCCATAAGTAGAGACTCAAACGTATATCTGAGCCTTTTATGCTTGCAAATGTGAAATTGATTGCACTAAAATGTTTGCATACTTATGTCTTTGCTGTATTTTAGCTACACTGTTTTTAATGGTACAGCACTTTAGCCCATTGTGTGTATTATTTTTTTCTGGTACTGCAATGTGTCTTATTAATGCACTTATTGTACGGTGTTTTTAGTAAATTATTGTAAACTTATTGAAAGCTAACAGCAGTGAGCACCTTATTTTTCTAGTTCATATAGTCAGCCTCTAAAGACTGTAGGCCGTGGCCTAGCCTTATGCGTATGACGCATTCGCGCGTCAAAGATGGCGGCAGTGGTGATACAGAGTGACTCTGTATCACCACTGCCGCCATCTTTGTGAATAAATTAATTCAAAACGCATCGGAGTTTATTGTTATTCTATTGTACGGGGTGGGAACCCTACTCCGATTCAAAATCTCCTAGAGTGCAACAAGTTTATCTTAGCATTCGCGCGTCAATGGTACGCTAAGTATTCGTACACGCTTTTGTACGCTAATGCTTACATATTATGTACTTTTAACTACGCTGACTGTACGCACGTAATTTACGCAGGAATGTTCGCAAAACAATATGAATCTTGTCAGAAATTCGGCGAATATTTGGCAAATAAAATTTTGAATGATTTGCTCATCTCTACATGGAGCATTACCAATAAGTCTCCATACCCTGGAGTCAGCCACCAATTGTGCAAGTTCTCCCACTTAAAAAGATGAGAGAGGCCTGTAATTGACATCATAGCTAGACCTCAACTATGAGAGACAAAATGAGAAAACAAATTCCGAAAATCAAATTGTCTGATTTTTCAAGGATGTTTTTGCAAATTATGGTGGAAAATAGGTATTTGGTCAATAACAAAAGTTCATCTCAATACTTTGTTATATATCCTTTGTTGGCAATGACACAGGTCAAGCGTTTTCTGTAAGTCTTCACAAGGTTGGAACACACTGTTGCTGGTATGTTGGCCCATTCCTCCATGTAGATTTCCTCTAGAGCAGTGATGTTTTGGGGCTGTCGTTGGGCAACACGGACTTTCAACTCTCTCCAAAGGTTTCTATGAGGTTGAGATCTGGAGACTGGCTAGGCCACTCCAGGACCTTGAAATACTTCTTACGAAGCCACTCTTTCGTTGCCCTGGTGGTGTGCTTGGGATCATTGTCATGCTGAAAGACCCAGCCACGTTTCATCTTCAATGCCCTTGCTGATGGAAGGAGGTTTGCACTCAAAATCTCACGATACATGGCCCAATTAATTCTTTCATGTACACGGATCAGTCGTCCTGGTCCCTTTGCAGAGAAACAGCCCTAAAGTATGATGTTGCCACCCCCATGCTTTGCAGTAGGTATGGTGTTCTTTGGATGCAACTCAGCATTCACTCTCCTCCAAACACGACGAGTTGTGTTTCTACCAAACAGTTCTACTTTGATTTCATCTGACCATATGACATTCTCCCAATACTCCTCTGGAACATCCAAATGCTCTCTAGAAAACTTCAGACTGGCCCGGATATGTACTGGCTTAAGCAGGGGGACACGTCTGGCACTGCAGGATCTGAGTCCCTGGCAGCGTAGTGTGTTACTGACGGTAGCCTTTGTTACATTGGTCCCAGCTTTCTGCAGGTCATTGACTAGGTCCCCCCATGTGGTTCTGGGATTTTTGCTCACAGTTCTTGTGATCATTTTGACCCCACGGGGTGAGATCTTGCGTGGAGCCCCTGATCGAGGGAGATTATCAGTGGCCTTGTATGTCTTCCATTTTCTAATTATTGCTCCCACAGTTGATTTCTTCACACCAAGCTGCTTGCCTATTGCAGATTCAGTCTTCCCAGCCTAGTGCAGGTCTACAATTTTGTTTCTAGTGTCCTTCGACAGCTCTTTGGTCTTCACCATAGTGGAGTTTGGAGTGTGACTGTTTGAGGTGGTGGACAGGTGTCTTTTATACTGATAACAAGTTCAAACAGGTGCCATTACTACAGGTAAAGAGTGGAGGACAAAGGAGTCTCTTAAGGCCCCTTTCACACGAGCGAGATTTCCGCGCGGGTGCAATGCATGATGCGAACGCATTGCACCCGCAATGAAACCTGACCCATTCATTTCGATAGTTCTTTTTACATGGGCGAATTTTTTCATGCATCAGTTTGCCGTTGTGTGAAAATCGCAGCATGTTCTATATTCTGAGTTTTTCACGCAGCCCTGGCCCCATTGAAGTGAATGGGTCTGCTTGAAATTCGCATTGCATCCGCACGCAAGTGCGGATGCAATGCGTGATTCACTGATGGTTGCTTAGAGATGTTGTTTGTAAACATTCAGTTTTTTATCACGCGCGTGCGAAATGCACGAACGTACACAATCGCAGATTGCGTGCGGATTGGTGCGAGTTTTCTGGAACGCATCCGGACTGAATCCGTGACGCTCGTGTGAAAGGGGCCTAAAGAAGAAGTTCCAGGTCTGTGAGAGCCAGACATCTTGCTAGTTTGTTTGTCACCAAATACTTATTTTCCACCATAATTTGCAAATAAATTCTTTAAAAATCAGACAATGTGATTTTCTGGATTTGTTTTCTCATTTTGTCTCTCATAGTTGAGGTCTACCTATGATGTCAATTTCAGGCCTCTCTCATCTTTTTAAGTGGGAGAACTTGCACAATTGGTGGCTGACTAAATACTTTTTTCCCCACTGTAACTTATGTTATAGATTCTTTCTAATAACTTTCTATGCAGCCAAACCAAGTGAAGTTTGTAAAGTGTACCTAAACGTCCAGATGATTGAGAAAGGAGGATTTACATGCCGAATTGTCACTAAGCTTGAGGATGCTCCTTTGAAATAAAACAGCTAATGGATTTTTTCAAATATAATCCTGTTATGCCGTGATCCATGTTCTTTTATTTGGATATTTGTTACTAGTTACCAGATTATTGCATGCACAACAGGAAAGTGTTTGATGCTGACTCCTTCACTTGTGTTTGGAAACTTTCAGATAACTTTCAGAATAAGCTGCCAGATATGCATATGTGAGCGATAGCACTATATCTAGTCATTCTATACACTTAGAACTTAAATTGTGAGCCCCATTGGGGACAGCCTGATGCTAATGTCTGTAAAGCGCTGCATAATATAGTAGCGCTGTATAAGTGTGTATAATATAATAAATAAATAAATATATCTTGTATCTGACATCATTAGCAGTTTTCCTCTCTGCATGGGGCAACTTTAATTCTCAGTTTCCTCTTCTGGAGGCTAGCTTCTCAGCATATCTACCCATAGATTACACATAGAGACACAGGAGAATCTGCTCTCTAACTCTATCTCACGCAACCACTGACTGAGAAGCACAATATAGGAAATTATAGGGAAGTACTGAGCAGTACAGATGTGAATAAAGCACTTGGGGTGAGATATAACAATTACTATTAGCTGCTGAATCATGTCGACCTCTCTGCCTGCTTGTTGCACACCCCCCTCCATAGACTTCTATGGGATGATGTAATCTCATCCAGTGAGCAGGAAAGCTGTCCTTGTTTAACAAAACAGATTTCCCACATATTTCAGAGAGAAATGCTGTATTTACAAAGTGTGGTCAAATTGCATTTTTCTTGACACAATTTTGCAAAAAAAAGAAAAAAAAAATCACTGCACTGTGCCAATATGCCCTGTTCAGAGCTGTTTTTTTTCTGTCTGTCAGGTTGAACTTGCAGTTTGATCTGGCAGCAGTATGTTGTAGAGTAGCATGAGTTGAGCAGATTGGTATATCGTTTTATGGGAAAAGATTTAGTTTAATTTGTAATTTCTGATTGAAATGCCTTCACTTCATATATTTAGGAGTCCAGTGGGCAGTTCTATTCAGTGATTCTCCAGCATCCCTGTGTGACCGTGCATACAGAGGTATCCACCCAGTGGATTTCTAAGCCCAGGTTACAAATTACAAGTTTTTTCCCCCCATAGTTAAGTATATCAATCTTCTCAGCTGATCCTGGCGCAAAGATAGGATTACATTTTCATGGCGAGAGGTTACCTTTAATTATATGTACCACATAAAGAACAGCTGGCCACCTATGGTGCCCGGCAAAGCTCCAAAATCGACAAAGCATTGTTTTATTGGAGTTCATTCACCTGTTACCACAATTACGCCCACTTGCACTAGCATACCATTGCTTTTTCTCCTCTCTCCTGCTTTCCTCTTTGCTCCTTTTCCTTCTCTTAGAGTTTATTAACACATCACAGCCAAAAGGGCTACATACCCCTATTGTTCCAGATTGTCAATACTATTTTCTGGAGTAATTTTCAGGTACAGTTGTCCTCCTCAAAATTGCGTCCTTTCTCCTTATTTTGTACAACTATTTTGTATTAAGTATTTTTTTGTTTTGTGGTAGTTAGGCAATTTCCTTACTGATGTGTTGTATGTTGCCTGTTTAGGTGCATACACATTACTGTAGATGAAAGTCAGACAAAACCACTGATTTCGGCAGATCCAGAAGACTATCTAACTTGCATAGGGGTTTCCTTCTCCTCATGATGGGAGGAAAGAAGAATCAAGGCATGTTGGAGTTTAACATGCTCAATTCTTTGTTCTCCCAGTAAATATGCAGCCGCTAAAGGTGTCTGACAGTGACTTATTCCCCTCTCCCAATTGAAAACTCCAAGGGTGCATGCCTTTGGGGGAATTAGGAGGTATACCTGACAGAGCATTCAGCCGATAGCTATTGTAAGTATATGGGCAGCTTTACTTTTCTTGTGTACATTTTTCTTTTTTATTAGCCATTTCAGACCTCTTTGTTTTCATATTAAAATGAATTTTCTTTTTATTTATTGGATTGGTTATGCTCTTTCTATGCTTAGGAGTCCAGTGGGCTTTTATGATGATAGGTATCACATGGGAACAGTTGTATGTTGTTCAGCTCGGCTGTGAGCTTTTTGTGCTGATACTACAGTATTCTATGAATTATTGTTACACTAAGGGGCCGTTCAGACGGCCGTGTTGTTGCGGATCCTCAAAAAAACGGATGCTGGCCAGTGTGTGTTCTGCAATTTGCGGAACACACATGGGCAGCAACCCAGACAAAATGCCAATTCTAGTCTGCAATTGCGGACAATAATAGGACATGTTCTGTCTTTTTTCGCGGAGCTGCGTCACTCTGTGCGCGATCTACTACTGCCTATTGAAATTAATAGGACCACAAATTGCGAAATAGATGCGGACCCGTTCACACGGTTGTATGAATGGGCCCTTAAGATCCTAAGACCTCAGATATGTAGATCTCAATGTGTTAGAAATTTAATATCGGTGTCTTCATAAATTAATCTAGATCACGTCCTCTTTCACACAAGTGATTAGGAATGTATTAGTGAAAAATGAATGATTTTCCATGCTATTTGGAATGGGTTTGTTTGTGATTGCGTTTCCGGTTTTCCCTCCGGATTGCATCCGTGAAAAGCTGATGAAGATAAAGCATGCAATTTTTCCTGAAAGGCTAGTGAAAAACAATGCTCATATGCCTATACCCATTGGAATTAGTGGGTCAATGTTCAGTCCAGATTCTTGTGTTTTGTGTTTTAGCTGCTTTTTAAAAAAGTACGATAAAATTACTTTAATTTTAAGTCTCTTTAAAGGGAGATTTTGATCCCCATCTCCCCTTTTCTGCTGATTTTTTTGTACACGTGTATTTGTGTGTATACGTGCACAAGGAGGAAAAACCGTTACATTACTGTATTTTTTGCTTTATATTTCACCCCTGATGATAAGACACACCTCAGGTTTTAGAGGAGGGAAATAAGAAAAAAATATTTTTCATCAGATCTCAAATCAGGTCCCCATATCATATGCTCAGATTAGACCTCCATATCAGATCCTTACATCATACCCCCATGTCAGGACCTCACTTCACCCCTATATCAGATCCTCAGATCATACTCCCATACTGTGTTGTTGGAGAGAATTCTGGCAGGGGTGGAAATGCACTTAAATTAGGGATGGGGGGTGGCTATAAATATGGAGACAGACAGGTTAGAGAGGGGTCAGAATATATTGGTGAGGGGAGGATTAGAAAAGTGGATAAGGAGATCTGTCAGTTACTATCCAACTCTGAAGGAGAAAAAAATTATCATAAAAAACTACATTTCCTAAAAGTATAACATTTGATGAAAACTTAAAATGTATTTTCACACATGCCCGAAGTCTAGCAAGCAAAATGGGAGCGCTTGAGGCCTTGGTACTGGAGAAACATATTGATGTAGTTGGTGTTGCTGAGACATGGTTGGACTCTTCTCATGAGTGGGCTGTAAATCTTCAGGGTTTTACACTCTTTAGAAACGAAAGGGCTAAATGCAAAGGTGGTGTATGTCTGTTTTCTAGGAGTGATATGAAAGTAAGTGTGAAAGAAACAATTGTGTATGAAGGTTGTGAGGATGTTGAAACTTTGTGGGTGGAATTACAGAGGTAAGAAAATAGTGAAAAAAAAACATTCTTAGTGTGATCTATAGACCCCCCAATATCACTGAGGAGATAGAAGATCAACTGTATGTGCATGGAGCTAGCAGCACAGGCTGACACAGTAGTGATAACGGGAGATTTTAACTATTCAAACATAGATTGGGAACATGCTTCTGCGTCTGCCGCAAAAACGAGAAAATTCCTCAACTTTTTGCAGGGTAATTTTATGGGCTAGTTTGTAGAAGATCTTACTAGAGGCAATGCTCTGCTGGATGTAGTCCATTAAAAAGGATGCCCTGGAGTTAGAGAAAGTTCAAAGGAGAGCAACTAAACTCATAAAGGACCTGGAAGATCTTAGTTATGAGCAAAGATTAAACAAGTTTATTTAGCCTTGAAAAAAGACGTCTAAGGGGGGGACATGATTAACCTGTACAAATATGTAAACGGACCATACAAAAAATATTAAGGGAAGCTATTCTGTGTTAAACCCCCTTAAAAAACAAGGGCCCACTCCCTACGCCTGGAGAAAAAAAGATTGTCATAAGAAGTGACAAGCATTCTTTAGAGTAAGATCTGTGACTCTCTGAAATAGCCTGCCGCAGGAGCTGGTCACAGCAAATACAGTAGATGGCTTAAAAAAAGGTTTAAATGACTTTACAAAATAACATTGTAACTTATTATAATGTATAGAAATCATGTTCTACACACACTATCCCTTTGGCCCAACCCCTTTTTAAAAGGAAGATGAACATTGATCCAGGGATTTGTTCCGTGGATCGATATAGCAGGATTACAGGTTGGACTTGATGGACTTTTGTCTTTTTCCAAGCTGAATAGCTATGTAACTACGTAACTATATCAGGACATCTGATCATACCCTGTATCAGACCTCCATGTCAGACCCCTTATCAGACCTCAGATCAAGATTAGACCTCCATGTCACCTGACTGCGTACAGTGCGCATAATGTCCTGACGCTGTACGTATCTACATTCTATCATTGGGGTCAGAAGATGTTTTGATGATTTTTGCCAGGATCAGCCATGCATGTCCTCAGTATGGGAATAATCCTCTGGATAGGTTATCACTATCTGATCCATGCAGGTTCTACACCGAGGGATCCCTGCCAATCAGCTGTTTGAGAAGGCATCGGCATTCACAGTAAAGCCATGGCCTTCTCCAACTTTTCCTAGGCCTGTGACGACATGTTCGCCGGTCATGTGGCCTAGGTGCAGCTCAGCCCCATAGAAAAGACAATGTAGACAGCTCCATAGAATACACAATGTACGGCACTGTGCTTGGTAAGCTGTGAGAAGGCTGCAGCGCCCATAGGAGCTTCGGTGCTATCTCACACAGCTGATCATCAGGGGTCCAGGTTTTTGGACCCCCACCGATCAGAGACTGATGACCTGTGGATAGGTCATCCAATCTAAAGTGTTATAAAACCCTTTTAAACTTATTTCTAAATTTCATCCAATATTTTTATTGACACAGAATGCATCCGGGTGTAAATAGTGCAAACACTAAGTGATATGGTAATATTTTTCAGCCCCAGAGGACCTTTCTTATCAGTGAGTTTTTGTGGCTTGTAAGGGGTGCTTGGTGGCCCGCGGAAGCCACTACAAGGGAAGTGTAGTATTACATGGCAGCCATTCAGGTGAGTCTGCTTGTCAGTGGCTCTCAGCTCTGACTTATACAGGGGAGGTTTTGTGGGGACCACTTCTGTGATAACCATATGGTCCAGTAGGGAACGTGAAACAGGGATGGACCAGATGGGGTAACCCCTTTAGAATTTATAGTTGTTATTGTATCATATAAAGTCAATCCTAAAGATTGTTAGGGGAAGGAGAACAAGGTAGTAATTAAAACCAAGCAACAATATCTGGAATAATTATTTCCTGTAATATTTTCCTACTGTTTTATGTATTGTTTTTGCTTGGAGTGTCCAGTAGCATTAGCTTTGTATTTCATTTTCTTGCTTCCTGTAGAATTAATCATTTATGCTTTGCCAATCCTCCCTGTCAACAGTCAGTGTTTGAGCCCTGCTTTCTGACAAGCAGTGTAAGGTAAGAAGTGGCTGAAATTGAAGAATGCATTCCTATTTTCCGAACAGTGTATTTAATTATAATTAATATGCTGCCGAACAACACATGATACAAAAAATATAATGACAGATGCATAATCAATGGATCTTTTTCCTTTTTCTCCCATATCTTTTTCTCAGAGGAAAGCTGGAACACTGAATCTTCTAAGAGTGATACTTTCTGCAATACTGTACAGGAGCCTAATGAGTGGCACTCTCCCAAAAGGGATAAAACTGATTTTGAGACGTTTCCGTTTTTTGATGAGTTTTGAATATGATTACATTTATGTGTTGCCCAATGTTTTCCATAAAAGAACTGTTGTTTTTTTGGCCAACAAAGAGCAAGTTGACCTGGAAAAAAACTTTAGTAGCAAATATGAGCAATTATTTGGTATGTGAGTTGAGCTTCAGTAGTGTATTTAGTTACTTGGCTTTTTATCATATTATCTGGACTTGTGGTGTGAGATATTGCAATGTTTTCTAAAATTGCCATCTATTTTTAGATTTTCTAATGCGCCAACAAAATTTGTTGAAAATGCAGTAATGTAGCAGTACAGATATTTTAGTTACCTGATGGGGACACCTGATGCAACTAATGAGGCCCTTGATTAGGTGTATCATCAGGTGCGTTTGAGATAAAACGCATCAAATACCTGGACTGGCTAGGGGTTTATTGACTGTGACATTTGACTGCATGCTAGAAATATGACCAAGTCAAAAGTGGTTTAAAAAAGGTAATGGGTTTTATGTATCACAAACTGGTATGTTTACCAGATAGCACGGTCTCTGTAGATACAAACACTTTTTTTCCCCAACAAAAATACCCCTTTACTTCAATATCCCCTGTAATATCAAGAAAAATTTTAGAAGAAAAAAAAACGACTGCTGGAACACAGAGGGGGAAAATGTTACTGCTTCTTAAGGCTAAAATTAGTTATGTCACTAAGAAGTTAAAAATGCACTTGTTGTGTGCCAACAATATTTGCTTCAGCCTTATATTAAAAATCTACAATAAAAAAGTGACCCATCCTTACAATAGCAAAAAAAAAACAAAAAAAAAAACAAAACGCCTTCCAGACATCAGGTCTTTAAAGATGGCTCCGCTTTGGTTAAATGTGACCACATCCTCTGAGAGGCCTAAAATGCGGAAGCAAACACTTCCCTGGCAGGAGCACCTACTGGGCGGGGATCAGGGAAGGTGTTCTATGAATTTAATGAGCCAGAGCTTGTTACTAGTCTTCTAGGCTCATTACTTCTATATTACAATTGAGGCTAGCAGGTAGCAGCACCGAATTGTATTATAGCAATTTCTGTATAGGATAATGGAGAAAATTCCATTACTTTATACAAATTGCTATCTGATGATTGCATTTTGGGATCAACTTGGGGACATAAAAAAAAATTAAAAAATTAAAAAAAAAATTAAAATCACCCCTCTTTCCTTTAAATCAAGATAAAAATAAACAATAAAAAATTAACATCATGGGCATCATGATGTGCGAAAATGCCCATGCTAATAAAATAAAAAAATTATTCCATATGGTGAATGGTGTAACGGGAAAAAAATAAAAATGGCTGATTCGCCATTTTTTTTATCACTTTACCTCACAAAAAATTGAATAAAAAAGTCATATACACCTCAAAATGGTATTGATAAAAAGTACAGATGGTCCTGCAAAAAATAAATCTCCTCACAGCTCAAAGTTATGGTGGTCATTATATGATAATGAAAAGAAGAAAAAATTCAAGAGTTTTTATTTTTTTCAGTATTAAAATGCAAGAAAAACTAAACAAATGTGGTATCACTGTAATCGTACTAACCTGGAGAATGAAAAACACAAGTCAGTTTAACCGCATTGAACATTGTAAAAACAAAACCCATAAAACTGTGGCGGAATAGTGTTTTTTTTCTCTGTCAGGAAGGGGTTAAAGGAGAAAATCAAGCAGCATGTTTAATCCTGTAATGTAGTGATTTTTTTTAAATTATTATTTTTGACAAAAAATCCCAACCATGTGCTATATTTTACATATATATATACCGTATTTTTCGCCCTATAAGACGCACTTTTTTCCCCCCAAAAGTAGGGGGGAAAATGCTGTGCGTCTTATAGGGCGAATACAAGTGAGCGCTTCCATAAGGAAGCGCTCACTTGTACGTAGGGACCCCCATCAGACCTCAGATCAGCCCACCCAGCCACTGATAAAGACCATACTTACCTGTTCTGCGCTGCCGCTGCCGTCCGGTCCCACGCTCCGCGCTCTTCTCTCTTCCCTGCCAGCACGCACTATGACCTGACGCTGCGGCGTCAGGTCATAGTGCGTGCCGGCAGGGAAGAGAGAGGAGCGTGGGACCGGACGGCAGCGGCAGCGCAGAACAGGTACAGTAAGTATGGTCTTTATCAGTGGCTGGGTGGGCTGATCTGAGGTCTGATAGGGGCACAAGACGCTGATCTGTGGCGTGAGGGGGCACAAAACGCTAATCTGAGGTCTGATGGGGGCACATTCTGCTGATCTGAGGTCTGATGGGGGCATGATATGAGGTCTGATGGGGGCACATTCTGCTGATGTGAGGTCTGATGGGGGCACATTCTGCTGATTTGAGGTATGATGGGGGCACATTCTGCTGATTTGAGGTATGATGGGGGCACATTCTGCTGATTTGAGGTATGATGGGGCACATTCTGCTGATTTGAGGTATGATGGGGGCACATTCTGCTGATCTGAGGTCTGATGGGGGCACATTCTGCTGATCTGAGGTCTGATGGGGGCACATTCTGCTGATCTGAGGTCTGATGGGGGCACAGTGAGATGGTATAGGGGGCACAGGGGGCTGATATGGGGGTCTGATGTGATGTCCTTAAATTTATGGGCAGTCTGATAAGAGGATCTGATGAAAAATATTTTTTTCTTATTTTCCTACACTAAAACCTAGGTGCGTCTTATGGGCCGGTGCGTCTTATAGGGCGAAAAATACGGTATATATATATTTTTTTTATTTTATTTTATTTTTTAATTTATTTTTTCCTAAGGATGGGTCATCAATATCAAAGTCCTGGAAACTTTAATAAGCACTAATGAAGATTTGCTCTGCTCTGATAGATGTTATTTAGCAGGCAAAGACATCTCTGCATTACTTGTGAACTGCAGCGGTTTTCTAACAAGCAATCCATTTTTTCAACGTGTCATCGATCATTTAAAGCAGGAAATGTAGATAAACGTTTTATGGTGAAGATGTCATATCTTATGACACTTTTATGTTGCTGTTCTGTGAGTCATGAGCTTGTCTCGTAATTGTTTATTCTGTTAAGGGAGTGGGTATAGAAATTGTACTTTTATAGCCTACAATCAGGTGTAATATTATTCAGGTGTTGTAGTTCTCTTTGTGACCATCGTTCAGCTTTCCACAAAATGACACCCAAAGCCATGGTAAATGTTAGTCCCTTCCCATCTATTTTATAAAGTTTAACCGGTTTTCCAGGCTCCTGATATTGAAGACTCATCCTCGGGATCTAGAACCCCACAACCTTACCGTTCAGTCTCTGCCGCTAAAACTAGCAATTTGGATGAGGCAGGAAGCACAGCTCCATTTAACCCCTTCGTGACATGTGAAGATGGTCCCACCAAAAATGATCCCTGATACATCTCTGTAGATATAAGTATAAAAAAAAGTTATGGCGGTCAGTGATGAGATGAGGAGACATGAGAGGAGGGTGAGGTTAAGCTAATAAGCAGCAGCACTTGTCTGTCCTGTCTGTCCTCTCTGTACTTCATGTCTCCTCATGAACTCCATTCCTACAGAGATTCAGCTGAAGATCTTATCATCTGTATTCAGGATCATAATCCATGACAAGTAGAGAGGAGGAGGAGGAGGAGGCAGCTGTTTACCTCAAGGTTGTAAAGTAACTTGTCCTTCTGTGTGATTAGGACAGGTTTTGTGTGGACTAATAGGACGGCGGCCATTTTGTTTCCCCTGATGATCGCTTCCCCAGACAAAACAAGCCATTATAAATAATGAAAGGTATTTGAGAATGTATTTATATTAAACTAATATTTAAGTATTTTCATTTTCTTAATTCCCGGAGAACCACTTTAAAGACCTATGCTGAAGATCTCATCGATATCAGGAGCCTGGGTAATATTTGCACCACACAATCTGAGCCAATGTACGGTATGGTGCAGATCACATATTTTAATATTATCTTGCAGAAAAAGAGGGCAAAAGTGTCATTTTGCAGTTTCTAGCACTAAAAGGCATTCAAAATTTGCACACAAAAAAAAGCAACCAGGCGGTCTTAAAATATAGTGCAATCGCTATTTTCAATATAATGGGGCCAGGTTACTAATCCTGAAATTTAGACTACACAATCTAAAGATGTGCCAAATTTACTAAAGTGGCTCATGCTAGATGATAAATTTGGTGCATCTTTAGACATTTGTCTAAGTTCACCACCTATTGGTCGGCTTGTTTTAGGACCCAATTTTGCACCAACATTTTTGGGCCTAGTATTGCATCTTAAGCCACGCACTTATTCCTCAAAGTTATACCCCCTCTGTAAATGAATGTATCTAACACACATAATAAATGTGTTGCACACCATTTATGCCAGAATACTGGTGCATTTATCTTTGTAACTCCCCCCCAAAAATAAATAAAATAATATAATAATAAAAATCTATGTCAGTTTAAATGTGCACCTCTGTTTTTTTTTTTAATGTTACTAAATAGTTGATGGTAAAGAGCAGCTTTGAGTACATCCTCACTTCCGTTGTTCTTCATGTGCCCAAGGACAGAAGATTACTTACGCCAGCATCTTCCTTGTCCAACACACAAGGAAGTGGCTACTGCAATTTCCTGCTTGGAGATGGTTGACCGGAGTTCATCTGATGTGTCATTGTGTATATTATCTGGAGCTTAACACGTTGCATCACTACAATGTCACCACCTTTTAAATTGAGGAACTGTCCGGAGAAATTGTGGTTTAACTTACAGAAATGAGTGAGACAGGCATAAACAGTAGGTACAGCTTGTGATTCTCCGCCATGCCTAAAATAAGAAGTCATCTATTCATTACTGTACTGTCTTTCACAAGCTTGCATGGTAAATAGCCACTGTGCTATGTGAACTACGTAATTCTAGGGTCATTAGTCCTTATAATCTCTGTCCTATAACGGAGTCCACCAAGTATACGTCCTAACGTATATTTTATGTTGCTGCATGTAGCTGTGTTGCTCCATTAGCATATAATTGTGCATGTTTGCACGTTGTTCTAAGGCTACTTTCACACTAGCGTTAGTACGGATCCGGCGGGTGAAGGGACCCGCCGGATCCGTACTGAGTAATACAACCTTGTGGATCCGTAATTCCGGATCCGGTTGTATTAGCTTTTAAACGGATCCGGAATAACCTCTATTGAAAGTCAATGGAGGACGGATCCGTTTACAAGTGTGTCCACACCAAACGGATCCGTCCCCATTGACTTGCATTGGGGGTCATTCCGGATCCGTTTAGGTGCGGATGCCTGGACCGGAGAGCAAACCGCAGCATGTTGCGGTTTGCTCTCCGGTCTGAAGACGGAACGGAATGCTTTCAGGAGCATTCCGTTGTCTTCAGTTCAGTTTTGTCCCCATTGACAATGAATGGGGACAAAACTGAAGCGTTTTATTCCGGTATTGAGCCCCTATGACGGAGCTCAATACCGGAATATATAAACGCTAATGTGAAACTAGCCTTAGACAGTCTTTTTCTGTGTGATTTATTGTCTCGATAGTACAAAATGTTTGTATAGAAGATTTTTAAGTTTCTATCCAGAAATGACAGTGCAAAATACAGAGTCCTGTGAAAAGTATTTGAACTATAAAAGGCTGCTGCTATATTACGATATTACGATATCGATGAGATCTTAAGAATAGGTCTTTAAAGGGGTTCTCCAGGAATTAAGAAAATGAAAATACTTAAATATTACTTGATTATACAGAACTAGCACTTTTACCACTTATGGTATCATCATTTCTTCATAGATTGTAAGGTCTTGCGAGCAGGGCCTGCTCTTATTTGAACTATTAGTCTGTCAGTCTGTGATGTGTGATTTTATTTCTGTATGTACCCAATGAAATGAAACCTTGGTAAATATATTGGTGGTATAAAAAAATGATTATTCGTTTTAGTTATCACACCCCCCAATATATCATCCTTGAACTAAATGTAACCCTAAACAAAGGGAACAAGAGTCAACATTGATATTCAGTCAATAAAAAATGCTAATAAATTATTGGAACTCTTTGGCTGAAAAAATCACAGCAATGATGCACTACAATGGTAAATGCAATTGACAATATATGGCTAAACCCTCACACCGATATTAAAATGAGACTTTTGCCAATATATTCTTATATCAAGAACACTCCGGAGCCCGCGCACCCTGTTAAGGTCTCTCAAAGTGGCACAGGACCTAACGCTAACCATACTATGCCATATGGGCAATTTCAGATAGGGGCATAAAGTCTGACACACAACGACCAACTCCTACTTACCTCCAGCGTGAAATCACACATACAATGGGAGGAGGCTGTGAGTCCCACCTATCCCTGACTCGTGACGCAGGCCGCACATGTGCACCTAATTGTTACCCATGAATCAAGGCACATTCAAACCTGGAGTTGCCACACCTCCAGGTATAAATGTACAAACAAAATCACTGAAAAAAGTGGTCTTAACCTGGCAGAAAATGCTCAAAACCCCATATGCTGTTGCGCATTGTGGATGTGATTGGCTATATAAAACAATCACATCCACACAATTGGTTACCTTGTGTAGGATTTCTTTGTGGTACATGTGGTCCGCTGCAGGCATCCTCCATTGTATGCATTTTTGCTGGGGATTGCTGTCAGCAGCGGATCACATGTGCAGGATTTGCTCCCCCATTTAGAAATGCGCAACAGCATATGGGGTTTTGAGCATTTTCTGCCAGTTTAAGACCACTTTATTCTGTGATTTGGCTGCTCTTATTGATGTGAAATTTGACCCAGCCAATGAATAAAGGGAATCTGTTTATAGAGCAGGAGGAGCTGAGCAGATTGATATATAGTTTTATAGGAAAAGAATCAGTATAGCCCAGAGATCTCAAACTCGTGGCCCTACAGCTGTTGTAAAACTACAACTTCCATCATGCCAGGAGAGTCTACAGCTATTGGGGCATGCTGGGAGTTGTAGTTTTGCAACAGCTGGAGAGCCACGAGTTTGAGATCCCTGGTATAGCCTGTATTTTATTCATTTAAATTCCTGCTCATTCCGAGCTTTGAAGTCCAGGAGGAGGTCCTGTCAATGATTGACAGCTATCTCTGTATATGCAGTCATAGAGGGAAGGCTGTCAATCACTGATAGGACCGCCTCCTGGGCCTCAAAGCCCAGAATGTGCAGGAATTTAAATTAAACAAAGCGCGCACTTCCTGCGCAGGAAAGCCTTCTTGATGAGATCATGGAAGATGTTTCATAGTAGTAATATGCCAGAACCTATTCAAGGCTTTTAGGCCTATAACTGGTATATTCTAAAGCAGACCTACAGGTGGCGGCACGGCTTTGGAATATACTGATTCTTATTTATGAAATGAATAACACTGCCTTACTTAATACAAAGGGCAATCTAATGATTGTATGTTGGAGTCCCCTTGGGGGCCTAAAAAAGTAAAACAAAAAAAAAAAGTAAGCATCAAAGGTATCGCCACATCCAAAAACACCCTTGCTATTAAAATATAACAATATTTATCTGATACGGCAAACAGCATAACTGAAAGAAATTCAAAATGGCCAATTTTGAATTTTTAACAAAGATATCCCCCCCCTTAAAGTGCACCTTTCCCTGTGCGCTTAAAATCCACTTTTCTCTACATCGCTCCTGCCTGTGCCCCCCCCAGAGGTTTACTAAATGCTGGCATAGCACATGGGTACCCGGTAAACGCGCTATGCCAGGATTAGCGGAGTGTAGTGGCTCCTGCCTGTGCCTGCTCCGCTAAACTAAGAGCTGATATGTAGGACTTTTAACTTTATTAGTAAAATACATTACAAAGGTATTATTATGGCATTATGGATATTTTCCCAAAAAGTTAAATAAAAGTTTAGTTACTCTTTAAACATTTGCAGTTCATTTTATGCAGATTAATAAAGATCATGTAAGGACATTGAAAAAAAGACCTGTGGGAAATGTATATCTCTCGTTTAAACAATGCCATGAACAATGGCTTTGCCCCGCCTGAGAATTTAATATTTGCTAGCTGCATTCAATGCAATGTTTTTGTACATAAGGAAATGTATGGTTGATGACGTATAGTTCAGTGTGATGTCTGCAGTGCATTGCACAGTAAGCCAAGGAGTGGTTGGTACTTGGGGTAAAACTGAGGATACTTCTTTTTGTTTCTTGTACTTACTAAATAATCAGTAAACGCTTTAGAAGGTGAGTTGTTGTAGATATTTGAAGAAACTTGATAACCTGGGAATTTCCAAGCCAGAACAATAAGTTGCTAAACATGTACATTACTGAAGGGTCACAACCTCACTGAGAGCTGGACTAAAAGCTATGAAGCATGAGCTATTTGTATCCACAATTAAAGTGGACCTGGTACCACAAAATTCAATGCAACCTGCAGGCAGCATGTTATAGAGCAGAAGAAGCTGAGAAGATTTATATCCAGTTTTGTTGGTAAAGATTCAGCAAAACTTGTAATTTATTCATTTATATTTTTGGATTTTCTAACCTTAGACCACCTCTCTCAACGCCTTCCACGTGCACCAAGAGATGTTATGAGTGATTGATAGCATCCTCTGTGTAAGGCCTCGTGCACACAGCCATACCGTGCTTTGCAGTCCACAAATCACAGATACCGGGTGTGTGCGTTCCGCTTTTTGTGGGTGACCCTCAATAGTCCTATCCTTGTTCGTGGTGCGGACAAGAAAAGGACATGTTTTATTTTTTTTGGCAGGGCCATGGAACAGAGGTACAGAGGTCCTTTGCAGCCCCATTGAAGTGAATGGGTCCACATCTGAGCCTCAAAAAATGCCGCTTGGATGCGGACCCAAACAACGTTCGTGTGCATGAGGCCTAAGTGTGTATTCAGAGATAGATGTTAGTCCCAGATATTTTTTGAGAATTGTCTTAAATTGAGATAAAGCAGATATAAATTTATAAATTACAAGCTTTGCTGAATCATTTCCTACAAATGTATATTGATATCTATCTATCTATCTATCTATCTACCTACACATATACACACATAGTACACACAATGTTTTACACAGGTGTGGGAATAAAATTTAAGAATGCTTTTAAAAATAGAAGTGTTAATAGTTTATTTTTAGCAATTAAGTCACTTATTATTCACTTATTGTGTACACCTATTTATTCCTGTATCCCAGAATCCACCGTCAAACAATATTAGCTCTTATGTGAGTACACACCAGCCTTTGATCTCCTTAGCATCAAAGAGCTTTGTTTGACCATGACCCTGTCGCTGGTTTACTGGTTGTCCTTCCCTGGACTGCTATTGGTAGGTAGTAACCACTACTTACCAGGAACATCCCACAAGACCTGCTGTTTGGGAAGTGATCTGACACAGTTGTACAGCCATCCAGTACATTAAGGGCTCATGCACACAACCATTGTTTTGGTCTACATCCAGTCTACATTTTTTGTGGGTCGGATGTGGACCGTAAAACATGTGGACAGCACACCATGTGCTGTCCGCATCTGTATGTCCATTCCATTGCACCGGCAAATGTCCTATTGTTGTCTTATATTACAGTCAAGGATAAGACTGTTCTATAGAGGGCCGGATGTTCCTTTCTGCAAAATGGCTGGTATCTGTGTTTTGCAGATCCACAATTTTCGGACCGCAAATACAGCAATGGCCTTGTGCATTAGCCCTAACTTTAAGAACTCAACTTGCAGCTCATACACACGGCCATAGCCATTTTCGTGGTGAGCAAAATGTGGATACCGGCCACGTGCGTTCCACATTTTACAGAACGTTTAGCCCATAATGGAAGGATCCTATCCTTGTCTGCAATATGGGCAAGAATAAGACTTATCTTTTTTTATGTGGGTGCCATGGCCTCCAATCATCTGGACACTGAATTGTTTGTCTGTGTGTGGTTGCTCACATGTAGTCAAAAAGATGAGGAGTGGCACACAGCTCAGGAGAAGGGGTGGAGTGCTATGATGCACACAGTAGTCATCAATGGGTCTCCCATGACCCCTGTTTCACACTCAAGAAAAGAGTTTATGAATTATTGGTCGCTGCCTGTACATGCGGCTTTTTCCATTGTATTTTATGGGAGTTGAGAAATGCTAGGATGTGACCATAATCTACAATGGAGAGTCTCAAATGCATGCATGGTCCCCCCTCTGGAGTGCTGATTGGAGAAAATGGGTCCCCATTTTCCCTATAGGTGGGAGCCCTAGAAGTGAAGCCCGCACCTCAGATTTATAACAGAAATGTTGCATAAAACATGGAAGAGAAGTGTTGATTTCCATTGTTATCCATTAAATATATTGTCCCAGATGTAAATTTAGCATTCTCTAGATTGTTCTTGAGAGTTAAGGAAAAATTACATAAAAAATAATAAATAAAATAATTGATTACAGCAGGTAAATATTATCATGCATTGCACTCTATAGTTCTGGCTTCAAAAAGTCACAAATTTGGGATTTTGCTACTTTTTGGACTAACCTTTTGCATTTTACTCCAGTCCATTTTTGAAAAGTGGGCGTGGTAAGCTATGGTGATTAGTTTCACTCCAGATTTATTATTGAGACTTTTTTTTTTAATTTGCAAACTCACTCCAGTGGGGGGTTGGCATAGAATTTCTAGACAATGATGTATGTTTAAACATGCTAAAAATGTAACTAACAACATGAGACATTTGATAAATTTAGTGCAATGTACGCCAACACTGACTGCTGCAAAATTGACTTTAACCCCTTCCCGACACATGGGCGTGAGGCACTTTCGGCAAACTCTGGTGCAGAGTTAGAGGGACAGATGCTGGGGAGGTCTGCATTTCGCCATCACATATCTGGAGGTAATTAACCATTCTTCTATATGAAATGCGGTGGTTCATTTTAAATACTATTACCTACCGGAATGACGCCGCCCCCAGACAAAGGTGTTTCTAAAACACACGGGGTTGTGGTTTCTCGGAAGTAATCCACACATTGAGGCCTATCATATCTTTACCAATTGTTACACCATACTCTATGGGTTATTAAATTACATTGTTGACAGTGTTATTATTGATTAATATGTTATAACTGTATATGGTTATGTGCCTTTGATTTATGGCTTTACACCTCTTTGTGGTTCGGTCATTTTTTCACTAGTTGTTACATCATACTTTATGGGTTATTATAATACATTGTTGATGGTGCCATGTTATGATTGTAGAAGACTGTACTGCAGTAATTTGACAAGGATTATTTATTGGCAGTAATATTGCAGTAATATTGATGGTTCATTGTAATTTCAGTTTATAACACATTTGTGCAGCTTCGCAAATTACGTTGATTTAAATTCTGTATTCTAAAACACCCATACTGTTAACCCCTTCAGCCACCATGATTTACCCATATGTCACAGTGGCTGAGGGTTTGCATAGAGCGGGCTGCTGTGGTGAGCCCACAGTGAGTGCCAGCTGTATAATACAACAGGCACCCTGCCACAGTGATGAGGAACAGCGATCATGCCGAACCCTGTCATTTAACCCCTCAGATGCCGTGTTCAACATTGAGGTTTGGCCGAGGGATGGCGGTCCCTCTGCCTTGCGTTTGGAGCCCCTACAGTGAAATTGCAGTGCTCTGATTGGTTACCATGACAGCCTGGGAGCTGCTAAAGCTTCTTAGGCCTGCCATGGTAAGCTTCCTGTTACCGTTCTGGACTGCTTGACCTTACTTGCTCCTGCAAGTCCAGCATGGAGAATCACACACACACATGGAGTGTGATTCCCATAATGGACTTGCTCATGTGAAAGAGCCCTTAGGCCTCTTTCACACGAGCGTCACCGATTAGGTCCGGGTGCATTCGGGGTGCATTTAGGAAAACTTGCACCATTTTGCAATCAAGTTCTGTCAGTTTTGTCTGCGATTGCGTTCAGTTGTTCAGTTATTTCCGTGTGGGTGCAATACGTTTTGATGCGTTTTTTCACTTGCGTGATAAAAAACTGAAAGTTTACAAACAACATCTCTTAGCAACCATCAGTGAAAAACGCACTGCATCCGCACTTGCTTCAGGATACAATGCGTTTTTCACTGAAGCCCCATTCACTTCTGTGGAGCCAGGGCTCAGTGAAAAACGCAGAATATAGAACATGCTGCGTTTTTCACGCAATGCAGAACTGATGCGTGAAAAAAAGCGCTCATGTACACAGACCCATTGAAATAAATGGGTCAGGATTCAGTGCGGGTGCTATGCGTTCACATCACGCATTTCACCTACGCGGAAAACTCGCTCGTGTGAAAGGGGCCTTAGGGTGAATGAGACAAGGGATCAAAAGATCCCAGGTTCTATCCCCCTGAGGAGGCTAAAAGTTATTGTTAAAGTTAAAAAAAAGTAAAAAAAATATACAAAGTTTAAATCGCCTCCCCTTTCCAATTTTACATATAAAAATGTATAACAATAAATAGACATAACAGTAATATAGGCATAACAGGTATCACCGCTTCCGAATATGTCTCAACTGTTAAAATATAAAAATATTTATCCTGTGCAGCATACACCATAATGGCAATATGAAAAACAAGGGATTTGGCATTTTGGTCACCTTATCCCGCACAAAAAATTGAATAACAGTGATCAAAAAGTTGTATGTATCCGAAAAATGGTGCCACCAAAAACAACATTTCGTCCCGCAAAAAAACAAGCCTTCATAAAGCTTTATAGACATACATAGACGTATTTTTATTAAAAAAATTTATAGCTGTCAGAAAATTTGGATTTTTTTTTATTCTCAGGTTTTTATTTTTTTAATAGCTGCAGAATAAGGATGTCATGTCATTTTTAGCACACAGTGATTGCTGTAATATCAAAACCCAAACGGCCTTGTCAGAATTGTGTTTTTTTTTGTTCAATTTGTCCAATGCAAGACATGATCAATTAAATGATGCCATTAAAAAAATACAACTTGTCCCACAAAAAATAAGCCCCCACATGGAAAAAACTAAAATAAAAAAAAAGGGCCTAAATACTTAAAAGGGTTTTCACACTTCAGCAAATGACATTTGTCATGTAGAGGAAGTTAATATAAGGCACTTACTAATGTATTGTGGCTGTCCATATTGCTTCCTTTACTGGCTTCATTTATTTTTCCGTGACATTATACACTGCTCATTTCCATGGTTACGACCAACCTGCAGTCCATCAGTGGTGGTCGTGCTTGCACACTATCTCGGGAGACTTCGTGTAATAACTTCGGAAATTCATTTCTACTGTAAAAAACCATAGTATCGAACTTGCGTTTGGTTCCAAGGTACCACTTGGAACAGAGTTCGACACAAAGGTTTTTTACAGTACAAATTAATTTTCTGAGTTATTACACAAAGTCTCACGAGACTTCGAAAAGTAATAACGCCGGCTCATCCTATTGCCAACACATTCTATTACTGTATGACAGTGAAGTTTTATGCAAATCGACTTTGGATGAAGCATCCGAAGTCGATTTGCTCATCCCTGCTCATAATAAATCGCCCCCTATGTGTTTACATATGTTTCTTACTTTAACATTGTGCGCTCTCTGCTTTTTTTTTATTATAAATTATTACATTTTTAAATTATTCTTCTTTCCTTAGAGAGGTACAAATACTATTTTGCCTGGACGTCCACCTCTTGGCTTTGGAATGGATGGACAGATTAATTTTGTATTCTTCTAACTGTCATGGCTTCACATGATGCAGTTTGGCAATTTTCTTGGCCGAGATACCACTATCGATGAGCTGGATGATGCTGTTTCTCTTTTCTTGGGAAATCATCTTCATGGCTGCTTCTGGATTTGACCCTTACGCTTGGGCATCAACCTAACACACTGAGCAATTAGGAAATGGGAGAACAGGTTGTAATTTGTAGTATACAGTGGGGAAAAAAAAGTATTTAGTCAGCCACCAATTGTGCAAGTTCTCCCACTTAAAAAGATGAGAGAGTCCTGTAATTGACATCATAGGTAGACCTCAACTATGAGAGACAAAATGAGAAAACAAATCCAGAAAATCACATTGTCTGATTTTTAAAGAATTTATTTGCCAATTATGGTGGAAAATAAGTATTTGGTCAATAAAAGTTCATCTCAATACTTTGTAATATATCCTTTGTTGGCAATGACAGAGGTCAAACGTTTTCTCTAAGTCTTCACAAGGTTGGCACACACTGTTGCTGGTATGTTGGCCCATTCCTCCATGCAGATCTCCTCTAGAGCAGTGATGTTTTGGGGCTGTCACTGGGCAACATGGACTTTCAACTCCCTCCAAAGGTTTTCTATGGGGTTGAGATCTGGAGACTGGCTAGGCCACTCCAGGACCTTGAAATGCTTCTTACGAAGCCACTCCTTCGTTGCCCTGGCGGTGTGCTTGGGATCATTGTCATGCTGAAAGACCCAGCCACGTTTTATCTTCAATGCCCTTGCTGATGGAAGGAGGTTTGCACTCAAAATCTCACGATACATGGCCCAATTAATTCTTTCATGTACACGGATCAGTCGTCCTGGTCCCTTTGCAGAGAAACAGCCCCAAAGCATAATGTTGCCACCCCCATGCTTCACAGTAGGTATGATGTTCTTTGGATGCAACTCAGCATTCACTCTCCTCCAAGCACGACGAGTTGTGTTTCTACCAAACAGTTCTACTTTGGATTTATCTGACCATATGACATTCTCCCCATACTCTTCTACTAATCCAAATGCTCTCTAGAAAACTTCAGACGGGCCTGGATATGTACTGGCTTAAGCAGGGGGACATGTCTGGCTCTGCAGGATCTGAGTCCCTGGCGGCATAGTGTGTTACTGATGGTAGCCTTTGTTACGTTGGTCCCAGCTTTCTGCAGGTCATTCACTAGGTCCCCCCATGTGGTTCTGGGATTTTTGCTCACAGTTCTTGTGATCATTTTGACTCCACAGGCTGAGATCTTGCGTGGAGCCCCTGATCGAGGGAGATTATCAGTGGCCTTGTATGTCTTCCATTTTCTAATTATTGCTCCTACAGTTGATTTCTTCACACCAAGCTGCTTGCCTATTGCAGATTCATTCTTTCCAGCCTGGTGCAAGTCTACAATTTTGTTTCTGGTGTCCTTCGACAGCTCTTTGGTCTTCACCATAGTGGAGTTTGGAGTGTGACTGTTTGAGGTTGTGGACAGGTGTCTTTTATACTGATAACAAGTTCAAACAGGTGCCATTACTACAGGTAATGAGTGGAGGACAGAGGAGCCTCTTAAAGAAGAAGTTACAGGTCTGTGAGAGCCAGACATCTTGCTTGTTTGTAGGTGACCATATACTTATTTTTCCACCATAATTTGCAAATAAATTCTTTAAAAATCAGACAATGTCATTTTCTGGATTTGTTTTCTCATTTTGTCTCTTATAGTTGAGGTCTACCTATGATGTGCGTTACAGGCCTCTCTCATTTTTTTGTTAAGTGGGAGAACTTGCACAATTGGTGGCTGACTAAATACTTTTTTTCCCCACTGTACGTGAAGAAAAGGATTGTTCCACCACCAGGAGAAAAACAGTAACAATGCAGTTATATTACAAGAATCTGTATAACTAATCATATGCTAAATAGTTGCAAGTCCAATTTATGTATGATATAGCCAAGATAATTATCTATGAAATGATGGTAGTCTCAAGTAGAAACTGTAGTGGATGGCAAGATATGGAGCCTGAAAGTCAAAAGTTCAAAACATTGTTACCCTTTTGCTCGTCAGTGTAATTATAATTGATAATGTATTAGTTTTGGTATGTTATATTAGTCTATTTTCTCCAGAGCTGATTCATGGAAAAAAATGTTTTGAACACGTAAGATATCACTTCATACTCATGTGTATTGTGTTTTTCCCTTTACCAAAAAAGGGGAAAATCTAGGAATAAGCTATACATTTACGATCCTAACATCTGTGCAGCAGTAGTTTTCTGTCAGGCATGACTGCATTAAATGAGTCTTGAATACAGTAAATAAAAAGTCTGTCTCTGAGGCTTTACTTTTTTTTATCCTGGAATTTCAGCGGAGTTGGAGCTGGAAATTCCTTTAAACTGAGGTTAAAGTATTTAGGAAAGGTAATATTCGGAATACATTGCAACAGATGCTTAAATTAGGTTTTAGATAAATAGTTTTAAAATAAGTTAATAAAAAAGGGACAGTGTGGGTTTGTTTTCCAGGAATAAAATAGTCCAGAATGTGCTGATGTAAAAAGGTTTTTTTTTCCATTTAATGCTGTGGATGAGTCTTTCAGTATTAGATTGGTGGGTGTCCGACTCCAGCCACCCCCACATTCAGCCAGTGACAAAAATAAAACCTTATTCAGAGCTGGAAACATAATGCTCCGTCCACTGTAGTGACCATGCCAGCATACTGCGGCTTAGCTCCCATTCCCAACATGATATTGATGACCAATCTACAGGATAAATCGGCAATATCTAAAGAGTAGAAACCCTTTTTAACTTTAGAATATAACTTTTACTATATTGTAATCTAAGGTTTGCAACAACTAAAAGTTGCAGTAAGGCCACTCGATTTTGTCTGTGCTGCGTGACCATTAAAAGTGCAGACCAACTAAATAATGCAGTCCTACTTGGATAATTTGAGCCTGCTATGACCACAGTGCTCGCAACGTGGCCATGTCTCAACCACAACACAGGTGCCCCATGTGGTCGTTCTCTGGTAATAGAACTTTATTGGTCATTAGCTGGTTCTGTTCTATGCAGTCTCTTTGTTACTTCGACATAATTCACATATTGTGCTATTTTATTAATATTATTATTATTATATACAAAGAATTTATAAGGAATGCATTCTTTTAGTCATTGCTCAAATAGTCTAATTTCCTCACACGTTTACTGTAGTACAGTAAAATGTCAATTATTTTGCTGTAGTGTTATAGGATGTTTTAAGATGATGACAGGCTACTTCTAAAATGTCCACTTTATGCAAAAAAAGTACATGTACATACAATTATATAATAAACCAAACTGAAATATTATAAAAATAAGAAGTGATAATCAGTAATGTTGTACATGATTCTTGTATAGTTAGATTCCACTGACACATGCAATATAAAATATCTTATGTATAGATTTAAAAAAAGGATTCTTGCCCTTGTATAGACTCGGTTGTGACAACTAGGCATGGAACTGGTATGGTTTTGGTTCCAAGACAACCACTGAATGTTGGAGACATAACTCTAATGTAAAACTAGCAACTGGTTCTGAAGCGCCCAAAATGCCAATCCAAAAAATTTAAGAATTCAAGAAAAACAAATGCAGAAAAAATGCAGATAAGCTGTATTCCAACCCTGTGCCTTGGGCTTTGCCAGTGTCTGTGTTTTTTTTTTTTTTTTATGAAAAGGCCCACTGATCCCTGTGGCCTGTGAACTGGTAAAGGAGCCAGGCTGTATCTGCTGTATGACCTGTGACCTGGTGGGGCAGTGCCGAGGCTGTACACTGAATAATGTACTGGGGCCTAGGGGATATGAGAGCTGTTGATAATGTATATACGTTGTCTCACAGTTTTCAGTTTTCACACTTGCCACCCTTGGTGTTTTACACTTGCCACTAATGTAGCCCTCGGTGTCTCACACTTGCACTACTGTAAAGCTTGATGTTGCAGTAGTAGGTATACTGCCAGATGTAAGAACTGATTGGCTCTTGTGACAAAGTAGGTCAGGCATATACTGTCTGTGCATGGCATCTGGCAAAGTTGGATACTATCCTTCCCCACCGGAGCCCTTTGACTATAATGGGACCTGGTGTGAATTCAACCTGTTCCAGGCATTCGTGCCCGAAAAAAATATTTTTCATCAGACCTCAGAATACACCCCCAAATAGGAGCCTCCAACCTTCGTTAGATTTCAGATCAGACCCCAATCAGATCTTAGATCAGACCCCCATATCAGACCTCCATCACAGATCAGACCAGACGTCCATGTCAGACCCACATCATAGCTCAGATCAGACCTTCATCAGCGATGAAATAAATTAACTTACCTCTCCTGCCCTGCTGCCACTCTGCAGATCCAGCGGTCTCTCCTGCACTCACCGCTCCCTGGCCTTCTCCAGCCTGCAGTGCACTGTGACCTGATTATGTGCACTACGTCCTGATGCAGTACGCAGTCAGAACATGTGCTGCACTGCACCTGGGGGGGAGACCAGGGAGCAGTGAGTAAAAGCAGCGTTAGCAACGCTATACTCACCGCTCCCCCCACCTCCTGCATATTAGTAAGCGCTTTTATTAACTAGTATTCACCTTAAAAGATGCACTGCCTTTTCACCCCCACTTTTGAGGGAAAAAAGTGCGTCTTATAGGGTGAAGAATACAGTAACTAATGGTTGATACAATTACCTCTTTTTAGCTTTCCATATGTTGACATTCTTTTTTTATTTTTGTTTTTTTTTAGGCTGTGGATATTGTTGAATATTCTTCTGATGATCCTCCTGATGAACCTACTATTCCAGTTACCAGGGCAGATGATAGTGGGTCAGTAGGTGATGAAAATGGCATGCACTCTGGTGGGAAAACAGCAAGTGATTGGTTGAAAACTGCACAGGTTCTGCTCCAAACACCAGAAAAGAAAGCAGATGTGAACTTTAAGACTCCAGAGGACTCTGCCAAGAAGAAAAAACGCTTTCTTAGGTATACTGAGTTTTTTCTTTTAGAAATCTCTAATTTTCAATTATTATTTTACTATATGAGAAATATCAATGACTGGGATAAAGTTTTTATACTATACTCAAATACCTTGAGCTGTTCAGAAATGTTCAACATTATAATTTATCTTTTTTTTTTAATCATAACTTGTTACTAGTTAAATACTAGGTTCTCATTAATATGCATCTTTAGGCCTAGTTCACACTTCAGTGATTTCCATCAGTGATTGTGAGCCAAAACCAGGTTTGTGTCAAAAACACAAAACAGGTGCAAATCATTCCAATATACTTTATTTCTGTGTAGTCTTCACTCCTGGTTTGGGCTCACAATCACTGATGAAAATCACTAATCAAGCACTGACCAAATCACTCAAGCGTGGGCATACCTCTAATAGACAACTTTCCATGCATCAGTAGTAGAAGTGAAGATAAGAAACTTTGTAATATATCTTATTAGAATACTTAGACTCATTCCACCTGCTGAATTCACTGCTAAAATTTGTCTCCAAAGAGAAGGCTTTAGGTTGTGTTTTCCCTCTCTTCTTCCTCCTTTCATATCTAGAAAAATGAGGTACACTTTAAAATATCTAAAATATCAAGGCTTCTAACTACATCAGTCATACATCTTTGACCTTGTTGTAGCTGCATAATGGATGTTGGCGTGTCAGGCGAGAAAGAGAGAACAAAAACTCTGCAACCATTGATGGAAGAACACAAGCTGTTGGTGGCAGCGTTTTGGTATGGGGAATGTTTTGGTGACGTTCTCTGGGTCCAGTCATTCTTGTGGAAGGCACCGATTTGGTTTATAAATCCATCCTTGTAGATCATGTACACCCATATATGCTGATTGTCTTCTCTGGGACGGATGGGATCTCCAGCAGGACAATGCAACATGTCACATGGCTAGAAATGTCTGACATTGGTTGGAAGAGCATGACTAAAACTTCTAAGTACTACCCTAGCCCCCTAATTTCCCAGACATGAACTCATTCACGTTTCCGTGGGACCAATCAGCGTATTTGATCTATGGATTCTCCCCCACGCACCCTCCAGCAGCTGTGCGATACACTGCAGTCACCATGGCACCAGATACCTGTGACAACCTACCAGGACCTTATTGAGTCACTCTCAGTACTTGTAGCTGCTGTCCATGCTGCACATGGCCGTTATTCTGGATATTAGATGGTGGTCATAATAATAGATTTGAAAAAATCTAAAATTTCACATGGACTTCGAGTAACTAAACTTTTTAATACATTTTTGTTAAAATGTCCCTAATGTTATAACACTTTTTGTAATATAGTTTATTAATGTATTTTGTATTTATAATGGACTTTAACCCCCCTTAAAGTGCACCTTTCTATGTGCACTTAAAATCCACTTTTCTGTACATCTCTGACTACTCTTTGTAGTGTCCCTTATCCAAACTAAGTAATCGGGAAAACTTTTATAAGAGAGGTGACCAAAACCCAATGGTCACTCTGGGTTAGCTCCAAAGACCCTGTGTGCAGATGGGAGACAATTCTAGAAGATCAACCATCACTGCAGCATTTCCCCAATTTAAGCATTGTGGCAGAGTGGCCAGAAATGAAGCCTCTCCTCAGTAAAAGACACAAAAGTTTTCAAAAAAGAACCCAAAGATTCTCAGACTGTGAGTAACAAGATTCTCTGGTCTGATGTAGCCAAGATTCTTAGTGTCATGTTTGGAGGAAACCAGGCACTGCCAAACACATTTCAAACAGTGAAGCGTGGTGGCAGTATCATGCTGTGGGGTGTTTTTCAGCACCTGGGACAGGGAGACCTGAGGAAAAGCTGAATGGAACAAAGTATAAAGATATTCTTAATGAAAACCTGATCCAGTGTTATCTGGACTTCAGAATGGGTTGAAGATTTACCTTGCAACAAGACAATGACTCTAAGTACACAGACAACTGAGGAATGGCTTAGAACATTTCTGGAGAAACCTGAAAATGGCTGTCCATCAACTGTCCTCATCCAATTGGACACAGCTTGAGAAGATCTGCAGAAAAGAATGGCAGAAAATCCCAAAATCCAGATGTGCAAACCTTGTTGCATCATACCCAAGAAGACTGGAGACTGTAATCGCTGCTTAAGGTGCTCAACTAATTCCTGAGTAAAGGGTCTGAATACTTATGTCAATGCAATATTTCATTTTTTCTTTTCAACAAATTAGCAAAGATTTTGAACATTCTGTTTTTTATTTTAAAACAAGGTCGTAACATAACAAAATGTGAAAAAAGGTGAAAGAGTCTGAATACTTTCAGAATGAACTTTTATATGCCATATTTCACCATAAGATGCACCTTTTTCACCACAAAAGTGGGGGAAAAATGGTAGTGCATCTTATGAAGTGAATGCTTCCATTATGGAAGTGCTCACTAGTACATAGTATGCTAGTCATGGAGCAGTAGGTGCAGCGCTCCTTATGCTGGCTGTATTTACTACTCCCTGGTCTTCTTCTGCCGACATTGCACGCTGTGCTGTGACCTGACGTCACACAGTGTAAGCGCGTACTGTGAGTGCTGCCTGATTTTAATTGATTTTAATTTTGTATTTTTGGCCTGTTGTCAAACCCTACAGGCTTACACCTCTGTTTCTTCTAATTTTTCTTGCTCTTGTGCTGCCATGTCTTGACTTATCTATCTTTATTAGATAAATTGACTTCAATTGAACGTTAATTGTAATCCCCTTGACTTCAACACACTTATTCTACTTCGCCTCGGTGATTGGATGCCCTCAGAATAGAAGCAGACTTCTTTCTGCTGCGGAAACCCTGTTACTGCCTCTGCATTATAGTCAGGAAATCGGTGCCCATGGAAAAATTTCTTTAGGTTCAGAAAGAGAAAGTAATCATTAGGAGCCAAGTCTGGTCTGTAGGGTGGATGGTTACGCTCTATGAAACCACATTACCTGGTAGCAGCTTGTGATTTGTGATACTTGTGAGCTGGCGCATTGTTGTGAAGCAGCAACACACCTGCCGACAACGTTCCACAGAGTTTCTCATGGATTGCCTTATGTAATGCCTTTGTTGTTGAAGAATAGGTGCTTCCAGTTATTGTTGTCATGTGTGGCATAAATTCTAGTAATAAAACGCCTTCTGTATCCAAAATACTGTTTCCATGATCTTTCAAGCTGATTGCTACACACACAATTCATTTGGAGTTGGTGAACCCTTGTGTTCTCATTGCATGAACTCTCGTTTGGTCTCAGGATCATGGTTGTGGACCCATGTTTCATCAATTGTAATAACTCGAGAATAGAAATCTCTTGGATTTTCTCTAATCATCTCTAAATTCTCTTGGGAAATTGCTGGCTACATGTTGTTTTGCTCAGGCGTCAACATTTGTGGCACTCACTGGGAACTGACCTTTGACATCATCAAAACATCATGAATGATACTGGAAGCTGTGCCCACTGAAGTGTCTAATTCATTAGCTATAACACTGACTTTGACCCGACGATCTTCCAAAATCATGGCCTCCACTTTACAGCACGTTTCCTCTAGCCTGCTTGGCCCAAACTTTACTTGGTATTAGGAAGGTGCATCATCACCATATAGAGCAATCATCCCTTAATGGATTTCTTTACCCTTCTTTTCTTCCTTTTTAAATAAAACAAAGCCAAATCCCTCACTTTCTTTGTAGACCCACACTGTACTGCACTTGCCATTCTGTCACTTCTAGTGCTCTCATCAGACCGAACTGCTTCTGTGTTGCATGTCCAGACATATCTCAACCTGCACAGACAAGCTCCACTCTCTAACACTGACAGAACATGCTGGGGTAGATAACTTATTAAACTTATTATGTTTGTGTGTGTGTATATATCTGTCTTAGAGTACAGTTACTCCTTTGGATGCAAACTGTTGATTAGTCAGAACTATGTGATATGTTACACCAGTAGGTTGTGTGGGGGATCGCATGGTGTTGTATATGTTTAGGAAATACAATTCACTGTAAACAATAGGCGCTTTTTTTTTGTCTGAGACTGAAAAAAAACTGAAGTGTGCTGGACTGGCGTTTGCCAGTACCAGCTCCACAACCCCTCATTACTTAAGGTCCCCGCAGCGCACGTCACTACTGAGGCCATCAATTCGCCTGTAGCGGTCACATGCATATATATGAAATGTCATGCTTCCAGTCTGGTAGAGACAGCAGTAATGGTGCTGGAATCAGGGCACACTGATGGTGGTGTTTTTTTTTTTTTTCATTTTACATCATGTTCAGCTAACTGCAATTTATTTCAATCTCTGATAGCCCCCTAGATTAGGTATCTAACCTACTGAAACTGCTATAAATAGAAATTACGAAAATATTCAGTGAATGTTTTTGTTTGTTCTGTAACCTGGTTTGGTATTTTTGTTCTTTTGGAGATCAGTTACATTCCTTTGCTATTTCTGTTTACTTTTGGCAGTCGGTAGACTTTGAATTATTTGTCAGATTTTCTGAACTAATTTTTTTCTTCTCTTTTCACGGGAAAATCACAAACTCTTCATATTCCAGCATGGGAAAATGACCAATTTTGTTTTTAGCTGTTGATTAGTTTGTGAACTGAGTTGTTGGCTTATATTCTTTTCAGATTATTGAGCCTTCTGGTTTTTGTAACTTCTTGAATACAAAATGTCTTTGGAAAAAACTCTTCCACTTGCATAAGAGTTGGACATCAGGATGAGTAATATCTGTCCAGAATTGTTTAATTAATTTGTTAGATCTCATTTAAATTAGAGGAAAAGATAAATTAGGGAAACAAGACATACAAAACTACAAATAGAATGATTGACATAAAAAACATTTTTTACTCCTTGTTCATGAAACTTCTATAAAGAGTTTGATATACTGCAAAAATAGTGTTCTATCATTTTAGTCACAAAAAACTATGTGATGTTACATACGGTAGTTTTCCAAAGCTATTTTAGCAGTTATGCCTTTCTGGCTAAACAAAAAGCATCCTAAAGTTTTTTCAAATATAAAAAGTAGAGGTACTGTAATTATGTTCAGCATGTAGTAAGTGTATTATGTAGTTTTATAAGGACCCAGCTCCTCCCATGTCTATTTGACTAAGTACTTGTATCCCCTATACAACAATTCTGGAGCAGATGTGTCCCAAAGATCTGCTGGGAAAGGGGCTCTTCTATTTCAAGGCACATCTGTGTTGGAGGCTCTGTTAGAGACTTCCATCTCAGATTCTGTAAAAATTACAGGAAGTAACAATGCAGGTGTGACTCACCCTTGACTGAAGTGTTGCATGTCATAATTTATCATAGTGCACATAAGGCTGGAATAAATTCATTTAAAGCTGGGAATTAAGAAAATAAAAATATATTCGTTCCTCAAGTATTACTTGGTTCCATGACGACCATTGTATATTAAAACCCTTGTAAGTTGACTAACTGGTTCCAAAGCCCCAAAATGATCAAAGATGAGAACAAGCTAAAACGATAACTAAGACAGATAAAACAAGTCCTTACATATAACAATCAGGATTAGCTGATAACTAGCATCTAATTCAGATTGGTTGGATCTGAGTCACTGTATATTGAGTCTAGTTTCAACTTACAATGGGTCAGAAAAGACCATTGTATGTTGAAAATATTGTATCCTGAGGCCATTGTATCTTGAGGGATCACTGTAGATAAATATTAGTTTATTATAAATATATTCTCAAATACCATTCATTAGTTATAATGGCTCATTTTGTCTAGGGCACAATCATCAGGAAAAATAAAATGGCTGCCATCCTATTAGTGCACACAAAACCTGTCCTAATCACACAGCAGGACAAGTTACTTCAGAACACTGAGGTAAAGAGCTGCCTCATCCTCCTCTCTGCTTGTTATAGATTATTATTTTGTGTACAATTGATAAGATCTTTTGCTGAATCTCTGTAGGAATGGAATTCATGAGGAGACATGAAGTACAGAGAGGATGGAAAAGACAGACTGTGGTAATGGAGACTGCATACAAGTCCTGCTGCTCATTAACCACCTCCTCTCTGTACTTCATGTCTCCTCATGAGCTCCATTCCTACAGAGATTCAGCTGAATATTTTATCTGCTGTATTCAGGATCATAATCCATGTCATGTAGATCAGAGAGGAGGATGAGGCAGCTCTCTGTTGTGAAGTAACTTGTCCTTCTGTGTTATTAGAACAGGTTTTATGTGTACTAATAGGATTGCGGCCATTTTATTTCCCTTGATGATTTCTCCCTAGAAAAATCGAGCCACTATAACTAATGAAAGGTACTTGGGAATATATTTATAAGTAAAGTAATATTAAAATATTTTTAGTAATTAAAGGGGTCCCAGAGAACCCCTTTAAGTACCGTATTTTTCACCCTATAAGACACACCGGCCCATAAGACGCACCTAGGTTTTAGAGGAGGACAATAGGAAAAAAATTTTTTCATTAGACCTCTGGTCAGACCTCCAATCAGACCCTCAATGTTAATCAGACCTCAGCTAACAGCCTTAATAAGACCACAATAAGACCTCAGATCAGACCCCCAATCAGACCTCAGCTCAAACCCCAATGTGAATAACCCCCAATCAGACCTCAGATAAGAGCCCCATGCATCTCATCAGCCCCCATATGCCTCATATCAGCCCCCCCCAGCAGCCTCATAGCCCCCCAGCCATATGTCAACTCCAAGTCATCAGCCCAACATCTGCCCCCAGCCTCATGTCAGCCCCCAGCCTCATATCAGCCCCCAGCCTCATGCCAGTCCTAATGCCTCAGATCTGATAAAATAAAAGAATCCACTTACCTCTCCTGCTCCTGGACGCCGCCGCTCCTCTCTGCCTGTGCTCTGTCTTCTCCCTGCTGCGGCTGTGCGGTGACCCGGCGTGCACAGCATGAGGCCACAGAGCGCCCTCACGCTGTGCGCAGCACAGCACAGCTGAGAGTCTTCACCACTTTCTTGCCCTCTGGTGCTAATGAGCGCTTCCATAATGGAATCGCTCATTAGCATTCGCCCCATAAGACGCAGGGGCACTTTTGGAGAGAAAAAAAATGTGTCTTATGGGGCGAAAAATACGGTATCTGCAATTAAAAGGTTTTATCTGGGACTTTGATATTGATAGCCTAATATTGACCATTGTCCACTGGAACCAGGATAGAGATTTTAAATTTATACAATGAAATAAGTGAGTAGAAGTGATATTTGGAATAAATGGTTGCATGCTATTCTCATTTTCTACTGGTAATGAATACATATTGTTTGATTTGCATGCCGGAGTATTAATTAGTTTTAAGCGGTGTCTGGGTATCTACAAACAATTTGACCTCCAGTTTAAATGTTCCTTGAGAAGAGACAAAGCTGTTGCTGGTTTTCTTCAGTACTGTACCTGTTAAAATCTTTTAGACTGTTATACTGCAGTAGTAGTAATACATGTCACCACTCCTGACATGTCTGTTTGGGTAACTACATCCATTGCCCATGCAATAAAAATTCTTGAACATCTATTCTTATGACTTCGTCATGTGCAATTCCTGTATTATTCCTTCTAGAAGTTTAGAAATAAACACCTATTTGGACCTTTATTGCAAGCTGCTGATAATTCATTCAGAAATTCTAGTAGAAATAATAAAGAAATGGTACAACATAGAGCTGTAAGAATAAATGTTCCAGAATTGTTATTACATGGGGAATTCAAGTAGTTGCTACAACAGGCGACAGGTCCTCTTTTTTTTTTAAGTCCGTGACCACTGCATGAACAAAGGGGATTTCTCCCTCTGATTGCGACCCAGTGATCTGATTGTAGGCTGGTTAAGCCCTCTGCAGTCAGCTCAGGGGACCCAGAGGTATACTACCCACACAGCATAATATATTAGCATACAGGAGTATACTATATATATGTACATTCTGAGTATAAAATAATTTTGTAAGACAGTAGTTCCTTAATGGGATTCTAAATAAATAAATAATAAATAGATGTCAATTAAAATCATAAAAATAGTGATTATGTTTCATAAAATACATTTTATTGCTCATACTTACGTATAAGTAAAAAAAAAGACACTTATGAGGTATCCACATGACTGAAATAACCTGAACAACTCATTTAACAGGTTATACAGTGTGAAATATGTGCAGTGTAAACAATCAAGTAAAAAAAAGATGTCAAAAATAGATTTTCTATATTTGTAATGCAAAAAATGTATACAAATTACAAAAGTGAAGTACTGTGTAAAGTTTTAGGTAGGTGTGGGAAAATGCCAAAAAGTAAGAATTCTTTAAAAAATAGAAGTGTTAATAGTTTATTTTTAGCAATTATCAAATTGCATAGTGAATGAAGAAAAGAGAAATCTAAATTCAATCAGTATTTGATGTGACCAGCCATTGCCTTCAAAACAGCATTACTTCTAGATACACTTGTGTTTTAATGAACTTGGCAGAGACACTGTTCCACACATCTTGGAGGACTAACCGCAGAGCCTCTTTGGATGTAGGCTTGCTCAAATAATCCCAAATAGACTCAATGATGTTGAGATCAGGGTTCTGTGGGGGGCCATGTCACTACTTCCACGACTCCTTGTTCTTCTTTAAAGGAGTTATTCGGAAATTGATATTAAATAGTTAATACAGTTGAAAAAAGACATAAGTCCATCAAGTTCAACTAAGGGATAGGTGGGGACGCAAATCCCAGAAGAAAGTGAGACTCAGATTTCTACATGTTTTTATAAGCATTAATGTCATTTGCTTTTAAGAATTCATCTAAATCCTTTTTAAAATTGTCCACTGTTCCTGCTGTGACCACATCCGGAGGTAGTCTGTTCCGTAGGTCATCAATATCAGGTCAACTGGGGTCCATCATCTGGAACCCCTACCTATAAGCTTTAGAAGAGGCTGGGCACTGTGGCCTCTTCCTAGACCATGTGATGCCATTGTACATTGGTCTCATGGTCTAGTTGCAGCTCAGCCCAATTCAAGTCAATGTGGCTGAGCTGCAGTACGAAGCACAGCCGCTATACAATGTACGTAGATGTGCTTGGTAAGCACCTGGGAGGCTGCCGTTACAGAGCCCCAGTGAGCACTGCAGCTTCCCGAAACAGCTGATTGCTGGGGGTGCCGGATTCAGCCCCCCACTGATGTGATATTGATGACCATCATGGAACTAAAAGGATCAGAATGGTCATTTTGATGAATTGCCTGCCATCTAGGCTGTTAGGAGGTGTTGGGAGCAGTGGTTACATGAAGGCAAGCACACACAGTAAACAGGTTCTAGATAGCCAAGGCAGACCACCAGTAAAGAGGATTGTTTTGTTGTCCACTGTCCAGACACAGGTGGTACTTTCATTACACACATCTATCTTTTACTGGCCCATTTCAAGGTGCTTAGCAGTAATGCCCATTACATGTCCTTCCATTGAGAGCCAACCACTGCCGCCTTTGTTTGCAGTGGTGTTGTGAAATAGAAACCTGGACTGCTACAGTTCAGTCTTTAGCAATGAATCCAGGTTCTGTTTGGGATCTAACAGTGGTCGGGTTTGAGCATGAAGGGCCGGTGATGAGCAGTTCAATTGAGCATTTATGGGACCAGCTGGGGGACCAGCTTTGGCAGCCTACCAGACTAGTGTGCATGATCTACATGCCCAGCTCCACCATCTGTGGGCAAATGTTCTTCAGGATACCATATGGAACCTGTATGCCTCCATGCCCAACCATATCTCATCTTGTATCCAGACTAGAGGAGGCCCAACAGGGTACTAGAGCCTCCTTTCAATTTTACATTTTTCCTTAAAAAATGTATCCTTTTACTCTAATATTGTAATTACATATATCATCATTACATTCACACATAAAGGTTTTAGTTGATTCCAACAACTCCTTGTTGCTTTACTTTTTTTGTAGTTCATTATAAAAATCTAACATACATCCTACTATATACAGTACATGGAACCTGAACACTTTAAAGAGTCACAGTACAGTCACACAATTTCATTTAATAGAGAATGGTGTAACTATGAACTGCTTGCACACTGCTTCTCAATTCACAGGGGCCTTCATGCTTTCTGTAAGTGTGATTTTCTCCTCCTTATCTGTTGTATGAGCTCCGGAGCTTAAGACAAACATAGTAGGAACTAAGGGAAAGGACGTCACAGCAGTACAGAGGTAGCAGATTCCACAAAAGGGAGATGCCCCTGCTTCTGAGTAAAATGCATCTAGCTGTGCAGATTAAGAGAGGAATAATATGGTTGAAAAAAGAACATTAGGGAAGCCCAAACATAATTATTCCTTCAAGGTTATCATTGTACAAAGAAGCACAGCCATTATGCAAACTTCTTTTGAAAACTCAGGTACGCTTTAAGGCTACATTCTACTACTTTAATAAGTTACAGACAAAATGGCACAGACTGTATTCATAATAAATAAGAGAGGACCAGGCTGTATGCCCAAAAGTAGAAGAGCGTGCTTTATCCAGAAAATTCATCTAAATGAAAAGAAAGCTGCCAGAAACATTTTGAGTTATAGGTTAGGACTTAATGACACCTCATTAATATAAAGTTCTGACGACGGAGAGCTAGATTGGACACAGTAGAAAGTGGATTATTAATCACGAAGGGTTCCAGGCACCAGCAGGATGGATCATCAAAAGACACAAGCCTACACTAGAGGTGGTCCCCCTAACTCATAAACAGAGGAATATGGCGGTACTGAGGGCTGACTAATACGAACAATAAAACTAAGCAATCTTTAGAAATGTTGGGTTTAACTCCTTGACTTTCTTGCCAGTGTTATGAATCTTGCACTAGGTTGACATCAGCAATAAAGAATCTCCGACAGGCTGTTTGGGCAGAGGAGCAGCCTGCCAGAATTTACCGTACCCGGCAGAGTGCCATGAACTTCCGGATCCCCATTGTCAATAATGGGATCTTACTGGTTTCTGGCAGAAATGCAGGATTTTGATCATACAAAAAGTCGTTTTCGTATAGTCAATGTAGATCTTGCGGCTCACAGCATTATCTGGCTATGCTGGATTTGGTGAACTCTAGGCAGGCTGCCCCTCTGCCAGAACAGCTTGCTGTATTTCTTACCGCTGATGTGAACGTACCCTTAGAGTAACAACAATTATACACAAAATACCAACATTGTTACCTCTCAAGCCCTTATCCATATTGCCTCCTTTGCTGACTTGATTCATTTTTCCATTACATTATTCACTGCTCGCATCCAGGGGTTACGACCACCCTGCAATCTAGGAGTGGTGGCCGTGCTTGAACTCTATGGGAAAGAGTGCTGGCCACTCTAGTGGCTGGGACCAGGGAAGTAGCTCCTGTCCTGGCTACCTCGTATCTCGTATCTGCCCTGCAACAGTGGCTGTAACCCCTGGAAATGAGGAGTTTATAATATGACGAAAAAAAAATGAATCAAGCCAGCAAAGGAGGCAATATGAACAATCACAATACATTAGTAAGTGCCTTGTATAAACTTTGTCTACGTAATAAATGCCATTTGCTGAAGTTAGACAACCCCTTTGACCCATGGTTGCCAGATCTTCTTAAAACTTAACAGGCTGTCTGGCAAGATGGTCCAAAATTTTTCTGTTATGATCCGTAAGACCTAGGAACATATATGGACAGATCTAGGGCCACCAGAAATATGTGAACAATTAGGGTCTAGAGGGAGTTGCTGATAATGGTATAGTGTAGCGATGCATACAGTATACCATTATCCAGAACTGTGGCTGGCTGTGTAATGGTGGCACTGTGATGAAATTGCAATGGTGACATTGTGCTTGACATTGTTAAATGAGCACTTTTGCACGCAGAGGTATTTGCCTGGTCGCCCCTCTGCAAATTTGCTGGGTTGCGGCTGAATCTCCACCGGTCCCCATTATAGTGAAATGGGGCCGGACGGAATTTCGGCAGCGGATGGCAGTGACCATTCCGGCAGGTTGTTCCTTTCCAGAACAGCCTGCCGGATCTGCTTACTGCAGATGTGAAACAAGCCTAACTTGACAAAATTCCAAATAAGCCTAAAACCATACGGTGGAAAAAATTATTCACCTCATACGTGGGAAGATCTGCCTTTAATTGTATGCACATGCCTAGACAAAGGCCTGGTTTTTAATCTTGCTTTACCTTAGGAGCACTGGTATGAATAAATATGCCTTATGGTGAAAATATGCTGCTGTTCGTGGTACTGACTGAGTGTAAAGTCTTGTGCAAATCACCTTCCCTCATTTGCATTAAACTTAGGAGCAGTAAAAACACTAATGTGGCAAATCACAAGGCAGTCTCATAACCGAATATAAGGCACATTTAACAATGCAGTTACACCAGTTTTCATATAGGAAGATTTTCTTCATTCATTCATTTTAAAGAAGAACTCCCGCAAAAATTTTTATTCTCTGACCTGTTAGAAAGGTGCATGATATAATCTGTAGTGAATGTTGTTTTCTTATCAGAGGCTGAAATGAGAGTTTCCACTCTCTTCTTATTGTAGCTGGGTCATGTGACCAACTCCCTGACCTCCAACTGACCCAGGACAGCAAGCCAGTCACTTCTCTATTCATTCCTATGAGACTGAAAGTGAGGTGGGTCTAATTCCTAGTCACATGACACAGATAAGAAACTTCAGGATGATATAACTCAAAAATTCAGCTACTGGTAAGAAAATGACATTCACTACATTCAGGTCGTTGATCCAGGGAGTTATTCTAATTGCCTGATTGGAGTCGGGAAGGAATTTTTTTCCCCTAAAGTGGGGAAAATTGGCTTCTACCTCACCGGGGTTTTTTGCCTTCCTCTGGATCAACTTGTAGGAAAACAGACCGAACTGGATGGACAGTTCTTTTTTCGGCCTTATAAACTATGTTACTATGTTACTACAGATTACATCATGTACATTTCTAGCAGGACATGAAATAAAATATTTTGCGGGAGTTCCTCTTTAAGATAGAGGCATACAGCCTGGACATACCACATGGAACGAAAAAATAAGTGGCTCGCTCAATGAGGGAAATTTATCAAGCCCTGCACTCCAGAATTCTGGCTTTGCAACTTTTTGATTGTTTGTGGCAGAGTAGCTCTGGAGCCGGAAATCAGCGCCAGAGCTACACATCTCCCCACCATTGTGGAGTGGAAGAAGCTGGTAACAGCAGCACTGGTCCCATTCACTTTGTTGGACCGAGCTGTGTCGTTCGGGCATTGGAGCTATTGCAGAACTGCTTATCTGTGGGGTTGTAGGGTGTCAGACCCGCACCAAATAGATATTAGTGGCTTATCCTGAGGATAATCCATCTTTTTTAAAGCCTTTGATAACCCCTTTAAGCCCAATTTATCAGCTATGGGGTCTTTTATTATAACTGGTGTTTTAGACGCTGGTCTTAAAGGGCTTGTCTTACTTCAGTAAGTGGCATTTATCATGTCAAGAAACTTAATACAAGCCACTTACTAATGTATTGTGATTATCCATATTGCTTCCTTTGCTGGCTGGATTCATTTTTCCATCACCTTATACACTGCTCGTTTCCATGGTTACAGACCACCCTGCAATCTATCAGTGGTGGTTGTGCTTGCACACTATAGGCAAAAGCGTCAGCCTCTCTGGTGGCCGGGACCATGACCACCAGACATGGGCTAGTGTTTTTTCCTATATTGTGCAAGCACGACCACCGCTGATGGATTGCAGGGTGGTCTGTAACCATGGAAACGAGCAGTGTATAATGTGATGGAAAAAATCTATCCAGCCAGCAAAGGATTCAATATCGATAATAACAATATATTAGTAAGTGCCTTGTATTAACTTTTATCTACATGATAAATGCCACTTACTGACGTGAGACAACCCCTTTAATGACCCCGTGCGCTGGAGGTGGATCCGCTGAAGTTCTGAAGCGATGCTGGTCTAAATGTAAGCTAGGTTCCTTGCTATCTTAAATTTAGACCATTTTCTATGAGTGAAACAGATGTAGAAAATGATAAATGATACAGGCCTAGCCTTCCCCACCCACGCCACACCCTCTTTTTTAGACCTGGCATGAGCGGGGGAAAGTTGCAGATTGTGGTGCAAAGGTTATGCGCGACAAATATACACCAGAAAACTTAGAGATGCACCACATTTGTCAAACATTGTTCAACATTTGCTAGATTGGAAATGCAGACTCTTGCAAAGCTGACTATAAAAATGCCCCTCACTATAAATCTCCTCCACTGATCCTAAAATTTCCAACGGAAAAAAATCAGTTGTGTCACGTACAGGTTAGCTTAAAAAATAAGTTGTGAAAGACTAGAAAAATAACACAGATTTTTTTAAAGTGTTTTGCAGAAAGCACAGCACACTCATAGATTGTGTATATTATTGCAGCTTAGTTCCATTAACACAATGTATTTTTAGTCTGCACCCAATCCGCATTTTTTGCGAATTGCATGCAGATCCATTCATTACAATGTGGCCTCAAAAGATGCAGACAGCACATGGTGGGATGTCCGTTCCACGGTGCCCGCAATAAAATGGAACAAGTCCTATGCCTTTTCAAGCAAGTTGGAAACAAGTGTAGAATCCATAGCTGGGTCAAATTGCACCACTTTTTAGACAGATTTTAGGTATAGGCACATTAGTAAATCTGGGCCATTGTTGTTCAAAGACCTAGGAAAAAAATCAGACCGAGTGCTGTGAAGTGATTAACACTGTTGCCTTTCATCACTTAGGTCCTGAGTTCATATTTGTTTAAGGACAACATTTACATGAATTTTTATTCTTGTGTTTGAGTGAGCTTCCTCTCACATGCCAAGACCGTAGTATATGATAGTTTACTTAGCTTCATATGAAGCTGTCCATGAGGTTACATGAGTGATGACTGTCTCTGTGCAGACATCTTACTGCTATATGTACAACAGGAAATACATACTTTTATAGTTACTGTAGATTTTGCTGCAAGCAAAATGCTAACATTAGATCCATTATATGTAAGGAAGTACTAAGGTCACTGACCAGAACCACAGCCAGCATACTCAAAAGCTGCTACCATTGTTTCTAACCACTTCTAAGGGGCTGTCCAGGCCACATGTCCCGGCACCCCGTTCTAAATGCTTGTTCTAAGAGCAAGACCCCTGATTGACTTGACCCCCCCTCTCTCTGATACACCGATCAGCCAAGACTTGTTGGCATGGTAAGCTTCCAGGAATGGCCATACTGTGGTGCATTTGCCTCTCCTAATCTCCCCTAGCACCACAGCATGAACTGAGGCGAGGCTGCTTAGCATAGAAGAAGGCACAGGAGATTTGTGGCTTGGTGAGTTCCTGACACTATGCTTCTTATTCGATTAACTTATTATAAATGTCAAGATTTTATGTAAAAATTCAAAAGTGGCAAAAATCTGCAACAAATACAGTATAAAAAAACATTTTCATGTTTATTTATTTTTTTTTTTACCACAGACTTTTGTAATACATAAATTTTGCTGCTGATTCACTGCAAATTTGCTATGAATTCTCTATGACAGTGTTCCTCAGCTCCAGTCCACAGGACCCACCTACCGGTCTTGTTTTCAGGATTTCCTTAGTACTCAGCAGCAGATATAATTAGTGTCTATGTATTGGGACAGGTATCGGCAACCTTCAGCACTGCATTAGGACTTAGCACAGGTATTCATTCTATGGGATAGGTGGGCCCTGAGGACTAGAGTTGAGGAACACTGCTCTATAATATCTGCACACGTATAGCAGACTTTTTCTAATGGGCATTTCAAGAAAGTGAAAATCTGTGACAAATCCACTAAAGAATTCACGTTTCTAATTTTAAAAAATGGCAATTTCTGTACAGGTATTTTTTCCCACTACATGTAGATGAATTTTTTATGACAAAATGTTTTTGACTATCGGTGTGGAATATTTTATAAAATATTTTAGTTTTGTTTTTTTACAAATAGATTTATATTTAGAAAAACTGGTATAAATAGGAAAACTGGCTTAGTTGCCCCTAGCAACCAATCAGATTCCACTAGAGCTTTTGGGAAATGAAATGTGCAATCTGATTGGTTGCTATGGGCAACTAAGCCACTTTTCCTTTACATCAGCAGTTTTGATAAATCTCCTGCATTGTGTTCATAAGACATTTTACCATGTATCTTTTTAATTAATTGATTATTTGATAAAACAAATACTACAATATTGAAAATATACCTGCAATATTTACTACATTTGTGCTCTTTCCATTTTCATTTTTCTGGAATATTTAGTGTCCATTTTAGTCCCTTTTTATTGCTAAAGCAGTAAACAGAAACTCTTGAAGTTTAGAGTTAAGACTAGTCCACTTGGCACATAAATGATCTTCTTTGTAAAACAAATTGCATATTTTATTAGGTCTAAAGATCTCCTTAACTGTGACAAACCGTCTGAGCAGCTCTGCAGAAAGCAATTTTTCTAATGTTTCTTTCAGTAGAATAGATAGTAAATATTCCCATCTGTATGTTTTATTTTGTCCTTTGGCAAAAATGAACGCTAACTCTTGGCCATGTGGCACATTTTTGAATTCTCTGTAGGGGAGGCCTAGCTGAAAGGCTGAATCGCCTGCATAACAGAGAGAGATCTGCCATTACTTTTTGGAGGCATCAGCGAGAATCTGATTGCAAAATACCTTTAGGTAAGGCTTAATGTGCTGCATTCTGTATTGAATACTTGTCATCAATCTTAATGTATTGACCAAAAAAAAAAAATCTGGTTTACATTGGAGTTTTCTTATTTTGGACTAAGGTAACATTTAGTAATATAAGACTTATGATCCGTTGGCGCTCGGGTTTACGGTCGATCTATAAACGTTCTGTCGTTCTGCGTAGCATTCTCAAATTACAGAGATGCCTTTAAGGCTGCCCTTAAACTATCATACACTATTTCCATATCACCTTTGAAACATTCCATTCCCTTTACTACTTCTCTCCTTGATCTTTTGCCATCAGTTTATTTTAAATGCCATGGAGGCCATAAAGTTGAGCTCAGGTCACATTTACGAAAGTAATGGAACAAAATGTAAATGATTTACTTACTATTGTCACCTGATTTCATGATGACATTAAACCAGGGGTGTTAGGAGTAAACCCTTGACTAGCGAAATTCAGGGATCCCATGCAAGCTATGCATGGGTAATTGGCAAAAAGTTTAAAATGTGGTTTTTCAAACAGGTTCCAAACCTGTAAAATAACAACAGTTAAAGGGGTTCTCCGGGAATTAAGAAAATGAAAATACTCAAATATTACTTCATTTTAAATATGTTCCCAAATACCTTACATTAGTTATAATGGTTCGTTTTGTCTAGGGAGCAAAGATTAGGAGAAACAAAATGGCCGCCGTCCTATTAGTACACACAAAACCTGTCCTAATCACACAGGAGGACAAGTTACTTCACAACACTGAGGTAAAGAGCTGCCTTTTCCTCCTCTCTACTTGTGAGGGATTATGATCCTGAATACAGATGATAAGATCTTTAGCTGAATCTCTGTAGGAATGGAGATCATGAATAGATGTGGCTGATAAGCACAAGCACTTGTATGCAGTCTCCATTACCTCAGTCTGTCCTGTCCGTCCTCTCTGTACTTCATGTCTCCTCATGAACTCCATTCCTACAGAGAATCAACTAAATATCATATTAAACCGTATTCAGGATCATAGTCCCTGACAAGTAGAGAAGAGAGGAAGATGAGGCAGCTCTTTAGCTCAGTGTTTTGAAGTAACTTGTCCTGCTGTGTGATTAGGACAGGTTTTGTGTGTACTAATAGGATGGCGGCCATTTTATTTCTCCTAATGATTGCTCCCTACACAAAACAAACCATTATAACTAACAAAAGGTATTTGAGAATATATTTATAATAAAGTAATATTTACGTATTTTCATTTTCTTAATTCCCGGAGAACCCCTTTAATGTTCATCTTGTCAATCCTACGCTGGTCTCTGCTATGGGGTCTGTTAGGTTTCCGCTCAGAATAAGATTTTGAAGTGGAGACAAAAGTTGTGCATGTAGGACTTTTGTCTCCACTTCAAAAATGTTCTGAGCGGAAACCTAATGGACCCCATTATAGTCTATGGGGTCCTTAGGTTCTGTTCGACTCAGTTATGTGCCAAATCCGTCCTTTCCTAAACGGAGCAGGAGAATGGAAAAGCTGAACAGTGATTAGATAGATGGATAACACAGGATGCACCATTGACAATAGGTGACATCACAGCTTATCTCCTCCCTCCTGACCTCTGCACAGGTCACAGAGCGTGCCTAAAAAACTCCTAGAAGTCAATTAGGACCCTCCTGTCCATTGTGTCTATGGCCTATGGTTGCTTCTGATAAGGCATATCTCTTAGGCTACTTTCACACTAGCGGCAGCACGGATCCGGCACCTAAAGGGTGCCGACGGATCCGTACTGCCGCTGACACGTGTGGAGCCGGAGCAGCGCTCCGGCCCCACACATGTTGACACATATACAGAGAACATACATACACACAAACACATACATACTTACATACTCCAGCCAGGGACGCCGGCAGCACGTCTTCACGCACCTCCTGCGCGCAGTGATGACGATTCCCCACAGCGCCCTCTGCTGGGCGCAGTGGGGAAACGTCATAGCTGCGCGCAGGAGGCGCGTGAAGACATGCTGCCGGCGTCCCTGGCTGGAGTATGTGAGTATGTTGTGTATGTGTATGTATGTCTGTCTGTATGTATGTATGTCTGTATGTTTCTCTGTAGCCGGATCCGGAATGACCCCCCATTGCAAGTCAATGGAGGACAGATCCGGATTATTGGTGTGTCACACCAAATGGATCCGTCCGCATTGACTTGCATTGGGGGTCACTCCGGATCCGTCTTGGTGCAGATGCTTGGACCGGAGAGAAAACCGCAGCATGCTGCGGTTTGTTCTCCGGTCTGAAGACTGAACGGAATGCTTTCAGGAGCATTCAGTTGCCTTCAGTTCAGTTTTGTCTCCATTGACAATGAATAGGGACAAAACTGAAGCGTTTTTTCCGGTATTGAGCCCCTATGACGGAACTCAATACCGGAATTTAAAAACGCTAGTGTGAAAGTAGCATTAGGCTCCATTCACACGTCCTGTTTTTCTTTCCTGATTTGATCCTGATTTTTTCAGGACCCATTGAAATGAATGGATCCAGATCAGGATCAGGATCGAATCAGGAAAGAAAAACAGGACGTGTGAATGGAGCCTTATGCTGTTAAGAACAGTTCTGGTAAGGTGGCAGCCCCCATCCTATATACAGGAAATAGAATAAAAAAAAAACTTCAATCAAAAAATAAAAGACTATTTAAAAAAAGGATATGTGTCCCCTTTTATACAACCCCTGTTCCTATATGATTACATAAAAGAAGCCTAATGTACCCTTATTGTTCATTTTCAGGCGATAAATCAGGGACACTCATTTTAAAGATATCAGAGGTTCATGAGGAGTGCTCCATGCAGGTTGCGCTTTGTGAGCAATTGACAGACATTCAGGATGATGGTAACAGTTCTTCTAAAGATACAACAAAGCTGAAAGCTCTGTTCACTAAACATACTGCTGCACAGCTCAGACTGGGGCCAAACGTTATCATCCATATCTATCCACCCTGGTAAGTGCAGCCTGCTGAGATTGCTTATATATGGGCCTCAAATTCTTCTGAATGGGTTTTGGGATTAAACAACCAAATGCAGTGAATTACAAATGTATAATCGTGTATTGTGCTGATTTTATTTTACAATAAACTGTAGTTCTATGATTTGTTAACCTTTTTGTGGATGTAGGGTGGGCAATAATCCTTACAGTCACTGGGGAATCTAAAGAACTGTAATATATGGGCTCTAAGCTGCTGTGAAGCAGGTGGCCAAAAAATGATTTATTATAAGGCCTTTTGTTGTACATTATAATGTATAGTGACAGTGCTCCAGACTAAAAGAATTACCTAGGAGCCATTGGCCCCTAAATTGAAAAATTTAAATAAAATTTTTAGTCGCCAAATTTAAAATACGTATAGTTCTAAATTTAAAAAAACTATGCAGTTGGCCATATATCTCTCCTTTGGCTTCATTCTTCTTATAGCTGACAAAAATCATACTTCATTGCCCCCCCCCATTGACCATACTAAAAAGTCTTGTCACCATTTGCAGTTCTAGGTTGCATTGGCAAACATTTTGGTTGCCATCTGGAGCACTAAGTGATAAATTATTGAACAAAAGTGTGAATGTCCGCCTTTTAACACCAGGTCATTTTTAGGTCCAATTAGGACGTCCCAGAAATAAAAAGCTATTCCCCTGGTTTCTAAATGTGGAGGGATATACACTGATTGTTAAAAAACTAACTTTGTAATTCATTGATGTAATGCAGGCATCCCCAAACTGCGGCCCTCCAGCTGTTGTAAAACTACAACTCCCACCATGCCCTGCTGTAGGCTGATAGCTGTAGGCCGTCCGGGCATGTTGGGAGTTGTAGTTTTGCAACATCTGGAGGGCCGCAGGTTGGGGATGCCTGATGTAATGCCTTACTTTGGGCAGTTAGATCATGGAACAGTCCCTTCCCGATGAAGCTATGTGGATCCCACAGTTCTGTGGACCAAAAGTAAGTTTCTCTATTTTTTCCTAAGAGAGCCTTGATGTCAGACTCATAGGAGTGAAGATAGAGACTGACTACCACGTAGGGGCGGATTGGCCATAGACCTTACAGGGAAATATCCCGGTGGGCCCATGCCCAGGGAGCCGTCTGGGCCTTCCTCACCGCTGGCCAGTGGAAGTTTTTGGGGATATATTTTGTGCTGCTGGCAGTATTTTGTGATGGACTGTGGTATTTGGCTCTGTTGGGGTGGTATAATGTGCCACAATATGGTATTGGTGGCCCTGCCTTCCATCAATTTGCACCCAACTACAAAATGGGGCCACTTTTAGTATTTTTTCCAGGGCCACTTTAAGTTCCCAGTCCGCCCCTGCTTCCACGTCACCTCATATAACAGCCAAAATAACGCAGAATGAAATGACATCAGTTTAATCGCGAAGTACGTTTTTTTTAAACAATCGTTCATTTAAACATCCACATTTACAAATGAAGGGAAAGACATTTTCTGGGAGCACCTCTTTAAAGAGAACCTGTCACCATGAAATACAGTGCATTCTGCAGGTGCCATATAATAGAGCAGGAGGAGCTGAGCAGTTTGATAGTTTTACGGGAAAAGGATTAGTAAATGTTTTAATATTATACGTTTAAAGTTGTAGAGCATTTATACATTTTTTTACATACATCGAAGAAAGTGCCTTGCAAAAGTATTCACGCCCATCCATGTTTTTCATGTATTATTGAACCTGAGCCGGGAATTAAGATGGACTTTTTGGGGATTTGTACCATTTGATATATACAACATGCCTAGTACTTTGAAAGTGCAAAATATTTACTGTGACACAGTGCCATCCATCTTTACTTCAATCTTGACCAGTTTTCCAGTCCCTGACAATGAGAAGTATCCCCACAGCATGAAGCTGCCAACATCAAACTTCACTGTGGAGTTGGTGTTGTTGGGGTCAAGGGTAATGTTGAGTTTTCACCACACTTGGGGGGGGGGATTGATCATGAGGGGAATATTTGAAGTCAGTTTTGCTACTACTACATTGTGCCACACTTATCAAACGTCACAGGTTGTTTGATAAATTTGGCTTGTCCTTAAACCTAACACTTCTGTCTAGAGAAGCTCCTCCAGTTTTCCTACTGCACCCTCCTCCTGGAGTGAGATTGCAACTTATTTGCGACTTTTTTAAAAAGTCGCAATGATAAATCTGGAGTGACACTCATTAACATAGCTAACCACACCCACTTTCCCAACCATATTACAAAACTGGAGTGAGTGGTGTAAAAATGCAAAACGTTTTGCACAAGTCAGTGTCAAAAGTTGCAATTTTTTGCGTAATGGCCTAAATTTTGCGCAAGCGAGTCTAAAAAAAAGTTGCAAAAGCAATATTTTGCACCTTTTGACGCCAGAATTCTGGAGTGAGGGTATGATAAATAAGGGCCATAGTGTTTCCCATGATGGCCATAAACTTTGGTCTTGTGTGACCAGAGAATCTTAAATGTGTTTGGGGAGTCTGCCATAGTGCATAGTCCAGCACTTTTTCCCTATAGTGTGCAAGCACGACCACTGCTGCTGGATTGCAAGGTGGTCGTAACCATGGAAACGAGCGGTGTATACTATGATGGAAAAATGAATCCAGCCAGCAAAGGAGGCAATATGGACAATCACAATACATTAGTAAGTGCATTGTGTTAACTTTGTCTACATGATAAATGCCATTTGCTGAAGTAAGACACCCCTTTAAAGGGATATTCTGGTTATGTTACACCATCCCGTATCCACATGATTGGGGATAACAATTAGATCTGTGGGGGTTCTACCATTGGGACCGCCCCTATCAGGAGAACTGGGCCCCATACCCCGTGGAGCCCCTGTAAATGATTTGAGTGTCCAATTGGGCATGCCAACCAAGCCACTCTGTGCATGTTTGATCTTCTTGCTTCCTTTGCCAGCCCCTCCTTCTCCTTGATTGACTGGGCCAGTAAGATGACTATGCAGGAACCTGGCCCTGTCAGTAATGGAGAGGACAGAATATATTGGACAGAAATAAGCCAGCAGTCATGCCTCTTAGCTGTAGACACACATAAAGTTCAAACAGTTATATATGTTATTTGAAAGAAATTTTTATAACTCTTTATAGTATTTTAAAGGGGTTATTCTGGAAAACATAATGATGACCTATGCTACATTGTATAACGGCTGTGCTTGGTAATGCAGCTCAGTGCCACTGACTTGAATGGGGCTGAGCTACAACTAGGCCATGTGACCGATGTACAGTGACGTCATTGGCCTAGGAAGAGGCTGTGGCACTTACAGAGTGCCCAACCTCTTCTAACAGCTGATTGGCAAGGGTTGTTGGACCCCCTCTGATCTGATATTGATGCCCTATCAATATCTTTTCCCAGATAACCCCTTTAATTTTTACCACAATAATTTAATAAACCTATGGTATTGTCAACAAGTGACTTATTCCACCTGGATAGAGAGGTAGCAGAAACATAATCGGCATGGGTATGTGACACAGGATTTTATATTTTTGTGTGTAAAGTTTGCTTTTTGTAGGTCTCTCAATACTCTGGATTCATTGCTTTTTACCCTACCCATACACCTTCAATACCTGTTGGCAAACAACTGTTCTCCCCAGCTTCTCGCCGGATGTTGATGTGTTTTCAATGGGAAAAGTTGAATAAGCTGCTGCCGGGCACCTCTGGCATCAGCTCATCTCCTGTGGGAACAAATGATCAGGCCTGTAAAATCCAATTTTTCCCAGCATCTACTGTGGAGGGAGAGTCTGGACTCCTTCATACGTGTAGGATTGTCATCCGATCCTGGCCAAATTGTCTTGTTTGGCTGACTTTTTCTAAAGTGTACGAGTACCTTTAGCCCCACTTGGATTGGTGGCTCATGTGGAACAAATCTTTGTGCAGTAACGTGGAATGTGTTGGTGCTATAAATCATAAGTAATGAACAGCTGCAGAGACTCATCCTCTATGATGAGCTTATAGTCTCTGCAGATCTGTTTGTATAGGTAGCTGCTTCATTCCTGGACTTACATTGTAATTGGTGTGATTGCCTCATTTATTTATTTTTTATACAGGAGACTCACACATTTGTACGTTGTATAGATTTCTTTTAGTTATTATAAAGGAATAGGCATAGCCGTCCATGCTGAAAAATATCATTATTCTAACTGCAGATTTTATTTGATGACTGTGTTTGTCCTGGCATGAATTTAATGCAATCCTTTTGCTCTGGCGCTCAAACAATAACAATTAAGTATGTCCCTTAAATGTCAAGCACAAAATACGGATTTGGCTTCAGCATCAGAAGACAATGAAGGGGATGCATTGGTGAGAGGAAAGAGGCAAGACATTTAGCATCTGCTAGAAGTATTTTGTTCTTTTCAACAAATTTAAGTGCTGCATTAATCTGTGCCTGGTGGTGTGCATACTCTGATATTTTGCTTTGCCTTTTGGTAGTATTGATTTTGGTGCCCTATTTTCTAACAATTTTATGCAACGTTTTTAAGTCAGTGGCAACTGATAAACTGTAGTCAGCGAGATATTGGTTGCAGTGCCAATTTTAAATTCCTGCAGCTAGCCGCAGTGAGGTGGAGAGGATGGGAGTAGTTGTACTCACGGTGGCAGTCTTCACCATGTCATTCCCCCGGCACACCTTTTCCTTTCGGGGCACCCTCTGTTTTTTTGGCTTTGCCTGATATTATGTGGGGTGCCCTTCAGATTAGTTTTGAGGTGCAAGGCAAGGTCCCTGAATGATATGACAGCAACGCAGGTGTTGATGCCCACAATGATGAGGCCGGGTTTTATGCAACAAGTCCACTGTACTTTACTGAGACATTACAAGAGATGGTTCACATTAAATGGAGTCTTTACAGTTAGTGCATGAAGTTTCCCAAGACTCTGTATGGAAGGCTAATCTCTCTCTCTGTATATATCTGGAAAGATAGCCCACGGTGTGCTGTCTGCATCTTTTGCGGCCCCACTGAAATGAATGGGTCTGCAACGGATGCGGACCCATAAATACAGACATGTGAATCTACCCTTAGTCAGCACATCCTATAAAATGAAGTAAATGCACAGGTTTGTGTCACTGTTGCTGAAAATAAAAAAAAATGTAAAATCAATCACAATGCAACAGCCCTCTACAGACATCGAATATGTATTATACATTTTACTAATGCTATATTTACTGTATAAATGAATGAGGTACTTAGGAAATATATTTTGATAAAAAACATTTCTGCCAACAGGCCTTAAAGGAGTTCTCCAAGTTATATTTATTGATGACCTATCCTCAGTATAGGTCATCAATATCAGATCTGCGGGGGTCCGACACCCGGCACCCCCGCCAATCAGCTGTTTGAAGAGGAGGCGTGCGCCGTGCCAGCGCTGCCTCCTCTTCATTGTTTACCTGCTCGCCGTCACATCTGCAACGATGACCAGGTGTAATTACACCTAAGCCGCCCCATTCATTTCAGTGGGACAGATCATTCCCATACACTTTTATAGGAGCGATCTGTCTTATTGAAATGAATGGGGCGGCTTGGGTGTAATTACACCTGCTCAATGCTGCAGATCCGACGGCGAGCAGGTAAACAATGAAGAGGAGGCAGCGCTGGCACGGCGCGCACCTTCTTTTCAAACAGCTGGTTGGCGGGGGTTCCGGCTGTCGGACCCCTGCTGATCTGATATTGATGACCTATCCTGAGGATAGGTCATCAATAAATACAACTTGGAGAACCCCTTTAATGTAAGAGGATTGAGACTATGGAACTCACTGCCGCAGGATTTTGTCATGATTGTAGACTTGACCGGATGCCTTTCTTGAAAAACATAATATTGCAAGTTGTGGGTACCAACTGGCTGGAGATGGAACATTGATTCAGTGGTTTATTTTGGCACTTGGAGACATCAAATACTTTTGCCCCTAATATAGGCTTATAAGCTGAACTTGATGAACTGTAAAGGATTTCCCTTTTACAGTATTTTACACTATTATACATTTATGTAATGTTTTGGCTTTTTAGTTTCTAATAGTTTTTTGGTCAGTGAAATCACTTGTGTTCATATCAACTTTTAAGTTAATGTGTAGCAGATAGCCTGGACAAGACTTCTATATTATCATTTATCAGTAGTAAATTTAGTTTACCTGTTAAGTTTATTAATATCTAAGCTTTTTAGTGAATAATCTCTATTTCAGTGATAGAAATTCAGTTTGCAGTACTGATATGTCTCTATCCATAAACAATGTGAAGATGACTGGCCTCTCCTTGAAATCCTCCAGCACCCTTAAATGAGGAAATTCCATACATTTTCCATTGACAGATAGTACTGACGAGTAGTTGTCTACTGACGTCAAATGTGGAGGAAGGAGAGCAGCATTCTTGACTGCTTCTAAAACCTGGAGCACGCTCCAAGAATTCTGACACATCCCAGCTTGACTCTGGCCCGAGCTGCAGTCTGACAGCTCACACGGTGGCCTGAAATTCAGAGGCAAGAGAATGAAAAGATAGAGCTTTTTATATGAAATTAGAGTTTATAAGGCAGAGAACAGAGGTGAAATGAACAGAACCTGTAGGCAGTATAACCCTTAGGGGGCAATAACACGACCGTAAGTGTTTTGCGGTCCATAAACTGCAGGTCTGCAAAACACAGATCTCGTGTGCATGCCGGCTCCATCACGAAGTCAATGGTCAATCATGGTCTGCATGTTGCAGTGCAGATCATGTCCTATCTTTTGTGGAGCGGCTGCACGGATGCTGATGCACAGGTGGAGCAGGGAGTCATTAGCTGCCGGCTCCACCATTCATCGGCCTGTGTTCTCCCCCCACTGGTAGGCACAGTGCAGTGACACCCTTATGCCGTCAGAGTTGATGTGCTCCATTCATTGTTAGAACAGGGGTAGGAGACTATTACTTTTTTTTATAATAAGAAAACTACAGGGGTATCACTAGTGTGAGGGTGCACTAAGAGGGCATTCTTACTGTGGGTTGGACACAAAGGGGCATAACTTCTTTGAGGGGCACTAAGGAGGTGTTGTTTCTGTGAGGGGGCATTAATGGGGCATAACTACTGTGTTAAATGGGGCATAACTACTGTGTTGGGTAACAAAGGGGATATTCTTACTTTTGTGGAAGCACTAAAATGTTTTCTTACTGTGAGGGAGCACTAAAAGTGTATCATTACTGTGAGAAGGCACAAAGGAGGCATAATCACTGTGTGGGGACACTATTACAATGTTTCACACAGAGAGGGCACTTTGTGTGGGGAACAAAGGGGCAGTGTTACTAAGTGGGGGCACAAAATGGGGTTAAGCAGGATTGGCATATATGGATTATTTTGGGGCGGGGTTAGGGGCATGGCTTAACATGAAAACATTTGCCATGGCATGCTGCAGGCTTTGTCCCACTTTGTACTCTTTGAAAGCTGGGAGGTGTGCAGTTAGCACTAGAGATGAGCAAAGCAACTTCTGATGCTACATCCGAAGTCGCTTCACTAAAAAATTTGTTATAATGCTGTACAGAAATCCTTCTCCGTACAGCATTAAAATGTACTGCCTCTGATGAGACGAAGTCACGCGCGACTTTGTTGAATAACTTCGGCTCGGCTTCCGTTCCAAGGTAGCACTCGAGTTCGGTTCCTAGTTTTGAAGTGGTTTTTCACTGTAATAATCAATTACCGAAGTTATTCAACGAAGTCTCGGGCGACTTTGTGAATAACGTACTTTGGCTCATTGGAGCCCATACATTCTAATACTGTACAGAGACGAATCACAATTTTTTTTTTTAGTGAAGCGGCTTCGGATGTAGCATCTGAAGCTTGCTTCACTCATCTCTGGTTAGCACCCATTTCCTCTATGCCGAGAAATGATCAGTTGAAGTTAGAGGCCCAAAAGCCTGATGTACAGTACTTCAAATCAACAAAACAACATTGTGTTTCTAACTCATTTATTTGTGTATATGTGGGCATAGTGATTTATTTAGTTATTTGAATCACTACAGAGTCTCCATGACAGAACTGTTACTGACAGAAACACTAATTTATTGTCAAAATCTTAATGGTGCAGCCTCGGGGCCTGAAACATTACAGGCCTATATGGCTACAGCCATATAGACGTGTTTCTTGATGCAGTTTTGGAAGCCAAAATCATGAGTGACTTCAAATAAGTCGTATCTGTCCTGTATACTTTCTCTCCTTTAATAATCCATTCCTGATTTTTGCTTTCAAAACTGCATCAAGAAATCTGACCTTTTGGCTGAACCCTTATTGTCCTTTTTTTTTCTGGAGTACACAGCAAATCGTGGCGTTGCTGAACTCAGTGTAGCCATTTCTGTGCACTGACCTACACATGCCAGCATATTAAGCAGCCGTGTCCACTTTAACAAATAGGCAGTCATTCACTGTACCTCCATCCTACTGTCAGACATGTGAACAGATGAGCTATCTGAGCTTCCACAATGCACTTAGAAACCAGCAGAATTCTTAAAGGGAACTTGTCACCATAAAAATGCAGACTGTGTGTTATAGAGCAGGAGGAGCTGAGCAGATTGATATGTAGTTGTGTTGGACCCCCGTTGATCAGATACTGATGACCTATCCAGAGGATAGGTCATCAGTATAAAAAACCTCGTAAAATCCCTTCTCGTTCTGGGCTTTGAAGTCCAGGAGTCGGTCCGATCAGTGATTGACCGCTATCTCTGTAAGCACAGACATAGAGAGAAGACAATCACTGATAGGACCGCCTCCTTGAAAATTGAAAGTTTCATTTATTGGCCTCCATAACTACTAATTTATGGGCCTGCACTTCCTCATTTTTTAATACCTTTTTATGCACATCATCCAGTAATCTTGCTTATGTAATTTTAATTTGTGGTCATTGGGTTTTCCCCTTGTTTAAATCATGTCCTCCTAGGACTGGTTCTGCAGCTAACAATCATATGTGCAGTATTACTAACAGCAGAGAAGTCTATAAAATATATTTATAGATATTTAAGCAGCATACACAATGAGACTGTCTGACAACTTCACTTGTTTTCTTGTCTGTAGGATCTGCTGTGTTTTTATGCAGAATTCATTCAAACATTAGAGCTTAGTTACACCTGCTATGTACACCCTGTGTTGTATACTGGTCTACAGTCATAGAATGCACATAAAGCATTAGGCACAGAGCTCCCACCATACAGCCCTCTCCTCAAACTGAGGTTTAGGTGCTCTGATCCAACAAGCAATGATTTCATTAGCCATTCCTGAGCATCCTAAAGTATTAGACATCACTGTTTTCCTGAGCTCTTTAGGAAGCTAATGCAAGACCACATACACTGCTTACTTATGTGGAGTACCAACAATAGTAATGCTGTTTGGTCCTCTAGATGAGTGGTTCTTCACCCTTTTCACACCAATTACCCCCTAGCAGGGGTGGATTGGCCATAGACCTTACAGGGGAAATTTCCAGGTGGGCCGATGCCCATGGGGCCGCCTGAGCCCTCCTCACAGCCAGCCAGTGGAAGTTTTAGGGGATGTATTTTCTGCTGGTGGCAGCAGGATTTTGTGATGGACTGTGGTATTTAGCTCTGTTGGGATGGTATAATGTGCAATAATAAGGTATTGCTGGCCCTGCCTTTCATCAATTTGGACCCAACTACAAAATGGGGCCACTTTTAGTATTTTTCCAGGGCCGCTTTAAGTTTCCTGTCCGCCCAGGCCCCCTTGCAAAAAGAAGTTTGAACCGAGTACCCCCCAAAAAATGAACAGTGATAAACAAAAAAAGGGTGTTCTCACACTGCTGTCATAGACTCCATTCAAAGCTTCTGTGAGCAGTTCCTTCAGATTTGACAGAAAGAATACCACAGCCTTCAGAGCTAAACTTCTTGTCAAAATGACTTTAGGACCCATGATGGATGACTATTACTTTTTAAACTACATTTCTTGCTACCAAACATACAGGAGAATACCGCACTACATACCTATTACATCCAGTGACCTCTCCTCTGATGTAGGTGTTTCCTCATCTTCTCCATTCAGATCAGACCACTGTGATGACTTCATTCAGCCAGAGTTTGTCACACAGACATCTTAGTTTGATACTTTTCTACTATCCTCTCCACCTTCTCAACACCTTGTCCTGCCACTCCCAATACTGTGTCTACTGTGCTCCTTAATATTGTGCTCCCCAATACTATACTGCAGAAATAGATAGTTCCCCTGAAAATACTAGTACCACACAGATAATGCATCCTTCAATGATTATAACCACACAGTTCCCTCAAAAATAATTGCACCCAGCAAATAGTTCCCCTGACGGCAATAGTGCCATAAAGTGTCCCCCAAAAATAATAGTGCTAAGCTGAAACTGTGCAAGGCTGCCCCCATGTAACAGTGCTCCCAAAAGTCCCACCTATAGTAATAATTCTCTCCCAGATTGCCCTTAGTAGAGATAGTATCCCTACAGTGCCCCCAATGGTAATAACGTCCCCCATTGTGTCCCAGAAGTAATAATGCTACTGACCATGCTACTAATTTTTTCCCATAGTCCCCCATAAAGCTCACCATAATCCCCCACTAGTACTTTTTCCCCCTGTAGTTCCCCTAGTAAAAGTAGAGCCCACCATAATGTCCACAATAGTACTGTGGTCCCTCAAGATACAATATTAATTGGTTCCAGGACGACCATTGTATGTTGAAACCATTGTAAGTGGAGTAATCGGTTCAAAAGCCTCAAAATGTCATCCAAGATAAGAGAAAATGAAGATGTAAGAAAAATAAGCAGATAACTAAGACAGATAAAACAAGTCGTTACATAGAACAGTCAGGAATAGCTGGTAACTAGTAAGGCCTCTTTCACACTAGCTGCAGCACGTATCCGGCACCTAAAGGGTGCCGACAGATCCGTACTGCCGCTGATACATGTGTGGAGCCGGAGCAGCGGTCCGGCCCCACACATGTTGACATAGACATTGGGACAAGACACAGACAAACATACATACACACACAAACACATACATACACACACACACACAAGCACATACATACTTACATACTCCAGCCAGGGACACCAGCAGCACGTCTTCACGCGCCTCCTGCGCGCAGTGATGACGATTCCCCACAGTGCCCTCTGCTGGGCGCAGTGGGGAAACGTCATAGCTGTGCGCAGGAGGCGTGTGAAGATATGCTGCCGGCGTCCCTGGCTGGAGTATGTGAGTATGTATGTGTTGTATGTATGTATGTATGTATGTCTGTCTGTATGTATCTCTGTAGCCGGATCCGGAATGACCCCCCATTGCAAGTCAATGGAGGACAGATCTGGATTACTGTTGTGTCACACCAAACGGATCCGTCCCCATTGACTTGCATTGGGGGTCATTCCGGATCCGTCTTGGTGCAGATGCCTGGACCGGAGAGCAAACCGCAGCATGTTGCGGTTTGTTCTCCGGTCTGAGGACGGAACGGAATGCTTTCAGGAGCATTCCGTTGTCTTCAGTTCAGTTTTGTCCCCATTGACAATGAATGGGGACAAAACTGAAGCGTTTTTTTCCGGTATTGAGCCCCTATGACGGAGCTCAATACCGGAATAAAGAAACGCTAGTGTGAAAGTAGCCTAACTAATACAGATATTTTACCGAAGAAGTGACCTTGATTGGTTGGATCCGAGTCTGAGACATTGTATGTTGAGTCTAGTTTCAAATTACGTTGGGTCAGAAAAGACCAGTGTATGCAGAAAATATTGTATCCTGAGGCCATTTTACCTTGAGGGATCACTGTATTAAAGTCCCCACAATGTGCCCCAGTAGTGAATATGCCCTCTTATAGTACCCCCAGTACAAGTAATGCCCACTATAGTGATCTAGTACCAATACAGCCCATGACATTGCCCCCAGTAGTATTAAAGCCCACCATAGTTCCTCAGTAGTAATAAAGCCTACCATAGTACCCCTGTAGTAATAAAACCCATCATAATACCACCAGTAATATTAAAGCCCAATAGAGCTGCTGACAAAAATAACAAACACAAATACCTCCTTGCCGCTGTCAGCATTGCAGTGCAGGATACAGACCTCTTCTGGCCTGTGTTGTGGCGGTTTCTGGTAGGCATCAGTCTTAGGCCTCTTTCACTTTAGCGGCAGCATGGATCTGGCAGGTGTAGGGTGCCGCCGGATCCGTGCTGCCGCAGCTACATGTGTGGGGCCGGAACCGCGCTCTGGCCCCACACATGTCACACAGTACATACACACAGACACACACACATACAGACAACACATACATACTGACATGCTCCCGGCAGCTCCGCGCAGCACAGTACAGGAGGAGGACGGCGCGCACATAGGACGATTCCCCACAGCGCCCTCTGCTGGGCACTGTGGGGAATCATCCTATGTGTGCGCTGTCCTGCTCCTCCTGCGCTGTGGAGACCTGCCGGGAGCATGTATGTATGTATATTTGTATATGTATATGTCTGTGTATGTTTATGTGTGTATGTATGTATGTGTGCAGGTGACGGATCCGTCATGAACTCCATTGAAAGTCAATGGAGGACGGATCCGTTCACCATTGTGTCACACAAAACGGATCCGTCCCCATTGACTTTCATTGGGGGTCATTCCGGATCCGTCTTGGTGCGGATGCCTGGACCGGAGAGCAAACCGCAGGAGCGGAGCATTCCGTTGTCTTCAGTTCAGTTTTGTCCCCATTGACAATGAATGGGGACAAAACTGAAGCTTTTTTTTCCGGTATTGAGCCCCTGTGACGGAACTCAATACCGGAATTAAAAAATGCTAGTGTGAAAGTAGCCTTAGTGTCTGAAGCCTGTCAGAGTTCATTGGCAGAGCGGGGAGACATCAGCTCCTGCGCCTCTACGCAGCATTCAACTGTATGGCCATCATAAGGGCGGCCGTACAGTTGAATACCAAGAGGCCCGAACAATCAGTAATGAATTATTGCTGGCTGCTATGGCAGTCCCGCGCACCCCTTCATTCTACAGCGCGTACCCCTTGGGGTACGAGTACTGCAGGTTGAGAACCTCTGCTATAGATGACACATGTCTACGTCCATAGTCATTTGTCTCCCTCTATATTTAGGACCCCTCATCCTTCATAATTGCCACTAGGCAACAAATTATAAACCAGTCTTTCCTTGAGAAGTTGATATGTATTTAACAATCAATTTGGCAAATTTAATTAAGACATGTTCACACTTTGGAGTAGTGCTGCTTCTGCTGAGAAGATGGTTGAGTGATTAATAGTAAAGTGTTTCTCCAGGATTTTAGTACTGATGGCTTATCCTTGTATCTAATTGGCGGTCCAACTCCTGGCAGCCCGCCAGTCAGCTGTATGAAGAAGCTGCAGTGATGTTATGCTGTTCGGTCACATGGCCTAGGCATCAATCAGTCCCATTCAAGTGAATGGGGCTGAGCTGTCATACCAAGCACAACCACTTTACAGTGTATGGCGCTGTGCTTGGTAAGCTGCGAGGAGGCTGTGGTGCTCACTGGAATTCAAACAGCTGATCGGCGGTATGCCGAGAGTCGGAACCCTGCCAATCTTCTATTGATGACCAATCCGAGGGTTGGCCATCAATGTGAAAATCCCAGAAAACCCCTTTAAATGGAAATGCTCATGATTTTCACTGATTGTTTTGGTAGGTGCACTGATTATTGCTGCAATTCTGTAAGGCTTTGTTCACATCTTCGCTTTTAACTCTGGCAGTCTGTTCTGGCTGAGGAACAGACTGACGAAGTTTACTGTATCCGGCACAGTCTGATATCACCGCGCACCCCCGGTTCCCCATTCACTGTTTCCGGCATATATGCGTGTAGTATTTTCTGTCCGTCCGAAACCCGGCATATACGTTGGATACTCTGAATTTCGGCAGTCTTTTTCTCTGCCGGAACACACTGCCGGAATTAAAGGCTCAGATGTGAACCCAGCCTGAATTAGCAAAAAGTGTGAGAAGGGTCCCACATTTTATATTACTGATGTTACCTGACTTCTGATGTAAGGCTGGATTGATTTACTTTTTATTTTTTCCCACAATAGTCACAATATAGTACATAATATTTTTGGAACTAGTCAACTTCTAATAGCACATTCCCCATAGAAAACCTAAAGAGGAAAATGAAAAGTCTGATCTGAGGTGACTGGCGGTCGGATTTCACATTATCCCTTCTATTTTGGCAGTAAGGGAAGAACTAAGTATCCCTGCAGGGACTCTGCTGTTATATCACAAGGATTTAGTCCGGCTGGAGCCTGGAATTTCCACAGGGCTCTGACTGATGGGAGGGAGGAATCGTGTCCTGACGTCAGCAGCTGCTCCTGGGATTGTTTTGCATTTCTCTTCCTGGCAATGCTCAGGCCGCTTCCAGCAAGAATCAGAAACGCGTTGCTTATGAGGGGGAGAGGGGAAAAAACAGTGAGAGGCTAAAAGAACAGTTTATTAAAGAAAGGAAAAGAAAGTTTTGTGGGGGAGGTACCTCCATTAAAACGTCAGACTGTAAATCCATACCAGATGTCAGTACATTCTGAGGCCGCACGAATGTTAAATTAATGTGTTTGAACACAGGCCATCTTCGCTTTAATCTTCTTACTCTGTATGTAAAACCAGATTTAGCAGGAAAGCTCTTTTTAAATGTCACCCTTTTCCTGTTATAAAATGGAAACTTTAGTATTCTTCCTAACGTCTAGTATTTAATTCTTTGCACAGCGTGACTAATGCTTCCCTCACTGGTTTGCCATTTACTGACTTGTCGTACCCCCATTTAATTTATTATCGCTAATTGATTTATTGTGACAGTAATCAGCTGCTTGTGTTGAAACTCCATTGCACTTATTAGAGATTGACATTACAAGAGGAAATCTGCCATAAAATGCTGTTAAATAATTCCATTACAGGAGAGTGAAAGTGTGTTTCATTACATGATTGGGCTTAATTGATTGGCATAGATGAATGGATTTCCTGGATATTGGTGAAGGTAAACTATCATGGGGGTCATACAGTGTTGAGTTAGCTGGTTGGTATGCATGTTCATTTTGTGGCACTACCATGGTCCGTGTGTAGAAGTCATGTTAATATGTATATATAAAGTATAATTGTATGGGCGCTTTACAAGTAAAGGGTAGAATTTAAATTATATTTCACCCACCTTCCTCTTATATGATCAGTCATGTCATATAGTCAACACCTGGAGCAAAACTGACACTGTGTTGTGCCTAATGTAGGGTATGAAGGGACCTCATGAAATCTCTACTAAGTGCTCTTTCAGTCATGCTTCTCCCACTAGACATGATACAGTGAGGCAGATTTACTAATACTGTAAGATAATGTAACCTTAGGGCCCTATTAGACCATATGATTTTTGGGCCAAACATTGGGAACAAGCCATCATAGAAATACTCATTCCCAATAATTGCCCCGTAGAATTGACCTGCTGATCAGCGATCATACTCTCGTTTGTCGGCTGATGGGCATCTTTCATCAGGATGAAAGATGCCTGATTATTGCCGGCACATCTCCCTGTGTAATCAGGGTCAGAGTCAGTAGTAGAACAACAGGTAACATGTGAGCTGTCCCAATGGTGAGGTAGAAGCAATAGCCAAGAACAAGTTTGAGATATAGAATTAGGAAAAAGAGCCAGGAGAGGTTATGAGCCTCAATCAACAGGAAAAGCATGGACAGAACTGTCTACTGTGTAGTTCTGACTCTGACTTCAGGGGATGAAGCTACAGCTGAACAGGGGTGCTAGGATCAGCTAGTGATGGCTTATCCTGAGGATAGGTCATCAATTAAAAAAGCTGGACAACCCCTCTAAACAAGTTATGTATGATACTATATGACTTTCATTTTCCTTAGTCATATTCTAGTTTTATTCATTATAGGTACTATTTTTAGAATACAAGGGCCTTTCTGCTTTAAGGCTGGGACGACATGGCGACAGTTGTCACATGACAGCCGTCGCAGCCCGATCCCTAAGTAGCGAGGATCCCATAGAGATGAATGGGATGCCGCGGCAGTCGCTAGAAATACATCCGTGTTGGATTTCTTGCGTCTGCCGTGGCATCCCATTCATCTCTATGGGATCCCCGCTACTCAGGGATCGGGCTGCGATGGCTGTCGTGCGACAACTGTCGCCTGTGTAGCCCTAGCCTTAATGTACTGGCTCAGAATATGAAACTTTAGTTAAAGGGCTTTCCAGTACCCACATAACATACTGTAACTGTGGTAGAAAGTCTGTAATATTTGTACCCATACAAAGTTGTATGGATCGACCTGTCATGAACCTGGTCACTTGATGCTTCTCTTCTGAAAATCCAGCTTCCGCCGGCATCAAGTCATTGCCAGGTTTCCAGCCTGGGCTATGGGTGGGACATCACTTTTACTGTGAATGGAGGCAGAGCTATTCCTCTACCTGGTGCATATGAGGTGGATTCAAGAGTTTTCATTTGCACAAAGGAGAGGAAAGTTGTGGCCCCGTCCGCAACAGAAATGGCATCCCATCCATAGCCCATGTCGACCTGGTATTCCATCAGTGGAAACTAGAGCTGCCAAATTCGGTATGGTAAATATATTACAAACTTTCTCCTGCAAGCGTGTTATGTGTAATTCAGGTAAATTTGAGGTACCTCCAAGGTCCTGAAAAACCCTTCAACAGGAAAGCAGAGATATACATTAGGCCATATTGCACATTTTTGGTCCAGAGTACACAACAGAAATGATAATACAATACATGTGAATCTGTTTTCAGAACCCTATCCACATTTATCACAAAAAAATCCATATAGATTTTGCTGCTGAATTCATTCTTTGCGTTGTAATGGTTGAAATTTGTTGCAAAACCCGCATCTAATAAATGCAGATTATTTCCCCACTTTTTTGACAAAAAAAATAATTTATGGATATAAAGCTACTGAAGAAGAAAAAAGTACACTAAACCTTTTTACTATAATGATCGAGCAAGTTGGTTTAAAGTATGTGTTAGGAATATTCAGTGTGTCATGTCAGTCTAAAGGCTCATGGCCACGACCGTGTGGCGGCCGGGCTTGTAAATGCGGACACATTCACTTGAATGGGTCTGCAATCCAGGAGATATGGTGCGGTGCAGAACGGAGGCACAGATTGGAACCCCACAGAAGTCCATGCCTCTGCACCGCAAAAAAGTCGTCCATGCACTACTTTTTTGCGGTGCGGACCGTCGGGTGCAATTTGCGGTCCACAGCATGGGCCCGGCCGCCACATGTTCGCGGGCATAAGCCCTAATGATGTGGTCTTACGACCATATAAATAAATGGTTTCAAAATTAGTAGTGGAGTCTTTTTCATGTCACGATAATAATTATAATTGTCAATTCATATCAATAAATGCTATAACATTAAGAATTGCCGTTACAACACTCTTCCAATTAACAATATCATTTCCTAACTGCTTTTCCTATTGAGACTAAAAAAGTACATTGCCTTTTTCATTAAAAAAAAAAAAAGGCAGCGTGTTAGATTCCAGGAATGGCTGCAGAAACGCAGAAAAATTCCCAAGCTCTTGGCTTTCTTCCAGGAATGACATCCGATGGACCTGATGACTTTCGAAGTTCAAACTGTTTGCTAGGAATAATCCCATTTTGCACTATGGAGGTAAATGCTAATTTAGGGGAAATTTCCATGAGGCTTGGGATTTGCTGATTCATTGCAGACCTTGCAAGGGCAGCAGCCAGAGCACAGTTTATTGGGAGGTCTGCGAGTTCTTGGCTAAAGTTTCTGAAAAAAAAAAATGTTGCCGTAATGTACTGATTTATTTTTAGCATAGCCAGAGGAATGATACTTATAACATGAGATTACAGCACCTCTTCAATTTATTTTGTTCTTTGTATTCCTTTTTTTTCTAATTTTAAATTTTAGTGCTTGTGTTCTTAGGTGTGGTTTTTGTGACTTTTTTTTTTTTAGGTTAAAAGTTAAGAAACTGAATTTTATTTGCCTGGTTATTTTTCCTCTGTAATTGTTGTATGAATGTACTTGTATAGAGTTCTTGTATGTTTATAATTTTCCAGGTTGTTTTTTGTTAACTTTGATTTTTGTACCAGGAACATGTTTAGAACAAGACTAGACAGTAGAAGTTAAATCATGAGTCATACAGTAGGGACATAACAGTGTAGGCTAATTATACAGTATATAGTTGTCATCAGGACAGTCTTAGGCTCAACATTTTGTGATCTCAAAGCACTCATGTCCTCAGAAGTCAAGTTACAGCATACACTTTATGGGTAAATATATAAAGACACCTAACCTCCACATCTGTATAAGCTTGTCCCATTCCGAAACCATGGACGTTAAGAATGGCGTTTGGCCCTTGCTGCAACAACAACCTCCACGCTTCTGCAGGAATTTGTGCCCATTTAGCCAAAAAACATTTGTGAGGTCACACATTGATATTAGACATAACTTTGTGGCTCATGGATAGTGTTCCAGTTAATCCCAAAGTGTCTGATGGGGTTGAGATCAGGGCTCTGTGCAAACCACTTAAGTTTCTCCTCACCAAACTTGTCAAACTATTCTCCCTCCTCCAGCAAATTTTATAGTCTGTACTATGTATTCTGGTAGGTACTGCTGGGAATCTGCTAAATCCTGACTGTCAAATACTGACGTCTAGCATTAACCTTAGAACAAAAATTGTGCATCAGGAACTTTGTGGCATGGGTTTCCATGACTGAGCAGCTGTATGCAAGCCTTACATCAGCATGCACAATGCCAAGAGTCAAGTATTGTAAACTAGTGTTCCTCAAATTGAGTCCTCAGGGCCCACTTGCTGGTCATGTTATCAGGATTATCTTAGTATTGAGAAGGTGATATAATTACTGTCAATGCATCAGGATATTGGGATATTCTCAAATCATGACCAGATGGGCCCTGAGGAGTTGATGAATACTGGTGTAAAACATGCTGCCACTGGACTCTAGAGTTCCGTGGAGTGACAAATGATGCTTCTCTATCTGGTGGTCTCATGGACAAGTCTGGATTTCAAAAATGCTGGGAGAACTCTACCTACCTAATTGCATTGTGCCAAAGGTAAATTGCTATGTTTTTCAGGAGTTAACCTAGACCTCTTTTTCCAGTGAAGGGAAATCTTAATTCTTCAGCATACCAAGACATTTTAAACAGTCGTATGCTTCCAACTTTGTGGGTACATTTTGGAGTAGGCCCTTTTCTGGTCCATCATGACTGTGCCCCAATACACAAGCAAAGGTTTATAGAGGCATGGTTGGGTGAGTTTTGGTGTAGAAGAACTTGATTGGCCCACAAAAAGCACCAAAGGCCACAAAGTGATTTGTGAGCCAAAAACAGATGCGGGTCAAAAACACAGAACACGTGCAAATCTCTCAAGTTTCTATCAACGTCAACAACTGACTGTTCACTTGCTACCTCATACTGTATAGCCTACCCCTTGTCAGGTGCCATTGTCATGACAATATATATAATTACAAATAATGTACCTCATTTGGCATTATAAAAAATGTGAGAATAGATCTATGAGCTGTACTGTAACCCTGTAGAGCTAACCCTTTGGGTTACAGTAATACATTAGACTGCAGTGCAGCCATCAATATTTCTGTTGAAAAATCAGTTTGATGTTGCTGGGATAGTCACCATGGGTTTTAATTCACTTTTGTTCGTGTAGGAAATCAAACTTTTCAGTGTCCTATAATAAAAGTGACGTTTTATAATAGTACATGGAGGAAACAAATTAATTTTATTTCTAAGACAATAGGAAAAAATGCTAGAAGCTTTACAATAGATTTACATTTCTGTAATGCAAAGACACAACTCGGCGTCTGTAAAAACAAACAAACAGGACATTTGTTCTTACATAATAGGAGAAAGTATATGGAAAAAAATTAAATATAAAAGCTGATAAACGACAGTCATAATGTAGATATGTCTGACTCTTGGATTTTTTTAATGTTTTTTTTCCCTTGTTTTTCACCACTGAACTGGGAAAAAAAGAAATTATCTTTTTATCTTTTTTAAGATAAGAGTATTTGTATAGTAAATTTCCATGGGTCCAAGGTCTGTCTGTTGAGGTTAAGTATCTACATCAAAAGACCTTGATACTTCTGGCATACGTTCTCAAGGTGAAAAGCTGTTCATTGGGTGCTTTTCAGATTTGTGACAGTGACATCTAATGTGCAAATCTATTTATCTACTTTTTTGGGGTTTATCATTTTTACTCTTCTTTAACTGTTGTTTTTAACAAATAAGGCTACTTTCACACTAGCGTTATGGAATTCCGGTATTGAGCTCCGTCATAGGGGCTCAATACCGGATTAAAACGCTTCAGTTTTGTCCCCATTCATTGTCAATGGGGGCAAAACTGAACTGAAGACAATGGAGGCTCCTAAAAGCATTCCGTTCCGTTTGCTCTCCGGTCCAGGCATCCGCACCAAGACGGATCCGTCATGACCCCCAATGAAAGTCAGTGGCGGACGGATCCGTTTGGTGTGACACAATGGTGAATGGATCCGTCCTCCATTGACTTATAATGGAGTTCATGACGGATCCGTCACCTGCACACATACACACAATATACACATACAGACATAGATATAAAAACATACACAGACATATACACATACAAATACACATACATACTTACATGCACCCCGGCAGGTCTTCAGAGCGCAGGAGGAACAGGACAGCGCACACAGATGACGATTCCACCAGGCGCCTAGCAGAGCACATGTCACACAGTACATACACACAGACATATTCAAATACACATACATACTTACATGCTCCCGGCAGGTCTCCACAGCGCAGGAGGAGCAGGACGGCGCGCACATAGGACGATTCCCCACAGTGCCCTCTGCTGGACGCCGGGTGGAATCGTCCTATGTGCGCTCCGTCCTGCTCCTCCTGCGCTGTGGAGACCTGCTGGGAGCATGTAAGTATTTATGTGTATATGTCTGTGTATGTTTATGTGTATGTGTGCAGGTGAAGGATCTGTCATGAACTCCATTGAAAGTCAATGGAGGACGGATTTCACCATTGTGTCACACCAAACGGATCCGTCCGCCATTGACTTTCATTGGGGGTCATGACGGATCCGTCTTGGTGCGGATGCCTGGACCGGAGAGCAAACCGCAGCATGTTGCGGTTTGCTCTCCGGTCTGAAGACGGAACGGAATGCTTTTAGGAGCCTCCATTGTCTTCAGTTCAGTTTTGCCCCCATTGACAATGAATGGGGACAAAACTGAAGCGTTTTATTCTGGTATTGAGCCCCTATGACGGAACTCAATACCGGAATTTAAAAACGCTAGTGTGAAAGTAGCCTAAGACTGATACCTCATATAATATTTAGCACTCTGGCTATTTCTCTTGCCCATTTTTCATGCTTCCCACCCATCAACTTCAAGAACTGACTACTCTATTGCTGTCAGATATAATCACCCATGTAGATTTGATGTCTATTAACAGTTTACGACCAATTACTGATAACTGTAGAAGCAATCAAAAGTAAAGTTTCAATGTGAGAGTCTCCAAATGGCAGTGGTTTTGTACTGGTGCACAGTTTAGTCCTGTATTGCTTACTTTACTGCCAGGTGCTGACCTAGCCAAGTGCCAGGGTTATGGTCTTGACTCTTCTGCCAATTTCTTTAAAGGGGTATTCTCATCTTAGACAATGGGGGCATATCGCTAGGATATGTCCCCATTGTCTTATAGGTGCGGGTCCCACCGCTGGGACCCGCACCTATATCCAGAACGGAGCGGGGAGCGCTGCGCCTGGAGGACCCCAGGTTTCCGGGGGTCCGGCCACCACCAGGCGCAGCTCCCCGCGCCGCTCATAGAAATGAATGGGAGCCGGGCCGTGCATGCGCGGTGCGCTCCCATTCATTTCTATGGAGCCGACGGAAGTAGCCGAGCCAGCGCTCGGCTATTTTCGGCGGCCCCATAGAAATGAATGGAGGGCGGCTGCGCATGCGCAGTGCGCCCTCATTCAGTTCGGGGGCTCCGTTCTGGAAATAGGTGCGGGTCCCAGCGGTGGGACCCGCACCTATAAGACAATGGGGGCATATCCTAGCGATATGCCCCCATTGTCTAAAATGAGAATAACCCTTTAATGCTTCCACATCTGATCGACTAATCGTATGCATTTTATGTTGTTTAAATGGGCTTTATTCTAGAGGACTATAGGAAAAAAAAGTCTTGCCACAGAGTAGCGGCTGCATGATCCCTGGGACAGCTTTTATGTGACAGTGCACCTGTGTCCTACAGTTCTCAATTATTATGGTTTACGTCTCTGAAGAGGTACATTTACACTGTGCCGTTGAGCAGATCATTGTCAGGAAGGAATGGTTCCTTCCGGACAACTACCTGCTCGTTAGTGGAGGTGAAGCACTGCACTTACATGTAATGATCATCTCCACAGTATGAGGTCGAGGATAGCGATAGAGTGCTGCCCAGAAACGATACTTTAGGTTTCTGCATGAATGATTGTTTTACCTGATGAATAAGCATTTGGCTCTTTTATCAGTTCATATGCAGCACTTTTAGACGTGCAGATTATCGGGAACAAGCGTTCATAGGAATGTTCGGTAATCAGGCATAGATCGGGAAACCTCAATAATTTATTTTCAGGCGAAACAGAGAGCCAGAAATGTACCTAATTTATTCAGAGACATTCCTCTTAATACATTAGGCTCATCTCACTCCAGTGCTCAGGGGATCAAGACTGGCACATGAAACACCAATCTTGAAAAACTCCCCCCATAGTGTTTTGCAGTGGAAGTGTGCGGCCCAATGAGCCAGTCCTAATTTCATCTGAATCAGTCATTTCTCCAGTACTAATTCTATACAGATGATGGATTCTGTCAGTATGATCCTGACACATTCTGTTGTGATTGTCCCCACTACGTCCTGTATGGATTGCCCTGGCAGCGGATTATGCTCAAACTGCTTGCAGGGCAACTCATGATTTGAATTTCTTGTAGCCCAGATTGCAACTGCATGTAAAATGACAGATTTTGGTACGTACCTTACATTATATTAACAAATTTAGCTTCACATGAGTTGCATGTTAATGCATATTTTGCATATTTTATTATACAATTTATTTTACAATAAAGGGCCCTTTACACAGGCAGAGAATCCACCAGATAATCACTAACAAGGGTTTATAGGAACGCTCATTAGCGATTATCTGGCAGTGTAAAGTTGCTATTGATTATCTGATGAATGAGCGAAACAATCGGTCATTGAGTAATATGCTCGTTTGTGCAGGCACATGCATTGCCGTTTACCGGCAGCAGATAACAACACTCTGCTGTTGGCACTATGGGGACGATTGATTGCATTAGCGATCGCTTCTCCCCATACTGTGGAGGAGATTGCTGTATGTAATAACAATATTCTCCTTCACTGACAAGCAAGGAACGTTTTCTTCCTGACAATTGTGTGCTCAAGGGAACTAAACACATTTCAGAGAGAGAATTTTAATTAGAATTCATTGTATAACCTGCAGTGACTGTACTAAATGTTCTGTATTTTGTTCAATGATTCTGCCTTTGGGTATATGCACATAGGGTCATAACAAGACTTCAGAAAGCCACACCATAACTGCACCACAAAAAGTCTAAATACTTCAACAATTTCAGTTGTTCTTCAACCTATATGATAACTTCAGTAGTAAATTTTGCAAGATGCGTGCAGCCTTTCTTCCACCCAATGTCTTTCTTATTGCTGTATTTGTGCGAGAGTTGAACTTTTCACTCAATATATTCTTTTAAACTACAAATATTACTCTGTGCATAGTCCCCAGCCTGAAAGAAAAAGATCTAGACATGTTTTCCCAGAAGAAATATGTCCAAGTAACATAAAATCCTGCTATGCCAATGCTAAGATCTTTCAAACCGAATTCAATAGGAGGAACTTCATGTGCCATCATACCCTCATGTGGTTTACTGCTTAATGCCAGGGTGCACCATGGCTTGACACCGTTACAAGTACAGGTGCAATGTGGAGATTAGCAGACGTAGTTTGGCCTGAAGCATATAATAGCATCCTCAGTCTGTAAATTCAGGTTTCTAATGTAGAAACACATTAAATGAATTAGGAAGCAGGAAAGGCCTTTGGTACAAAGAGCTGAGCTTTGAAAGGAAGGACCAGATATGCACTTCACATAATAAGAACATTGTGATTTTTTTTTTTTACGCTACAGAGTTACACTTCTACAACATGACTTTTTTTTGTGTGTATTCTTAGATGTGACCACCCACTCATTTTTGAAAGTGAATATAAATAAAAGAAAATTGAAATTGACCTGAGAAATCTTAAAGCACTTGAATCAGCAAGTGGTCATTTGGGAATTTACAGTATAAAATGATACCAGTTCCTTAATATTTTTCTCAGAATTACACTTGTCTCCAGGGACCTAAACTGTTTGCATTCATAGAATTTTCATTTTCTCTTCGGGTTATTGGTAGAGCTCTTCGTCATGTCTTCCTGATAAAAAGGAACATGTCTGCTGATGTGCTTAAAACAATATGTGGCTGTGTTGTCTTGATACTATATTTCTTCCATGAAATAATTAAGATCATTTTATTATATCTTATCTCACTGTCAGCTTCATGATGGTTGCCTCCAATAAGAATGCTTTAAAGTACTTCAAGAGGATTACATTTTTTCTAATAATTCCTTTTATATCATGTATGTTCTCCCATGTTTGTATGTATTCCATCTAAGGTGTCTGTTAGATGGCCCGATACTAAGCACCAATTGACGATAAAACAAGGTGATCAGTGTGTATGTACACAGGCCGATCAAAACTGTATTAAGGGCAAAATAATGTTATTATAGTGACATAGTTTATAAGGCCGAAAAAAGACATCTGTCCATCCAGTTCGACCTGTTTTCCTACAAGTTGATCCAGAGGAAGGCAAAAAACCCCTGTGAGGTAGAAGCCAATTTTCCCCACTTTAGGGGAAAAAATTCCTTCCCGACTCCAATCAGGCAATCAGAATTACTCCCTGGATCAACAACAACCCATCTCTAGTAACTATAACCTGTAATATTATTACCCTCCAGAAATACATCCAGGCCTCTCTTGAACTCTTTTAGTGAACTTACCATCACCACCTCCTCAGGCAGAGAGTTCCAAAGTCTCACTGCTCTTACAGTAAAGAATCCTCTTCTATGTTTGTGTACAAACCTTCTTTCCTCCAGACGCAGAGGATGTCCCCTCGTCACAGTCACAGTCCTGAGATAAATAGATGATGGGAGAGATCTCTGTACTGACCTCTGATATATTTATACATAGTTATTAGATCTCCCCTCAGTCGTCTTTTTTCTAAAGTGAATAACCCTAATTTTGATAATCTTTCTGGGTACTGTAGTCCACCCATTCCAGTTATGACTTTAGTTGCCCTCCTCTGAACCCTCTCCAGCTCTGCTCTGTCTGCCTTGTTCACAGGAGCCCAGAACTGTACACAGTACTCCATGTGTGGTCTGACTAGTGATTTGTAAAGTGTCAGGACTATGTTCTCATCACGGGCATCTATGCCTACTATAATCGCCCCTACATTTTATGTTGGCACCACATCCCCTGATGTGCTGCCGACCAGTGAGCATTTGTACATAAACTCAATTGTGCACCAGTCTAAAGGCCCTTTTAGACGGGCCGATAAAGTCTCCCTGAACGAGCGCCGATCAGCGACATCGGCGCTCGTTCAGGGAGCCTTTACACGGCCCGATGAATCGAGCGCCGGGCCGCACGAGTGATCGCTGTATCGCTCGTGCGGCCTGGAAGCTCCATGCTGTCAGGCGCACATCGCCTGTTTACACAGGGCGATGTGCGCCCGACAGATCGGATCTTTTGGTTTTTACAAAAGATCCAATCAGCCGACGAACGAGCGTTTTGCTCGTTCGTCGGCTGATTAGGGCCACTTTTACACGGGCCGATTATCGGCACTAGCGTTCCTAGGAACGAATTTTCGGCCGATAATCGGCCCGTGTAAAAGGACCTTTACAATGTGTTGTAAAATGTCTTTTTGTAGAGTGTAATTTCTTCTGAATGCCAAGCACATGCGATTCACCCTCATACAGGGGGGGCCTGGGAGCTTAAAGTGGGCCTGGAAAAAAAAATAACAGTGGCCTGTTTTGTAGTCCGGTCCAAACTGAGGGAAGGCAGGGCCAGCAATACCATATCTGGTACATTATACCATCCCAACAGAGCCAAATACCACAGTCCTTCACAAAATACTGGCAGCAGTACAAAATACATCCCCAAAAACTTCCAGTGCCCGGCAATGAGGAGGACTCAGACGGCCCCCTGCCATTTCCCTGTAAGGTCTGTGGCCAGTCCACCCCTGCTGGAGCAATATCTGAATCATTGACTATTCTAGATATTCTAGAATGTTTGATTTCTACTGTTCATTGTTGCTGTACTGTTCCAACCTTTTTGTAAAATCTGCTTTCCTCGTGTCTCATTTTCTGGGCAACCAGATGGCCTGAAGTAGCTTTGCTTACCAAAAAAGCTAGTTGCATGTAATCTGATTTGTCCCTTAAAACCATTAAAAGCATAATGAACACATGTTTGGAGTGTGCAGACATGTCAATTACCAATTGTTTTGCCAGTTTTGGAACCCACTACCAGCGCCTCCCTGATATACAAAGTGCCATGATTTTCCTCTTCTTCACAGTGAACGCCCTGACAATGTAAATCTGTAACCACAGAACAAAATATATACAATGTGTCAGCACACTTATCACTTTCTTCATGCTTCTGCTTTTCATTTTCCGTAAGAATCAGCTGTCATGGCTTCCTGTTTGAGCACTTGGTTCATTGTGTTAATATGTAGAGCTTTGAGGATAAATGGTAGTTACATAGTAAAGGACAGAAATGACAAAATGTGTAGAAGCCAAGGTTGTGCATACCATAAAGGCAACCCATGTGTGCTATGGGGCTCATGAAAATGGAGGACCCCACTGGGACTCATAGACTCACATTTGGAAGCTCTGTTGCAAATTCTGTACTACCTGATAGGAAGAAACGCACTGTTTGCAGTGCTTTTTTCTGGTCAAAATGTTGCCAACCCAATAGACCAGAGATGGCCAACTTGCGGATCTCCATCTGTTGTAAAACTACAATTCCAACCATGCCCTGCTGTAGGCTGATAGTTGTAGACAGTCTGGGCATGCTGGGAGTTGTAGTTTTGAAACAGCTGCAGAGCCGCAGGTTGGCCATCCCTGCTGTAGACCCATTTGGAAGTCTGTGGGGCACCAGTGGTATCTGCCATACATCACTTCTGCCATCATTGCTCTTTCACGTTATTTTGGTTTGAGGTTCCTTTCTGGTTCCTTTTGTAAATGTAAACAGCGGGGTAGTGGATACTCCACCAAGAATCAAGTGGAAATATTGATTTGAGAGCATATGCTTTGTTTCTTTGTGCATGAGAATTCATATCTTTGACCACGTTAGGTCTCTATGCTCAGTGTTCAGACGTGTTGTAAAACACAACATTCAGATGAAGCTGTTAAAAGTTCAACTTAATTAAAAGCAATAACGAGTGGATCAGATCTTGATCTGGTATAATATTAGATAGCATCAGGTCCGCCATTGTTTTATAAGACGGTTGTACGCACACATCAGAAATAGAAGGGTTGTCTGGGGCAATCATTTTGGGCAATAAAGACAACTGAATCAGTGGTAAAGAACTCTGAAGCGTGCTTGTAAAAGAGGGTTCTCGAGGTGTCTGGTGTCCTGTAGTTTCCTTTACCATTGAAAAAAAAATTACCCTAATTAAAGCACTTCTATCTCGGCTTGCCAAACCTTGGAAAGTAATGTCTATTGTAAGACTGCCTGCACACGGTCTTATAATGTGGGTGATCACACATAACAACCGCATGAATTTTTGTGCGGATTTATGTGCATTTCTGCAACATATCCACACCAAATTCCACAATTTCTCATTTCAGATTTTGGTGCTGATTAGATGTGGTTTTGCCGCAATATTCATTGAAAAAGGCTGAAATCCGCAGCTAAAACTGCAAACATAATTGACATGGTGCGAATTTGGAAATCCATACTGCAGGGCAATTTCTACATGGAAACAATCCGCAAAGTGTACATGAAATTTGTCTAAGCTCATACACTATGCTGATACTGTACTACGCTGCACGGAAATCCACAATGAAAAATCTTGCATATTCTGCAACGTGTGCAGGTGGCCTAAGGCCCCTTTCACACGGGCAAGATTTCCGTGCGGGTGCAGTGCATGATGCGAACGCATTGCACCCGCACTGAATCCTGACCCATTCATTTCAATAGGGCTTTTCACATGGGCGAATTTTTTCACGCATCAGTTCGCCGTTGAGTGAAAATCGCAGCATGTGCGGATGCAATGCGTGGTTCACTGATGGTTGCTAAGAGATGTTGCTTGTAAACATTCAGTTTTTTATCACGCGCGTGAAAAACGCATTAAAACGCTTTTCACCCGCGCGGAAAAAACTGAACGAACGTACGCAATCGCAGTCAAAACTGACTGCGATTGCGTGCGGATGCGTGCGGATTTTCCGGAACGTATCCGGACTGAATCCGTGACGCCCGTGTGAAAGGGACCTAATACTGTTCAATATCAGGAAGCCCAAGGCCATCATTAACAATTTTTTTTGTGTGAAAGTATTCTGTAGGGGCACATTCACATCTGCATTGGAGGTGTCATTTTGTGCTTCCTTTGCAGATTCTGGCACTCGAATGGGAACCCAACAGACCCTTTTATAATCATCTTTTTGGCTCCGTTCGGGTCAGTTATGTGCCGGATCCAGGACTTTCGTTAATTTTGTTCCTTTGCTCCTCTAAAAATAAAAACAACTGGCCTAATGATGATGTGAACGTGGCCTAAGACAGATGCAGTTGTATCTACTTCTATAAAAAAAAAAATAGAAAAATCTTTTTATATTCACAAAGAAGCTTCCTGGTGGAAGGCGGACTTTTTGTACTAGTTTGTATATTAACTAAAGGTGGCAATGTCTCGTTTTCTTTGAGGTGGCATCTTATTTTGTGAATGAAAGTTTACAGATGGTAAAAGAAACTAGACAAGAGGCAATTAGTGACACTGAAAATAGACAAATTTGTGTAGGTGTCTAATTACAAAAGTAAGCTATTATTCAGTATGGCCAAATGATTTTTCCCGTTGCAGGTCAATCTTTATGGGTAAGAATGGATTTTTTCTAAACCTTATTGTGTGTGGGGTTAGCTCTGCATGCTTGTCATAATCTCTTCACAGTCACAAGGATCTTGAGCGGAAGTGTTTGTATTCATAGAGCTTAATTAATGTGCAGGTGTAAAGGCCCAGTTCTTATAAGGCTCAGGTAACACTCCCTTGGTCAGGATCACATTTCCTGCATGAAGTCATTGCTGACGACATTATTAGTGAAGGGGCGGGAGAATGTCCCTCCGGCATGTTTGCTCGGTGGGAAAAAAAAAAGTAAGCTCTGTAATTATGTTTGTGATTTGGTCTCAGGCCAAGAGTGAAAAGTACACAGACACTTAGGATGCCGCCCTTCAAATACTTCAGTACAGTTCATCCCTTCGACAGCACAGGGAAAGAGAAGGGGAAAACCCAGGAGGTGAATGAGTGCTTACACCTCTGTCAGAGGTCATGAGACGTTTAGTCATCAGTTCCTGCACCCAAGATCTATTGTACTTACTGCATTACCCTCTCATTCAATTATGTCTGAATCTGACAAAAGAAAATCCTAATTAATGAGTGTATTTATTTAATTTCTTTTTGTGATTAAGTGGATAAAAAGTAGCGCTAAATAATGTAATATAATTTCTTGCAAATCCAGCATGTGTACAAAATTACAGCATTTTTTTCAGTTGAAAGGATGACATTTGGTAATCCAGTCTGAGGTACCTAGTTTACTTATGTGGTTAAAATTAAAAAGCATATCCCACCAAAAGAAAAACTAAATGTAAGCTCCAGTGTGTTTCCTTGTGTGTAGTCTTTTACCCTTATCTACCATAGCTAGTGAAATGTAGCTGAAAGTCACAAATTCTGCCCCTACCGTTACATATACAACTAATGTATTTATAATAAAATCCAGTAAAAATATAATAAAATCCAGTAAAAACATCAAGTGCCTAGCAGAATAATAATGGTTTGATAACTGCTTAAAGGGGTTTTCCGGAATTTTACTACTGATGACCTGTCCTGAGGATAGATCATCAGAAGTAAAATCCTAAATACTTTGGGTATAGTGGCTCACCACCCGATAGAGATAGGATTAAGAGGTGCTCTATCCGCAACCCACCCTAGGTTGTTATAGGAAAAAAAGAGTATCAGATTATCTGTATGATAGGCACGCTCACATATGGTTTTGTCAATACATATATATAAAATGACTTTTATTCTATAACAAGACTGGATAAAACAGGATCAAAAACTGAAGATCAAACCTGTTAAAATCTGGTTAATAAAGAATAACATATAAAGAATAAAATAGGATCACATCAAAAAATGCAGCTTTGACCTTCTACTGTGTATCCATATCCGTGTTTGTTCATATGGATAACGATTTCTGTTATCACATAACCAATATTTAAATGTTGGCCGGTAAGTAAGTATCATGAATGGTTAGTAACATAAATGATTAAACCACAGTGGTAGAATATTGAGGGTAATATGCACCAATATTGTCCTTATAGTAGAGAAGACAGCCGTAAATAGCAGTGACTACCTATTGTTATTATTATTTACTGATGGTGTCCATAGGTAGTAAAGAAAAATATGCCTTTCTAAATGTCCAGTTTTTGTAGGTACGTTACCCTTCTGGCCGCTGTTAGCTCTGTCCACCCGCGCACAGCGCGCTGGATCCCCTTCAGCAGTCTGTATCTCAGTTCCCGCCGCCAGGGGTGGATTGGCCATAGACCTTACAGGGAAAGGATTGGCCATAGACCGTACAGGGAAAGCCTGAGCGCTCCTCATGGACTGCTAGTAGATGTTTTTGGGGATGCATTATGTGTTGTTGGCAGTATTTTGTGATGGACTGTGGTATTTGGCTCTGTTGGGGTGGTATAATGTGTCACAACATGGTATTGCTGGCCTTATCTTCCGTCATTTTGGACCCGACTACAAAATAGGGCAAATTTTAGTATTTTTTCCAGGGCCGCTTAAAGTTCCCAGTCCACCCCTGCCGCGCGCGCACAGATCTCGCGCCTTTTGCTGGCGTCCCACATCAGTATCTGATCGTTGGGGGTCCGACACCCGGGACCCCTGCTGATCAGCTGTTTGAGAAGGCACCAGTGCTCCCATGAGCGCCACGGCCTTCTCTTAGCTTTTCCTAGGCCAGTGACGTCATGTTCATTGGTCACGTGGCCTAGGAGCAGCTCAGCCCCATTCAAGTGAATGAGGCTGAGCACGATACCAAGCACAGCCGCTGTACAATGTACGGCACAGTGCTTGGTGAGCTGAGAGAAGGTAGCGGTGCTCACAGGAGAGCTGGTGCCTTCTCAAACAGTTGATCAGTGGGGGTCCCAGGTGTCGGACCCCCACCGATCAGATACTGATGACCTGTCCTGAGGATAGATCACCAGTAGTAAAATCTTGGAAAATCCCTTTAAGCAAAAAGACATGTAGTGTTCTTCAAGATTCCCATAGTCTTTCAGCGAACATCTAGAGTTGGTGTTTTTCTTTTTTCTTTTTTTTTTAAAAAAAGGCACCAGACAATGCATGTTAAAGGGCATCTGTCAGCAGATTTGTACCTATAACACTGGCTGACCTGTTGTATGTGCACTTGGCAGCTGAAGACATCTGTCTTGGTCCCATGTACATATGTGTCCGCATTGCTGAGAAAAATTATGTTTTAATATATGGAAATGAGCCTCTAGGAGCAACGGGGGCGTTGCCGTTACACCCAGAGGCTTAGCTCTCCCTGCAGCTGTCACTTGACGGGACCAGACAGGCATGATGACGTTTGCACTGTCTGGCCTTGTCAAAGACAAGAGGACACCACTGTTGGATAGAGAGTAGAGCATTTGCATATATTAAAACATCATTTTTCTCAGCAATGCACACACATATGAACATGGGACCAACATAGATGTCTTCAGCTGCCAAGTGCACATGTAACAAGTCAGCCAGTGTCATAGGTACAAATCTGCTGACAGAAGGCGCATTGAAAAACAGTGAAATATCATAAGAAATCTGTGAATCCAGCCTAACAAATACTGTTTCCTGGTAAACTTTTTTCTTGATTTCCCAGGAAATATATGCGAGTGCATATGTAAATATTTATATACCGTATATATATATATATATATATATATATATATATATATATATCTCAGAGTACTACTGTCCTGCAAGATCAGGCTTGTTCTGCTGGCACATGATTATAGGACTGTGTCCAAAATCTCTCTGCTCTGTGACATCAATAACTGTGTCACTTCCCAGCAAAAGTCTGTTCTTTGTTTGACAAAGTAGAACGCGAGCAGGATGGTTTACTGTGCGTCACGCTTGTCTTTGGCATTGATATTGTTTTTTTAAGTAAATATAGACATTAGTGGTACAGTAAATGTGTATGCCTTTAGTGTGTGACAGTTAATACATAAACCATAAAGGGCACAGCTCTTACTGTTTATTCTGAGTCAGAATGCAAAATCAGCGTGCACGCTTATAGTTTTATTTTCCTTTAAGGGCATGTTCACATGGTGAAAATACGCAATGCAAAAACATGTCATGCAGTTTTGATGCAGAACAAGTGACAGAAATCCAGACCAAGGTTTCTGCTGCAGTTTAGTTTTCACTAGCTTGGATTCCGTGGGTGGGTTTAGTGAAGGGGCATGCAGGGGTGCACCACCAATGAGGGCAGGTGAGGCGATTGCCTCAGGCAGCACCAGGACGGGGCAAGAGGGGGGCAGCTGAAGGGAAGGGGTTAGGTTAAGAAATTTGCATTGGGAAGGGGGGGGGGGTGCTGTTTCAGTTTTCGCCTCAGGCAGCAGAAAGGCTAGGTGCACCCATGGCTTAAACATTCCGATATATACAGCAGAAATTGGCACAAATCTGCTCACCTCTATAAATTTGGAACATTTTGCTCCAACATAGTTTGGATTTAGACCTTCCTGTGAAATGCTGGTCTAAATCCCCCCTATGTGTGCATGCAGCTTAATATAGTTGTTTATTTAGGAAAACTTTGCATATGACCAATTTCACATGAGCCCATATTAAAGCTTCATTTCATGACCCAACTGACTGTATCTATTTCTGCCGCAATCATATGGCACTTGGCTCCACATCAAACCAGGAGGTGGCAAGACACAGTAATTACACTAAATTTAGCTTTTTGGAACATTATTTTAGCGGTGGAAAACCCCTTATAGCAATGATGGTCAACCACCGGCACTCCAGCTGTGGTGAAACTACGACCCCCAGCATGCTCCATCCATTTTTATGGAGTTTTTGTTACAGACAGAAAGGTGGAATTCTTGCCAGAAACCTAATAGATCCCATTATTGTGAATGGCTGGCTGGATACAGTAGTTCCGAAGTCTGCTCCTTATCCAGAACAGATTACCGGAATACAGTGTGAACCTACTCTAAGGGCTCTTTCACACGAGCGGATCCTGTGTGTGGAATCCGCTGCGTGAAAGAGTGCCAAGCCCCGTTCCGGACAGCAGAGACACGGAGCATTAACATGATTGTTAATGTTCCGTGCCTCTCTGTGACCTTTTTACTACAAAATCACAGTGAGATAAAGTTGTCATTGTGATTTTGTAGGCACGGAGCGTTATCAATCATGTTAATGCTCCGTGTCTCTGCTGTCCGGAATGGGGCTTGGCACTCTTTCACGCAGCGGATTCCACGCACAGAATCCGCTTGTGTGAAAGAGCCCTAAAGGTAGGTTTACAGAGGCAGAGAAGCAGACGATTAAAGGGCAGGAAGCGTCCCAGTTGGCTGCTCGTTCAGTGAAAGAGAAAGTTGCATTTACATGTAGTGATCACCTCCACAGTATGAGGAATAGTTATTGTAATCGCTCGTCCTCGTCCAACTGCGTTGTTTCTGGGCAGCAGATCGCTGTTTAGATAGTACAATCTGCTGCCCAAAAACATTAACTGGTGTGCCTGCATGAACGACAGGATCACCTGATGAACGAGCTTTTTTCTCATTCATCAGGTGATTGGCTGCACATTTAGATGGGCAGATTGTCGAGAACAGGTGCTCATGGGAATATTTGTACCTGATAATCTGCCCGAATATCGGGCCGTGTAAACCCATATTTAGTTTAGAAAACTCTTAATACTTCTCAGAACCTGGGCACCTGTGAGAGCAGTAGATATTTAGTACAGGTGTATTGTGCTTTTAAATGAATGTTTCCATTCACTGACGACAGGCACAGATCTTGCATATGAGAGGGAATGCGCCTGTCTAGAGATTTTTTTTTTTAATAATGGTGAAGCAGTATCCAATTCTGATGCCAACTTTGAACGTACGTTGTATCATCCAGCAAGTTCCTGCGAGATTTCTGTCATTGAATTGTAAGAGGATATTTATTTGTAAGAAAGTCTTAAGTAATGTAGCTGCTGCCAAGTAATATTCAACTTACTGGCACAGGGCAGAAAAGCATGACTTTGTGTTGGATGTAGATGTAATAGGAGGAAACACATTGATGCCTGGACTTCACAGAGCATCAGACTTGCAGAAATACAACCACAATTTTGAGGAATGGAAACTGACACTTTATTCCAAAAAGCCTCTCTCTGCTGCCTTGCATCTGTTGTAAAATAATAGATGTAGCTACTACTTATAATGTCTTGTGCATCAAAACTAAGGGTCACATTTATTAAGACTGGCGTTTTAGACGCCGGGCTTAATAAAATCCTATCGCCGGTGGGATTTTACACCTGATGTGAGTGGGGAAAAGTGGCACAACTAACCATTGCACCACCATCTGTGCCTGCAATATGCCTAATTTAAGCGTATTTCATATTAGTAAGTGACCCCCTAAGAGAATAGTGCTTTGCCATTGCTCAGGATGTTTGGTCAGTGTACAACACTTAGGAACACTGTGCCTCGAAATTTCAACTTGATGTACAGAAAATACTTTGCTGAACTCTTGGGACAGACATGCCATCCTGGCAAGTCAATGTGTGTGGGCAACTTGACACTACCAAATGGTATTATCTTTTAGGCAAAATATACATGGAGCCCCAGTTATGGGTCTTTAACACAATAAAGCCAGATATCCCTCAGAGGAAGGAAAACCAAGCAAAGGGGTGTCCCGCATTACAGAGATCACCAGATCCACCATATTAAGTGGCCCCCTATGTCAAAATCCCGTTCTTTTACAAGCTTTAAGGATGTGATGGGGAAGACCCTAAGCCAGTTATCCATCCACGGTTTCTGGCTAACTGGAAGCAATGCCTTGTAGACTACTCAACAAACAATATTTGATCTTAGGGAGACCAGCTCCAAAAAAACACAGTGGAGCCTCATTTAAAGGGGTTCTCCGGGAATTAAGAAAATGAAATTATATAAATATTACTTTATTATAAATATATTCCCAAATACCTTTCATTAGTTATAATGGCTCGTTTTGTCTGGGGAGCAATGATTAGGAGAAACAAAATGGCCACCGTCCTATTAGTACACACAAAAACCTGTCCTAATCACACAGCAGGACAAGTTACTTCACAACACTGAGGTAAAGAGCTGTCTCATCCTGCTCTCTGCTCTGGCTTGTCAGGGATTATGATCCTAAATACAGCTGATAAGATCTTCAACTGAATCTCTGTATGAATGGAGACCATGAGGAGACAGAGAGGACGGACAGGATAGACTGTGGTAATGGAGACTGCAGACAAGTGCTTGTGCTTATCAACCAATCCATCTCCATCATATAATGAACATCCATTTCAAGCGCCCATACCTCTTACATCCAGTATAATACAGCGCCCCATACCTCTTACATCATATAATACAGTACATCCAGCGCCCCAATACAACAGCCCCATACCTCTTACATCCAGTATAATTACAACGCCCATACCTATCCTTACATCCAGTATAATACAGCACAGCGCCCCATACCTCTTACATCCAGTATAATACAGCGCCCCATAAACCTCTTACATACCTCCATCCAGTATAATACAGTGCCCCATACCTCTTACATCCAGTATATACAGCGCCCCATACCCTTATATCCATATAAATTACAGCACCCCATACCTCTTACATCCAGTATAATACAGCGCCCCATACCTCTTACATCCAGTATAATACAGCGCCCCATACCTCTTACATCCAGTATAATACAGCACCCCATACCTCATACATCCAGTATAATACAGCGCCCATACTCTTAATCCAGTAT